>ML675629.1:16971792-17152663 GCA_007922155.1 Mesoclemmys tuberculata | reverse complement strand
CACACACACACACACACACACACACACACACACACACACACACACACTTACTTTAAAGCAATGGTAGAGGGGAAAGGGATATGTTGGTCTTTTCTGTTTCACACTGTCCTCATAGACATCAGCACTGCACAATAATTCATGATATTTGGCATTCTTTCTTTCCGATCTATTGATCAGATGACAAAACAAACAAACAAACACAGATCTTGTTTGAATCTGATTCATTTAACCATTTTTGTAAAATTGCCTATTATCAAGAGAGGTTGGTTTGAAGCAAGCATTTTAGTCTCCTTGAGTCAAGATACATCTGTACTGTTCACTCCTGTGACACAAATACCATTAAGCCCATGTCTCCAATAATTAAATGCCTACTGTATGACACCTAATATCATATTTGTTGTCAGGTACGGCACAGGATACAATGGTGATATATGATAGCCCAAATTCACTGTGAGAGACACTACACAGCAACAAAGAAATTTACCCCTATTATTCCAGTTGGATATTTTACCTTTATTTGGTTAACCCTTTAAAACATGTTTGTCCTGCAATATACCAAAGCAAACAATGGCCGGATTATTACGGTACAGCTTTGCAGTAAAACTGTGCAGTTAAAATCCAATACAATTAATTGAAGCCATGGTCAGCTTCCCTACTTCTCTCTTAACAGATTTAATACATTGACTAAACCCTTCCCCTAATTCTATTGTGCTGTAGAATGCAAAAATCCATTACTGTAATCATTTTAAAGTGCCACCATACCAAGCGTTTTTAGAACAGCTTCAGATAGGAATTTAAATAAAACAGAAGAAGCTTACTGTGCTTTTCATAATTCTATTTCATTCTGCTCTTCTGGGATTACCATATTTTCTGGAAAACAAAGGCCCCACTCCTGCCACTGTTCTATACGCAGAGCTCCCATGGAAGGCAGTGGGAGTTTGAATCACTTGCAGTTTTGGACCCATAGGATGAATTTTGCTCCCCATTTAAGTCAATGGCAAAATTCCCACTGTCTTCCATGGGGCCAGGATTTCACCCATGCTGTATAGAAATAATAAATATAGTCCTGATCCTTACTGCCATGCCAATGTACAAACTGTGCAAAGTGGATGCTAAAATGTTCCCAAATCAGAATTCTCCAAGCACGTAGCATTTTATATCCACTTTGCACAGCTGTAAATGCCCGCACAACGTGATTTTTTGATGGAAAATGCAGTTCGAGGAAAAGTTTGATTTTGTGGAAATACCAGAATTTGCTGTGGGATGGAAATTTCAATTTTCACTCAGCTCTCATCTGGGCCTGAGTCTCATTTACACTGGTCAGTTGTTGTCCGAGTCATACATACTAACGGGTATGTGTACAAAGTCTCCTTTTCACTGACCTGGGGTCACCCACTTTAAGGCCCTTTACACTGCTAGAGCAATGCAAAGAGGCCTTAGTGTAAATGAGAATCAGAGCCTGTATATATATATTTTCTTGTCAGTGTCACCTCCTCTCTCTCCTTATCTTCTCCCTTCTAACCTCTTATCTTCCCTCCTTACCCTAACCTTTCTTACTCTTGACTCTTCTGCTCTTAGTCGTCTCACCTGTCGCCCTGCTCTTCTCCTCTGGCCTTCATCCCAATTCTTTAAAACTCTATTCCTTCCTAAACTCATCTGCTCTCAGTTTAACTTCCACTTCCACCATGACACTTGCCATGATGTGAGAGTTGCTGGTGGCTCAGAATTGATTGTACATTCCGTCCATTTCCTTCTCTAAAGCATCACCAACATGAATTTAGGGGAAAGCACTTTACTTGGATACCCAGGACTTCTGCTCCAACCTCCTGCTTTCGTTTTCTGCCTTGTTAAACTGTCTGTCACATTTCCACGCGATTACTGTTGCTTCACTATAAGAGCAAAAGAGGTATCTTGAAAAAAGCATTGTATACCTTAGTCTATGCAGATGTCCTAACAGGTCCCTCCACCATGAGTATTGTAGTTGTCCTGTTCACCTTCAACGTTGAAATCCCATCTTCTTTGTTGCCACTGCTTCTAACCAGTCTTACTAGCTTGGGGGTGGAAAGAGCCCCTTCTTGATGTAATGACCCACTCTTGTCAGTTAAATTTCATTTGTATTGATTAGGTCAATTTCTCCTACAAATAAGAAGGCAATCATGTTTTTGAGCCATGAACGCAAGAACACGGACAATACATAGTGACGTGCTTGTTACCTATCTCAGTTACACATGACTTAAGCATCAGTTGTCTGCTTTGTAAGGATATTGTCACCTTGTTATTTGCCTTTTCATATGGACTAGCGAATAGATAAAACATTTTTCTCCAGCAGTGAGATGAGTAGACGAATGTTTCTAACCATCAGAGGAGTGAAGTTCCAGAACAGCCTTCCAGTGGGAGTTGTGGGGCAAAAAAACTTGTTTCGAGCCTGAGCTTGATAAGTTTATGGCGGTTAGTATGATGAGACTGTCTACAATGGCATATGGCTCATCTGTGACCGCTATTAGCATATGTCTCCAACAGCTGGAGTTGGGACACTAGATGGGGAGGGCTCTGAGTTACTAGAGAATTCTTTCCCAGGTGTCTGACTGATGGGCCTCGCCCTCATGCGTAGGGTCTGATTGCCATTATGGGGTTGGGAAGGGATTTTCCCCAGGTCAGATTGGCAGAGACACTGGGGTTTTTTGCCTGTCTCTGCAGCATGAGGCATAGATCACTTGCTGGTTTCAATTGGAGTAAATGATGGATTCTCTGTAACTTGAAGTCTTTAATTCAAGATTTGAGGACTTCAGTAACTCAGCCAGAAGTTATGAACCTATAATAAAAGTAGGTGAGGGAGGTTCTGTGGGCTGCGATGTGCAGGAGGTCAGACTAGATAATCATGATGGTCTCTTCTGGTCTTAAAGTCTGTGAGTAGAATGAGTTGGCTCGTGCCGAGCCAGCATCATCAAATCTTCCCACCTTGCATGCATCCCCAAACAGCTGTAAATTTCTCCCCAGGAGAGGCCCCACGATAGATACCCCCAGACTTATATCCATCCTAGATCACACGTAAAGCATTTGTATTGCTAAATGCTGCTCACTAGAGCTGTTCTAGCATGTGCAAAAGGGGATTCCATTGCATCACAAGCATTTTTCTTCTCTATTTTGTGATGAGATATTGTTTCTACTCCAGTACTGGTAGAGGTGAATTACTGAACAATAATTGAAGAGGGCAATGCTCTGGACTAGGAGGCAGGCAATCGAAGCTCAGCACATAGGTCCAGCTTCAGATTTCCTGACCTTGGGTAAGTCACTTAATTGCTCTGTGCCTCGGGCCCCCATCTGTGATATTACTCCCTTCCTCTCACCCTTTGTTTATCTTATCTATTTAAATTGGGCAGGGGCTATCTTTTACTACATATGTGCCCAGCTCCGGGCACAGTGGGGCCCCAGTCTTGGATAGAGCCTTTACACATAACCTGAATACATATAATAATAATTCCATTACATAGTATTGCGCAGTGTGGTGATGAGCTTTTATGTCTGACCTGAAAGGTTATAAAGACAAATGTCTGGTGTATTATAACTGAAAATTGAAAATGGATACCCACCAACGGACAAATGTTGCGGTTGGTTATGCCGGTGCCAGCCTGGAGTAGCTCCACTGGCATTACTGGGTTACTCTAGGGCAACTGAGAGCAGCTTTCCTGAAGGTTTAAACAGAAGGAAAGAAAAGACAAAAAAAGAAACCTTTGATCTATTTTATTTAAGGAGTGTTCAGCTCACATGCGGGGGGCTTTTCAAGGGAGAAATTGTTTTTTTTTGTCTTGCAAAAAATGTAAGTTGTGTGTTTGTTAGTCTGGAAGGTTGAGCTGAAGGTCAAAGTGTAAACTCTGCTTGCTGCACCATGATTTTGTGAGAGGAATCAATACTTCCATGACCATCAGCATTCACACACTCCTAACAGGAAAAGCACTCACATGAGAGTCAGAGAGAAATACTGAAAGAAATGTGCTAAGAGGGGTGAAAAGGCATTCTCTGCCTTTCAGTGGGTTCCTTTCCTTACCTGTTTTTGAAATTAGAAAGAAAATGATTGATTTTTTGCTTTTTTTGGGTGAGGGGAAATCACAGAAGGAAGACAAGTGTAAAGAATTAGGTGGCTGAGAGGAACTGAAGCTCAGAATCTGGAGAGGAGGAGAAGGCAAATATAGGGGAAAAAAAAAAGAATATTCTACCTATTCATCTGCCAGTCCATATTGTTATATGGAGGCCTGTCACAAGAGCACTGAAGCACCATGGTTAGTGTAGATGATGTTAACCTAGGCTGCTTTAATTCACTCATAAATGCTCCATAATTTAAAAAAAATTACCAGAATTCTCATGGGATTGGGTAAAAAGCCCAAAATATCACATCTGGAGTTTTTCTGTCCCATAGAACAACGTGAATTTGATTCTGAGACTAGCGATATCCCCAAAGACTCTTCTATCTGAGACAATCTCAAACAAAGTGGAGAAGACAAATCTGGATGGGCTAAGATTTTGTAAGGACTATCACCTATATTGTCAGCAACCTATATTGTCAGCAAAATCTGCTTCACTGTAGTGCTGAAGAACATACAAGAATGCTACAAAAATATTCTGAAAGGCTTATGCCAGTGGCATGTTTGCAGTGAAGATGTAAAACAAATGTGGGGTGCATAAACACTTAGGAAGAATTTAATTTTTTTTAGCATAAATAGCTAGGATTGAATATCTTGCCTCAGTCATTTATGAGTACCCCTGCTCATCATGTCAAGTGAACACACAAAGATTCACGGTACAAATCTTTTGGGCAGAATCATTGACATTGACTCAGAAAAGTGCATATGATGCCTCCATGCACCTGTGAGGACACTGGTAGGTAGTAAGAATTCATCTCAAGGAAGGGTGGCTGGTTGAGCACATTCATCTCCTATTGACCTAGGGCCGGATTATAGCCCCTGCCCCAATGCACTGCTCTGGCGGCATGTACAGGCAAACAAGATCAGCCAAAGGCCAGAGGAGATTTTCCCTCCTGCAGGATTAGTGTAGGGCAGATGCAAGCAGTCGTGCATTGTTCCCTCTCCCTTGTTCCCATGCAAGGGGTATGTTGGTTATGGGAGAGTAGCATGGCCACAATGCTCAGTGCCAAGGGATTTGGGGTTGCAGAGCAGCCCCTGGGCCACCAGGTAAGGCTGTCATAAATTGGAGCAACCTCTGCGGCTGCTTTAATTCATGCCATGTTCTTGAACCAGCTGACCCTCTGGCTCTTAGTATTCACAGGTAATCATTTTTCAACAGCCGAACCAGGGGTGGCTTGGTAGGAAATCCCATCTAATTTCTTTAGCTCATGTCTTCTTCTAGTCTTAACCGCATATGAAAGGGAAGATGTGTAAATACAACAGTCATCAGTACATTAACATTTTCCATCAGTTACTGCACAATTGTATCTGAGGAAACATGGTTATTTTTATATTTTTGGTGTAGTGCCATTACTGCCGTCTCTCACATGGTACTATGTTTATAAAGGTAACTGCGGGTCAACCTTGGTTGTGATTAGAAGACAGCTGCAACTTCCACACTGTGTAGAGAGCCCCAGAAAGCATCACATATCCCTGTTCAGAATGCAGATTCCATTCCCTTCAACACCAATGCGATAGACTCAGAGAACAATTGATGGGTCTGATGGATTAAAAAATAAAGGCAAAGAATTTCGCCTGGAAGCTGCCGCTCAGAACACATATCCTTTCTTGTTTGGTGTGAGGGTGAGCTTCATGCTATTACCAATTCACTGCCCTTTGGATCCAATCCTCCAACTCAAGATCCAAGGAGGTAGTCCTAGTACATGCAATAGTCCTAGTCTTAGAGCCACTAGAACTCATGCCTGTAATGTGAGGACATAAATAAAAAGACATAAGTAAATAGAGAACTCCCTGACCAAGAAGTCACATGTTTTATTAAATTCCCTTTTCAACACATCCTGGTCCTCTGTGGTAACTATGGAGGACCAGGAACTCTATAACTACTCCACAACACCTCTTCCTAATTCCAAGGAAAGTCAGTAATTTTCCTTTGTAAGTGGACTGTGTTCCACACAGATCTGGTGCCCCCTCATTTTTACTGTTGAAAATTATTTACATCAGAAATAAAGGAGCATGACATTGAGATTATAGAAGGAGTTATTGACACTGAGGGAATAAATCCCAGAGTGTTAAATTTCCTACTTGAGGAAGGAAGGAGGTTACTAGTGGAGTCCCTCAAGGATCGGTTCTTGGACCGACCTTATTTAACCTTTTTATAACTGATCTTGGCACAAAGAGCGAGAATGTGTTAATAAAATTTGCGGATGATCTGGACCACCTTGTACGCTGGAGTAATAGTAATAGGATGAAATATAATAGTGAAAAGTGCAAGGTCATGCACTTAGGGATTAATAATAAGAATTTTACATATACGTTGGGGATGCATCAGTTGGAAACGACGGAGGAGGAGAAGGACCTTGGGGTATTGGTTGATAACAGGATGACTATGAGCCGCCAATGTGATATGGCTGTTAAAAAAGCAAATGCGGTTTTAGGATGCATCAGACGAGGTATTTCCAGCAAGGAGAAGGAGGTGTTAGTGCCGTTATATACGGCGCTGGTGAGACCCCACCTGGAATATTGTGTGCAGTTTTGGTGTCCCATGTTTAAGAAGGATGAATTCAAACTGGAACAGGTTCAGAGACGGGCTACTAGGATGATCCGAGGAATGGAAAATCTGCCTTATGAAAGGAGACTCAAAGAGCTTGGCTTGTTTAGCCTGGCCAAAAGAAGGCTCCGGGGGGATATGCTTGCTCTATATAAATATATCAGGGGGATTAACGTTAGGGAGGGAGAGGAATTGTTTAAGTTTAGTACTAATATAGGCACGAGGACGAATGGGTACAAATTGGATATTAGGAAATTTAGACTAGAAATTAGACGAAGGTTTCTAACCATTAGGGGAGTGAAGTTCTGGAATAGCCTTCCGAGGGAAGTAGTGGGGGCAAATGACTTATCTGGCTTTAAGACTAAGCTTGATAAGTATATGGAGGGGATGTTATGATGGGATAGTTTAATTTGAGCAATTGATTTTGGATTATCGGCAGATAAGTCTGCTCAATGGTCTGTGGGAATGCTGGATGGGATGGGAACTGAGTTACTGCAGAGAAATCTTTTTTGGGTGCTGGCTGGTGAGTCTTGCCCACGTGCTCAGGGTTTAGCTGATCACCATATTTGGGGTCGGGAAGGAATTTTCCTCCGGGGCAGATTGGCAGGGGCCACGGAGGTTTTTCGCCTTCCTCTGCAGCATGGGGCATGGGTCGCTTGCTGGTGGATTCCCTGCAGCTTGAGGTCTTCAAATCTCATTTTTGAGGATTTCAACAACTCGGTCATGGGTTCGGGGTTGTTATAAATGTGTATGGGTAGGGTTTTGTGGCCTGCCTTGTGCGGGAGGTCAGACTAGATGATCATATTGGTCCCTTCTGACCTATGAGTCTATGAGTTACATTTTGTCTCTCTCATTTTGGGTCTTTGATACATACTGTATCCCACCTTTGGACTCTGGCAGGTGTGATGGAAGTATTGTGTGAATAATGCTAGAAATGGTGGGGCCCTTTGATTTGAGAGCAATAAGAGAGATGTGAAGTTCAAGGTCATCATGTGTGTAGAAGGAAATTCTTTATTCCCTTTCATCATTAATCTTGCCCTTTTTGTCAATATAAGGGTCTTGTTTAGACTTGCTACCTGCACCTTCAATTCCTAATTTGGTGTCTTTGTGTCATGGATGCTGGATCTTTAAATTTATGGAAAATACAGAACATTCCAGCTGTAGAATGGATGGATCTGAGGTTTGCTTACATTGACCCCCTACCCTCCATCCAGAAGGCTGCCCTCTCAAGGCCACACTTGTAATTCATTTCTACTCTTTCATGCCTTGATTTCAGTTCCTCCAGTTCCTGCTGACAGGACCTGAAACAAGAGACAACCTTCCCTTTGCAGAGCGGTTATAAATTCACAGCTTAGCAGATTTCAAGCTGATTGCCTTCTCTCATGTTGTCCCTCTGTGAATGAGGCTTTTCACAGATGACAGATAGCACTGCTCCTCCAAGACATAAATTCTCAGCTAACTTCAGGCACCAACACCAACTGTTTAACAATTTTGTTTCCCAGCCAGCCAAGAACTCCTTTGGATGACATTGTCCATTTGATGATCACTTGTAATCAATTAAAATTGTTGCTGGGTCTGAAGCCTTCCAGTATAATGTTTTGTTATAAAGTATCTCTTTGCTTTGAGCTTGGTACTAACCTCAGATCCTGAATAAACATTACTGCCAAGGGTTACTTTTCTCTTCATCTGGCCAGTCCTAAATTAAGCAAAACGACATGATAGATTTCCTTTATTCCCTGTAATCATAAATGTATTTCTCCCTCGTATGTCAGATTTTTCAAGAGGGCTTTTCATCGGTCTTCCTTCCTTCAGTTTCAGGGTTGTCAGAAGTATAATTTATTCATATTTCTGACCTCTGGGCAAGACAATATCTTCAGGGTCATGAAGTATTATTGGATGTCAAGTCTGACGCTCGCAGCTCTGGATTCCTTTACAATGCTACATTTAATCAAGGCTATGTAATTGTGGTTGAAACACTCACCGCTGCAATTAATTCTGGAGGGGCCACCTATCCATACTAATAACTATTCAATATTTGTCCATCTCTTAAATCCTCATAATGGAAAGGCAACTTCACCATTGTTTAATTTCTCTGGACTAGCTGCAGGGACTAGCTGATAAAGTATAGCCTACACTCCCCCTGTGCTGGCCCAGCTCACCTGTGATTCACCAGTGGAGATCTCCCACAAGCTGAAAACTCCATGTAGTTGATGCACAGGGAACACAGTTAGTTCAAATGTCCTTGGCCTTTGCAAATGCAGAGCAGCATACCAAATGTCTTCCACACTGTCACTGGGGAGGCTTCCATCTTACAAACCCTGAGGTAGGTTTCCCCACCCCAGATTTCCCCATATCTCAGGCCTAGCACTGACGGACCACCGCTGGTCCTACTGTAGTTATGGAAAATGGTGCTGGAGTGAACTTCCCGTTGTCTCTTTTATTATCTGCTGTCTCTCCCTTCCATACTGCAACCGATCTCCTTGGTCCCTCAACCTTTGATGACCCATCTGCAGGACCTTCAGGGAGAAGGAAACAGCCCCTGCTCACACACAGCATCAGGGATGGTTAGAGGAAGCACATACAACAACTCTTTCCTCAATCCCTGCCCTCCCACCTAGCATAATTACCTATAATGAGAAATTGAAATGCCTGGGATTTCCTCTTGGCTGCCTCTGGACCGTTGCTGGTCCCACCTCCACAGTTACACTTAGTTTTCCCACCTGTAAAATGGGGCTAATAATACTGCCCTTCTTTGGAAAGTACTTTGAAATCTGCTGATGAAAAGTGCTATGTCAGAGCTAAGCATTCGATTTATTAATGATTATAATTATTGCCTCTGATTGCTCTCTCCCATTCAGAAAACAAATTTTAAATTGCTCCATGTTCAATCAGGAAAATGATCTAGTTTTGACTGATGGATGTCAGGTTCACTATTCTCCTGGGCATGTTCTAGAGCTGACATTCTGTAGCCCAAGCACCATTTTAAAATAAAGCTCAGCTGGGACCCAGTTGCCTCATCACATTGTTCTGGGCACACATTATCAAGGTTTCCCATTTGACCAGGGTGATGTTCCTGCACGCCCCTTTGGGCAAGTGACTTGGGTTAGCAGCTGGTGATCCTGGAGCTTGAAACTGGGTTTCAGGTAAATCTTCCTTCTTCCTGGTATATACATTTATTTTATGGAGCTAATCTAGATACCTCCTTGCCCCTTAGCATTCCCTCAGTTCACGCCCCAATCCTCCCCATCTCTTCTATTTTTCATTTCATTCAGAAATACCTTGGCTTGCTGGAAGCTCAGGCAACTAACGACCAGCCACTCCGATCCTCTGAGTACTAGCTTCTTTGTAGCCTAAGCCGGTCCATAAGCTCTATTGTGCTCCACTTTATAATTTACTGTTATAATTCACACTAGTTGCGCCTTTTATTTATTATTTGAACCGTCCTCCCCCCACAAGGTTTCCAAGGTCATTTTAGTCTCAAGGCTTTGGGGGTGGGAAGGGTTTTTGTATGTCATTGGCCTCATTTATTATCTTTATTTCGTCTATTGATGTACCTATCTTTTCCCTGGAGTTTCAAAATCAGCTGTTAGCTGAGAAATCTCCACGATATGCCTCAGGATTTTATGCAGCTGGTGAATGTACAATATCCTTGGGCAGATTAGCCCTATACATAGAGTTAAACAGCCTTTATTTACCAGTTCCTACGTTTAAGGTCAACCTCATCCACCACAAAGCTGAGAGCTAGATTGTCTCAGTCCATACTCCACTGCTTAGCCTTGTTCTGATTGTGACTTCCTAGGGTAAGGGAAAAGCTAGGATTTGAACTGGGATCTCCCACATCAGTGTCCTAACCACTCAACTATTGAGACAGTTTCTCGCTGGTCTCCAGCCCAGCCCTGGACCAATACTCTCCCAGCCGCCCTAAGAAATAGGGTCAGGAGAGGGTAGAGGGCTGCAGCGAGATGGAGAACTCCTGGCTTTGCCTCTCTTCTCAGCAATCAGAATAGCTGGCCAGGGCAAAGGGGGAGTGAGCTGCTGCATGAAAATGGATGAGGTAACTCTCCATGAAGAGAAAAGGGAGAACATGGGAGGAATAGAGGCTCTGAGTCCCCATTGGCTCCCTGCCACGCTTCTGAGGAGCTGCAGCTATGCACCAGTTGTAGGACTGCATAGTTACAGTCTTATTCAGGAGAAGCAATAGGTCTGGTCCTGCAAGGTGCTGATTTATGAGTCCTCACTGGGAGTTGAGAGTGATCATCACCTAGGAGGATCCCAGCCTTGTACACATGCAGCGAGAATCTTACCTCTGCCGCTTTCAGCATTCATGACAAGGTACTAAAAGGCAAAGCTCTAAGTACTTTAATGATTCAATTGCCTTTATTTTGTTCTTATTTTAGCAAGACTTGGAGAGCCTGATAAGACCAGCGTGTAAAAGCTTTGTAATTGTTTTATAGTGGAAAAGTAACTGATTTCACTTTGTCTTTGCAAATCAAGCCATTTTCATTAAATAAAGAAGCAAAGAAAAGAGCAGAAATCCGTTAGATGCAGGGCTTCCGTGAACAGAAGTTATACTTCTCCTGTGTATTAGAGTGTCCCCCTGCATTATTCAACTCCGTGTGCTCTTGTCTGTATACAGAAACAGCTTTGTTCAATAGGCCTGGTTTTATAAGCGGACTTTTGGGACCAGCTCCTTACATGTGGTCAAGTCCTGCTCAGTGCAGGATTTAAAGACAGTGCATGGGTGGCTGTACACCACTTTCACTTCCCCTAGATCCCAGAGGCTGCTGGAGACTGGCTCAGCCATTTGCACAAGAGGCTGCTCTAACTTGCACCAGTGTGTAATGGCACCCAAAGGATCACTGTGTTAACAGGGATTGCCCCTTTGTTTTAGGCTTGGGTGGGGGCTAGGGCAGTTGGTGTAGGGAGCGATTCCCCAGTCCAGACCAATTTTAAATCTGCCTTCTTCTGCTGAAGCAGATGTAGTGTCTGAGAGGATCTGGCCTTTACGTTCAATTCACATTTTGTTATGAATGAAGTTAATTTCTTCTGGATTATTTAATAGGAAACTCATTTTTGAAGGATCTCATTTCAAGACGGCCTGAGCTGCAAGGTCAGAGCCAGATTTCATTTGACCCTGGAGTTTTGGAATGGTTGGGCTCTGGGCTTCTGCTTCCGCCATTAAAGAGAAAAGAGAGTAGTTATGATAGTAGGGATCAGCTTCCAACCCCACTCGCTAAAGCACAGGATTGTTCAGATCTAGCTTCTGGTTGTGAGCCTGTTCCGCCTACTCTGATTAACCAGTGCGGCTAGTTCAAAGAAATAACCCTGCAGAGTGAAATTCACCTGGTGCAAAGGGGCTGTGTGAGGTTTTCTACACCACGTAAAACCTACAGCAGGAACAATGGGGCGCTAGTGGATTGTCTGCTAGTGGGTATTAGAGCTGGTTACAATGAAATTTCATCAAAATATGCTGTTTTGTCAAAGCTGTAACGTTTCACTGAGACATTTTTGGGTCCAAGAAGGCAAGGGAATGGAAGACGGAGACGGACTCTGTAGCTGGTGATTAAGTAAATGGCTTGGGATGTAGAAGACCCAATTTCAAACCCTGTTCTGCCTGAATTGGAGGGATGGAGAATGAAAAACTCTGAATCAGGCAGAGCCAAAGCTTGAACCTGAGTGTCTCACACGTTTCTTTTTTTTTGTGAAAACCTTCAAAAGGTTTTAGTTTTGTTCCAGTGTGAAACAAAAACACATGGCAAAACCTTGGAAGTTTTTGGAATTGCTATCTTCCGATTTGTCCTCCCTCCCATGGGACTTGTTGCCTTTCATAAGCCAGCACTGGGAGCAGGTCACGAGAAGGCCAAGAGACCTACAGTTACAGATATCTGGTACTACAAAAAAGTGGGACAGATACCAGTTTAGCACCATGTTCTACTTTCATATTGGGACGGAATGCTCTTATTTCCCAAAGCCACCCCATTTCACCAGATTAAACCCCAATTACTCAGGGCTCATGCAGGTGAAGTGAATTTCACCAAGGTGCTATCACCATATAAATTACATGATAAAACAACAACAACAATAATAGGAAAATCTTCCAGCAATAATATACTTCTTTCCTTTCAATCAAAATACAGGCAAAATTTATGACGATATGACCAAAATAAAATTAAAAGCCATGATTCCCAGCTGATGTAAATCAGCACAGCTGATTTCACCCACTGTGCTTAACCCCAGAGTACAACGTTTTGATCCAGTTTCCAAATAAATACAGAACGGTATGCATCAGAGTTGACACAAGACTGATTCTCTTTTCACAGTGCTGTAAATCAGAAGTAACTCCATTGAAATCAATGGTGTTACACTGGGTAAAACTAGCGTAAATTAGAGGTGAATCTGTCCCTTAGTTCTTCTTAATTTTGCCAGTGATTCAGCAAGCTCATTTCTCAAGGCTCTTGTAGCAAATAAAGTTTGAAAAGAGAAACATTTTAAAAAAATATTATTCTTTCTTTTTTTACAGGGAGATGGTTATTAACCTATTTGAGAATAAGTTCACATTCTTGTTGAAGCACAGAGACACGGCTTGATGTTCATTACTCTACTCCCAGATGAACAGTAAGTCTTTGGAACAGTACTTACAGCCTGTAATAATATTACTGCTCGGTCTGCTACATGGTCCCTCAGTCATTTTTTCAATTAAAAAAGGACCAATGCTCTATTAACCTTTTGCCTGCTACTCCATTCTTCATACAGCTGTTGTACTGAGATTGCAAGCCATGTATTAAAAAAGGCATATATTACTGTAAACCATCTCCAAGTTTTCTGTCATTAGAAAGATGAAGTATCATTTTTTCATTTAAAAATATGAGCCAGTTTGTCAAATTCACAACCTCTGAACCCACAGTGAAATCTCTTTGTTACAGCTGAAGTGCATTGTAACTCTTATAAACTCTGCTCTTAAAATGCTTTCGAAGCTAAGACGGGTTTCTTCACGCTAGTGTGAAATTGCAAAGAGCAGGCTTTGGTGTTTGCGTTTGGGACTGTGGGTTATTGATATTTTTGACAGCCTTTTCAATATGGCATATGACATATTCTGCTTACCAAATGCTTTGGCAGGAAACGTTGACAATGCAAAGTAAATAAAATAAATAAATAAATGCAGATCAAGGAAAAACTGATCCTGTAGATGTTACTAATTGAGCACTGCTGCATCCTTCTTCCAGTGCACTCATAAGCATTTTAACCGAGTACACTGTGACTTAAGAAGATGCACCTGGATTTTTAACTCCACAGTTCCACAACATTCCACATCACATTCATGAATTTGCCAGACAGTTCCCAGTACAGGTTGAATTATCAAGTGAAGAGTGAAATTCTGGCTAATGGAGGGAAAGAGAGGGGGGCTATGACTTTGTAGGTAAAGCCTTGGAATGGAACTCAAGAAACTGGGGTTTAGGTCCTGGCCCTTCCACAGACCTCTTGTGTGACATTGGGCAAATCACTTCATCTCTCTGTGGCTTGGTTCCCTATCTGTAAAATGGGAGTTACAATATTTTCTTTCGCTCATCTTTTGTCTTTCTTGTCTATTTAGATTATAGTCTCTTTAAGGCAGAAACTGTCTCTTGCTATGTGTTTGTACAGCACCTAGCACAGTAGGATTGGGGCACCTAAGTGGTACTGTAATACAAATAATAATAGTGAGATAGGCCAATACCCAAACAAGGATGTACTCATGCTGCAGAAGCATCATCAAAATGTGCTCACATTTTGCCCGAGACCAGTCCTAATCACAGCTCCTTTAGACATTTTTTTCCTGCTAAGATTAGGAATGATTTGTTCATGCACTAGAGTCACTGATTGGACCAGGTAGCGACCTACAGAATGTACGCACACACCTACTTCCTGTCTGACCACATGATATCATGTGTGGGGGCCAATCTCTCAGCCTTGCTGAAAAAGGAAGAAAGAAGATGGTTCTCTTCTGCCATTCTGCTAATGTTGTGTGTGTGTGCCTGTGTATGTGAGAGAGAGTGGGGGAGAGGTCAGCCAGTTATTTGGCTAATGAGTTGGAGGGAGCTACGAACTGGGGATGGGAAGCTTTGGGAAGGAAGTATGTGGAGGGGTTGAAGTATGTGGAAGGGTGGGAGAGTTTATGGATCTGCAGGAAATGTTTGGGAGAGTGGATGGCTAACACACCTGTGTGTGAATTTTGAAATATGATGACTAATTAAGATGGAGCCAGATGCAATGCTAATCCACATCCAGACCAAACCACCCAACTTCTTTGCACTTGTGAACCTGGCTCCGAGGCACTGAAAGGCTGGAGAATTAGTCACTGAACTCACAAAACAGTTCACAGCAGAACCAAACGATATCACTGACGCAGACGCTTTCCACCTATTTTTTAATTCATACCTGGTCAGACATTTTTATCTTTGCAGTTGTTATATCTTGGTTTTTTTCCCCTTCTCTTTTAGATGGCTTTAAACAGAAGCAAATGTTCTTGGACAATGGAAAGGCAGGGCCTCCTCATAATATGAACTCCAGTGGGAGCCAGCTAACCCTTATGTTCTGAAGAGATCTTGCTAGACGCTGATTGTGGCTTGTGAAATCTTAGTGGTAAAATTATTTCAAATTGAATTGGATGTCAAGAAACGTGAAAACTGGCTGAAGGACTTTAACAAGTGGCTAGGTGATAACTAGTCATGTATCAAGTTTGGAGAACAGATTAGGAGGCTATCATGGGGATCTGAAAGTGGGTGAAAAGTTGATGTTCTACCAAGTCTTTTCTATTTCTAACTTTTATGATTCAAACTTTATTGGGTTCAGAATACCAGAATATAGCCTTATACCAGAGACAGTGTCATACAAGCGAAAGCGCGATCATTAGAGATGGCTCAAAACTGCAATCTTGAATCTGAACCCTTTGAGATTTTAGGGGCAAAGTTTAGATTTGAATTTTTGGATCTGAACCCATCCTTATTGCTCTTGGTTTGGGTCAGACCCAAAACTGGAAAGAGCCACTCAGCTACTACCAAATTTCCTCTGAAGAAAAAGTCCAGAATACATACGTAAACACACTTAAAACCACATTCACTAAACAAGGACACTCCACCAGAGAAGTAGATCACTTCTTGGAAAGGGCCATCCAAATACTCCGGAAGGACCCGTTTTAATACAGGAAGAGAAACTCACTGACCGGACACCCCAGTTGTCACCTCATACTGAAACTGATAAGGGGTACCATGAAACAATAAAGAAATACAGGCCACATGGAGCTACTATAAGTTGTGTGCATAACTGTTTGGAAAACCATTCCCAGAGAGTAGTTATCAGTGATTCACAATCAAGCTGGAGGGGCATATTGAACGAGGTCCTTCAGGGGTTGGTCTTGCGTCCAGATCGCTTCAAAATCTTCATAAAGTCAGTGGATGATACCAAACTGGGAGGGATTGCAAGGTGGATAAGATTAAAATTCAAAATGATCTGGACAAACTAAAGAAAAATGATCTGAAGTAAACAGGATGAATTTCAATAAGAACCTGTGCAAAGTGCTTCACTTGGGAAGGAAAAATCAGTTGCACACATACAAAATAGGAAAAGACTGCCTGGAAAGGAGCACTACAAAAAGGAATCTCAGGGTTATAGTGGATCACTAGCTAAATATGAGTCAAGCGGTAACACTGTTACAAAAAAATCAAACATCATTCTGGGATATAGTAGAGAGAGTGTTGTAAGCAAGACACAAGAAGAAATTCTTTCACTATGCTTTATGCTGATATGGCTTCAGCTGGAGCATTGTGTCTAGTTCTGTGTGCCACATTTCAGGAAAGATGTGGACAAGTTGGAGAAAGTCTGGAGGAGAGCAATAAAAATGATTAGAACGCTAGAAAACATGACCTCTGAGGAAAGATTTGAAAAAATTGGGTTTGTTTACTCTGGAGAAGAGAAGACTGAGTGAGGACATGACAACAGTCTTCAAGTACACAAACATTTGTTACAAGGTAGAGGGTGAACTATTGTTCTCATTAACTTCTGAGGATAGGATAAGAAGCAACAGGGTTAATTTGTAGGAAGGGAGATTTAAGCTGCACATTAGGAAAAAAATCCTAATTGTCAGGGTAGCTAAGCAGTGGAACAAATTGCCTAAGGAGGTTGTGGAACCTCCATCATTAGAGGTTTTTAAGAACCGGTTAGACAAACACCTGTCAGAAATGGTCTAGTTATTACTTAATCCTGCCTTGAGTGCAGGGGAGTGAAATAAGTGACCTTGCAAGCTCCCTTCCAGTCCCACACTTCTATGATTTTGTTATAACCCATACTCAACAGGGACCCCATCCTGAAAGACATCTTTCTGAACACCTTCTGGCCTTCAAACAATCCTCCAATCTGTCTAAGCTCATCATCAGAAGCAAGCTCCCTGGACTTGAAGAAGGCTCCGTGTAGCTCAAAAGCTTGTCCCTTCCACCAAGAAAAGTTTTTCCAGTAAACGATATTACCTCATCTTACTCGCCTCTCTCGTATTCTCGGACCAACATGGCTACAACAATACTGCAAACACCTGTGTGACCTTGGGCAAGCTGTTTAGTCTCTCTCTCTCTCTCTCCCTTAGTTCTCCATCTGTTAAATGCAAATAACAACACTTCCCTATCTCACAGGGGTGTAGTGAGGATAAATGTGTTAAAGAATGGGAGATACTCAGAGACTATGGTAGTGGGAGGCTGTATAATTACCCATAGATCAACTGGGAAGCAGACCTCACTACCCAACTGGTATGCACAATAGCCTTTGTGAGCACAAAATTGGGAGTTTTGTATTTGCAGCCATTTGTCTGCACCGTGACTTGTGCACCTTTGACTTTAGAGACAGGTTCAAGGCTCTTTTGAAACTGCTTCAAAACTGTGGCCCTTCATATGTCAGCAATTTAGCAAAAAATGTTAATTTGGATTCCCTATAAATGCAAAAATTGCTTCAATTGGAGGAAGTGCTTGACTTTAAAAGAAAAAAAAAAGTCTGTTTTCATGCCCCTCAAAGTCCTGACAAACTGAAATGATACAAAATCAAATGCCTTCAAATTTGGGAAAAATTCAGATCTAGACCTGCTTCCAGATCCAAACTTTGCAACTTCGGCCTTCCACTAGCTTCTGGTGAGTGATTTTGTCATGCCTCATTGTTCTCGGTGCTTCAGCCTCTAGAAAATGTGCTAAATTGAATGAAAGAATTTATGAGTGCAATAGCATGAACTGGATAACTTTGTGATCATTGCTACTGTTTGCAGCCTTGCAAGATGAAGTTAGGATAAAATGTGTATTTCAGCCTCATAATTCAGAGCATCAGCTGATTACCTGCATGGATTAGGAAGGATATTTTACTCCATCATGTATAGCAATGCACAAATCAGCTAGAGGCAATATGTGTTTTTTAATTTTGTTTTGAGGTTGGTTTGTTGTTTTTACTGCCTTTCGTGAAGCGTCAGCCACTGGCTATTGCTATAGAGGTCTGTAAGACAATTCTTCTTTTTTATATAACAATCCCAAAAACAATCGCAATTGATATTTCACTGTCTAAGCCTGTATAATACATAGGAATAACAGGAATCGTCTATTTCAAGTGTATAGATAAACATTTAGGCACAAAGAGGACTGTTCATTTTGTTGTACTTCCTATGGCCACAAATCAGCAAAGGACTCCCTCCTATGCTGGAGCCCATTGACTCCTGTGGGATTTTACCCAGGTGTATCCCTTCATAGGATAAGGGATTTCTTGTACCTGTTAAATGTAGATGGAATCTGAATGATGCTCCGTATTTGCTCATTTCAATTATGAAACACTAAAGGAATTAGAATTAATTGTTAAAGTCATTTATTGGTTTCTGAAGCAAAAGTGTGCCTGGTTTGTAGTACCCACAACCCACTGGGCTGGAATTTTGCTTAGTGTTGATAAACATCTCCTACCAAGGCACTGTCCTGGAGGCAGTGTTTGGTTACCTTACACTTTCCATGGTTGAGTATATAAATGAGTTGTTAAACTGTGTTTTTTCTCCATTGTAAGGGGGAATGTAAGATCAGAATTTCTGATCTGTGTTTTATTTTTTGGCTGATCCCATGAAATGTAAGTTTGCACTCTGTATCTGATTGCCCATCCTTCTCTTTGCTTTGCTGGCCTCATTCGTGCTGATCTGCACAGTGAAGCAATAAACGCATTTTTAAAATGATCCGTTTTGCCCTATGACCATTTCTACTTTAACAAAACACACTTCAGGTTTGACATATTTTTTTAAAAAACTGCCGCTATGAAAATTAGCGGGCATAAATTGGCAGAGCGCCACCAACTTCAGCGCAGATTTGTACCAGCTGCGGCAACCTGCCCAGTGGCGGTATTTGATTATAAATACGTGTTCATGAAGCTGTTGGCGCTCTACGTCATCTAGGGCAGGTATTTATCTCAAAGTGCCTATGTGAAGTGGCAGGAGTCGGAGAAATGCAAAACAAGGAGAAGTAAAGCACTCATTTCTGTAAAAACAAACCTCAAACATCTTCCCTGATTAGACCTGCCCTTTTATTTATTCATTGGTTGGGGGAGGGGAACGCCTCAGGCATGGAAACACAGACTTTCTTTTTCCACACCCTCCCATGATCAAGACATATGCTACTGAGACCTTCACATCCCTGAGGCATTAGCTTAATAACACAGGGCTGGAGCCATAGCGTTTTCAATCTTCCCTTACCTTCTGGGCCTCTTCTCTTGTCTCCTTATAACTACTCCTCTCCCTCAAATTCCAAACAGTCGTGCAGGCAACACAAAAGCTGCTCTAACTCTGTGCCATGCCAAAGTCAATTAAACTCCTCAAAGGTCCCAATCCTGCTAGGTGAGGCATGTGGGCAGGGTTTGTACGGGCACAGGGGCCGCCCACAAGTGTCACGTGGCAGGTTTGGGGCCCAAGTCTAACCAGGTAAGGCATGATCCTGATCTCAGGTGGTCCAGCTGCATTCAGACCGAGTGCAAACGTGGAAGCTGCCATGTGGACAGCGTGTGCAGTGGTGGGAGGGTTTGCACAACCCCGTCAGCTGACTGCGCTCAGAGTTTAAAACTAAAAGAGAAAAGCTGACTGACAGCATGGTTAGCTGCCCAGTGAGCTGTCAGGAGAGCACCCAGTTAAACAGCAGCTCTGAGATGTCTGTTCTTCCAGCTCGGGGGAAGGAAGCCTGTCTTAAAGCCTGTCAGATTCTTGGGGCCCGATTCTGATGTCAGATGTAATGGGTCAGATCCCCAGCTTGTGTCAATAGCATAGCTCCATTGAAGGCAGGGGAGCCTCATTGATTGACACCAGCTGGGGATCTTGCCCACTGGTGTAGATCAAGAATAGTTTCAACTCAAGGTCAGGTGTAAAACACCTATGCCTGCTCTGTAGAGATCCTTCCAAATGTTCCTATTGAAGAGTGACACCTTATTTACACCAGTGTAACCGAGAGCAGACTCAGGCCACGAGAATCCTCCCTGCCTCTCTCTCCCACATCCAAGACAGACGAGCAGGGCCTCAAAGCTGCTGTAACTGTGTTCTCATGACAGCTCACAGAGCTGCTACATATGCTGCCCGTGAGCCTTCCCTGATTTTTACCACTCTCCTTGGGAATGAGGTGGGATCTGTCCATAGAGATGGAAAAAAGAGGTGTAAACTATGAAGGTTCATGAAAAATATGTACCAGTCACTGGGCATCTGTATGGGGTGGCCGGGGAATGCTTCCAGCGAGTTAACCTCCACACCCAATGCAAACAAACGGTGAGATCCTGTTCACCTTATTCAGGACAGTGTAACCATTGAAGTCAATGGGACTGCTCAGGTAAGAAAGGGAGCAGGATTTGGCCTCATAGCTTTCAGCTTTATCCCCTGCCTTACTCTTGCTTAAGAACCTGGAATACTAGGCTAACCTTTTACTGGGTCTGAGCACCAATTGGTTTCAGTTGGATCAGCTCTTCTGAAAATCAGGCCCAGGCTGTGTTGCCTTGGGGAACCCAAAGTCAGTGGCCGCTTTGGAAATTTTGCCCTAAATTTTCAACTCTGATGTTTAGAAAGACCAGCTCCACAATCACATTTGTGGTCAGTAACCTTTCCAAATTTTTCCCTAAGCCTCTGCCCAGCCCATTTCACTTTTTTCCCTCTTCCCTTGTACTAAATAAAGACCAGAGGAAGTGACCTTTTATTTACATGAAGCACTTCATCTACCATTGAAATGCAGCCACCTCTGTGGTAGAGGATGGAAACAAGGGTGGATAACCAGCACATAACATGCTACACAACAGATGGGAAAGGGAAATATTGGCTAAAGACACCAGGGCAAACCCCTATTTAAACAGAAAGTGCCATGAGAGCTTGAATGCCCATACAGATGAGACAGGCCCTCAAGTTTAAGGTCTTTTCCAACAGACCTTGTTGGAAGTAAACAAGTAAAACTGTAATGGAAACAGTCTCTGTACTTTGGAAAGTCAAGCAGAGCTGTTGCTGTTGGGTTCCATATTCCTCTATGTCACAGAAACAGGTCTATTAAGAATGTGATGGGTTCAATCTCCCTCCTGTGCTTTTCCCAGTTTAAAATTCACAAAAAACATTTCTTCAGAGCTCTGTGCGGCAGCATTTGATGAGAGTCAGACCAGACCAACCACTAGGTAAAGCGCAAAAAGCTATTTCAAATAAACGTCAAGAATGTTCACCAGTAGGCCTATTTCCTGGTGACTCCGGCAACCTAAGTCAGCCATCATTGACCCTGGGAAACAGGGCTGAGCTTTATAGACAAATAATGCAAGGAATAAACTATATATATATATAGAGAGAGAGCAGAACAAGTAAAACTATTCAGCACCAGGTAGTCCTTGGTCAATGCCTGTCAAACCACCAACAAGAGACTAAAACAAAATTTTTCCTAGCTGAGGATCCTGATTTGTTTTTTGTCCTATGCTATTGCCACCTGGTGGTGAGTTGTTTTTTCCCCTTCTGATCCCTCCATAGCAGCAGTTCTCAACCTGCTGCCCATGGCCCGATCAGCACACAGCTCCAGCCCCTGTGACATCTGCAGGGCCGTACAAGCAATATATATATTGTGTGGATGTGGCCCACATAGCATATCATGAGCTGCATATGTGGCCCACAGTGATAAATAGGTTGAGAACCACTGCTCTATAGGCCAGGGAGATAAAGCCAGTCTGTTCTTTGCAAAGCTAGCACTGGATGCAAGGAACCCAAACAGCAGATTACTTTATGGGGGCCAAAGACTGGCTCCATTGCTGCAATGACTGAGCACAGAGCAGCTGGAGTCTCAAGTGTTTCGTTTTTACCCTGTCACAGTAGGACACATTCTGAATAAAGACAAGAACGACTCCATCTCATGTTATTTATGACAGAGGCTCTGTACCAAGAGCAACCTCACTGATTGCAAAGTTGCTTTGGAGCTGGTCCTGGAGCCAGTCCAATTAGTTAGGTAACAGAGAAGCAGGGGACATCAAGACAATTTGGCAATTAGCCTGACCAAGGTAGGTCAAAATAATTTTTAACCCACAGGAAATTGACAAGACAACCGGAGGAGAAATCCCAAAGGATTCATTCTTGGATCCTCTCAGGTGAACAGTGAAATCTATTGTGTATCAGTAAAAAAAAATTATACAAACCAACAAAAAGAGTTTTAAAATGGCTAATACATGTTTCCCCCCTTTTTATTTAAAATAATAAAGCAGGGAGCAGTTGTTAACAAGAGAAGGACATCATTTATCTTATGATAATCAATGAAACCCTCATGCTGCATCAAGAAACACATTTAAGTGGAGATCCCTGCTCCTGATTTGGTTTTTCACTATTTTCTCTGTCTTTGATGGAATTACACCACTGTAAGCCACAACAGGAGAAGGCAAAATTCTGAAACACAACAAAGACACATATCTCACAGGAGGCAGCACTGAATCTCTCACGCCATTTTCCCTGCTGTTCTAGCAGGAGTATTTTTTTTTTTTTTAATTTTGTTCCCCACTCTTTTCATTGCCTGTCAGTGCAGTGTAACCTTAGTAAACCAGCAGGCCAATTGCTACGTACACTCACCCTAGTTGTACTGTAATAAACGTTATGTGATCCACTTGACACTCACTGCATGTTCTGTAATGACCTTGATTATTGGTGGGTGACCAAGACTCACTGACTGTCTCTGCAAATTTCCTTCAAGCTTCCTTCTTTTATATGTACTTGCTTCCTGGTTACCGGGAGAGCTCTGACCATGTGGCTCTGCTGGCTTTTCATAGCGAAGTATGGAATCTTAAACACGAGCTTGGTTTATCGTGATTTGCATCTTTATTTAGGTCGCATGCCATTTATTCACGCTCTTCCTGACAGATAGGTAATGACTGAAACCACAGTGTATGTCAGAGGCAGTGTGCTGTTACAGTCAGATGATTGTATTTATTGTATTTTTCATTTCAAGTGTTTCTGACCTTTTTTTAAATTCATGAGCAAAGGAAGGAAAGATAGGAATGTCTCATTCAGGCTCTGACTTAAAGAAACAGTATCTAAGGGATTCAGAGGCAAGGTTTAAATCCCAACTGTAGCTCAGTCTGCTGTGCTTAGGTATTACAGCCTACACACATGGTTTAAAAAAACCCGCCCTGCTCTCTCTGTTCTAACGTAGAACATCAGTTTACATGCTACAGAACGAGTGGTGTTGCGTGTGTCTAGCATGTGCTACTAAATTGTGCTGGTTGCAGGAAGTTGCTGGAGCCACAGTAACGAAGAAACAGCTCTCCTTTTCATGATCCAGATGCTGATGTGGCAGATCCTGCTGTGCTATTGTGCTGACTCCACCCGGATTGTGTGATAGACCGTTGGCGCTGGAATGCAGGGACTGCAGCGTACGGGCTTCGTGTGTATGTAAGCAATGTTGCCCCCTAGCGGCTGTCTCACAGACCTGCCACTACTACCAGGACAGGACTAGAGTTGGGCTGTCTCCTGGGCCCTCCGCAAGGGGGCTGTCCAGGTGCACCACACTAAGAGAAGGTGATTGTGACCCAGAGACTCACTTTGGCGTCACTGGGAAAGCAATCGGCTAGTGGCCCATAGCAATGACAGATAACCCCCCTCCCATTGGCAAAGCTGTGCTGCCTGGCGCACTGGGGGACCCGCCGGTACAGAAGCCAGGGATAGCACCCCCATGGAAGAGCTAGCCATCCATTCACAGACTGGTGATGCAGGAAGCTGGCGTGGGGCGCCAGAGGACACTCACATGCAGCTGCATCGTTCACCTTGGGTCATGCAGCGGAGGGGCCTGTGCTTTGGGGGCTAAAGGACATGGGCTCTATGCCTAGCTCCCCTTGTGTGCGATTTATATAGTACTCGTGTTTGTTCACTGCAAAGAGGGGAATGGTTCCTGATCAAAGGAGAGAGACTGTGTCTGCTGAGAGGAGCTGCCCACGCAGTCACAGCTTTGCAATCAGAGTGGAACAGACTCTTCCTACCCATTATCACAGTCCTTGCTGGGATGTCCATGTCAATGACCTTGCTCGTCTGCCCCTTCCCCCATCCCCCTCCAAAAAACATGACTGAAAACGAATAGAAATTAACATGAAGGCTGCACATGAAACAGGAACCAGCAGGCATTTTCCTCAGGAGAGACGCAGAACTGCTGAGTGCACCAGCCATAGGGAGATGGAAACCTGCAACCACAGCAGTTCTAGGATCTGTCCAGAAACTGGTGCAATTGAGGGGATTTACCCCACCAATGAAGAGGAGCATCACAGGAGGAGAGAGAGGTAGGACTGTGAGAATTCAGACCTTGATAAAATAGCAACTGATAGAAGAAAGACTTTGACATCTTTCACCCATTCATTCTAGGGGCCCTGTTCTATCTGATTTAGGTTTTTATGCCCATTGCCAGGGCATCTAGTACCACGGACTTCAATTTGAGTTATGCTAGGGATAAACCCAGGCCCAGAAGTATCTAGGTTAGACATGGTTTGGGAAGAGAAGTTTAACTAGATAGAACAGGGATCAGAATAGAACAGAGATTTTCAAACTTTGGTCTGCAGACCACTAGCCGCCCACACAACTCTTCAACATGGTCCCTAGAGCAAAATATTTTGAGAACTAAACAGTGGGATGCTGGGAAGGGAGGTGGCCTACTGGAGGATCTTTCCCTATTTTGTGAAAGGGTCCAGAGAATGAAAAGGTTGGAGAGCCTGGGTATAAAGGGGGATCCAGATGTGGGATCTGTTCCCACTGATTTCAGGGGTAAAACGCCTAACGACTTCAGTGGAAATGGGATCAGGTCCTTAGAGAATCAGATTGTTTACATGCACTTTCAAAAATGGTCCTGTCTGCTCTGCATTGGCCAATGTGAATTTGCTGTCCATTTGGGAAATATCAGACAAAGCAAAAGGAGAGGAAAACCACAAAATTCAAACTGGATCCAGATCTGGATTTCAAAACAGTCAAAGTTTGGCGTTATTCACCACTGGAGTTTTGGTTTGAGCCATTATAAAGCTAAAGTAAAGCACTGGGAATAGGGAGGGAACCGGAGCAGCTGGACGCGCTAGGCAGACCTCGATGTGGGACTTGAACTCTACCTTCCACTTCCACTTCTATAATGCTTTGCAGTTTCAAAGCATTATCCTAATTATGCTAATTTATCTATGCCTTACATAAAGGAAGGAGCAGCCACATTTTGGATGGTGGGGCTTTATTTTCCTCCCTTGGTGATCAGCCAAACCCCTCAGGCTTCACTCCCATTGTTTGTAGCGTCACCAGAACACTTCACCGAGTTTATAGCTATATCATTTCATGTCTGTATAACATTCTCATTGCCTTAGAACCAACATCCGTTTGAAGACAAATACATCAAAATAAGACAATGTCCCCCGCACCCAAAGTGAGGTATATTGACAGTAACTGGCTCCTGTTATCAGGGTACTATCCTAAACAAGCATGTGCTAGAGAGACCTGGATACTTCAGTTCGATTTTCAGGATCCACAAACAATGGTTTACCATACATTGTTTGCTGGAAATTACCCAAAGCTTAGCTCTTCTGAGATCATTCTGCCATACAGAAAAGAAGCCCTGTTGCAATCAATAGGTTTCCCATGGTCTCTGCCTGTCCACCGACTATTATTTTACTGGTTTTATTTTGCTTACAGTCCTAGCTGCATCAATAGATGCATTCCAACTGCTCCTGGGTCTAATTGTAGTAGCAGTAATCAGATTTTTTTTTAGAGGTCTAACACTCTCCCTGGCAAGGTTACAATCCCTTGATTTGAAGAGAGAGGGAATGAGAGAGAGCTTCTCGCTGTGAGTGTTGCTGTGATCCACTTCAATTTCATGGCTTTAAGCAAATTTAAGCCCTGCTACATTATTCTCCTAATGCAACAGTGTTCACACTCCCACTCAGCTTACTTTGCATTATTCCTAAATACAATTACAAAGGCATAAAAACGAGCAGGCTGAGCAAGAATTGATAGGGTTATGCAATTATTGTGGCATTATGCTAATACACTTAGTAGTGCTTAACGTCTAACAAGGGCGAGATGCAGAGAGATGGAGCGAGGAAAAGAGCAGATAATGGACGTCATAGTCTTAATTTCAGAGAGTTCACATGTATGTATTTTTCCTAGGCATGTATGAAATGGTTCTGAACCAAGACAGACTTCAACCCAAATCTTGAACTCCACAGTTCTGGGGACACCTCAATATGAACATTGATATTGCATTGCCAGCATCCTACAGTAGAACTAAGGTGGGTTACATGACATTACCTGTGATAGTACCAAACGCACAGATATTGCATTTAAGTGAAGATTTCAGTCCCCTTTTCTGTAAGAAATGCAGGTCAGCAACTCCTATAAGCAGCCTCATTGATACAGTGTTCATGACCAGTGCAAGGTGTAACTATAGGAATGATCCAAGCCCATCAAAATCAATGGGAAGCCTTCAGGTGACTTCAATGGATTTTGGATGAGGCCCATACTTAGGATCAAAAGACAGAAGTATGAGCACCTTACTGCGTTCTCAGAGGGCAAAGTGTAAGGTTTTAAACCACATGTAACGTGTATAAATTTGAGCTAAATCTCACATGAACATACAATAGCATGGAAATATTAGAACTAGATAGAATAGAAGCAGATTTTCTCAATGTTTTTGCTGGAATCGTCTCTAATAAGAAGCTACTGGACAGTTATATAATTTGAAAGATTTGAAAGGTTAAATTATTCTCAAGCAAATGCTTGGCTCAACCACTGCTTGATGATGGAATTCCCTGAATTTATAACAAAAGGGAATGAAGAATGGTTCTTCTCCTGCTATGTCACAGCTTTCCTTTGTAACCTCGGGCAAGTCACCTAACCTTTCCATGTCTAAGTTTTGTTATCTGTAAAATGGGGATAATATCACTTAGCCGGTACTCCATAACAGGCGGGTGCTCAGTTCTATGGCAAGGTCCCTGGATTCTGCGGTACTCCACTGGCTGGTCCATGGCAGCTTTAGAGCAATTTAAAAAAATAAAAGGCATCTATTAAATAAAATGAAATTTAAGAATGGGTGATGCAGTCAGTACAGCAGCACCTCTGGGTTTTGTTTCGATGTTCGACTCCCACGCTTTTCGTTTTTGCTGTGATGTAGAATTTGGAACTGAAAAGGCAGAACAGCACCACAGAGGTTGTCAGGGGGAAGGGGATAGGTGAGGCGGAGCTCGTGTATTAACTGGATATTTACACTAAAATGAACAACAATATCAACATCTAAATGGTCACCATTTGATGGGACCTTTGCTGATATCACCATGAAGTGTGCTGCAGCCCTGACTTGGGGGGTCCATCTCTAGCCTAGGGTGACCAGATATCCTGATTTTGTAGGGATAGTCCTGATATTTGGGGCTTTTTCTTATATAGACACCTATTACCCTCCCTCCCCCACCCTCTGGCCCAATTTTCACACCTGCTGTCTGGTCCCCCTACTCTAGTATGAATAGGCAGTTCACTCTCCATGGCCCATTCACTCCTCTGCCACTCTGCTAAGTGCCAGACAGGACCTGTGGTGATGATGGCTTTGGGGATGTGCACACCTTCCTACTAGGCAGTGGATGGAGGCCGCTACATCATGTCACATAGACTACCATGCAGCCTCATGAAGTTACCCATTACTGATCAGTACGAAGTAATGCCGGTTAGGGTTTGTTTTGCTTTGTCTTGTGTGCGGCTTCCTGGCTATTAATAGGTCATTACACCAGCCAGCTTTAGCAATGGCAGTGTCATTAGGATATCCATTGTGGTTAGCTTTGCATAATTACTCCCATTCTAATTACTTGCATAAATACAGCCAACAAGAAGGAACACAGAGACAGGGTGCAAAGGGCTTGAATTTGCTCTCATTTCACTGCCAGAAATCAGGAATTGTTCCCCTGAAACCAATGGAATTAGACCAATGTAAAACTTGAATAAGTTTGAAAATCAGGTCAACAGCATCTGAAGAGAGAGCCAAAGATGATCTGACTATCTCCTAGCTGGAAACAGGGTGATTATCTTCTTCATGACGAGGAGCAGCGATTTGCCCCCGCATAGGAGGAAGACTGGATAAACATTCCCATGGTGCTTATTGGTCCTTGCTGAGAGGTAGATGACTCATCTCTTCTGTGGGGCTGGATTCTGCTTTCTGTTATACTTGTATTAATCCAAATAACTCCACTGAAGACAATGGGTCTGCTCTGGATTTCCACCAGCGTACCAGAAAGCAGAGTCTGGCTTTTCACCGCTGGCTTGGAGTGAAAGCAGTTGTTGGTACCAATTACAAGCTATCAGACTAACTGTATCTCCTCATAAAGGTATTGCTGTCACATCATAAATATTTCATGGAGTTTAGCACTTCATTTCTACCTTCAGGTTTTGCTATCTCCCATCCACACTCTCCATCTTCCTTATTTTTCTTTTCCTCCATATTCCTTTTACTGTCCGCTGGAGATGGCAGGTGAGAAGTTGACTACCCTGGATTGGGCTGGCAG
Organism: Mesoclemmys tuberculata; assembly: GCA_007922155.1. NCBI lineage: Eukaryota > Metazoa > Chordata > Testudines > Chelidae > Mesoclemmys > Mesoclemmys tuberculata. The sequence continues at coordinate 17,123,962 of ML675629.1, read as the reverse complement.
GGCAGGAAGCTGCAATAGGCTTTTCTTAGTAGTGTTCCCCACTACCCAGAAGTAAGTGAAATTGTAGCAAACCCTTTAACCTGCAGTTTTTTTCAGCTCTCTCTCTAACGATCATTTGGCTTACAGTGAAGATCAATGTGCCCTAAGGAAATTTTATTTGCTTTGCCTCCTGCATAGGGAGACACTGCAGCCAGCATCCCCAGCAATAAATTAAGTTCATGCACTTGCAAAGGCTGACAGCAAGCCTGAGAGGAACAGCTCACAGTGTGAGATCTGGAGGGTTTTCTTTTAACTTTGTCCAGGTTACAGTGGAATGAGATGTCATTTTACATCACAGCATGCTGGAAATCAGTGCGACACGAAGCAACACAATCGAAGGGAACACAGGCACACGCAAAGCCTTTAATAAAAGAAAGGTGATTTTTCTGGAGCTAGCATCTGCTCAGTCCATTTGGTTACTTCCATTTCATTCCCCCTTTGCCTTCCCTTTAAAATGAAGTTCTGTTTACCTGAACACGCTGGCACCTCTTGCTCTAGTAATTATTTTTATACCGTGTGGCCATAGCCTTTTGTTTAACACTTTTCAGGCCAGACCTTCGAGGCTGAGTTGTGGTCTTCTAATCCAAGGCTGCCGTGCAGCTGCACAGACCCAGAAGCATGTCAGGGAGGGGATCATGTCCCTTACTCCAAGTAGCAGATTATTACTCAGAGTAGCAGCTCAGCATAGAGACGGGGGGCCAGGGCCAGGGTTCCAACCACTGACCACCTCCGCCAACTGCACAGTGGGTATAAAGCACATGCTTACCCTGGTGTGCCTGGACACAAGGTCTGGGAAAGCCATCCAGGGACGTTGGGGTCACCTACTCTCTGACATGTCCCATCTCAGCCATGCAGCCCAGGCCCCAAACTGGACCTTTCTGAGGTCCGTTTCCTTATTTTGGGATTTTGTCCCATTTCCTTCAGAATCCCTCTTGCTTCAAAAAGATAGTTTGGATGGCTAGGACCCTCCATATTAGCTATAAACCCTTTTAATTATGCTGATCCCTAAATTACTTCTCTAATGAGATTAGCTCACCTTTCACAGTATCTTTGTGCCTTTTATCTTTCAGACAAGCTGCTACTCCCTTTGTTACATACATGCATTGTGGCAGACTGCCAGCTTCCCCGTGGTGGGTCTCATGCTTTACCTCTGTCTTTTGCATCAGGACACCCCCAGCTACCTCATCTCCCCTGACTGTAGTGGAGCTCTGTCTCCTGACCAGAAGAAACCCTTCTCTTGCGGCTGCCCCAGACCTTCTGGCAGCTTTTCCTGCATATAGTCCCCCCTCTTCCTTTAGGGAAGGAGGGCTTAAATACCCCTGGACTGGCCCTTCATTGGGTCTAGGTGCCATTAATTGCCCTGCTCTGCTCTTCCCTCTGCCTGCCGGGCAGAAGGTTTTTAACCCTTTCGGGCCCTCATACCGGCCCAGGTATACTCTTTTGTAGCCATCTGGCCTGACCTTACCCCAGTATATAACATGTACATATGTAAGTATCCAGAAGAAACTAGCCAAAGCTTCACGTAAGCCTTATCACCTCTCATTATATAAATTGCATTCCAGGTGCCAGCATCCTATTTCTTTGTGAAGTCAAACTGCATGAAGGCTTTTCAGGTTATCCTGTAAAAACTTGTCTAACTTTCTTTCCAGTCATTCTTCTCTAGCTCCTTTGCTTTTAGCTGATAGTCTTTCTTTTGGCTCTGCATTCCGAGATTTATTATTCTACAGTGATTGTGTTGAATTGCATTTGAAATCAATTAGCACAGGTACTCAAAGATGAATGTTCATGCTCTGAAAAAAGGTGATGAAAACATACCATTTAAATAGAAATCAATTTCCTTTTCATGTATTTCTTCCTAGCTGCTGCCCCCAAATTAATAGTTTTTAAAAATTTCTGTGGAAAGGTGGACTTCTCTCTCATAAAGCACTTTTCTCCTTCTGCCTGCTTGGACTTATAAGGCACAGTCCACTGAGAGTGACATTTTCACTGTAACATTTAAGGCACAAATAGAAAACTAGGACATTTTTGTTTGGCTAAGGCAGAATAGCTAGGTCAGGAGCAGATAGGATTCCCCCTCCTCCCCTCATATTGTAATGACACCATTAGCCATTTCTCCACAGGAAACTATTTAATTCTAACAATAATAAATACAAGAGCTGCAGCAAATGAACTCAGGCGGCCACAGTACCTGCCACTGCTCAGTAGGCTCGATCTTTTCCATAAACCCGAATTCACCAATTACGCTCACCAGGAAAAGTGAGCCAAAAAAGAAAGAACGAGAGAGGGATTAAATGATCTTGCCATTGGGCCCCCCAAGACAATCCAAACATTTCCAAATCCTGGAGGCAAAGGAGTTGTGGAATCATGTGCAGAAAACCATCACAAGGTCAGTACAAAAGTCCAGCAAATGCTTCTAAAGGATGGCATGAAACATACGGCCAGATTCTGATCAACAGAGTTATCTGATTCTAAACAGCAGCACCTGACCGGATGCTAGTCCATGGTTTATAAAAATGCACCATACCCCTGTAAACGTTCTGCAATCAGAATGGAAAGGTAATTAGCGTACTGGTGCCCCTCTAAACGTGAAGACTGGAAAGAAAATTATCTGGCATGGCTGGTAGCTTATTGCTGATGAGGTGGGAACATCCACTTAAATGAAAGGCCTTGATTCTCTCCCAAAGCCAAGCAGAAAGAAATGGATTTACAGAGAAGGAACCTGCTTCACTTGCCTTTCACAGGCAGACAGTCCCACTGGCTGCAGTGGAAATAGTCGCCTAATTAAAGAGGGCAGGCAGGATTGGAGCAGGCATGAATAAAGCAAGCACAGAAGTAAACTGAGCAGGGCCAAAACCTCAGCTGGGAATTAGCATAGCATAGGATGCTGTAGCTACATCCCCTTACAGTCTCACCACATACACTGGCAGCAAGTAGGGGATGTGGTGTAGGGGGTCTCTATGCTGGCTATGGTGTAGGCTGGCTTTAAGCTGTGCCAATAGGGCTAGATATCCCGGCTTTAGGGCTATACTGTACTTGTAGTGCTCCAACATGTAACCACAGCACACCCAGAGACCTGGCCCTCCATCCCCAATTCTTTTATCATTCTTCAATATAATTGTCTTTTTAAATTGTGTCTCAGCTTGAAGACCTACATTTTCATAATCATTTCATTTATCTTCTTTTGCCCAAGAAATCGAATCCCTGAATATAAGCAAGCATCTAGGTCCTCTTCGTTTGCTCCAGAGATGTCACATAATTGTTCAGCCTGCCTGTTATGTCCTGATTTCCTCGTTCTAGATTTTCACCACTTTTATTACTAAGCCCGTCCAATCGTTTTTCTTCAGATCTGTGTTAGAGCAGGAGTCCTGGGACACAGTAGTTAGAGCAAAAGACTAGGAACCATAAAAATCCTTGATTCTAATCCTGGCTAGGCCCAAGACTCGCTCTGTGATTCTGAACAAGCCAGCAGCTTGACTTCCTTGACACTGGTCAAACCCAGATGAAGCCAGAATAAAAGTACGAGCTGGCAAAAACAAGATGTTGCATTCATGCTGAGCTTGCAAGAATGCATGGCGAGGGCAAAAAGCCTTTCAGAAGGCTATTTCTGGGACATACTGCACATCTCATGTTTAGCCTTTTTCAGTATTTGTAGAGACTTCTAAATAAATTGTGTTAATTAAATAATGCAGAGACTGGCCCACGTTGCAAGGTCCAGATCCATCTCAGAACGTCTGAAGTCTGCTGTTGTTTGGTTCTGCCTCCCCTCTCAGTAACAATTTACTCTTAATTCAGTTCTCATCTAAAGATAATGGGCCAGATCGTGGCTGCTTCTGTGGGCTCTTCACATTGCTCTATCGGTGCGAGCAATGTAGAGCTGAGTCAAACGCAACCCTGGCCTGCAGCCATCAGCAAATGGAGCATGGAGATGGCATTGCTGAGGGTCTGCATCTCAGTGATCCATGGATGGCATAACAGATCCTTGGGGGCTACTACCAGCACAGCAGTCCCATGGACTCACTCAGTGGCTGCCTTTGTCTGCCCTCAGGTCCTGCACCAGGCATAGACTGGCCATCATATGAGTCTACCCACCAAGAGTCAAGCATCCATGAGCATAGAGCCACAAGCAGGACCTGAACTAATGGGTGTCCAGCCATGAGTGTTTTAAAAACCAGGCTTGAGTACGGAGGTTAAAGGTCAAATGTTCACACAAGAACTGAGCTTCGGAAAGCTTTATTTGTGATCATTTCACATTTTGAGCAAAAGCTTGGGTTGATTAATACTGAAACAAACTGGCTGGACAGTATGTGAACCGCTACCCCCTACCAGATCAGATCGGTACCACAGAATAGCTCACCTGAGGGTCGTTGGCTCTATACTGCTAGTAGCCAACAGAGACTCTTTGTTAGCTCCAGGATTAGATGCCTATATCTTTGCAGCAGGATGATCTGTGTTGTAGTCTTACTTTAGTGCAAACTTCTTAAAGGCTGTGGTGTGCAGCATAGTGACGATGACTGTGAAGTCCTAACTAGTCACCGGTTTGTTATTATCTAAACCAGCTTGCTTATCCCTACCGGGATCTGGCTATCCACATATCATAAAAGGTAGCCCCGGTTTTGAAGAGTTTGCACTCTAAGTAGACAAGAGACACAAACATTTTACTGACAAGATACAGAGAGATTGTTAAGTGATTTGCCTAAGGTCACACGGAAAGTAAGCAGCAGAGCTAGAGACTGACTTCTGATCTCCTGACTCCCAGACTAGTGTTTTAATCACAAAACTATCCTTCCTCTCTAGTCAAAACATCCAGGCAATGTTACAGGCTCCAGTAAGTTGCTGATCTCAAATACCGTTTGATGTACTACCTTCACGTCTCTAGAGTTGCATCCTCAATAAGCTCCAATATAAAAATGCCCTTTTTCATTGTCAACCCATTTACACAGCATTTAAATGTCATTGGAATGAACGTAGATTTTGAGGTGACTGCTTTCTGCATACTGCATTTGCCACTTAGGCCAAAAGGAATAGTTCTTGGAACTATCTTCATCTCACTCCCTATTACTTTATGCTTTTGAACTGGTAGCTTTCACAAGGAACGTCAAAATCATTTCAGTTCTGCTGATAAAACTATCAGTAGAGACATCCACTAGCTATTTATAATATTTGGACCATTACAGAAGCTACCAGACAAAATAACCAGAGCCTGTCTGTTACGGCAGCATAAGGTATATAAGGGAACTTCTCTGAAGTCCTGGCAAGAATGTACATTTTTAAAATAATGATTCTTCTATTGTTATCTGAGCCAGTGTCAAAACCAAAGGTTAGGTTGAATCCTACATGATCAATGCTGTAGTCTTTTCACTAACCTCTGTCTCTATATAAAGCGTTTCTGATTTGTCTGACTGTCCTACTCTGGGAAATCACTTAGCGGATATTAGAGTGGTTTCCTGTGATAAATTTTCTACCATGTCCATCTTTCATATCCACTCTTACTGTCACTCCTATGATGCCCATCTACATATCAAACTCCTTATTCTGAGTATCTATCCATCCCATACTTACAAACTCCCCTCACTATTGGCCAGGAGGAAGCTTTCCCTGGCAAGTGGGAGGATGCGAGGGTGAGAGGGAGGAGAAGGAGGCAGGAGACATTTGGGAGAGGGGGCTGGCAAAGCCATCAATTCTTGCATAATATAAGTTAAATTAAAAATAAAATAAAATCTTCCAGTTCATATGCCCATGAATCTATCCTTCCAAATGTGAAGCAACGCAGTGCTGTATCCCTTAGTCTGCTGACAGCCAGTCCAGTGTCTCTAGTGTGGTTCACAGAAGTAGTATCAGAATGAAGTTAATAAGACTCTAGTGATTTTCACTGCTTCTGTTCAGAACCTTTTGGACATCAATAAAACTGAGAACAATTATGTCAGTTTCACTCTGCTACTGCTCGGAAAAGGAAGCGGCAGCAGCAGAGGCAGGCACTGGTTATTCACAGCTTCATGTACCAGGTGCTGGGTGTTGACTTGAGAGGATCCATGTTTCTAAAATTAAACTGGCTCTGTATTATGAAAACTATTTAAAGAGATGCTAGCATTTTTCTCCTAGCTTTTTCTAAGGTGCCTATCATTAAATTGAGATTGGATGTCTTTTGCTGTGGCTCTGGTTCAACCACAAGTTACTGAACTCGATATTGTGTTCACTTACATAGCAGGAAAGAATAATTTTCTCCACTGCAGGAGTTATTGAGTAAAATTCTTTGGCATATATTGGCAGAAGTCAGACATAGTCAGACATATCTTCTGGTATTCAAATCTCTGGTCCACGTCATCAGCTGCTGCAAATCTGCATAGATCTATTAATTTCAGTTAGCTGTGAACAAGATTTTTCAGACAAAGAGGTGCTCAGCTCCCATTCAATTTAAATAGTTGGGCACCTAACACCATTAGTCTCCATTGAAAATCTGCGTCTAAGTTGATTTACAGCAGCTGAACCCCACAAATCCACCGGTGTGATAGTTAAGCGTAATGAAGAGTCTAACCAGACCCCAAGGCTTAGCACTACCTTGACAGGCAGGGGACAACTTCCTTCAGCAGAGAGTGAGATCAGAACTCCTGCCATTTCCTCAACATGTTTTCTCTTTCCTACCACCATTACCTCTCTCCTACTTTGGAGCAAGAGACAGGACAAATCTGAGGTCTGCAGGACTCTGTAGGTGGGAGATCTCAAACAGGTGTAGCAGTAGCATGAGTCCTTTAGAAATTTGTGGGATTTATCCAAGAGGAATGAGCAAAACCAGTTAATGTAACTCTGTTCACCTCTGCCAGGTCTTGTAGGTGCACAAGTAGGTTAACTTTGCGGTTAACTGTATCCAAGGCTGCTGGTAGATCTGACAGCATGAGCATGGATTTGTGTCCTCTGCCCACAACTGTTAAAGAGATTATTTACCAATGCTGCTGGCACTGTTTGCATACCATACTCTGGTTTGAAGCTTAACTCAGAAAGGCCTTGGTTATAGGATGAGATTGGGCGTTGTTGGAGTTGATTTGCTACCAGTGTCTCATTGACTTGGCTCAAAAAGGGAAGGCTAGAGATGGAGGGATAACTGGTCAGATCATTTACACTGAGTGTTTTTGTTTTGTTTTATTTTTTAAAACAAACACTGGTCTATTGCATTAAATGAATGCCCTCGTTGAGATGATCTCGGTTAAGAATGAGCCAAAGAGGTATCCATTGGCTTTTATCAGTCACAGAATGGGAAGGGTCCATTTCAAGGTTCAGACTCCCTAAGTACTTTCCAGGATGTCCAGTTCATGATTAACTGAAAGTTGTCAAGTAAGATGTCATATTTGCAATCGTCTCCTATGATTCCTTTGCTTTAGACCTGGAGAAGTTGCCATGGATTCCGGTTCTCTCTCCTATTAAGTAAGAGATCCTCTCTTGTGAAGCAGGCTGAAGGCACTAGCCCAGCTAACCAGAAAAATGTTGCTGAGAGAGATTTTTCTGACCCCATGGCATCTTTCCCATAAATGATCATATCCACTACTCACCGCATGAGGAAGTCTCTCATAGGCAGATGTACCCTTTTTATTTACTATTCTACAAGTATTCTGAATCCAGTCTGAGCAGATCAGGGAATGGAAGTCAGAGCTATCTGACTGATTGGCTGGCTACTTTCCATTTGTCATCTACCATGTTAGTTGGAGGTACGTAATACTGCTGTCTGTGTGGTGCATCTCTAGATGCATAAACTCTAAGGCCTGAAGGGACCTTTGTGATCATCTAGTCTGACCCACTGTATAATACAAGCCACAGAACTTCCCCAAAATAATTCCTAGAGCAGATCTTTAGAAAAAACATCCAATCTTGATTTAAAAATGGTCCGTGATGAAGAATCCACCATGATCCTTGGAAAATTGTTCCAATGGTTAATAACTGTCACCATTAGAAATACCTTATTTTCAGTCTGAATTTGTCTAGCTTTTACCTCTTTTGAGTCTATCTCTGGGATGCATGTTTTCTAATCCTTTAATCGTTCCCATGACTCTTCTCTGAACCCTCTCCAATTTATCAGCATCCTTCTTGAATTGTTGGCACCAAAACAGAACACAATATTCTAGCAGCGGCTACACCGGTGCCAAATACAGAGATGAAATAACCCCTCTACTCCTACTCTTCTCCAAAGATTCCCCTGTTTATGTATCCCAGGATCACATTAGGTCTTTTGGCTACAGCGTCACACTGGGGGCTGATGTTCAGCTGATTATCCGTCATGAACTCCCAATCATTTTCAGAGTCACTTCTTCCCCGGATAGAGTTCCCCATCATGTTAAGAGTGGCCAGCATTCTTTGCTTCCAGATGTACATTTAGCCATATTAAAATGCATATGGTTTGTTTCGGCCCCATAACCAAGCGATCTATGGACTTCCATTTTGAAGTCTGTCAATGTGAGCTTTTCAGGAGCACTAAATACACTTTAAAGATGTTTCAGTGAAACCTGCATTTAAAGACACCTTTTTTTTTTAAACTATCATTACACTTTCACTAGAAGAAAATAGGTTGGCGGTTTAGTCACCTTGGGGCACACACTGCATGGATCACTAATGCACATTGTTCACCAGTTTTCTTTTCTTTGAGTATTGATCATTGCCTCTATTTTTCCCATTTTCTGCTTTATTTCTGACACTGTTTATTTTTGGTTTATGTTAAACCAAATTTTTGGTTTATGTTATTTGCCAGTAGCTTCTTCTAAAGCTTTTCTCAGGTCCCTTTATTTGTCTTCCAGACTCACTAAACATTATAATAACTCTATAGAATTGCTCTTTGTCTATATACAGTACAGCCCATACCCCAGCCACTTTGGTTTATTCCCAAAACTATACCAATTATCCACTAACGATATAATTTTATGTTGACTGACCTACCCACAATTCTGTTGGATATCTCATGTTCCTACTTAATGTATATCAGCAAAGTAGAAAACTCTCTTTTACATCACATTTCTGCATTCACATTTAGTTCTTGAGCCACATAATTTAGCCTTAGGTTGGTATTTAGTTCTTTTAAATCTTTCCATGTGTGTCAATCCTTCCAAATCTTTAATATTTTTATTGCTCAGATCTGGAGTCCTTCTTTTGTTTTTATAGCTTTGTTTCCAAAATATAAGCAATTTTACCTGGGACTATCAGACAAGCACCAAAAATGCCATAACAATTACAAAAATGACTATTTCACCTTTTGGTTAGAGAAACATAATGCAAAAGAACAGTCTTTGAAACTTTTTCCATGGCTGGATATTACCAAATTAGAGGATAAACTAATTTAATCACCCAGGATGTGTTATTTCTTGGGATTTTCTTACAAAACTTAAAAACAATATGTTCTTTAGATATATTAAGAAACCAGAATTAGTCTCTTATACTAAATATTTAAAAAGTGTCAAAAATAATATATTTTTGCAGGCAACTGCCCTCTGTCTGAATAATGAATAAATGGTAACCAAATATCTAAATATCTATTCGTCCTCTGTCTATTTTGCTGAGTGTGTACTTGATGCAGTCACTTTTCCATAACAATAACCACTCATATTTTTTGGATCCACTAATTTTTCTTTCTGTATTCTGTTGACATCTTCCAGATATTGATGTGCTCAGAACTGAATGCAGTATTCAAGTTACAGTCTCACAAGAGCTGCATGGGTAAGGGGCTGCCACCTTCCTGGTCTAATATGTGACAGCATATAAATCACTACAGATTTTTCACTGACCTACAGTATTTCAAGCTGATATTCAGTCTGCGGTCTACCACTATCCTTAGGTTTCCTTCAGCTTTGCTGCTATCTCATTTTCCAACTGCATATGATTTATGTTCTTGGTAACTGACACCAATTGTACATTTCTAATCCTCTCTTGTATAATTTCTCTTTGCTGCATTTCCTTAATTACCCTCTTTCTGACCTTCTCTTTTAACTTTTCATTTCTCCCTCTGTCTTACTCTTGGGCTTCTGTGTCCTCCAGTGACTGATTCTGTCAATTTATGGCTAAGTATATTTCTCCCATCCCAGGCACTAATTCAGTGAGTCATAAGTATGTGTTTAAGTGCCTTGTTGAGTCAAGGCCTACGTCTCTCTATTCCACTCTCCATCTTCCAGACAATGGCTAAGCAAAAAGAATCCACTAGATACAGGAACTGACTGTGCAAACAAATGCCATGGGGCATGAAAGGACGGGGCTGTTCTCACATGGACAGTACCTTATCTCCATCCTTCCACTTCTCCCACCAAAACAAAAACCAACAAAGACCAGACTGAATGAAACCAACAGGAAAGGGAGAAAAAGAGCATTCACTACGGTGAGTGCAGCAGTCTCATTTAGTCTTGAATGACTGTGTGACCTTTATCTCATATTTCCTTCAGTGATTCCACTTTCAAGGGAATACACTCTTCACTTCTGCAGAGACACTGCAAGTGGAATCGGTGAGGCAAATGCCCCGTCATCACAGCAAGCACACTTGGAGAGCGGACATACTGGCAGACACAAACAGAGCATGTGGCCAAAACACAAAGCAACAAGAAGCTAAAATCATAGACAGCCAGCCCAATGTTCCATAGTGGGTGTCTATAAATAAAATGTATGGCCAAGTTTGTAAAAATCTGCTCATACAAGCTGAGTTTTAGATACCTGCTCAGTTTATTAGTTTCTTTAGACTGATTCAGCAGTCCATCTCTATTCAGGAAAGCACTGAAGCATTCACTTAACTTCAAGCATGTGCTTTAATCCTGTTGAATTCAATGGGGCTTAAGCGTGTGCTTAAAATTATACATCCTGTCCGATTTTGGTTCATCGTCCCCGAAAAGTCAAAACGCTGGTAGTTAGTACAGAGTTCAATATGCTTTGTCCAATGCAAACGTTAACGAGGTTCTTTAGCCCAAATGAGCTTTTCAAAGTAAAGCTGTCAGGGCAGAGGTAAATTGCCAATACAAATTGTCATAAATACCAGCCTAGTTAGACTTTCAAAAATGATCAGGCTTTTCTGAAGCTTATAAGAAAAGACTAAACTAGCTAACTATATACAGATTGGCTAAGCAATGATTAAGGGAATGGATGGGCATTATAACAGTCTGTGAATATTTCAGGAATGTAATCATCAAGGCAGAGATGGGGATAACCCATTGGGGGCCTTAAGCAGGAATATTTTTGCCCCCCCAAACATACTAAAAAAGCAAATAACACAGCAGGTTTAAAATGAAGAAAAGGAAGTATCTTCACACAATGTACAATCAACATGTGGAACTCCTTGCCAGAGCATGTTGTAAAGGCCAAGACTATAACAAGGTTAAAAAAAGAATTAGATAAGTTCATGGAGGATAGGTCCATCAATGGCTATTAGCCAGATAGGGAGGATTGCTGTTTGCCAGAAGCTGGGCATGGGAGACAAGATGAATCACTTGATGATTACCTGTTCTGTTCATTCCCTCTGAAGCACCTGGCACTGGCCACTGTCAGAAGACAGGATACTGGGTTAGATGGACCATTGAGCTGACCAAGTATGTCCATTCTTATATTTTTATATAAATAGTGGGCCTCCTAGAGTTGCTTGGGCCCTAAGCAATTGCTTAGTCTGCATATGCCTAGTGCTGGAACTGCATCAAGGAACCCTTCTTGTGCTGGCATATCCTAAAAGTGGGATGCAATGTACAACAGAAATCCAAAATGAAGAACATCAAAATACTATCAATTCAGGAAACTTAAAATACTGTGGGCTCCAGTCACTTAATGTGAACCACCATCTAACCTTAATGTCAGGATTCTTTATTTCTGATGTCAGTAATTTTCAGCCATATAAGTGATGGGGACATTAAGTTTGTTTCTTAACCTGGATTAAATGGAGGGTAAATCCTCAGAATGAGGGACACTTGAGAGGTAGACTCTTAGGCCTGGTCTATACTTACCTCTGTGTTTCGGTGGCAGTCGATGGGAGATACGCAAGCAACGTAAAAAACTTGTGTAACTCACATCGACTTCGCTGCTTCCATTCTGTGTGCCATCCACACTGTGCTGAGCCGACGGGACCAGCATTCCCCTTGATGCAGTGCTACACCACTTTCAGAGGTGGTTTTCCTAGGTTGATTTCTGGATCAATTGAGCGGGTCTTTACTGACCGCCCAGTCGATCCAGAGAAATCGATCTGACCACGGTGAATTTGCCACCGTCAGTATAGACATAGCCTTAAATCCAGATTTAGGCTTCTAAATATTTGGGTTAGGTGCTTAAATCAGCATGTAAGTGCCTGAAATGTATATTTATTAAAAACTTTTAGTCAACCTAATAGGGAGTAGAAACAACTTTATGTCATCTGAATGACCAGTCATTCACTGTGGATAGCTGAAAGGAACATCCCAAAGCATGAAAGTTCGGCATCCAAATTATTCAGCAAATAGTAGTGCTGCTCCAACAATAGGATATTTTGTTCTCCAGAAAATTTTAATTTTTTGGCATAAAATATAAAACTACCAAAACCAAAATGTTTGATTTGGAAATGTTGCTACAGTGCCTCATGGCAATAGAAGGCCAGGTGTCTCATGCTCCCATTCTCCTCTGTGGTCTGGGTTAATCACCAGACAACATCTCACAAGATCTACAACAGCCTTTCCTATTGCTGAGTCACTGCAATTCATCATGGGAGTCCCATGGCTGCAGTGCATCATGGGTCATGTAGTCTATCCGGGAAGCCCAGCCCATAGAGTAAAACTGGAACAAAAGGCATCCAAACTACAACTCCTATGAGGCACTGTGGTATCATTTCCAAATCAAAATTTTCAGTCTAAAGCTTCCAGGTTTTGGACAAAACCATTTCAGTTTTCAGGTATTCACGTTTCAATGAAAAGTCAATGTTTTCAACAGAAATCAGCCACTTTTCACTGAAAATATAAAACCCAGCTTTCCACTGAAAAACAATTTCAACAAAAAATTTTCAATCAGTCCTTAGTAAATAGTCATAAAGGACTGACTCGATCTATTCCCACTGAAATATTTCCAGTCATATAAATCAAGATTGGTTCACAAATAGCAAAAAGAGCAAAATTCACAATAAATATTTTTCCTCAATGATTAATTCAACTAGCTCTCGTGTGTATCATTTTAGGGCTTCTGCTGCACAGTAGGTTCAGATGGCAGATATATAGTTCGCCAATCACCATAAGTCTAGTTTGGATTGTATAGAGCTATCCCACATAGTTCAGAGAAAAGCAGTGATAAAAAAGAATGAGAAACAAGAAAAAAAAGAATGAAACAAGGGAAAAAAATTCAGAGGAACATCAATATTGCAAGGGGTCTTCCAATGAGATTAGATTGCCTTCAAATGGAATTGGTTACAAATAGACCAGGAGAGAACTTCAATACACTGTAATAAATTTGTGAGGAGATGGATGACTATAATGCACATTAGTGAGGAGAGAAAGGACTTGCTAATGGTCAGCTGAAATTGTTGCAGTGAGTGCAGTACTATTGGTTGGTGATGTCACTTAAATGAAAAGCAAAATATTTTGTCTGGAAGAGCAACAAGAAAAACAATAACGTTTACTGCATTGGGTTTGTATTTACTTAACTACATTTTTGCTCTCTTTTAGACGAGGCATATTAATTTATAATGACTATGAGGTGTATTTTAATATGTGTTATAAATAGCACTATTAGTTAGGAGTTCTAAACTGTTTGAAAATTTGTGGACAGCACCCCCCCCAAACCACTTGGGTGCCTCAACTTAGGGTTGGTCAAAAAATTTCCACCAAAACTCTCCCAGAGGAAAATTGAACTTTTGACAAAACAAAAATTTCAAAGAAAGTGTCCACTTTCCACATAAAAATTCAAGTTTACATTGAAAAAAATGATAACCCCCCCAAAAGTTATGGCTGAAAACTGAAAGCATTTTGGTTTGGGGATTTTTGATGAAAAGTCAAAATTTTTAGCAGAAACAAAAAGCTATTTTTTGAGCACTTCTAATCCACACCCATATTTAGGCACCTAAATAAATACTCCGATTTTAATTTACTTCTATAGGAGCTGTGGATACTCAGGCCACATATTTAGTTGCCTAAATCTGTATTTAGGTACTTAAATTTAGGCAGGCATTTTTGAAACTATTGGTCACATTCAGTGGATGCACATTTTAACCATTTGACAATATTTTGATATAATCATTCCCTGTAAGGCACAAACAGTTCCTAGTGATTGATGTAAATATTTTAGGTGTATTTTTTTAGAAGTTGTTTAATAATCTATTTGTTTTCATTGTAAATAACTCTGTTCAATGATATTGCACAAGAGGAGTCAGTCCCGATCACTATAAATTACTTGTTTATTAAATGAATCAAACAAATACCCACTACACCCTTTCTCCAAGGATTTTGGGAGCCTTTAATACGGCAGGTTTGAAGATCGTAATATGTTACTATTCTGCAAAGAATAGTTTGTCCTATGCAGTCAGTTATAAAGCAAGCCATTTTTTGCAGAATAGCCCTTCTCACAGCATTCCCTGGAGCAAGTGTCTGTGCTGAAGGGGGGCCTGACCTACTAAGTAGGTTTTTCAGAAAGTTACAATATTCCCTACTTAAACTAACACACAGGCTTTCAGTTTCCTAATCTACACACAAATGTGTTTGCTTTTAAGGTGCAACAGCGCCTGTCCTTGTCACTCTCCCTTCTCCCAGCCATTATAAACATATTGCAGCAATCTCAACACATTGCAGCGACAGTGCTGTAAACTGTATTGACAGCGTGGTCCAGTGTGTACAGCACTGGATTGGGACTCAGGTGATCTTGGTACTCTTCCTGGCTCTAGTATTGAGCAGCTGCGTGACCTTAAGCAAGTCACTCTACTTAGCCTCTGTTTCCCTCCCACCCTTTGTCTCATATATTTAGTTTGCAAACTCTTTGGGGAGATGATTATCTTACAATTTCTTTGGCATATGCAATCTGGTCAAGCCAAGCCACAGAATTCTTATCAATGATGCTCAAGGCACGAAAACCTCCAGGAGGTTGAGCCATTTTGCAGTCTTCAACAATATGTATCATGGTTTGTGGCTGCCCAAATCGACATAGCGGACAGTCTCTAAAATGCCACTGAAATTCTGCTGCAGTGCAAATTCCATGTCCAGTATGAAACCAGTTCAAAAGTCTCCATTGCGTTCATGGTAAATCAAACCCGGGTAGATGTCACGTGGGGTCTGAGATAAGATAATTATTTGTCTCTTTCTCTGCAGACCATGAAGCTTGTCACGCATCCTCTACCATAAATCCCTGACCCAGTAAACTTTTCCACAATGGGCATCATGAAGGCAGATGACTACGTGGTGGATTAAACAAGTCTTTAATTAACGGTAGATGTGGCATATCATGCAGTTTTGTCATGAGCTTTCATTACGAGCTTTCCTTGCTGAGAATACTGGTTGGAATAATATTGCAGAGAACTGGTAACTATGGTAAACGAGTCGATTTGAGTGTGCCTGAAATAATACGCATGGTGGAATTTAACTGTGCACCAATCATCTTTGTGTGAGAGGAGTGAGCCCATACTGGAGCGCAGTACTCTGCCATTGAATAACAGAGTATCATGGCTGAAGTGCATAACATTTGAGTATTGGTACCCAATGTCACTCCTGCCAATTTTCCGAGCACGTTGTTGCATGTTTTG
This sequence comes from Mesoclemmys tuberculata, assembly GCA_007922155.1. Taxonomy (NCBI): domain Eukaryota; kingdom Metazoa; phylum Chordata; order Testudines; family Chelidae; genus Mesoclemmys; species Mesoclemmys tuberculata. The sequence continues at coordinate 17,108,241 of ML675629.1, read as the reverse complement.
AGCTTAGTTGCTGTCTTTGTAAGATGGGCACGATATGTGAGCGTCCTATACAACCTGACACCTAGATAGACTGGATGTGAATTATGCTTTATTCACTGACCATTGAGAACTATATTCATCTCTCTTCCCTCTTGTGCATGATGTAACTGGAAAACACTCAACACAGTCTTACTTTGACTTTGTATCAGGTACCACCAATGACAATAATCAGCCATAGCTGCCATATCTGCATTCAGAACGCTCTCAAGTGTGTCAAAAGAGTGTGACCAAGTGCCGAGGCATATGTCATCTGCATAAACAAACTTGCGAGACCTGGTTTATGGTAGGTCATTCGAATATAAGTTGAATAATGTTGGAGATAATACTGATCCTTGCTTGAGGCCATTCATCTGGTGCCTCCAAGCACTTGTTCTATTACCAATATGCACACAGAAATGGCGATTTCTCAGAAACAGAGCCATTGCATAGTCTAATCAGCTGGGCATAATTCTAGACAATTTCACTAAAAGGCCCGTGTGCCAAACCATATTATATGCTGTGGTCAGGTCAAGGTCTTCAGCTTATGTTGGAATCCATTTTTGATTAATGTAGCAAGTGCCAGCACTTGATCACATGTACTACAATTGTGACGAAAACCAGCTTGGTCTGGTGCCAGGATATCTTCCACAGATGGTGATATTCTTTGCAAAATCAGATGCTCAAGCACTTTAAAGCAGACGCTTAGAAGTGAAATTGGTCTGTAGCTCAAAGCCAAGTGTAGATCTTTTCCACGTTTCAGCAAAGCAATGACCTTTGTTTGGCACCAGATTCTAGGCAATCTGGATTCCCGCAGAACTATGTTGAAAAAACGAATGAGCCATTCCCGAGCATGAGGACCCAGATGTTTCATGAATTCAGGTGCAATTCTATCATATCCAGGAGCTGTACCCATTTTTAAATCCTTCAGCGCTTTATCCAATTCCAGACTAATGAATGGCTCCATTTGACTATCAGATGGATTACCCCTTTGAAAACACCACCAACTCTGTCAACAGGAGATTTGGCAACTGCAGCAGATGACTGGCAATCTGATTTGGTGTATTTGCTGGCCTGCTTTGTGCACGTGGACGTTGAGCCACACCTAGTTGACGAATTAAATTTACAATGCGTCTATAGAACACCTAGTGCAGTAGGACCCTGATTTTCATTTGTGCCTTTAGACACTACTGTAATAAATAATAATAAAGTAGTGTTTTGGACAAAAGTGGAGGAGGTTGCAGCAGTTAATATTAGAGATTCCGAGAGCCTAGATCAAAGTTTTATCTACATGTGTGTGGGGGTGTGTGTGTGTGTGGGGGGGGGGCAGGAGTTGGTAGGGTTTTAGAAATGTTACGGAATAATCATTGGTAAGATTTTTGATATAGCCGATGTTTGGGGCAAGAGAAATGTGGGAATGGATTGAGGGATCAGGAGAGGAAAGGCAGATTTGTTAGTCACCAGTATAAAGATGAGAGTTAAAGCCATGTGAGTGGATGAGATCACCCAAGGAAAGGATGTTCATTTCTGTTTGGATGGCTTGTGTATTTTCTTATGTTTTTCTGGAAAATAAATTTAAAATATACACTATTACTGTTCTAATGAGATTGAATCAGCTCTGTTTTAGCATGGCTTTAAGAGAAACATTATTCAGATCCTCCTCTTCATGGGTACCTGGCTATTAATGATCAATTGCAGGCTATATTTCTGGTGTCACTCAAAACATCCTGAATATGTCCTAATCTTGGATAGCAAATTAAAACCGCTGATTTGCCCCCCTACTTTCTGATGAACAGCACCCCAGAGAAAAAGAAAGTGCTTTTGTTTCTTTTTAACACTAATTTTACTGCTTGTGAAAAGTGCCAGATTGGCAATGCTGGAAACTAACGTCGTCCACAGGGCAGGGTCAGCGCTTGTGGGAGTGCAAGTGTCACCAACCCTCCCCCCGCACTGACGTACAATATTAGAGCAGACCATGAACCCATCAAGTCTTATCTGCAGCAGTGGCATGTCACTGATACTTCACATGCTACAAGACTCCAACATTTCAATAATACACCTACCCAAATTATGCAATGACTTTACAGAGAGAGAGAGAGAAATTCCCAGCCCCCAGTCAACCATGTGGTAATCAGTGTGAACTATAAAGTATGAGATCTCATATTGTATTTCTACTCTGATATGGTGGAACCACCTCTAGGATGAAAGGATAGTTTAAATCTCCATGCCCATCAAAAGCTTAGACTTTCTACTGATTCTATCAACCAACATTTCAACTGGTGCCAGGTCTGATGGTATTTTTTATTCTATACAGTGGAGGAGAGATTTTTTCCATCCATAAGGAGGATTATTCTCAGCTGTTGATTAGTCCAAATTTTGGAAGTGACGGACATACTTTCAATCAGGACTCTAAAGCATTCTACGTCTGTATGTATACTCAACTCCCATTACTGCTTATGGGTTGTACATGTGAGTAGACAAGAGACTAGATCCCAAACATAGAGTTGAATAAAATGGAAAACTGTTATGTGGTTTAAAAAACAGAAGAATACACCCTCTAGGAGGAAGAGAGACAGAGAGAATATGACTGAGTGAATGAGGTGGCTAAGTGTTTAAAATTCATACGATGAGTAGCAAATTAGGTAAATTGCAGGATTATTCAATGACCTTTTAGAATATGGCTCATCTCCAGCCATTATCAAAAAGAATAAAAAGAAAAATGGATGGATTAAATGATTGTAGAAGGTTCTAACTGTAATATGATTTGTAGTGTAGGCACATTCCAGCAAAATATAATAAAAAGATTAAACCTAATTCTACATTGCTTTTCTAGTCAGTTGTGTTCCTATGTCTAAGGTAGTGGTTTTAAACCTGTGGTTCACAGACCCCCGAGGGTCTGCAGATTATGTCTAAGGGGTCCACAAAAGGTTGCCATTACCCTAGAACAGTGTTTTTCAACCTGTAGTTCATGGAACCCTGGGGATCCCCAGTGTATGTCTAAGATTTCCAAAGGAGTCTGCACTTCCATTTGAAATTTTTAGGGTTCTGCAAATGAGAAAATGTTGAAAACCACTGGCCTAAGGTATAACAGTGACCAAGACCATATTGAACCATAAGGAAGAGATTTTCCAGGGGGGGAGCTCTTGATTTTCAAAGGGATCAGGGTGCCCAACGGCTCTTAGTAAATTTCTTCTTAAGTGAACGAGATGTGGTTTTAAGGTGCAGTGGTTTTGGGGAAGACCATTTTGGAGAGCTTGCAAGGGAGCAAAAACAAGGGGAAACTAGAAGTAGCTCTTCTTCTAGGACACGTTTTTCAGCTGCAGCTGTGTTGATGGGCCTAAACAGGGAATATGCAAGCCAACAAAGGTGGGAGTGAAGAAACATGTCTGGGAATTGGAGGAATAAAGAGACTGTGACAGAGGGAGACACTCCAGAGGCAGTGAAGAGAAGCTATTGCAAACATGGGAGTGATGCAACCATTTGATCCGTGAGCCGTTCCTGCCTTGGCACTGAAGTGGCACACCAAGGTTAAAGGTTTAAAAGAATCGGGGGGTTCACACAATTTTAGATCCTTTATGAACCCATAATTAGGTTGATCGTGTTTAGTGAGGCCTTGTAGACAGTTCTAAGGCCTTTTCAAATCTGGGAGCCTGAAGTAAGGCACACAAAGCCATCTGACTATAAGAGGCCTGGATTTTCAGAGGTGTTGAGGCCCCAAGTCGCAGAAATAGAATAAGATTGCAAACTGAAGCCAATGGAAGATGAGGTATTTGGCCCCTTTGGAAAACAGGCCACTTTTATTTGGATGCCTACAGTGGACTTGGGACACCTGCACTGGAAAATTTTGACTTGAATATCACTATCCCAAACACTTTCCAGTCACTTCTCCCACTGCTAATGCCTTGTTTGGGCAGGAGGGTACTAACTGGCCAGAACATCCTAATCAAAAGACCTTAAGCATAACCAACTGCATAAAACTCCGTACCTTGGAAGAACGAAGAGCTAAGTCTGGCCTGCTGGGAATTAAACCTGCGGTTGCACAGGACAAATAAAGCCCCAGTTCAGCAGAAATTCAAGCACTTGCTTAATTCCGTCCTTATTCAGCAAAGCACTTAAGCATGCGTTTAAAGTTAAACATTTGCTTAAGTGTGTTGCTGAATCAGGGCCAAACACAAAAAGGCCTGGATAGTCTTTTCTCCTCACAGTGTGTGTGTACAGTGCCTGTGCATAAACATTAACGGTGTTTTTTTCGATGCCCACACTGAGGGGAGAATAAGCCAAATGAACACATTCAGCTTCCATTCCATTAGCTCAAAGAAGTAATAAAACTTGTAAGGGAGTTAAATATTACCAGCAGTGTGAAGGAAAAGAAGGCCTATCAGAAGCTTTGAACCACTGTGTCTCCATCTTTTTTTCTCTGCTGTTGTTCAATGTGCAAGCACTAGACAGCCCACCGCAAGCATGAAATTAGAAATTTTGAGGGCTATTAAACTCTGTGGATTTTCACAGTGGTTCAACACAAAGTTCTCCAGCACAGGTGTTTCTGTAATTGTAATACAGTTTGAAAATTAACAGTGTTCAGTGGCCCACACACTCATACTGCTTTCTCCATGGTGTGCTGGTTTAGCAGTAGGCTGTGATATATAATGTGAGCGTTCTTGCTGGCTTCAGATTGCATGAATACTTTCAGTTCCCTTAATGGTGGCTTTGTTTACCGAGATGTGTTTCCTTCCTTCTGTGTTTATACAACGAAATCTCTTTAAAGCGAGGGGGGAAATGGCTTTAAAAAGTTGAGGAAGGATGGTCTTGGCGGACTTGAGAGTGCTGACTTCAATTTGCAGCTCTCCCACAGACTTCCTGTAGCTAAGTCTTTTACACTCTCCGTGCTTCCCCTATAAAATGGGAAATAATGATACTTCTGTCTCTCTTATTCATTTAGATTCTATGCTTCTCAGGGCAAGTCCCGCTTTTACTCTGTGTTTGTTCAGTGCCCAGCAAACCAGGGCCCTGATCCTGGCTAGAGCCTCTAGGCCTGACTATAAGACGAAAAAGAAAGGAATCAGGCTAGCCTGCGACTGGGAGACGTGGTATGTTGGTGCTTTCCTAAAACGACGTGGGCTCACGCTCTGAGAACAAAAAGACATGACTGGAAGGGACCATGATAAAGTTTCTGTAACCATAAAAAGTCTGATCTTATTACTGACGTCAGTGGGCATTTTGCTATTGACTTTACATAGAGCAGGGTCAGAGCCAGAATATTTTATCGTAGGGTGTCTGTGTTTATCCCAGGGATGAGCAAACCAACGCGAGCCTGTGCACAAAATCCAGACTGAACCTTTCTTTGAGGTTCCAAAATGCTGTGATAATTTTGTCCCGCTATTTTTAATGTTCACTCCCCTCTTGGTTCCAGCCAGGACTGCAAGGATCAGGCAGTGGGGCTTGCAGCACAGCCAAGTCCCAGGCATCTTAATGAGCGCAGCTGGCTTATAATTGGCTGCCTGATAGGCTGGAAAAGTCAGCAGACCAGCTCTTAAACCCAGCAGCAGGAGCCGTTCAAAGGCTGCTCAAAGCATTCACCCATAGCTGTGGTAGCTCCTTCTTCTTCCCAGCCTCTCCTCACTCCAGTTCTGACCAATGGCTCCAATTCCTGAACTCTGATTTTGGTCAGACACTTGGTTCGGGCACCTGGCCTCTGACTCTAACGCTGAGCCTGGGCCCTGATTCCTGGTTTCCGACTCGCGCTCTAATCACTAGGCCCAACTGCCTATGTCCCAGTTAGGTGACAGCAAGCAGAAGTGTCAGATTACCAGGAGAGAGGCTGATCTCTTGGCGCTGTCCTCCCAGCAAAGGTTACTGAAGATTCCTGAGAGCCTGTTCTCGCAATATTTGCAGCCCAGGTTTGGAAAGACAAGGAATTTGATAATCTAGGTGAGGCTGGGAGAAGCAGCTGAAGCTTTGGCTGCCTTTCTGATTTCACCTGAGGCCTGTGTAACTAATGTGTTACCTGGCTTTTTTCATTAGCATCTTTGGAGACATTTAAAGCAAACATGGAATCGTATCTGAAGGACTGCAAGGGTTTGGGAGATCGCTTGATAAGAGGCTGGGACGGTACGGTGCAAGGATAGGAAGAAACACTCATGTTGAATAAAAGGGCTGTATCATATAGAAATATAAAAAAGCAAAGTTTTAAATCAGAACAATGTCGCTTCCATTCCCCATCTTTCAAAGGAGGCTCTGAAAATACTCCACCAGCATTAGCTATTAGTACTGCATAGGACTGCAGGAAGGAATCATCATAGATCCATACAGGTTAAGGCCAGAGGGGACCAGTGATGACTTGAAGCTTATGAACCAATTTAGATTATTTTACTATATAGGATCCACTTTTGGATCAGGTAGAAAAAAGGAGGAGGAAAAGGGTTGATGAAGATTTATTGTCATGGGCTTTCCATCTACAAGCTGTTCTCATGTTGTGGGAAGCACCACTTAAGCAGCTGATGATAATTCTGCAGTCCAGCCAAATTTTCTGCTGAGTAACTTGGTGGGAGGAGGCGGAAGCCAGATCTGTGACCTTCAGTGGACTTCCACAGTGCGGGAGGCTGTGGAATCTTTTCTGCTGAATAGGGCTCTTAATTACAGCTGCTATACGTCAGAAAAATCAGTGTTCTGCTCCATCATGGCAAACAACTTGTCCTTCAGCACCCATCATAAAGTTTCCTTCAAGCCGTTACTTAAACTGATGTTAATAAATGCAAAATGGTGTTGGATTTTGTATTGTTTTACTGGTGGCAATTCATTAATTATTTGCATATCCACTACCTGAGACATAATAATGGGATGATATTTTCATGCTGACGCACTGTTTGAAATATGGACTGTACTTTTCAATAATCAGTTCATCAGACCAATTTTATGTGGCCCAAAATGAAGATTCTGACTACCAGATAAAAACGGAGAAACTTTAATAGACCTCCTATAAATTACTAATAATACCTTCATTGAGAACTAACCGCAGCCATGTTACTACAAGGGGAGGGAAAATCACAATATTTAACTTTAAGAATCCCTGGAACATCTTCATAATTAATAAATGAAAAATGTTACTGCAGCTAATCAATAAAGTTGTTAGAGAGAATTGATCGGATGGGGAACTCTTTTTGTGGGTACAATTTTTCACCTATTCAGAACAAAAGACTCCCTAGGGTGCTATCAAACTGATAGACACTTAAGAGTCTGACCCAAAAGGGGAAAGGAAAAAAACCAGAGCGAGGCAATTAATTAAAATCTTAGAGAGTGACGCCTGCTTTGAGTTTTGCAGAAAGGAAATAGACTCAGGTGTGGAGATTGTTAATATGCTGCTCTTGCTGAAATGACAGAGGACAGCAAGTATTTGGAGACACTGGACTGCTGTTTCCCTTTTTGTTTTATCCTGTGCATTAACTAGACAAAGGGGGCAAATCTAGCCCTGATGTAACTCCACTGAGTTCACTGATGATTTCAGTGCTGTACCCCAGAGATGAGTTTAGCTCAATGTGGCCTCTGGTATTGCTGTGAGAAAGAAAAGGCTGCACATCTGATTTAGTGTGATTTAGCACCAGGTTACTTACACTGATGGTGAGGGCCAGTTTATTCTATGTATTGGAAGCATGGACACAATACTGCAAGCTGATCCGCAAAAGCAGAACCCTGCATATAAGCAGAACCCTATTGACTTCATTGCAGCTCAGCACAAATGGGAGCCCATGGACCTCTATGTGGCTGCAAAGGTCCATCTTCACAGATCAGATAGCAGGACTGATGTCTGAAACTGGATTACGGGACAGTTTACCATTATTATGTATCTTACAACGGCATCTAGAGGGTTCTTTAGAGATCCAGATCCCATTGAGCTAGGCCCTGGACAAAAACATAGTAAGAGACAGGTCCTGCCCCAAAGAGCTTACAAGCTAATTAGACAAAGCTGACCCAGGGTGGAAGAATGGAAGTGGTAACATCAACTACAATTGAACTTTATCACCAGGCTGTTGCCAGATTCCCCTGACATGGGTCTATTTGGTGTGTAGACAAAGCCTTACAATGTTTTGCTTATAACTTGCAAAAAGGACCATGGAGTTGTAGCACTAAAATGTACCTGCTGCTAAATAAGCACAGATAGCTGAGATAAGACAAATGCCTTTCGCTTCATTTCAAACCCACTTGAATATTGTGGGTTCAAAAGTTCACATGCGCTCACGCCTGTCCTGTGTTACCGAGTGTGTATTCTGCTTAGATAAGGGTGTGAAAGAAAGGAGCACAAAGAGAAGAGCCATTGAAATGGGAAGAGTGAAAACTGAAAGGGGGGAGGCTACTGGAAGTTTTGGGAGGATTGTAAAAACTTTTTAAAAAAACAATGGTTTTAATTTTGTTTCAAACTTTTCATTTTTTTGCCTCATTTGTTTAACAAAACAGTTGTAACACATTTTTAAACAAACAAACAAACATTTTATTTTCATTTTGAACGATTTCATTTTGAATTTTTGCGGGGATTTTCCCCTCTGCCACCATGTTTTAGCCTTTCCTCCTTTTTTGGTGGGAGGAAAAAATAAAACAAGTAAGAGAAAGCTAGAAAATTCCCACACACTTTCCCCACCCTTTCAAAGAAAAAAATTCAAAACAAACATGTTTTAAAAAAAATTCTTGTGAATTTCATTGAAAAATATGGACATGGGCAATTTTTCCAGGGGAAAAAAATGATCAAACCCCTATTTTTTTGTTTAAAGAGCTATTAATCTAAAAGCTTTGACCAGCTCTAATGATCGCTTAGTTTGTGACAAGTAGGGGCATAAATATATCCTACATTAACCTGATGCTCACTAAGTGTCCATGTGGATCTGCTGCCATGTGCTAAAAGTTTCCCAGTGCGCTTTGACCTATTCCCCTTCCAGAGTGGCATAGATCGAAGAACACTAGATTAGCAGGGGCCATGTGGACACAGTCCAGGGAAGGCCAGTGGGGGTAGATTTACACCCCATTTTCTCTTGAACTAAGTGGTCACCCCGAGTGTGGCTTCCTCGGGTGTGGGATAACAGAAGGGAGCTGGGTGGTGCAGGGTGTGCTGTTCTTAGTATTAAAGCATGAGAGTTCGTATTTAACAGACATCATTTTTATCCAAACAGAACAGAACGGAAACCAAAGCTGCCATTGCTGGATCTGCCCCTTGCCATCCTGGCCCCTGCCTTCCAAAATGGAAGCCTCTGAGCCTTACACAATGATAGCTGCTCCACACTCCGGGCAGAGGAAAGGAGAAAGGGGAGAGGAGTGACATAATTTTCATTATCGATACATAACTTCTTAAATATTACCCATATTTACATTTCACCATCGTTATACTGCCGAGTGGGCTCTGGCCTTTTGGCAGAGCCCTCAACTGCCAGCCTTTAGGGAATTCTTGGGCATGTACTTCACTGCGGGGATCCCTGTAAAACTCTGCCCTCGGCAAGTGGGCACAAAGAGGTCCCTGGATCATAGTGGGGAAAGCTGCATGCCCCTTGGATCTGCTCTGACTCCACCCCCTTTTCAAATGTGTTGCTGTGGATGAAATGCAGGCTGCTCCTTAAACCCACCTGGCACCCGAGGACTGACCTCCTAGAATTAAATGGTTCCCCGCTCCCTGCACTGCTCGCCCTCTCCCAACCACCATAACTCTATATCTGCCTCCAGGGGAGAACTGGAAAGCCTGGGTGAGGGGTTCTTTGACTGACAGTCCCCAGGCCTCTAGGGGATTGAGTCATGGTAGCAAAAAAGGAAACCTGAGATTGAAGTAGATTGAGGGTGGCCTAGGGCATGTGTCAGTGAACGTTAGTTATCTGAAAGTCCTGGGGGCATTTACATCGTCAGGGACTTGGGTAACCAGAAGCTCCAAGCTTGAAAAGCACAGAAGCTAACATGTTACAGAGATTCTCAGCATCACAGGAATGGGAGCTTCTGCATTCAGGATAGTGAAGAAGGAGGGTGGGGGAATAGCAGGCAGGGCCTCGGAAGGGAAGTGAATAGGAAGAGGCAAGTTGTACAGTGTTACCCTGTTGCTGGCTGATAGATGTCCTGAGAGCAGGCATCTTCTGGAGGAAGCAATGCACTGCTCTACCTCTTTCTGTCCCCGCAACCTGCCCAGGTTCTGGCTTGCCCCCTCCAGCTTCCAAATTTTTGGTTATCCTACTTTTCACTCTCCCTCTTCTGCAGCTCCACTGAGGGGCTCCTTCACATACACATATCCTCAGGAGACATCATCAACTTCTGATGGACTGGAGTTTGGTAATTTGAGGGTTACCTGCACTTGCACAAGATCTGGTTATTGGGATTATGGGTAAAAGTTCAAGGGTTTTCAGAAGCACGGGATATCATAAAAAAGGGACGCTGCTGGAAAGTATGCAGTGCATCCCCCATACACACACTGACCCTTCAGAGGGAAAGCATTTTGAACCATAGACTCAAGGTTAACTACGGCTTCTCAATCACGTTGTGTATCTCCTGGATGGGACTTTAAGTGGGCTAACCTGGTATAATTACGGGTTGTTCCCTGAATCGAGAGGTCCCTGAATAAGGATCCAAGCACAAGCCTAGACGTTCCATGTGAAGTATTGTGCTTAATTGTACCTTCTCCTGGGAAGGACTGAAGGAAGGTGAGGTTTTATGGTTCACACTGCGGCAATATGGTATGGCTGGGGATTTAGCATTACCTCAAGGTCCATGGAAGACAGGGAAATGTTTAACATCTTGAGAGCTGTTGTGCAAAAAAACCCGAACACGTTCAGCCTATGAGGTATTGTCTATCTTTCCAGGACTTACATTGCAGTTTAACTGTTAAATTAACAGATTATTTGAGTGCACTAGAAATCAGTGTGTGGATGTAATTTTGTTTGGGTAGGGTGTATGTGTACAACAGAAACTCCCCTGATTGCATTGTGGGGAGAAAGGGAGGCATTTACTCTGCTGCTGGAATAGACAAGGTACCTGCACCCTTCTCCCTGTACTATGTAAGTGGTGATACAATCTAAAGGATAAGGGCCAGATTCTCTGTTGGTGTAAACTGGAGTCAATAGAACTGCACCAGTTTTCACCAGATGAGAATTTGGCCTTAGATCATCTAAAAAATGTGAACCCTTCCCTTTTCAACCCCACCACACCCCCAACAGCTTCTTTAGTGTCAGTTCAGTTCTTTCATCAGGATGTGCTCGAGGCAATATCGCATTTCACCAGATCAGCTGGAAAAGGGTGGGGGAACAAACTCAGAATACCAATTTCATTTCTTTTTCACAGAAGATGAACAAATCTCTCTCACTTGTTTTCTCTCTCAGCATCATTGCTTCTTAGCTTCCAAATACCAACAGTGACATACTAGTGAATTAAGTTAGGGTAAATGTCCAGCAAAAATAGAGTTTAAAAAAAAATGCATATCATTTCCTACACTGTTAACTTTCTATTATGCTTTTATGCATGTGCAATTAATTAAAGTGGGAGCCAGGTAAGTCATTTCGGACAGGCTCTGTCGTACCTGATGAAGAAGGTCTGACCTGAGTCACATTGCCATGGGAGTCCCAGAAATGGTGGTGTTAAGACATGGTTGCTGGAGTTTCTGCACTTTTACGATGGGTTTCTCTCTCTCAGCGCTGGGCTCAGGGTGGATTGGAAGGCTAAGCAGCTCAGAGGGGTGTCTGGTCGGAGACCAGGAGGGGATCGCACTCAGTTTCCTAGAAGAGCTAGGTCAGGGTTCTTGCCAATGGGTTTGGAGCAAGTTAAGCACCTAGGAGTGAGCGTTTGGTTTGGGTGATCTGAGGGAGGAGGGATGCTGCAGGCAGATTTAGCAGCTGGATAAGGAGTGTGGTGCGGCTTCGTTTCCGGCGGCTGTTGGCAGGTTGCAGGTAGGCGCAGCAGCAAGAAAGGGTACCAGAGAGGCGATCAGCAGCACCTGGGAAAGCAGCCTGTTTGGGTCGTTAGCACGGGTCCAGCAGCGAGTCAAAGTATTTGTCGTCAGGGTTGTGCATTGCAGCTTCACACAACAGCGTGTGCGTGCGCGTCTGTGTGTGCAGGTAAAGATTTCTGCTCCCTATTCCTTTGCATACACCTCTCCAGTTTCGGGTGCGGAGAGGGGAGCTATGGGAGGAGTCATGCCTGCACGTCTCTCAGTGCTCCCCAGTTTTCTGGCGTATGGGTTTCAGGGTTGTTTCGATTAGTCTCTTCTGAGTAAATGTTCACGTTGTAACGAATCCACGGCCAGAGAGAGCAGACATGTGGCTACCAGATAAGCTGGTACATGCAGCACTGGGGGCACAACCCAGATCTTGGGATAACGGGGAATCCTCTGATGGGGGCCATATTGCTAGGAGTTATACTGAGCTGTAGGCTGCAGCCCATTAAGGGTGATATTGTCTGTCACGCTTAGCAGCTAGAGGGCACTAGCACAAATACTTCTGACAGTAGCAATCCAGTGCAGCCTCCTCATGTTTATCGAACTGTTGAGGCAAAACCCTGAGTACAAGAAAGTCAGGTCCAAGTTTCATGAGTGCTCTCCCGGGTGGGGCTTCCCCACTGTGCCCACTTTCCAGTCTCAGAAGAGTACGGGTACACAGCCGTGGCTCGGCTCCTCTTTGCTGTAAACGATGCCATTTGAGGGCTGTCACGCTGTGACCGCTCAGGGCTTACTTCCGGGGCAGAGAAGTGCTGGTGATGACGTCCTGGAATGTTTCACTCTCTTGAAGAGCGGCTCCCTTGCTAAATTTATGCTGCTATCTCACCCTTGTGGGTGGGTGCCGCTTGGGCACAGCTATTGGGGAAGACGTGGCAAGCCATTCCAATTGGCAATTAGGTCTCTGGGGACCAATCTCTGGATCAGTCTGGATTTGGAGTGATAGGACCTCAGCTGCTCAGCTTCTTCTTCTTAAAATAAAAACCGACACACTTCTAAAATCAGACTGGAGATAATGCTGCGTTTCTTATCAATATTCCCCAAAAGCTGGGAGGGCAGACCTTGCTGTTCAGTAGCATAGCTGGTTTCCTCCAACAGCCCACACACTGCGTTGCATGTACACCTGGTAGAAGTGGACACTATCCCAGGGATAGGGGGTAGAACAACAGTATAGCAGCTGTGGTGCTCTTCTAATACAAGTTTGCTTAATGAATGGGAAGACCCTCAGCAAGTGGGGCCCATAGCAACAGCTCTAATCAATTTTTTTCCTCCCCCCCACTCTCTTTCCCATTTCTGAGGCTGAACTTTGTCACAGACAACTCCTGAAGGTCAGTGGACTGGGGAAGTGAGAACTGGCCTAAGTTATGGTACACAAAAAGATAGCATGAAAAATGTGAACTACAAAGTCAGGGTAAGAACTCTGAAAAACATGGCAGATCCTCACAACAGGGTTTCATGTGAACATTTTCTTGCCATCAGTCCATACAGAGGCACATGCCAAAATTTTCATTTTGGGTTCGGTGGAACCCACAAACTCCAGGGGAGAAGCAGCTGAAATGGCCTAGTCGACTAACGCATGTAAAACAAAAACTATTAAACACTTGACCATGGCTATACAGCTGGCATTCTGACACCACTGTCTATCACGCTCACAATACTGCCTCATTGTGTCCTTGTCCTCCCCATATGTCTGCCTACATCCATCTGTTGTCTCTTGTCTTACAGTTAGATTGTTGGCTCTTCAGTGAAGAGACTGTCTTTTTGGTCTGTGTTTGTACAGCAGCAAGCATGATGGGGTATTGGTCCATTATTAGGGCTCCTAGGTGCTACCACTGTACAAACAAAAACTGTAATAATTGAATGTGATTTTGATGCAAAACCAATAATCATCCTAAATTTATGACTCTTCTGATGAATCTGGTCTAAGTTTTCAGCTTGTAAGAAGACTCAGTCATATGGTCAATAAACCATTCAAGGAATTGCTGAATGTTACATTGTCTGGCATTGCAAAGTCAGATGTAAACACATCAGAGCAGTTGAAAGCACTAATCACTATTTTTAAAGTACTGGGTCTGGTTCACCATGCATTATTCCAGTTTTATCCTGGTCTAACTCCACTGTAATTCCAGGAGCTAAACTGATTTAAAACAGGAGCCATGCAATGGTGAATCATGTCCAGTGCATTTTAAAATGAAGCCAAATCTACTGTCAGTAAACTACGAACCACAGGCTATCATGGGTGACTCTCACCATGATATCTAAGCATCCAAATGGAAGGGAGGTGTCGGCATTTGTATACATAGCAATACAATACAAAGTACAGAATGGTGATTATGTGTATCAAATTACAATATGCAAGGTTTGAAATACTAGAGGTTCTGATCACTGACAAGACACCTCCAGTTCTTAAGTGAGGAATTTCAGGTGTTAGCTAAGACCTACCAAGCTGAGTATATTCTCATCTCAACATACTGCCACAGAATGGTTGAGAAATCATTGGGTATTCCCAAAACATCACTCATATTTATTGATACTGGAGAGCAAGGTGAAAAAATGATTGCTCAAGGAAGAGATAAGGGAATGGCAGAATCTGTATCAGTGGCAGCAGAGTCATTACAGGGACCAGTCCCCCCAAAGTTACCAACCTCAAAATCATTATACCTACCAACATGCCAAGGGGTCTAAGTCCACACTGCATCTGGCTAAAGCCACTGTGTAAACTAGCGAGGAATGAGATGCATCCTGAGAAATCCAGAAAGATTAATGCATGCAGGACAGAAAGGCATCACAGGGTTAATTAAGTAACTTTGAGAAGAAGCATTTCACAGTTGACTTATGTAGTGTTATTTCAAAACTAAGGCCCGGTCTACACTTACCTTGGTGATTCGGTGGCAGTGGACAGGAAATATGCAAGTGACGTAAATCACTTGCGTATCTCCCGTCGACTTTGCAGCGTCTCCTCCGCGCGGCGTCCACACTGCGCTGCGTCGATGGGAACGGCACTCCCTCCGACGCAGCGCTACTCCGCGTACGGGGGTGTTTTTTCTGTGTCGCTTCCTGGATCGACTGAGCGCGTCTACACAGACCGCTCAGTCGATCCAGAGCAATCGATGTGACGGCGGCGAATTTGCCGCCGTCAGTGCAGACCCAGCCTAAGAATGGAATTAAAGCAGCTAGAAGTAGTGTGTGTAAGGGCGATACCCCACACTAGTCTGTCAGCGGCCATGCTCATGTGTGCTCTGAGCTTCTAAGCATGTCCAGTGGGAGCTAGAGGTTTGCAGAAGTCTGAGTGGGCTGGATGCTCATGGCAGCTAACAAATACGCTGGTTCTGAGTCTCACCTCATCCCGTCTGACTGCCCTGGCAATACAAGGCAACCATAAAATTGTCCTAGCCGCTTTCCCTTTGTGCAGGGGAATCCACATGTGATATAAAGCTGGCCTAGCTGGTTCTACTCCAGCCCCCATCCCCCTCAAGCATAAAAGGTGTTCCCAGGTGAATTGCGAATGCACCTCAGAGATCCTGGAGGGCCATTAAAGCCAATGTGAGATAGAGCATGCCTAAGATTCCAGCAGCTCTGCAGATCACGGGAGTGCAAGAGTGGCAGAAATACCACCTGGCCCCTGCCCAGGATGCATGGATAAGAGCTCTGGTGCTTCTTAGAATCTAGCTCTCTTCCTCCACTTCCCCCGGTAAACCTGAGTTTGATCCTAACAATAACTTTGACTGCTCTTCCCCTAGTGAGTACAAATGAAAATACAAAAAAGGTTTGCCTGTTCTACTGTATGAGACAGGAGAGCATGGAGGGAAAATCTATTTTCTTATATGAACTGGGCTGTGCACATTTAATCCTGGGAAGGGGACTCAGCTATTGATGGTGAACAGCTCCCCTTTACATTCAATGCATGGACTGCAGACTGTAACAGCTACAGAATACAAATGATAAAGACTTATCCATGAATTTTTTGAAAGCTGTCACAATCTATAAAAATCCTTTTAGAAGTGACAGCATTAACCCTTCTGTGCCTTTGCACAGAGCTTACCCAATCAATTACAAGATCAACAGAAATTTGCTTGTAAAATAACACACATGTATTTTTCCATAACAGAATAATTTGCATTAAAGAGGCATGTCTGTGCTGTTACCGTACAGGCTGGATCAGCTTTTCCATAACAAACCAGTCATTCCTGGTGGGAAATAAGCCATATTTTAGGAAGTTTATAGGGTGATAATGACCATAAAAATGCAGTTGAGTGCAAGTATTTGCTCCGGGAGACATTTTTTAAACTAATTTTATTTTATTTTTTAAAGTGGTTTGATTGTTGTACTCTGCTCGGAAAAAGTGTGTTTGGATGCTATTGAGATGCAAGTCCATTTTGAGTACCGTGTTTCAGAGCTCATTTCTGCTCCAGTTTTAGTCAAAGACAAAATTTGCACTGATGTCAATAGGAGCATGATCGAACCCTCCCTTTGTAAAAGCTTTCTTCTATATTGTGCATGTTATATCAACCTTAGGCTCTGATCCTTCAAATATGTGAGTATGAGAGTAACGTACACATGTGAGTAGTTACATTCACTTCAGTAGGACTGCTCACATGGATAAAGTTAAGCATGTGCCTAAGTTTTTGCTTGATCAGGGCTTTAATCATCCTGCGTACCAGGCAGTTAGTTTTGTATTTGGTCTTAATCAAAAACTAAACATTGATTTTCTATTGTTTTAATATATTCAAAGGTTAAAAAATAATTAAAATAAATTCACTGTTTTAAGCACTGAGATAACAAGTAGGTTTTGAAGTGCATTATATGGCTCAGCTCTTGGTTTATTATTTAGGGATTATCATTTTTCAGGGAAAATGAAATGGTGGAGCGATTTAACTTTAAAGAGTGGTGGCTACAATGTGCAAAGCTCTGGCTGGAATTTCCAGAAGGACTCAACTCCCACAATTGGGGGGCAGATATATTTTTTTAAAAGAGTTCAGTTCCCATTTAGGCACCCACTGAGTGGCTGAATTTTCAAAAGAGCACACTGGATGTTGAGCTCTTTGAAATTTTGTCTGAAGTGTTGCATTGGGAGCGACTAGGAGCTGAGCATCTTTAAAAGATCTGGCACCAGTTGTGGGTGCTGAACACTTGAAAATTTATTTAGCTGAGGATAGTCCTGCTTTGGGCAGGAGGTTGGACTAGATGACCTCCTGAGGTCCCTTCCAACTCTAATATTCTATGATTCTATGATTCTAAAATCCAGTCCCAAACTCTTTGGATACCAGACTATATATGTCTCACTGGGTAGCACTCAGTTTTCATGAGGGCTGAGAATACAGTTTCACATGGTAAAGACCCACTCTGGAACACATTTATGCACATGCTTAACTTGGTGCATGCGAGGAGTCTAAGTCTTTGTAGAATCAATGCCTAAATATTCTTACCATTCCTAATACATGCTCATGAGAGTGGCTATTTCAAAGTGGTTCTGCTCTCTAACCCAAGAGACCCAAGGGGAATCTCAAGGGGTCTCTGAAACTTGCCTGTTTGACCCAAACCTCTGTCTCATAGTCTCTTCCATCAAGCCTAGCTTCAAGCTTGCCTCTCATACCTTGATCTCCTTTCTCTTTTCCCCTGCACTGTCTCCCTCACTCTTCTTCCTTCTCTTGTCTTTCTACTTTGCTAATCCCTTGCTGACACCCCCTACCCCATAAAACAATCATGGAACTAAGATGACGTTTGCTGCCATCACATTAGTTACGTGCCTATAATGTTCTACTTCTTTCTCTATCTCTTGTCTCATCTATTTAGAGAGTAAGCTCTTTGGGGCAGGGGCTGCTGCTATTCTGCCAAGTCCCTTGCCAAGCACAACGGGACTCCAATCGTGGCTGGGTCCTAGGCATTTCCCAAATAAACAAACATCTATTTTTGTCTTTCTTTCCTTAAATGAAAACATCACATTTCATTACCACAGTGCTCTTTGTACCCATGACCCATTTCCTTCTGTGATGCCTGGAAATTGGGAAGTTAAATATCACAATGTTTCAATAATGTTAAGATACTTGTGCCACAAAATGAAAACAGAAAATCAGAAAATTTAAAATGAAGGCTCTCATCAATTTTCAACAGGAGAGCTAGTTGTGTTATAACTGCATGAGTGAAAGCAAGTGAGCTGGAATCAGTGTATTTACTCTGGATTTGCTGTGGTGGAAATGAGAGCAGAATTTGCCAAGTTGATTGCAAAATGTGCTGCTTTTTTATGGGCCTACATTTACAGTAAAAACCAGCGCAGCATGTCATGTTCACAAGAAGATCTGGGACTTGAGAACATTCCCACCACCTGCTCCCACCAGCAACATTCACCTCAATCTGCAAACATGAAAGGCACAAACGTAACTGAGCAGACCTCAGGTCAACCTATGGGAATCAATGAACAATTAATTACTATCATCAAGTGGTACTCTACTCAGGGAAGACAGCACACTTATATTTATCAATTACTAATTAGTAGCTCTTGCCTTGCTGACAGTTGTCTGTCAGCCAAGAGAAAAGCCTCAGTGTGTGGCTTTCAAAGAGGTCAGTTTCTCAGTGGTAATTAGGGATGGGCAACCTTGTCTGGAAAAAGATGTGAAAGCCCGATCTACAGCTCTGGTTTTTAAAGGCTGTAACCTTTAAAGGAGCCTTTGGGTGCCCAAATCCCAAATGGGCATTGGATGCCTAACTCCCTTAAACTCCTGAAAATCCCAGCCCCAAATTAATTGTACAGATTTACATTGGCTCAGCATTGGAATTTTTCTTTTGTTGCCCTTTGTTGCTTGTAGTTGCCCTGCCCAATCTACTAATGGTGGCAACAGTGTCATGCATATTTAGAGCCCTTTCTGCCAATACAATAGCAACAGGCCCAACAACGTTCTCAAGGGGCATCCCCCTCTTGTTTCGGTTTTGTAAAACAAAACAAACCTGACCAATGAGGTTTTGCAAAATCAAATCCACTTGTATATTTTTCCCAATTCAATATATTATTTATTACATATCTAGTGCCGTTCATGCGCTTTATGCTACAGAGTAAGATGCAAAGCCTGTTGTGAAGCGCTTACTACCTATGTTCAGACAAGAACAAGAAAGGGGAAGGACATGGAAATGCCTGAAGGTAACAAAGAGTTTTTTTGTGTCTTAGTTTTATTGTTTAAATTTAACTAGCTTTAGTTTGAGGCAGATTTTGAGGGGATGTAAAATAAAAGATGGGAAAGAGAGGAGGACCAGAACCGGAAGTGTTCATCCAAATGTGACACGCTTTCAGAGTCCTGCTGGAAGAGAGGACTCAGATCAGAAATATACATGATAAGAGCTCTGAAAACCAAAACCACACCCAATTTTACTAGGATTGCCAATTCCCATAATTTCGTCACATCTCATGATATTTGGTGTTTTTCTTAATGCCCCAGCTCCTGGAGTCACGTATTTATGTGAGAATCTCAGCTTTCATGTAAAAGAAAAAGTAAGTGTCTAGTCCTCATGGTTATAGTGATGAAAAGCTTGAAAAAGTGGATGCTAAAGACTCACAAATAACCAGGCAAATTAAAAACCCACAAATTTATTATTATATTTTTTAAATCATGATTTCAAGAAAATCTCATGATATTTGGGGGGGTGACTCATAATTTTCTAATTCTTGGCATTCACAACATTTCTGACACTGACTAGATATCATCCCAAGATGAAAATTGCAGAATAAGTTCTGGATTTTGAACGCCTCCCAAATATACACCAGTGAAACTCTATAGAGGTCAGTGGAACTACTTATTTAGGTCCTAAATCTGCAAAGCTTTTAAACACTCGCTTAACTTTAATCAAGTGTTTAAGTCCATCCATATTCAGTAAAGCACTAAAAAAGATAATTAAGCTGACTTGGTGTATGTGAGATCAACGTTAGTCTCAATATTTCAAAGTATCTTCTGACTTGACAATCTGTTTAAGAAGCTCAAAAAATGCAGAGAAGCCTTAACTAATGATTTTTTTTAAATACACTTTGATGACATTTCTTAGAATGTGCAGAGAGGTGCTGCCTCCCTTCTAAGGGGCTGCGTTCACATCTTTAGATCTAGCATTTACAATTGTTTTTACTAGACAAGATTATAGGGTTGTATTTGGTATTAACAATCTCTAATTCACTTTCCAGGCAAAGTGACCCACCAAGCTTCTAATTTTTAAAAATAAAGTTTGTGCTTATATAATGGAATATGCTTCTGTTCTAATAAGATGTCATTATTTTCTTAATTTAATATTTATGAAGACTTTTTTTTCTTATGAAGTACAATAACTTTTGAGTTTTATTTAATTTTTCTTGGTGGAATCTTGAATAAGTTACCATTGAAACATCTTGTTTCAGAGTTTGAACATTAATGAATTGATTTACCCAGGCCATAAGGAAATAACACTTTCAATTTGACTTTGCTAAATCTTCTGGCTCCATGTCAAGTAGATTATTGATGGTGGTAATCATTATATCTCCCACAGGTAAGTGATCCAAAAGCACACTGTTGATCTAGACACATGTCAACATGTTAGCCCTGAAATGATATTATCACTCTCAAGAACAATGGGGAAACATTCCCCTGATTGCCAAGCCTTCCAAAGAGCAAAGAGATATCATAAGTTATCATTTGTAATTAACTCGATCAAGCAAAACTCCCATAAATCAATCAAGCCTTGGTTAATAAAGAAATCTTTGATCAATTACTATCTGGTAAATATGTAGACAAGGGCCAGTACTCCAAATTTACAACTTTTCTTGTGCTGAATTGTAAGATCAAAGATGCAAATCAGTGGCCTGAACATAATGCATTATTTAAAATTTCAGTGATAATAAAATTTTCAGAAGACTGCCCCATTAGTTCTGCTTTCATATTGACATTGCTTCCACTATATTAGGAGTTTTGTTAATGATTTTCTAGTCCCTCTGGCTTCCTTTTAATTTTTCTTTGTCTTTTTGTTTTTTTAACTGGTACCTTAGGATCTGTTCTCTCAGTGTCACCCTCTAGAAGCCAGGAGACTCCGAAGACTAAAAGCTTCTCCATCCAACAGAGTACTCACAATTAATCTAGCCAGTGCCATGCACTTGCTTAATGGCACACAGTTACTTAGTCATTTCCTCCTTTTTGTTTTCTCTTGGTCCACTGGGGAATAATTGCACTGATATGTGGCCCCCACCTTGGCATCGTACAGATCTTTGCTAATTCCAGAGCTGCAGTTCTTAATCTAACTCCTAATTCCAGGAATCTAACCATGCACTTTAGTGGGTTACTGTCATTAGAGACTCTCCAAACACTCACATTTCTATTTTATCAGATGCTGAGACACAGAACAACAGGGTGTACCTCAAGAGTAGGGTAATGCCAGGCTTTCAGATGCTGAAAGCAGCCAGTTAGTTGCCTCATCATCCTGCCATCTAATAACATGTATCTTGGGATGTCTGAACAGGGCCAGAAAATGTCCTGAAAATACATTATTTTGGAAATAAAGGGAAAGATTCTATTAAGGCTTTTATCTTCTTCCCATCACCCACCACAGAAAACTTGCTGAGGTGAGATTACTGGCTCCCAACTACCTTAAAACCAAAATTCATTTCTTCCTTGATACACTATAACTAGGAATGGGCAAACCATCCAAAGCTAGGCTTCTCCATATTCACAATGCATGGCTGTTCTCTGAACGCAGACCACCCATGATCCCAGTTCTCTTACAAAAGAGATCAGTGTCTGCATCTAGGGAAATAGTGAGTGGACAGAGCTCGAGACTAAGTAGGACCACATTTGTTGTTGCTGTGCACTGTAACTTGTTTCCTTCGCTCAGCTGTTTAAATCGGCACTTCACATTTTCCAATCAGGACACCCTTTTCAGCCTGGAGGCCAATACACTTCACAAATGATTTCTATTCAGCCCAGAACACTCAGGTTTCTTTCTCTGCCCTTGAGCAGGGGCCTTTCTGTGTTGTGGAATCCCATTTAAATGGGGATCCTTGGAGCTGCTTCTCAGAGGGAAAGCCCTGTCAGCATGGCTCCGCTGAAACCAGAGAGGACACAGGGGAAAGGAGAATAGCCCTGAAGAGGGTCTTGGCATAGGTGCTGGAACTCAGAGTGTGGGGGGTGCTGACGCACTCCCTGGCTTCAAGTGGTTTCCATCATATACAGGGTTTAGAGTTTGGTCCAACGGCTTTCAGCACCCACAGTATAAAAATTGTTCCAACTCCCCTGGTCTTGGCCTTCAGCTGATCCCTGAGACCCATGCATGGGGCAGAACCTCCTGCTTATTCCATGGTGAGGAAAGGGCAAACCACACCCTGCCCTGGATGGTGGAATGTGCAGGAATCTCTGCAAGGGGAGTTTTCCCTCTCCACTGCTCCCCTCCGACAGCAGGAGAGTCAGTCGTGCCGCCCTCAAAGCTATATCTATATATAAATGGCAGGTATGAAGCATATATATCTATCTGCCATTTGAAGACCATTCCCTGTCTCTCGAAGGCTGACTGAGCATACTAAACTGAACAAATGTCTTGGAAGAAGCAAAACACCTTCTCCCCCCGCTACAATGTGACAGTGAATAAAACCCAGCGGAGGTTCCTTTGTTATTAAAGCATGAATGAAACTTAAGTGTTCTGAGGCTTCGTTAATATGTTTATTAACTTTATCTGACTCATTCCCATGACTGCATTTTCTTTGCAAATAAAGCCCCATGGGACGGTAAACATATCCTTGTACTTTACCTTTTAACCTCCTAATAACCTTTGCCTTTGTGCTCCTAGCAACTTTGAGGTTCTAAAAGCATTAAGAGAAGGAAAAGTAATGATTAATGGCATTGGTCATCATCATTGTGAATTGGTCACAAAGCAGACTTAAATCCAGCATATCTGAGTAGTGGAGGAATCCCTGGCCTGGGGAAATTCCCAAGGCATGGGGGTGTTTCCCAGGGGAAAAGGGATGTGGCTGGAGAACCTTTCTTCTCTGAAGAAGAGCTTCTGTGGGCAGACAGGAGTAATTTAGAGCAGCTCCAAGGGTTAGCATTGATATGGACATAAAGCCACCTTTCACCACTCCCTCACCAAGCTGCACCACATACCAGGTATAAGGGTAAAAGAAAGCTATAGTACTGTGTAATGTGGACCAACAGCCAGCTATCATCTAACCACGGCTCTGCCTTCCCCCAGTATTATGTCTTTTTTTTAAACAGATCATGATAATGGGCCAAGTCAGGGCACTAAGAACAATCAATGCCAGTGACTCCCAGTGAGACCTTGCGTGGCCAAGTCATTTAATCCCACAGTAGCTCAGTTTACCCATCAGCAAAATGGGTATGTACCTCACAAAAAAAGGACTGTGAGGATGCATCCTTTAAGGCAGGCCAAGTACTTTGAAAGTGACAAATAACAGATGCTCTATAGATGCCAACTAGTGTAAAGAACCAATGAGAGAGAAAGAGAACAAGCAGATGCCATTGCCACCCACCGGCTGGAATCAGACTTGCTTAACTATGAGCCATTGGCCCTACACTACCAATGGCAATTCTTCTTTAGATCAAGTGCCAGGGCTGCCCTTTTTCAGCGCTATCCTTGCTACTGCTGCCTTGACACTCCAGGTGGCCAGGGACTGTAGCGCAGTGACACCCAGAAAACCCTAAGTAGCTGGGGATCTGTTCAAATACCATTGCTATCAAAAATAAAACTTGAAGTTTGAGCATTACAAGCAAAACAGAGCAGGCTTAATATAGATTTGAAGCGCTCCAGTGCTGATTGAGCCATCTACAGCCTCATCATCATGAAAAAAAAAAAAAAAAAGCTAACCAATTCCATCAGCATCAATGATCTCTTTTTTCAAACAAAGCAGTCATGGCTCACATATATATTTCATTTCAGCTGAAGGTACAGTGCCAGCTGATGACCTTTGTCACACCCCAGTGCTTTCTGGGATGTAAATTAAGAGCTTCCCCCCTCCCCATCTGAACAGATAATATGTACTGTACTTGTATATCCTGAAGTAGATATTTATTGTAAGCCCAGTGCTGCTCTCAGCAGGGTGGATAAAGATAATGGTGTCATTATATGCTCAGAAAATGCTTTGTAAAATTTGGTCAAGTATCTAGAAGACGCTGAATCAGATAACGTGCCTTAAAAGACTATTTAGCTGTAAACAGGGTTTAGAAAATAGCACCCACTACTTCTCCACAGGAGTATTGATTTTTGGTGCTGGAAGGGATCAAATTCAAATCTCTGGCACAAAGAGCGGCTGCATCTCCTCCACTGTATGTCTTTTAACAAAGAACAAAGTCAGGAAATGTTAGGGAGACAGAAAGAAAGACGAAGGCAGAGGCCGGTCAGATCGCTTCGTACATTTCCCATGGGAGAGGCCAGCTGCTGCAGGCTAGGAAGTGTTACCCAGTTTTTGTTCATAGTTAAGGAGCCTGAGAGCAGACGCTGCACTGTAGAAAAACCACCAGAGCGTCCTGTGGGTCCCGTGCTACAACCCCTATTCACATTGACGTGTCTCAGTGAAGTCAATGGGCACAGAGGCAGTGTCGCCTAGTGAGTAGAGCACTGAGCTGGGGTTCAGGAGATCTGTGTTATTCCTGGCTCTGGGGCTGGGTCACCTTGCATAACCTCCCCCTCTCTGAGCCTCAGTTTCCTGATCTGTAAAACAAGGGCAATAATAATGACCTCCTCTGTAGAGCACTTTAAGCTATACAGATACAAAGTCCTAGGTAAGGGTTAGGTATTATTACTACACTCACTGGGTTTGAGGCCTCGCCTGAACATGGCTACAGAATTGGTAAATATAGCCCTTTATTATACGTACCTGATAAACAAGGGGTTTGTTTTTTCATACACCTGGCAAATAAGTCCTCCCATCTTTAAAGTGCAAGTGATAGTTGGGATCTATCCACAATCTCTGTCAGCCATTGGACACAGCTGCTCACAAGCGGGGAAGGACTCACTCTTGGATGAAAACAATGAAACAGGAATTTATGTTTCCCCTCCTTTCAATTTCCTTCCACTCACAGTGGTCCCAACCCTCTCCCGCAGAAGTCAAGAGGAGCAGGTAAGGATCTGGTACTTCTCTCCTAACTCGCCTTCAGTCTACACGTTTTGGGACTCAGTCCTGCTTCCACTGAAGCCTCCGTATTTCATTCCCGTGAAGCTGGATTGTTGGGTATGCAATACCCAAACCCACTTTCGCAGTCCAATGCAAACCAGGGTCCACATCCTGCCATGTGCTGGAGCAATCCCTCAGCTCACCTGGAGGCAGGGGGCATGCATGGCTTTACATCACCTCCCGCACCTGTCCAGGGGGGAGGGAGGAGAGAGGGAATTGATCCCCGGAGCACGTCAGAATGCCTTCAGAGGAATGCTTAACGGCAGGGATTAGAGTGGTGGGGGCTGCGGGAGAACATTCCTGACCTAAGGCAGGTGGGGGGCGTCTCCTCTCTTTCCAGCGGAGGAGTTGGTGCCTTGCTGTGCTCCTCCCCCCGCCCCCCAGCTCCAACCCCTGGTTACTATGGCGATCTTGCAGGGCTGTAATCCTGGATTTGAGCATGCAGCTATTTGTTTAGGTCACACACTTATTACGAAAAACGGTGAACAGGTTCTAGGCAGCGGCGTGGACGATACGCCCTGCAAGAGAGGACCTGGGCAGGGCCTGGCCCTTCCACTCTGCATGTAGGAAGCTGGCTTTCTGCTTGCTCCCTTGCCCCAGCAGAGGTAGGGCAGACTCAGCCCCATTGCTCCCCCTTGCTGAGAAGAGCACCTGTGCTAGTCTGGGGGCAGCGGAAGGCTGGTGGCAAAGGCCAGAAGCAGTTTACTTCCCTTCCCAGAGCAGGGCTGAAGCGGGGGATGAATTGTCACTCGCAAGTGTGCCTCTGAGTCATGATACCTCTGGGAAGGGGGCAAAGTCACACTCTAGCCCTATGGCATTTGGCATCCACAGTGCCAAGTGAATGCACCAGCCTCCCTCTCTGAAAGGGAGCCCCAGGCGCTCTTTGGCTGCACGTGCAGACTATTAACCTCAGCCCCGTCTCTTTTTGTTTAAGGCTGCAGTTTTATTTTCCTGCACGCACAGGAAAACTACCATATCGGAACAGACCATTTATCACAGCAGTGGCTACTGCATTAAGTACTAGCATCCTCCCTCGCATGTAAAACAAGAGAGGTAACCAATTATTCAGCTCCTTGCTGGCGTTTTCAGGCGAGGTCCCGCCACGCCAGGCAGTCAGCTAGCCAGCCCTGCCAAGCCAGAATCGCCAGCATCCTCTGTCATTCGTTTCACAGCTGGGAAAATATGTAAGAAAGCTTTCACTCTCCCATAAGCTGCTGCTGTATTGCTAGAAAACTACGTCCAGTCCATGTGCATCATTCCCTGACGGATGTGCCCACTTCCCTCATGTCCAGCCATGTCCTTGGTCTGCCTCCACACCTGCCCCTCTTTGCTGGTGCTGAGGCTGGAGTCCCTGGAGCAGAGTGTCGCTGTAGGCTGGGGTGCTGACTGCACCAGTTAGCTTCCTAGAATCCCATCCCCACTACCCCATGCACCAGCCCCAACACGTGTGGGGGCAGGGAGAGGGGCAGAGGGAATGACTTGCCCCTATAACAATGAAATCTTGGATGCTCAAAAACACCCTTCTAGCGCGCGTGCCCCAAACAAAATGGTTTCCTCTACAGTCACAATACCCTGCCTTAATTAGTCCACATAATCCAGTATGCGTGTGGCGAGAGGCAGGTAAATTAGATGGGGGGTGAGGCATGCAAAAGTGATCTACATTGCATTAAAGGCATCTGTGATCAGATGAAAGCCCAGGTGAAAGAAGATAACACATGTGACTGTTAAGGCTTAGACAGTTAACAAAGTGCTGATAATTCTGTGCGGCTAGTGTCTGTTTCCAGCCTTGGATGTCATGCTGGGAAAGCCCAACTTCAGGCATGAAGGGATTGGAATCCGATTATTAAATATGTGAATGTGCGCGTGGATGCACACACACACACTCCATCTCCAGGACATCCAGGTAGTTGCAATCATCATTAAATATTCAACAAATGAGATAAAATCTCAGTAGCAGGGCTGCTACGTACTCCTTATTGTTCTTGTGAAAAATCTGAAATTAACCTGTATTTCCATTGCACTTCCACAGCCTCTGTTTCTTATTCACCCTTTATCTGTTCTCCAGAGGCAACAGCACCAAAAAACTAAACCGAAGTATGTAGCACATGGGAAGACTTCACACACTTTTTTGGGGGACTGTTGAAGGTCACTGTCAGATCTGTCTTGTTGAGCTATCCATATATTTTTGGAATGCTGCCAAAAACTATATTCAGGGACACATCTGGTAGTGTGGTGTGCTGTATTAACGGTTTGTTTTTCCATGCGAGGTACAAATGATGGGGCAAATTCTGCCCTTGGATAAACTCAGCCAGCTCTGTGCACATACCAATCTGAGCTCTCAGGACCTAATTCTAAGAGTTGTTCAGCTTTTGTCGTCAGTGGAAGTAACTTCCGCTGACCATCAGCCAGGATCAAGAAAGAGTTAATAGACACAGGCAGACAATGTTTCCCTTTGCAACTGACCTAGCTGTGTTCACATAGCAAAATGGAGCACAATCTCTTGTTGTGTGTGTGCACTGTCATCTCAGCTGCTAAACAAAACCTACCAGCAATTCTATCCTCCATTCACTGCACAGACAGCAGAATAGCTGTGGCTGGCTGGCTGGAGACTGTGTGGTGTGTTATACAGAGTCTAATTGTCCTGGCCTTTCCTGGTTGTGAAAAGTGCCTCCCCATTTGGAACTAATACACTCCTGCTATACTTGGTCGCTGGCAAGAAAGGGTGAAGTGCAGCACTATGCAGAAGTGGGAACTTTCCCCATTCATTTCAACAGCACATTAACATCAGAGTCTGGTTGTTTGCCCTTTGTAATTCTTACAGTTTTCATGAAGTTTGGAAATTGGGCCTATGCCACAAATTTTGACCGAAACCTGGATCTGCAGTTTCCCAGGTGGCGAGGGTGTTTGGATCTAGCCTGGTATGAAATTAGAGTCCAGCAAAGATGTTTGGATCCTGACTTGAATTTCTTCATAATTTTCTGAGGTTAATAGCTCAGATTTTGGTTCAGGTCTAAAGAGGGAGATCAAAAGAATATGAACGCAGCAAGAAAAGAAAGAAAAACAAAACTAAGACCAATCCTGCCAACGCGCTACAGATAAAGCCCCTGCAGGTCAGTGGGGGAAATCTTGTAGATTTCAACAATGTTCCTTAGGGATCTGAAATGTTCTACACTGGGACATGGAAACATCGACGTCTGGTGAACTGGTTCAGTAAAAATAAATAATCCCTGCGCATTTGTCTTTTTCTTACAGCCAATTTTTTTCTGAAGATGAGGGATGGTTCATTTAAGCAGCAGACTACATGATCCCAGCCTCATCCTTCCACCATCTCCCCACTCCCTTGTCCTCCTCCTCCCCTTCATATGTGCATTGATTAACGTTAGGGAGGGAGAGGAATTATTTAAGTTTAGTACTATTATAGGCACGAGGACGAATGGGTACAAATTGGATATTAGGAAATTTAGACTAGAAATTAGACGAAGGTTTCTAACCATTAGGGGAGTGAAGTTCTGGAATAGCCTTCCGAGGGAAGTAGTGGGGGCAAATGACTTATCTGGCTTTAAGACTAAGCTTGATAAGTATATGGAGGGGATGTTATGATGGGATAGTTTAATTTGAGCAATTGATTTTGGATTATCCGCAGATAAGTCTGCTCAATGGTCTGTGGGAATGCTGGATGGGATGGGAACTGAGTTACTGCAGAGAAATCTTTTTTGGGTGCTGGCTGGTGAGTCTTGCCCACATGCTCAGGGTTTAGCTGATCGCCATATTTGGGGTCGGGAAGGAATTTTCCTCCGGGGCGGATTGGCAGGGGCCACGGAGGTTTTTCGCCTTCCTCTGCAGCATGGGGCATGGGTCGCTTGCTGGTGGATTCCCTGCAGCTTGAGGTCTTCAAATCTCACTTTTGAGGATTTCAATAACTCAGTCATGGGTTCGGGGTTGTTATAAATGTGTATGGGTAGGGTTTTGTGGCCTGCCTTGTGCGGGAGGTCAGACTAGATGATCATATTGGTCCCTTCTGACCTATGAGTCTATGAGTCTATGATGAATTTGGAGGGAAGCCCCGTGTCCTGCCACTCATTTTTATCAGAGTCTCCTATACAATAGTAGTATAATATCAGCCTGTCTCCCCTGTCAGTCTCTGATGTTTTCATGGTGCTAACAGAGCAGGCTGGAACCATGTAACTATTCCAGTGAGACAATGAATATGCCAATCTCAAATTTAGAAAGCATCCTTCACCTCCTACCTCAAATTACACCACATGTTGGGGAAGACCCCAGTCATGCGTACACTGATAGGGTTAATACTTACAAAAGCGCGGGCCTGATTAAAAAAAGGAAAAACAGGCGCATAGCCACATGCCTTATTTCCACACACAATTATCATAACTACTTATACAAGTTATATTGTAGCCCATGTAGATGGCCAGTGACCCACAAAGATGGCTATTTGCATGCACAGATGCCTGATTTGCATGCTCAGTCATGATAACTGTGTGCCTAAATTCGGCTCTCAGATGCAAACATATGCTTTCAATGTTTTAAAAATTTGTCCCTTAGAAACGAAGGGTTACCAATCGTATGGTTA
Source organism: Mesoclemmys tuberculata (assembly GCA_007922155.1). Classification (NCBI taxonomy): domain Eukaryota; kingdom Metazoa; phylum Chordata; order Testudines; family Chelidae; genus Mesoclemmys; species Mesoclemmys tuberculata. The sequence goes on along the minus strand of ML675629.1, from coordinate 17,078,574 downwards.
TATATCATCAGGTACACATTACTATATTTTAGAATTCATGGTGTACGTGATATTCTTCGTGTAGTATTTGATACATATAACTTTTTAAGCAATACCACATTGATGCTGTTAGTTTCCGTACGGAATAAAGTTCCACGTTTGCAGACAGATATCTGTAGCCGTGGTTACAGTAAAGCAAATGAAGATCAGCCTGCAGGTCCTGGAGCGCTTATTTCATAATGTCAGTTGTGGAAATTCACCATCCAAGTTATTGTCCCACAGGAATGCCTTGAAAATGTTTCCTAGACACAGCCTAACGGGAAACAATATTCTCAGCAGCAGAAAAGAAAATGCAAAAGTGGCACACACAAAGGCTAATGTTTAAAGTAAAAAATTCTACCCAAACAGCATGCTGCAGATCCAAATCCTGTCCATCAACATTTCATTATTTATTAATATTCACATTGTACATACTGTTGATTTTTAAGAGAGAGAGACAATCAATAACCTGTGCATTGCTACCTCTCATAAAGCAAACCAAAAAAAAAAAAAAAGAGGCAATTTGCTAACAAAACCTGGATTTAAAACTAAGAAAAAATGAGCCCAGAATGCCGGCATCTTGTTGCAAATAATATCTGAATTAAAAAAATATTTAAAAGAATTGTTCCATAAAATAAAGATTGTTAACTAGCCCTACTGTCTTATAATCATAATTAAAATTAATAAAAGATAATTGTTCTTATTATTTTAGTACTGCAGTTCCATCCAGCTTTTATTTAGAACCTGTCATTCCATATACTTTACAAACTTGATGTACAGATCACTTGTCCTATCAGTGAAGCACTCCTACTTCTGGGGAAGAACACATCTATTCTTTAACAGCCTATGTTAACGCTACAGAAAAATTTAGGGGAGGAAGTGAAGACAAATACCACATCCAGTTAAATGTCAGGGAGAAATGTAGGTAGACAGAATGCAATTACCTAAATTGTAATTTAGCCAAGATATAGTGTTGAATACCTTTTTTCTAGCAGAAGGTGCACTGTTGACCTTGAGTGACCATAATTTTTCTGCTTTAAGTCTCATGGCTCCTTACCATGGTATTGGCAAATCACAGAGTCAGGTAACTTTCTCCCACTATCCAGTAAGTGCCACCTACCTAATGACCAACACCACAACATGTAACCTTTATGAGACCCTTTAATCATCTCAACAGTGAGAGATCAGAAAGCATTTTCCAGGAACTGACCAGCTTGACTGTTCCTTGACTGCATCCCAGCAGAAAACATGGTTGAAGGCAGCTGCTCTATCTGCTGCAGCTCAGGAAACCTGATTTGGGCAATAACTTAAGGATCCTCATTTTCTAGATGGGGAAACCTGAGGTGTATTGCAGGTCTGACACACTTGAGCCCAAGAGCTAGGATGAAAACCTTCTGGGGCAGGGACTTTCCAAAAGGGCTCAGCATTAGCCTAATTCTGCTGTTAGTGAAGTAAATGGTGACCAGACCCTCAGCCGGTGGAAATCAGAGTAGCTCTATTGACCAGCTGACAGGTGCTGGGAGTTTTACCATTGACTTCAATGGAAGGAGAGTTCAATCAACACTGAAAGCTTTAGAAAATCCTTGTGTCTCAGCATCTCCTTCCCAATTCCCTTTGCTGGAAGGGGATCAGCGTCAAAACAGCCCCTCAGATTCTTCCATGAAGAATGAACACCATATTTACAACTCTTTAGAAGGGACAGTGTTACAAGAGAAAAACGATTGTGCTGTGACTCAAAAGGTAGAGCTATGATAAAAGCCTATATTTAAAAAATAACCCGAAACAAAACCCAGTTTTCTGTTCTAATGGCCCAAAACATCATTGTGAGCTGAGGTATTAATGCAGAATAATCTTGTATTTGTTTTAACAGAGGTAAGTAGTTCAAATGATAACACAGAGGTAACATCCACTTGTAGGTTATTTAAGCTACCTAGCAAAGGAGAGCTTGTTTGGCTACACGTTGCGTAACTGCCCCCTGGGTCCCAATGGCTTACAGCTTCCTCTCCATACAAGAAATAAAATGTACTGAGATTTTTCTAAACAGCAGCAAGAGAGGCACATTTAATAATGGATGCAGCAAATTTATGATCTGGCAGCATGGTGATCATCCATTCCCATCAATTGGGACCCCATGCATCGTAAAAGTAAAATGGAAGTAGAACGCAGCGTAAATGTGAGCAAGGAACCATTATTAGATCATTTAAAACTAAACACTATGGTGTTGTCCTCTCCCTGACAGATATATTAGCTGAAGGAGGGGGAAGAGAGCAGGTTATGGCCCTGTTGGCTCACCTGCCTCTGCAGCACACTGGCAAGGAAACTAGCTGTGGAATATGCTGAGAGAGCAAGACTCAGCCAAAGAATGGAGGCTCCTGACTTGCACAAAAAGATACAGAGACGATGCTCTTTTTGTGGTGAGGCACTGAAGGGATTTGGCATCTTTTGAGGGAAAAAAAATAAATGTCTTTTCCCACTCAATTAAATGTAACTGAAGGCACTGGAAAAGAAAATGGGTTTCCATTTATGGATTCATGATGGCAGGAGGGCAACCATTTGATAACAAAATCGTGACAGGAGCCCATTTGAACAGAGAGAGAGAGATTTGTTTGTTTAGTTTATTGATCGACTTTTATCATGCAAGTAATTAACACACATTACTCAAACTGAACATTTTTTCTAAAATTAACCTTTTTACGATACTTCCAAACAAAGTATGTTGGGCACATTTAACAACCCACAGCATAAATACAACCTCTGGAGGAAAACAACAAAGATAAGGAAAAAGTGCACAAATCTTAAACATAATAAGCAATAGCATGCTACAAACGAATGCCAAGCAGGAAGAATGAAAGAAACTGAGAATTTAAAAGGGGCTTATGGGAGGTAGGCGTTCACTACCATTCATTTTCCACTCCCCTAGGACAAACCTCAGCCTTAGGGAGAATTCCAGCCAGCAGTCTTAGCCTGTAGGAGAGGTGACCCACCTATTTACCAAAGTCACTAATATGTTCCACAAGGCTTGGGATGGATGTAACATTGTACAGAACTATGTACATTTACATACTAGATATAATAATAACAGCAACAACATAAAGAAGTTACAGTTTTAAGTATAGTGTTAAGTTCAGCCTGGGACTTGAAAAAGCCAGGTTCAAATCCCTTCTCTTCCAGAGACTTCCTGTGTGAGCTTGGTCAAGTGACTTAACCTCTGCATCTCACTCTACCATGTGTAAAAAAGAAGCTAATAATATCTCCCTTCTACAGTGGAGTGTTGTGATGAAAGCCTTATAAGTACCAAGGTAATAGAGAGAGTTTGATTGTTCAGTGCCTTGCCCCTCATTCACAGCTGAGCACAGTGAGGAGAAAATGCTAGGAACAGACTTAAAAATGGTGCAGGTGTGTGTGTGTAACTGCTCTCTACTGGGACGAATGTCAGACCTGCTCCAGCGTCTGTGGCTATGTTGCCTTCTATTAACCAGCATATAAGCTGTAATATTACTACAGCTAACAGAGATTCTCCTTTAGTTCAACAGTGGGTTGTGTTTTCAGAGTGAAAAATATTGAATTTTATCCCCAACTCAGACCGCACCATCCAGAGTAACAAGCCCCAGCCTCTCAATCGTATGGCCTGGTGTAGAAAAATGGGCTTCCTGGGTGGAGCTTGCCCAGGCACATGGTCACCCATCCCCTGGCAGAAGTTGGGAGCCACAGCAGTGGCAGCAGCAGGGCAGGAGTGAAGCCATTTAGACATGATGACTTCATGAATTACGACCAGGAAGTCTGTATGGCCATAGAATCATTACAACACAGAGACTAATTTACAGAGTTCTCACTGCATTGGTGTAGTCAGAGTAATCATGAAGCTTTCAGCAGGGAGTACTGCAATAACAACATGTGAGTGAATAGGAAAGCTGTGGGCCATCTTGACGTCCACTTCTACAGCAACAAAGGAACCTTTATGTTCTCTAAGGAACAGTCATCCTTCGAAGATGTGAAAGCAGGAGTCAAACCAACAGGATGCCAGCTTTGAAAGAGACTGCAGGGTGAAACCGTATTGTTAAAATGGAAAACCAGGATGCGTACTCTGGTGGGAGTGGGCTGTGGGGTGGGAGGGTTTATTGTTCACAAATGTTGACTTTTTAATGCTAATCATGGGGGTCTGTTGTTGCAAAAACTGTTTTTTCAGATCTTCCCTTTCTCCTTCTTGCCAGGTAATGAGACCTACACCATCCAAAATGGCAGCACTTTTTACTCCAATGCACAGTACATACCCACATATACATACTGGAATCCATTCACCATTGGGGTGGAATTGGGTATCTGGTATAACAGCACACGCAATGTAGGCAGTGAAAAAGACCATCGTCAGCTGAAACTGCAGGGGGAATTTAGGTATTTAGAATGCCTGACCTCTCTTGCAGATACTGCTACAGTACAATGGCTAAGCACAAAGAAGGGAGTTAAAACCAGGGCAGTGCCCTTAAGTGAATCTTACTGCTTTCGTGGTTTTACATGAGCCCCCTTGCTGTCATTTTAACACCCCTTTCCTATTTGTTATTTCTTTTTTTCCTTTTTAAGTTTCACAGATATACAAAGATTAGGTTTCATTCTGATCGGTGCATTAACTCATACCTGTATCATATTACGTATAATCTATTGCTGCTGGATTAATGTAATCCTTCCTATAACATCCCAGATCATATCTCATTACTGTGACTGGGTGGCAGACTTTATCCTGTTTGCTGAATATGAACTGTATTTGATTGAATCTAAAAGGTATAATATGAAGTATGGCCTATTGGTCATGTGGAATTTTACAGTATGGTATTTGGTTCTATCATTCTGTGGTGATAGCTCAAAGCTAAGCCTAAATTTGCATGTATCTAACTAACCTGTTATTTGTTACTGTCATTTTGGATAGGAAACACAGTGGGAGAAAACAAAATGTGCTGACAGTCACCTGGAGAAGAAAGAGTGATCTTCTAACTTTATAAACCAAATCCCAGCAAGAAAGATTGCCTTAAATTCCACACAATATAGCAACATCTGGGAAGAGCTGTTTTAAGCCTTTGAAAAATTTATCTCTGGACTCATTATTATGCAGACCAATTTTTCATTCATCTTGAATCTACAGCAGCATTTTAATGTAAGAAGCTCCCAACTCTGTTTCTCTTCCCCTGAAGAAAAATAGCTTAATTTCTTCAGCTTGATAGATTTTCCTGATCCTTCAAACAGTAGAAAAAGACTCTTGAAAATCGGTTGTTGAACTATCCACAGGCATTTTATAATGGCCGTAAATAGGTCTATACTGAATAGCTCTCCAGGCATCAGCTTGAATGGTGTCCTTGACACTATTATTATTATCCCCACTGGAAAAAAAAAAAAAGAATCCAAGCTACAAGCATTTAGAACTAAATTCCCCTCAGCACACACATATAGAAATATAACTCCTCAGAGCAATGCAAATGATCCATTTTCCAACTCAGCATTGTCATAAATTTCACAGAATTTCACGCAGAAATAAAGATCAATGTAAATGAGAAATTTTGCAAATATTTGAGTAAATTCATTCTGAGGAAGAGTAGTTAGGGGTTATTTTGTTTTTCTAATCTGATTGAGTTTTTCCACTAGGACATCCATCTGCGCATGGTACATGGATGTGTGTAATGCTTTGACTTTCAGAAGGCTACCAACCTCTCTTATCAGCTGGGATGTGAAATTTGTTCCCTGGTCTGTCAGGATCTCTTTCGGAATCCCTGCCTACATGATGACCTTCAGCGGCTTATTAGCAATTGTTTTCGCATTCGTTAACTGGAGTGGTATGGCTTCTGGGTATAGGGTGTGATAACAAGTGTATGCGGTGTCAAGAGATGCTCTTCTCTAAGGGTCCTATAAGGTCAATTCCTATTCATTCAAAGGTGATCACCATCAAGGAAAGCTGTGCTAATGGAGCCCATGGGACTGTTTTGGGGGCCACTAATTGGCATTTGAGGCATGATCCACAGAAATTCTTGACTTCTTTATGGACCCCTAGCCAAAAGTATCAGGCCAGGATCCTAGACTGTCTCTTATCATCCCCAAGGTGTCCCACACATGCTAGATGTAGGAGTTTGCTACAGTACACCCACAGAACTAGTAATTGCTCTCGCATCTGCTTGTCTTGGTCTACATGACATAACAAGTCTACCTTAAGGGCAAAATGAGGATACTGCTCCCTCTCTGCCCTCCTCCCTTTATAGCTGGTCCTGTTGGTCCCAGCTGTGGGTGCCTGCCTTCATGACTGGCAGTTGTGCAGCTGCGCTGGCGTGTGGTCAGCCTGATTGCCTGTAAGACTCTCCTCTTCCTACTGCCTATACTCAGTATGAGGTTTGTAAGCTCCTTTCCAGGCAGACGATCTTGTTTCCAACATACGACTGTATAACCGTGTACTCAGATGCTTTGCAGCAGGCATCCATATTTCCCACCTACTGATCGGTGCTTATTCAGAAGCTCCTTCTCTGGGGTTTCACCTTGGTGGGATGGGGTAGCTTGTGAGTTCCAGTGACGCGGAGAGATGTGCCAGCAGGAATTTAACTCCTGGTAGGGGCACCCTGGCCAGAAATATCAAAGGGTAGGAACCACACAAAAACCATTGATGGGGCAGAGCACATTCCTTAGCCCCCTCTAGGAGAAGGCATACTCTGCCTTCAAACTGAGGCTATCCAGCCCACTTGCCGGTCACCAACTTCACTGGAGCAGCCACTTTCTGCTTCCAGTCTGCATTGGCATTAACAAGCAAACTTAGGCACTGGGTTGTGATCACCTTGGCTTTCAATGGGTTCTGCATGCAGTTGACTCGATTCTCTCTCCTGCACTGCGCAAAGCGCTGCATCTTTGTTTGTCAGCCCACTCGCTGCAACCTTCTGAACTCAGTGGATGAAATGGCCAGGAAAGGTGAGAGAGCATGACTAGTCATGCACAACGTAACCTCTATTCAGGCACAACTAGGACCACTTTAAACAACACTTTGCGCAGGTCTGCAGTCCTTATTCCTCACCCATCATCTCCATTAAGAAGCCATATTCTTTGGAGATGATATAAACTATTGCTAACCTGTTGTTATCCCCTGTTTGAGCCAGAGGCATCATGCAAAGAAAATGGGGGGGCGCAGGCAGAGAAAATGGTTTGATTTAAAAAGATCATGAAAACGAGAGCTTAGAATGGAAATTCCATTAGATCCTTAACTATAGAAGCCCCGCCACCAGCTTACATCATCGTATAATTCATTCTTGAACATTGTCTCCCATCCTCTCTCTCTGGCTCCTGAATAACAGCAATACTTAATTCTTCATTAACCTACCGCACTGGGGTGAAGCAGTAAACGTTTTCCCCATTTAACAGATGGAAAAACAGCAAGAAAATAGTTCTCCAAGACCACACATAATATGTCTGTGGCAGAGCCAGGATTAGAAGAGAGGAATTCCTGTCTTCTGCTCCATCAATTCACACACAAACACACAAAAAACATTTTGAAAATCCATTTTTTGGAAAACATGAATAAGTACTGGAGAAGAAAAAAGCTCGCTAACTTGTTTTACTCAGAGAAGAGATTTCTAATTTTATAGGCTTTTTTCCAAGACTCATTCAGTCTCTTCCCAAGTGAGACCCCTAGGAAAACTTTCTAGGCATCATTGCACAGCAGAATCTGAGCTGTCCCACAAAATTCTACACCCACACTTCTGCTTTTCACTTTGGGCCTGATTCAAAGCCCTATTAAGTCTTTCTATTCATGTCAGTACTTTTTGAATCGGGTCTTTACTGGTCAATATGTAAAGCTACATCAACCAAGAGCTTCCTTTGCCTCTTCATGGAACGAACAACAGCAAATTTTGCTGGATTCATTTGTGTGTTGAATTTCTCCTCTCCCAATCACCCTATAGCATTGGCTGTATTGTCTTCATATGCAACTCACTCAAAGATCAAGCCCAGCATTTGCATCTCTATGCTCAGTGGTAATCTCCCCAAGCAGAGTATTGTATTACTTTTAAACTGCAGAAAATATTTTTCCCCTCCTCCCCCATAGTAAATAGGCACATGCACAGACACCTCTGTCCCAATTTCAGCAGGAGTGACAAACCTTACTGCAGAAATGAGGCTGTGAAAGTCAGCATTCACTGTAAAATTCTGGAGCCTCTGTTTCTTCGTATTTTCCAGGTGAACCGTTTAGAAAGAAAACAAAAAAGCAAACACAAATCAATTCGCTTGTCCTAAAGTATGACAGGTTGACTTGCGACCTGTCTCATCTGGTACATGACAATGTTGTTTGCATCCTATTAAAGTGGGTGACTGGTGCAATATTTATACAGAGCAGAGGTTCCTTTTGATGACAGCTTTTGAATCATAGCTCTTTCTTCATCATACAATTCACTACAAAATACCTCCACCAATTGACATTGTAACATGAGTGTCACTATACAAAGCAGTTTATCCTTCAACACCAACAATGCCATTGTAATGTTTTTCTATACCCTTTTACACTTGCTAGTCTGCTTTGCTCTTTGTAAGAGCAACATGTCACAGTTATAGACAATTCATTATTTTCTGTTGCAAGCTGTATATTTCTGGTTCCCTTTCTTAGCAATGGCAACTCTAACAAGCACCTCTGCAAAAGATTTTTTGAGCTCTTCATAGGATTTTGTGTTTAATCTGACATCACTGTTTATAATTCCACTATATAAATCCATGGTATGTCCATAGCTTGCAGTTCTGGCTGTCCCATCTAAAAAAAATGTATTAGAAGTGGGAAAAGTACAAACTGAGAAGAAAGGCAACAAAAATGATTATGGGTGTAGAACATCTTCCCTATGAAGAGAGATATTTTAGAAAAGAGATGCCTAAGAAGTCATGATATGATAGAAGTCTATAAAATCATGAATGATGTGGAAAAAGTGAATGAGGAAGTGTTATTTACCTCTTTAAGTAACACAAGACCCCAGGGTCACCTGATGAAATGAATAGGTTTAAAAAAAACATAAGGAAATCCTTCATCACACAATGCATAATCAACCTGTAGAACTTATTGCCAGAGGATATTGTGAAGGCCTTAAATGTAATTGGGTTAAAAAAAGATTAGCTAAATTCATGGATGATATGTCTATCAATGGTTATTAGTCAAGGTGGTCAAGGACACAACCCATGCTCCGAGTGTCCCTAAAACCCCAATTGCCAGAAGATGGGGCTCAACGACACGGGCTGAATCACTCAATAATTGCCCTGTTCTGTTTATTCCCTCTGTTGCATCTGACACTGGCCACTGTTCAAAGACAGGATATTGGGCTAGATGGACCATTGGTCTGACCCAGTAGAGTAGTTTAAGTGTGTTTAGGTCTTGGCAACTTAATAGCCCAGTGATTGCGCTCTACTGTGGAAAGCTAGTGAACTGGCACTTCCCAGTCTTGGTCTCTGATGATAGGAGGTGAGACTGCTGTGGAGACAACACATCCAGTCTCTTGAGAAAGATGGAAAGACCCATGCCACTTAATAGTGGATGACAGGAGAAAGTTCTTATGAGAGTCTTGTCTTTCTCTCCTTGAATGAAGAACAATGGCTGTGACATGGGGCCTTTAAATGTGAGTTCTTAAGAAAGGAACACACAAGCAGATTCTCAGAAGTCTGACTGGAGATTCTGGAAGGCTGAGCTCTAAGGCTCCATCTTGACAGGTTATTGTGCTTGAGCTTCATTAAAGTCTGACAATCCTGGGGGACAGGGCCTACCTGCATGGGGCAGCTTGCAGAGTCAGGGACAAATGACATTTAGCTAGCGAGAAAACTCCTTAAAAGTCTTATATTCCTAGTAGGGCTGTCAATTAATCACAGTTAACCCAAGCGATTAATGCAACACAAATTAACTAGATTAAAAACATAGTCACAATTAATCACAGTTTTAATCGTGCTGTTAAACAATAATAGAACAGCAATTTAAATGTATTATAAATAATTTTGGTTGTTTTTCTACATTTTCAAATATATAGATTTCAATTACATAGAATACAAAGTGTACAGAGCTCACTTTATATATTATTTTTATCAAAAATATTTGCACTGAAAAAAGCTAAACAAAAGAAATAGTGTTTTTCAGTACACCTCATACAAGTCCACTCAGTCCTACTTCTTGTTCAGCCAATTACTAAGACAAACACGTTTGTTTACATTTACTGGAGATAATGCTGCCACTTCTTATTTATAATGTGAGGAAGTGAGAACAGGGATTTGTGTGGTACTGTTGTAGCCAGAGTTTCAAAGTATTTACATGCCACGTATGCTAACAGTTGTATGGCCCTTTATGCTTTAACTTGTAAGCTCTAAAATTTTAAATTGTTTTGGTTTTGATTGCAGTTATTTAAAAAAACTAAAATAAAATTTGACATTTGTAAGTTACACTTTCATGATAGTACAGTACTTGTATGAGGTGAATTGAAAAATACTATTTCTTTTGTTTATCTTGTTTACAGTGCAAATATTTGTAATAAAAATAATATAGAATGAGCACTGTACACTTTGTATTCTGTGCTGTAATAATTCTGTATCTAGAAATGCAGAAAAATATTCAAACTATTTATAATAAATGTAAATTGGTATTCTGTTATTAACAGTGCGATTTAAACTGTGATTAATTGCAACTATGTTTTTAACCACACGATTAATTGTGATTTTTAAAAAAATTCTTTGACCACCCTAATACCTACTCTAATTTCCTATAGAGAAAACACAAGAAAAGTGTGTGTGTGTGTGTATAACCGGCTTTATACACACTGACTCTACCTGTATAATGGACAAAACATGTAAAAGCATGTACACCATGATGTATTCCCTTGTTTCAATCTATTTTTATTTTCTGTGAGGGTTATTTATTTATTTATTTCAAATTGCTTTTCCTTAAATATATTAGTTTGGCATGAGCTGTTCTGAAAAGGGCTGATATTTTCTTTGCCTTCTGGCTGTAATTTTCTCATCCACTCACAGGCCACAACCCTAGGGTTCACCAGTGTGTTTAACAAAGCAAAGTGAATAATTCATAATCATCTATTTAACTGATGAATTTCGAGTTCTCCTCTGTTGACAGAGCATCTGTGAACTCACCATGATTTTTGCCATTGGAAATGATTCAACTACCGTTTTTGCCCATTTCATGTAGTGTTTGAAATTTGAGCTGGGTTGCTGAAATAAGCATCTAAACCAATGGGAGTAAAAGCAGTGAGCCAGATTCTGACATCCTCACTCAGATATTCCTGCTGATTCAGAATCTGCTCCTACGCGAGCATGTCAGGATTTAGTTTAGTTCCATCAGACTGCAAAGGGTGGGATCTCTTTAAAATCACAAGCAACATATCTCCACGTTTTTATCCTAATATTTTACAACTCTTTAGGACAGATGATTTTCTCACTATACTAATATTATGCAGGAGGCTTAGATTGTACCATTAGGCTCAGCCCTATGTAATGACCATTTGTGTGAGCAGGAGTCAATAAGCCACAATTCTTTTCCTGCTCCACCCTTGCCCCATATGGAAGTAGACAACTACTAACCATTACAAGTAGCAAACGAACCCCCTCCCCTCCCACACACAAAGGTCCAGCTGTGTTGGCTTGCACGTCTGAAGGTGGCCAGAGCTCTGTCCACTCCCAATCCATTCCCACTCACTTCCCTTTTACCTGCTTGGACAAAGGATCTCAGAGTCTAAGGAGCAGTGGGCCAAGGGGTCTGTTTTCACACCTCCAGGCCTGGACTCATGATTTAAACTGATTCCTCCATACGTCCCTATGTGGCTGCACACAGCCAGGCTGTAATTTGGCTCTGAATAGCTCTGGTTGGCTGCATACACAAATCTCAACTTTGTAGACTGAGACTGTTTCTAATTAGGGTTGGGCATGTGATAGAGCGTGCCAGTCTTTCAACCCATCCCCAAGTAAAACCAAAAACCACACTTTGTTTCCACCTAACAATCCAGTACCCAGAGAACATGCACTGCTCGTTTAATGACTGGCGCTTGCTCCCACATTAATTGTTCAAAAAATGAACCATCGGGTGACATTAACTGGGGCATTAAAGAATAATATTACAGTTTTAATAGATCGCAGATCAAGATTCTGTCCAGTAGAACAATTCAAGCACAGAATGAAATGAACATAGACAATAGGGGGAGGTCTCCTATTGAAATTTTCTCCCTTCCATTTTTTTAAGGTGTATATTGACTGATCCAGGCACAGCAGCTAGGTGCAAGGTCTGCAAAAGAAGGTTTGAACACACATGGTATAAGCCATGTTAATAACAGCTTCCCAAAGGTCACGTGTTTCAACAGAGCAAAAATTAATCTCAAAAGAACCAAATTAAGAGTTTGGCCTGCCGGCTGTTATTCACCTGAGTAGATATTTCAGAAAATATAAATATTTCCAAAACAAACAATCAACCAACCAAATACTAAACTGAAATCAAGCTTTACTCCAAACCTGGGCTCAGGAGAAATGCCAAGGGAAGTGGATTTCAAAAGTAGGGGAGCGGGGAACTCAACAGAAGAATCCCTGCTGCCAGCATTAGAAAATTTCATTTTAGGAATAAATCTAAATAGAACCTCAGCTCATGTAAACCCTCAAGGCAATAGCTAGTCTTCTCAGATCATGGGGGCTCAGATTGGTGAGGCCTTTAAAAGATTCTTGCTTAGGTTGTATGCTCTTCAAGAGGAGAGACTGCCTTTTCAATAGTGTGTGTGTGTTCAGTAGTAAGCAAATGAGGCCCTGGTTCTTGATGGGGACCTCTATGTGCTACCACAATACCTATAACTAATAATTGCCAATAACTTGACTTACACCCACAAGTGAGTGGGAGACCGGGGCAGAGATCTAAGCAATAATGTTTGAGTGGTGAATGAGAGAGTTTCAAGCACTTCACCTTCAGCTTCCTTACCATCCTTTGTCACATGGCTGGAGGTGTGCCAGAACGCCCCATGCACGCTAGCTGCCTTTGTTTGAACTTGAGAATACATTTTGAGGGATGAGAAATACGGGTAGTTCAATAGCAGAAGCTCTAACTGAGCTAAATCCTTCCCTCTATTTCACTGAAGAAAATGGGGCTGCCCCAGTGTAATGCTGAGATGAATCTGACCCACTTATCTGTAAAAAAATTTGATTAGCTGATTCCAGACTCAAGGGAGATCTCAGTAATAGTTTCAAAAATGCTTTTCTTAACTTTGGGATTTAATTCCTCATGCCCTTCACTCCCCCTCTGCTTGCTGAGCCATCACTCTGCATTATTGCTTCCCACATGTGGTATTTTCATGTGCCATAACAGTGTAGAGTTTACATGCTACATCATAATGAAACAAATACCTACAAACAACTCTTAGCAGCTATACAGTGCTTTACAGCTCCAAACATGACCTAGTTCATCAACAATTAACTAATTCATTGAGTTTTAGGGTAGGGGCAGAGGGTCTTTAATATATTCCTTTGAAAAAATAAACAGGTTAATTTAAACAGCATTACTCACAAATGGTTTGGAGTTGGAGTTTCTTCAAACCCTGCTGGTTACATCTGAGTTGTGCTGGCCATAAAGGAGGCACGTTTCCAGATGTTAGCAATCCTGGGAAAGGAATGTGCATCTCCATTCTTGGGTTGAGTTATCCAACCAAATCTCCTTCTTCTTCTGCTTTATAAACACTTTGTCTGTGCCCTTCTCTGTATCTGTGCTTGCTTTCCTCTATCTTTTTACTGTTTGAGTCCTTAGCTTCAATATTTTTTCTTTTGCCTTTTACTCTCTGCAGGATATCTGCATCTCATATTTCGTCTCTTGCTGAAGTCTGACATCTCTTCAGTGCTTAATAACACAAGAGAATTTGCTGGACTCCAGTTTCCGTCCTGTTGTCCTCCAACACAGTATGTCTGTAAACAGAGAAGTTGAAGGGCAACCCAGCCTAGTGATCTCCAGTACAGACCGTTTTAAATTATAGAAGTATTGTGTCCCTGAACCAAACCAGCTCTTCCCAGGTTAAACCAACACTAAGTACAGACTTTCTATGTGCAGCTAAAGAGTAAAATAATAACAAACTAACTAACAACAGAGTACGTAAATTGTGGGAAAGAATAGAAAATTGTCAGAAATGGTACATATGCTGGGCTAAAATTCTGTGATGCATGTCCTAAGAGGTGTAGCCCCCAAAAGTAGATTGTAAGCTCCTTGGTGCATGGACCATTTCTTTGTTCTGTGTTTGTACTGCACCTAGCACAGTGGGGTCCTAATCCATGACTGGGACTCTCAGGCACTATGGTAATATAAAATATAATAATAGGGGCAAACTGCTCTGGGGTAAAGTGAATACTACTTTCCTCTCTAAAAAGCCATTGATTTTAGTGAGACAGCTCAGAGATTAAGGCACTATGCAACATGAGTAAGGTTGAAAAATTGGGCCATGTATTCCCTCTTTCTCTCATACATATGTGCACCGTTTTCAGCAGTGGCTTGCACAACCAAGGTATTAGCAATAGGCCTGAATGAAAACCTCCAGATCCTAACACCCTGCAAATGTCTTTGTGTCTCAGGTTCATCTCTACCATTGTTCATCTCTACCATTGTTATTATAATAGTTTTTATTAATGATCTACATTGCAGTGACGCACAAAACGAATGCGGCATTTTCCAAACACCCAGGAAGGCCCAGCCACTGTCCCAAAGAGCGCACAATCTATTGTACGCAAACAAAGGCTATGCCTATAAAGGCTATGTCTAGCTGTGCGTTTCTGCGTCAAAATAATAATAAATCACTTGAACTGTGGACGTAGGATGGAGAAAGAATTTAGCGTTTAATGTTAAACACACTAATAAGCATACCTAATAAACCGTGTGCCTATCGCTACATACCTTTCCTTTGGCTATGTCTACACTATGAGCTAGGGATGTGATTCCCCTGCTCATATGAACATATTGGCGCTAGCTCTTATTGAGCTAGAGGAGTATAAATAACACTGTAGCTGTGCCACGCTGAGTACTTATCCAGTGATTTCAGGTGAGTTTGCACTCAGCATGGCTCAGCTGTTCCTCCGCTGCCACTAACCATGCTACCCAAGCTACAGTGCTATTTATGCTCCTGCTAGCTCAATGAGAGCTAGCACCACTATGTTCACATGAACATATTATTATTTGTTTGCATTACCATAGTGCTTGAGAGCCCAGTCATGGGACACACCCCCTATCTAACAGGGAAGAGAAAGCCAAATGGAATGGGAATAGTGATCAGAGTCGTGACAGGCACATCGTTATTAAGTTTGTTGGGTAGTGTGTTTAACACTAAAAAACAAAAACCCCAAACTAAATTCCCTTTCTCCACCCTCCCTCACCATTCCAATGACTTATTATTATTTTGATACCAAGATGCAAAAATGTATTTTTAATTAGCAAATGGAGCCATTGGACCTGGGTTGGGTCCTTTTTTACAAACTTTTTCTTTGGAAAACTGGCTGTCTCACAAGGTTTCCAAAAATCCCTGTTTCCAGTCCAGTCAGAAATGTTGCTAGAGTTGCTTCTTGCAACAGAATCCTGGAGGAATTCAGAGACTGCGAAGAGCTCACAGGCTTTGTCTCTGTCCATGGTGATCCTCTCTCGGGTCCAGAACTGGTTCCAAATGTGCCTGCCTTAGCACCTTGGAAGCCCATCTGGTGACAGCAGCCATGGAGGCAAATCATATCCTAAGGGACATCCCTGAGCCCAGAAGAACCGGGCTCTGATCCTATCTAACTACAAAACCCCGCCCCTTCCCATGTCTTCACTTCTGGCTAAGGCTAAGAGTTGGTCATGGAGTCTGATTTTAGGTGAGCTCTGTGACTTCAGCCCCAGTGCAATGGGGCTCGGGTGCTCAGCCTTGAGTGGTGGGGCAGGGCTCGGGCGCTCAGCCCCAGGTGGTACAGCGGAGCTCCGGGCTCCATGATTTATTGTTTATTGCCCATGATCTGCCCGTGACTTTCATTAAAAATGCCCGTGACAAAATCTTAACCTCACTTATGGCATTTGGAACCCTCTGGGATGAGATCCCAATAAAGCAAGGGTTGAGTTACTTCGCAGGTGACCGGCTTGCGAGTCTTAATGTGACACCGGCCCTGGCCAACATGCAGCTGTTATCCAGAGACGGAAGGTGGGGCCATCAGACTAAAGCTACTACCCTCCAAACCCTGTGACAGTTCAGATGCAGAAGAGGGTACCTGACCCACCCAGCCACGTTGATGGCCACTTCACCTCAATGGGACTTCATGAGGGTAACTGCAGTCCTAGAACCCTAACCCTAGTGAGAAGGGAGGGGCCGAACCTGCTCAGATCTGACCAGGGAGGAGAGCAAGGAACTCAATTGTGTGAGCTATTCTGGGGCTTCTGACTGTATAGCCTCTCTGGTTTTTTACACACCAGAATGAATCATCCCAAGGATCTGTTGGCTCACTGCAAAAGGAAATTAATGAAGCTATTTTATGTTTCCCTTAAAACGGGGTTAGGATGTGGCCCTAGGTTTCCAATACCCAGAATTATCATGGTACCCAGTGTCTGGATCTTCAGGTAGTTTTGTTTTGTAAACATTTTCTCCAGGGCATTTTTCCTTTCCATAAAACAGTCGGTTCTATTAATGGGGTGTCTGTTATGGGTCACAAGAAAGAACCAGACAGTGCAACTCAGATGTTTTATTATCACTGAAATACTGGGACACATCTCCAGAGTAGGATGGACATTCTGATTGTGCCTGTGGCTCGTAATGCCACCTGGTTTTGTCATCTGCCGTGAGCCTGATTCTCCTCACTTACACTGTCGTGAATCCAAAGTAGCTTTATTGAAGTCCGTTGAGTACAAATGGTGTTTGGGACTGGAGAATCAGGCCCCAGTCAGTCTGTCTGTCTATGGGATTTCAAAACAGCCTGTCACCAGAGTATGTAAATGGTGCAAACAGAGGTGAGTTCCCTACAGGAGTCCTTTGAAGATAATACTCAGGCCCAAGGGAAGGCTCTGATGTTTGTGGTAGGAGAAGCGTTGCCAAAATTGCAAAATGCTGCATTAAACATTGTGTAATACCGTGTACTATAATTACAGAGCGTTCCATACTTTGTCTGGGATTTTCAGTACATCCTTTAATGAGTGAAAATGGCACAACAAAAAACATAATAATGTTACTTTGGCAACTACAGCTGTATATCAATGGTAAATCTTGAATTCCACCTTTCCAAGAAACCTCACTTGCAGTCACTCAGAATCCATTTCCCCCAATGGCAGGGATATCTCCCTTTGCGCCCTTGCTAAATTCTAATCACAACAACGATATCCTGCCGTCCTAAAATTCCTCTTTTGCTTTAAATGGATAAAAAGTCCTTCACTTACTGCTGATCTTCTAACGGCTACATGTTCTACTACCAGAAAGATGCCTGAATTTCAATGATGGGAAAAGTGAAGTGATTCCTGTGTGTGGTGTAAAGTGCTTTTAGGTACTTCAACAAGACACTGAAAACTCAACAAACAGTAATAACAGGGTAGAGGGAGAACAAACATCAAGCTATGAAGGCCGATAGCATTTTATGTCTCCTTTATATTATAGCTAGAAAAGGATGACCCTATTTTTTTCCTCTGAGGAACAGTACTTGATTATATCATACCTGCACATAGCTAATTGCCACTATAGCAGCTATGTATTATTTTGCCTGTTCTCGTTTCCTCATTATCAATGTTTAGCTTCATTAGCAAGGTGTTACTTTTAATGTTCTCTCTCAGACAGATGTTAAAATGTTAAGAGAAGTGCCTCTGAATCTGCGACAGTAATTGCAGTTCCATTAGTCATACAGATGAGTCAAAGTCACCACAGTAGTAATTTGTGCTTTGTGCAAATTGTTTTTCCCCATAGAGTATTCTTTTAATGGAGCACCCCTGGTATTTGGTAACCAAGAAAGATGCTGTCACAAACTGAAAAGGAAAGATCTTAAGGAGAGATGTAGAGTGAGGAATGACTCAGTTGAAGCTAAAGATGGCTTGGGTCCCTGGGGATCTTCTATTTGTATTAGCCTTAATATATGGGTTTATTTGTATTTGTTTTATGGGCTTTTTAATGCGGCAGGAATCTAGATTCTCATGGAATTTAAATTCCTGGTTCAAGGAATTACAGTGAGGATCTCAGACACCGTGGAGTTTTGACCCCATACCTCAAAACATGATAGGCTCCTCCATGGAGAAAAGAGGAGGAGCAGGGCAAAGAATTCCAGGGAGTTGGGGCAGCACAATGAAAGAGCCAACCCCTAACAGCAGAGAATTGCAGAGAAAGTTTAGACAGGAGGCAGAGAGTGGAAGAGCAGGAGGATATGAACTCAGGACAGCGGAGTGAGCCTCTCAAATGTTACCTTGTGGCTTAGTAGGAAAAGGTCCTAGATCCAACTCCATCCAGGGCCCAAGCTCTCTGGCAGACTGGTACAGTGTCTCTTGAGCCCCTTTAGCTACTAGTGAGAAAAATAACATAAAAAAAGGTGCTCTGAAGTCACCCTCTACTGACAGGTTATGTGAAGAGGCTGTATATCGCTGGGGCACTCCTATGCCTTCGTCCTTCTGATGCTCCATGCTCTGCTGAACACATATGGCAAAAGTGAGGAACTGAGCAACTCACAAGAGGACTTGAAGATGTATGTGCAATAGCTGGCTGAGAAATGTGGCCTTTTCTTGTTGTGCAATTCTGTCCCTTTGTCATGAGACACTCCCCATCAGGTAAGAGAGGACAAGGGAGAAAGCAAAGAAGAAATGTATACGTTGTTCCCTGCAGTGTACACAGACAATTATTAGATTCCCCCGGAAGTGCAGAGGAGATGAGGAAAGGGATGTTTTTCAGCACAATTCCTTGCTTCCTATTAAAAACAAAAACAGCTAGAATCAGAGAGAAAAACTGCAGCATCCTTTTGATCACTGGATTAGGTCTGATGTATGGATCTCCGAAGAACTGCAACATGTACTCTGGGTAAAGAATCTCACAATGACTATTGATTTGTCAGCTCTGACAGTGGGTTCTGCCTCAGTGTGGCTAAGGAGATCCTGCAATTATCACCTCAAGGGAAAAGAGCAGAACTTCTAACAGAAGTGTGACAAGTAAACAGAATTTGAAGGTGGCGGTGAGGATGTTACAGCAGCAGGAAGGCGGAGGGTCAGTGAAACATACAAAAATTTGGGATGAGAATTCAGACAGTTCTCACAAGGTCAGAAGTCTCGGATCTGGCCAGCACTTGGGTGACAGACTGAAAAGGAAAATCCAGGCTGCTGTTCTAGTGATTCGTCAGGTGTCATGCCTTCCTCTAAGTACTGAACCAGAGACCCTGTTGCTGAGAGAAATAAGCTTCTGGAAGTGCCATGTTTTAGACTGGACAACAAATAAAGGGCATCAACTTTCCTGTGTTTTTATGCCAGGAGCAACCACACGCTTCCAGTATATTTTTGAGGTTAGAGAAACAACAAGAAGAATCGGAGAAAAAGCCCATAAGAGAGCGAGAGAGTTGAGAGAGTACTTTTTGTGTTGCTCCTGTTTTACAGATTGCAGCCACTCTGAAAACAAAATGGCTGCTGGACTCTGCACACAGGGGGAGTTCTCAGAAACTTCAAGGTGTGTAGGACACACACAAAAAAGACATTTCAATTTTATAGCCACATACATCATGCTGATTACTTAAGACTATTTAAAGATCCTATAGCACTTTTTGCATGAGGAGGAGTGATAGCTCTAATATCCAGGCTAACATCCAGTTTGAGTAATCACATTCTACAGGTGTGGTATTCTCCTTCAGCCCTTCTCCTAAACCTGTTGCATGACATCACTGCAGGTTTTTAAATGCTTAGGCCCAGATTTTTAAAGTTATTTCGGTGTTCCTGCACTCAGAGTTGCAATACCGAAATACCTTTAAAATCTGGGCCTACACCCTTTTCCACCGGTGAGGTAGCTGATGTTATTCCTGTGTGTATATACAGATAACTCTTGCAGACTTGACACGTTACTCAGACAACTTTCCCACTGAAGTCAATAAGGACTACAGTTTTGACTGAGCAGGGACTGCCCTGTCATGCCATGAACATGCTGGGATTTGAAGGCACTCAGAATATCCAAGAGCGCGCTCCGTGCCTGAGAGACAGTGTCCCTAGCTTCCAAAGTGCCCTGGGATCCTTCATGACAACTGGAGTTACACACTGTCAGTGTAAAACGTCCATTCCACTCATCCTGCGTTCTCAGAGCTCTTCCTGAAGTGACTCTTTCCTGCCACTACCGAAATGTACTTATTCGGACAGATTCTCCTTTAGTGCTTCTGAGTGCAGAACCTGCCTTTGCATCCCTTTTATCTGATGTAGACTCTACACAGCTCAAGGAGTTTTCAACTTTGGCTGTCAGCTTAACAAAAAATGTGAGTGCAAATAATGTGGTGGCAGCCGCATCAGCAACGGGCTCCTGAGGCCTCTAGAGGAACTGGCTTCAAAGGGGTTCTCACCCCAAAAGCACTGGATTTCTTGAAGGTGAAGACTCCTTTCAAGTAAAAAAAAAGTCATTGTCTCTTTTGCTTTTAAGAGGAGCTGTAAATTCTATATCTACAACGTAACAGGGAGCTGGGATTAATGGATAATTACAAATGATTCACCGTCAGATTTTTTTCCCCCTGTATTTGCAGCTCAGGAGTAAAATATTCAAAAGAAAAGAGGACCCTAGAAGTTTTGGACGTGCAGGAAAAACCCCTCCATGCTTGTTTTTTATGTATTATCCTAATAGTGAACACTCCAAACTCTGAAATTGTAGCCCCATTGAAGCCAGCAACTAACAACTCAGGATTTTGCCCTGAGTGTCTCAGCCAGCCAACCTCCCCTCCCCCCTGCGTCAGCACTGTCAATAATCTTGCAACAGTTTAGTTTCCACAGTGAATTTGTGCTCATCAAAGTCATCAGTCGCAGAATTTACAGAAAACAAAAGAAGCTGTTGTGCCCTAAGGATGTTTGAGGCTTTGACTTTAAAACTACATCTGGGGCGAGCAGAGTGGTAGCGGTTGCACACCCCCGTGGCTCCCAAAGTTACGCTTGCAGGGGATTTGTCTTGTCTGTTGCATAACCAAGAGCACTATAAAACATGATAATTTCCAGAAAAAGAGGTTCCTTTCATTAAAGTGGGTGAATCAACTCATTTGCCTCATGATTCAAGTAAGATGAAGGATCCAAAAGTCTCTGCTGTGTACCAGGGAACAGCCCTATGCTTTGCAGAGCTTTCTGGAAGAGACACACTGATGCACAGCATTACAGGCAGATCCCCCAGCTCCTGTCGGCCAGCTCCGAATAGTCATTATATCTCCTCCTCCCCTTAACTGACCTATTGCTCATTACCATTTGCACCACCTCCCACAGCCGAGATGAAAAAAATCCTTTCTTCCTCCAGCCTCTCTTATTATCGTCCCTCAGTTCCATTTTCTCTCCTTTTTAAATATACTCATTAATGAAGGGTTTTTAAAAATCCCTTTTCCCTGGCTTGTTCCATGCACACCTTCATGCGCATGAACATTCCCCTCACATGGAGCAATTCCACTGAAGTCGTTTTGGCTGAGGTTTTGGGATTATTCACCTCAGTAACCATTGCAGGATCAGCACCTACTCGGTTAATTTAGCAGTGCAAAGTGTCATGCACTAGAATCTAGGCCTGCGCTGATGTCAGTGTCCTTCAATCCCCCACCTGACCCTACCTCACTAGACCTGAAAAGATTCATTTTCACATACCATGTTATTTTTACCCATTAGTTCCCGTCACTTGATCAACAGGAGGGAGATAGGTGCAAACATCTGCCGTCTTGGCTCCTTTTCAGGGCTCCCGGTGATGGCTCTTTCTACATAGCTTCCTGTAATCTATGTATGATCAAGAAGAGCTCTTTTTTCAACAGTTCCCTTAGGCGCTCACATCCCAGACAATGGAGCAACGCTGATCACTCCTGTGACTGACTGTCCACCGGCTGCACCTAGCAGCATTTTGCTAGCGCTCCATGGTTTTAGGAAGTGGCAACAGGGGGAGGTCCCAGAGGACTGGAAAAAGGCAAATATAGGACCCATCTTCAAGAAAGGAAAGAAAGAGGATCCAGGGAACTATAGGCCGGTCAGCCTCATCTCAATCCCTGGAAAAATCATGGAGCAGGTCCTCAAGGAATCCATTTTAAGTCACTTAAAAGAGAGGAAGGTGATCAGGAGCAGTCAGCATGGATTCACCAAGGGAAAGTTGTGCCTGACCAATCTGATTGCTTTCTCTGAAGAGGTGACTGGTTCTGTGGATGAGGGAAAAGCGGTGGATGTGATATACCTTGACTTTAGCAAAGCTTTTGATACCGTCTCCCACAGTATTCTTATCAGCAAGTTAAAAAAGTATGGGTTGGATGAATGGACTACAAAATGGACAGAGAATTGGCTAGAGCAAAGGGCTCAACGAGTAGTGATCAGTGGCTCCATGTCTAGCTGGCAGCCGGTCACAAGTGGAGTGCCCCAGGGGTTGGTCTTGGGGCCGGTTTTGTTCAACATCTTCATTAATGATCTGGAAGAGGGGGTAGATTGCACCCTCAGCAAGTATGCAGATGACACTAAGCTAGGGGGAGTGGTAGATACCCTGGAAGAGAGGGATAGGATACAGAAGGACCTAAAGAAATTGGAGGACTGGGCCAAAAGAAATCTGATGAGGTTCAAGAAGGACAAGGGCAGAGTCCTCCACTTAGGATGGAAGAACCCCATGCACAGATACAGACTGGGGACCAACGAGCTAGGCAGCAGTTCTGCAGAAAAGGATCTGGGGGTTACAGTGGATAAGAAACTGGATATGAGTCAGCAGTGTGCCCTGGTTGCCAAGAAGGTTAATGGCATATTGGGCTGCATTAGTAAGAGCTTTGCCAGCAGATCACAGGAAGTGATTATTCCCCTCTATTCAGCATTGGTGAGGCTGCATTTGGAATATTGTGTCCAGTTTTGGGCCCCCCACTACAAAAAGGATGTGGAGAAGTTGGAGAGAGTCCAGCGGAGGGCAACACAAATGATTAGGGGGCTGGAGCACAAGACTTATGAGGAGAGGCTGAAAAAACTAGGCCTGTTTAGTCTGCAGAAGAGAAGAATAAGGGGGGATTTGATAGCAATCTTTAACTGCCTGAAAGGGGGTTCTAGGGAGGATGGAGCTAGGCTGTTTTCAGTGGTGGCAGATGATAGATCAAGGAGCAACGGTCTCAAGTTGCAGTGGGGGAGGGCTAGGTTGGACATTAGGAAAAAGTTTTTCACTAGGAGAGTGGTGAAGCACTGGAATGGGTTACCTAGGGAGGTGGTGGCATCTCTATCTTTAGAGGTTTTTAAGATGAGGCTTGACAAACCCTCGCCAGGATGATTTAGCTGAGGATAGTCCTGCTTTGAGCAGGGGGTTGGACTAGATGACCTCCTGAGGTCCCTTCCAACTCTAATATTCTATGATTCTATTCTAAGTAAATCTGAGGGAAACATGTAAGGGCCAAATTGAGTGGAGATGTGTAAGGGCGTTGGCTGCACACATTTGGCACCAGCATAGTTCAGCTAGTGCAAACGCCTTGCATGGGCACTCTAATTTTGGTTTTGGAGTGGTTTATTTTGGTTTAGCTCCTAATTTCGAACCAACAAGGAGTTTAAACCAAAATCAGAGTTTAAAATCCCCCTTTTCTTTAAGCCAGTGCAGGTCTGGTGTGTCCACAACCCTTGATTTCAGGTTGATGAGGGCCTTTCAGTCTCAGGAAGCCTGCCTAATATAACTGACATGCTGAAGGGCTGGAAGAAGGTGCGAGTTCAAGCTGCGGGGTGGATGGGCATGTGCTATTTTAATATGTACCTGCTTGTACCTTCCTGCCAGCTGCCTGTCCTGCTACATCCCTTTCCTGTGTCTTCTTGGCATGTTACTCCAGTTTAGATGCCATTACACCCACATGTTGCCATGTAACTTATACTACCCGGCACCTCACCTCTGAATTTGGGGCTAGTTCTGCACTCAATTATATAGCCGCAGCCCTTACTGAAGTCAATGGGACTGCAGCCATACATCTCAGAGCAGCATTTGGCCCTTAGGGTACAATAATACTTAGTTCTCATCTAGTGATTTTCATCCATAGATCTCAAAGTGCAGTACAAGTCATGTAGGACACAGATAAACCCAGGACAAGGAGCAGAAGAATTAAGAACAGTACCTTGGGATGTAAGTTGTAAATTCCAATCTCTCAGTCTGAACATCGTTAATCAAGATATTGGACCAAAGGAAAAAAGCTGCCTCAGATTTGGCAGACTAGCTCTTCTCCATCCCCCTCTGTTCTGTGTCTAATGTGTCATAAGAACTTGACCCAGAATGGAGAATGGACTGTTATTTTTATGATTAACATTTCCAGAGCTGACAGCACTCAGATTCTGCACCCACAGAATTTCAATTAGCGAGTCTCTAATCTAGCGATATCCTCGGCGTGCTAATGCAGGCATGGAACCATGCGGAACGCCAGCCCGACTAGGAAATTCCCATGTTTGCCAGCTTCAGCTGCAGGCTCCTGATGCTGTAGACCTCCCCCTCCAAAAAGGGCAAACATTTTTCAGACACAATTATCCACAGCCACTGTTATGATAGTTAGAGAATACTTGCATGAGCTTGACTGCTGGGACCTATCAATGCATTTCCCAGCTTTACTAATTAGAATAATAATCTTATATTTAAACAGCACCTTTCATTTCCAAGAACCTTAAAGCACTAGGCAAACTGCATAAGTAAAGGAATCACCCCATTTACCAATTTACCAGGTACAGTTGCTCCAGGAGTTGTCAAGTAATAGCTGATAAACAGCAGACATGAGCAGTACAAACATTTAGGACAGAAAGTGAAGAACATGGTGTGCAATAGAAAATGTAGGTGAAATTAATAGGTAATCATCTAGATAGTAATCACCAATACTGGAAATTAGTCAGGGAAATACTTGAGTGAATACCCAGAATATTTTTGCAAAAAGTACCATGGGAAAACTTCAAAAACAAGAGAGTAAGTTTTTGTACAGCCCCTGGCGCAGTGGTGCCCCTAGGTACTTCTGGAATTCAAATAATAAGAATAAGAGGCTGGATCAGGATCTCTATTTATAGAATCTCCATCAGGTGGGCCCTTTCTTATACCATATGGGGCCCTTAGTTAACCACTAACTAAGAAAGAGCAGTGCCACCAATTGATCTACTATTGCTTAAGCTTGCAAGATCTGGTTACATTCCAGCCACACAATTGTATGGCTGGTACCCCTGAAAAAGCTGCTGGGGCATTTTGATGCTTGTTTCGCTGTTTTTTTGTTTTGTTTTTTTTTCTTTGTGGTTTGGATTTTGGGGGTTTTCTAGTTACTAATTTTATGTGTTACTGAAGGCAAAACTTGCAGTGGCATCAATCATTAGTGGGGGTGAGAGAATGTAATATCCAGAAATCTAAACTTAAATTAGCAGGCAATGTTTTTTTTAACCGTGTCACCTTGTGTCAAAGGATTGTGTGTTTCCCTTCTTCTACTGCTGTAGGTTGGGGAGCAGCTAGGATATGAAATCTTCTATTGCTTGAAACCTGGACTGCTTCACAAGAGGTTGGTTGAGGATCAGCAATATTTCTCAGCAAGTGAGGTTGATTTCTTACCAGATCCTAAGTATGGCACTCAGGGTACAGGAGACAGAGTTGTTCTGAGTGCCTCACATTTTAAAATGTTGGTAAATGTCGCTCACACACACCTCTCACTTACTGTTGGAACATAAGAATGAACAAAGCTAAGGCACAAAATTAATCCCACAAATCATATCTGATGTATTTAAAATCCATTTTCCCACAAGGAAATGTGAGAAGGATGGAAAATTAATGAGAGACTATAAAGAAAAGATTTTATCCAGCAGATTAATATTTAAAACGTGTTTAATATTCTTTCTAATTAGTTGAGGTGGGCAAATATTACAAAAGCACTTCAACACGTAGCTTCTCAAATTCTATAAAACCGACTTTGACTGCATTTGTGCCCTTTTTTCCTTTGCCTTCAATGTTTGCAGAAAGTGGCTTCTGGGCTTGTACAAAAATGCTCACACTTGGCAGTAAAACAAAGTTGCGATGACAAAGTTATTCTGCTGTTACCATTAGGTAGAATTCTAAAACACACTGGTTCAGATGATGGTGGGACTAATCAATACAGCTTCTCCAAGGGAAAAATCATGCATCTTCAAGCTATTACGTCTCTTTGAGAGAGATCAACAGAAGTATGAATAAGTGAGATCCAGATGATATAATCTACTTATCTCAAAGGTCTTGTTAGACTCCCAGAACCAGAGTTCCCTATAAGTGTACTCTACTGTATATGCAGTAGAATGCTTATTTAGAACTCCTCCTGCTCATGCAACATTCAGACTTTTGTCATGCCCATATCCATCAGCATTCACTTTTTCAAAAGGGAATTGAATTGTGCTCCGAGACTCATCTCAAAATGGTGGCAAACGTTGCACAGTGTCAACTATGGTTACAGAACAGGAGTGGGCAGAGGAAACGCCTGGGGGGTTACCTGCGGTCATGTGCCCCCTCTGGATTTTTTGGTTGCACCCCCGCTCAACTGAGACAGGTTGGGTGGCCCACTGAGGTGATTGGGAGGGCAGCAGTTGTGCTTTCTCCCCGAATTCGGCAACACAGGACTTGATCGATCTACCCCCACCACGCTGGGCTGGCCTGACCAAGCCTCACCACTCAGGGGCTTGTCTGAGCCACCTTGTGTCACCACTCAGTCCCCCCCCGAATCTTCCTGCACACCCCTCTAGGGGGATGTGCCCCACAGTTTGAAAACCTATGTGGGTGGTCACATGCCCCACCCCCAGAACCTTTAAATTGTGCTCTCCACTATGAACAGTTACATGTCACTACGTCTGGGAGTGGGAGCCAAAACTCCTGAGTTCTATTCATGGCTCTGCTATGGTCTCACTGTATGGGCTCAGACAAGTCATTCGACCACTCTATGGTCCAGTTCATCCATCTGTAAAACTGATATATAAGTATTTACCTACCTTACAGTGGTGTTAGGTGACTCATTCAGTTCATGCTAGGTTAGTTCTCAAGATACTTAGATGACAGCATTATTATATTACCTAAAATTAGGGCTGGATTAAGGCAATCCAAGGCCATAGGCAACATATGCTTTGCTACCTTTGTGCTGTGTACCCCCTTCCCCTCCTGCCTCACACAGAGTCCTTTGTTGAACTGGCATTGGAGGGGGTCTTGGCATGAACACCCCATTTAGATAGATGCGGCACCTCCCACTGCCGGAGTTGTGGTCTCAGACTCTCCACAGACTGAGGTATCCTTGGTATGGGTTACCCTTGGGTTTTAAAGGTTTTGTGTGCAACCATGATGGCTAGAAACCTACCTTAAAAACAATTTAAAAAATGATGAGATTCTACTGTAATGATGTGACAGCAAGAGAAAGGACCCTAACATGGGCTTATGGTGTCTATGTATTTATTCAGCCCTGTCTATGAGCACTATATGTTTGCCTGCAGAATCCACACGTTTCTAATTCTCTTAAATTCACTCTTTAAAAGAATTAATTCAGGATAAAAGGATTGAATCAACCAACGAGCCCAGTGGCTGTTACCTATATCATAACCCCTAGCATGAAATACCTGACAACTTTCACACAGCTAAACTTCAGTATCACAGTGGTCAAAGAGAGCTAATGTTGAAGTAACACAACATGGAGAGCAATTATCGGTGGATAACTCCAACCCCACAGGTAGTCAAGTGTGACTAATCTCTGAAGATGTGATTATCTCCTGAGCAACTCACCCTTTTTTCTGTTATGGAACATTTTTTACTGTGTCGGGGAAAAGGGTACATTTGGGGTGAGGGGCTTGGGGGGGGAGAATTAGTTGAAATACTTAAAAAACTCCCTACTTTCCTCTTTCCTTCAGTGGTGGCTCCTTGCCCCTGATTTCCAACAAGAACTTCTCTTAACTGCTATCATTTCAAGGCCTTGGGTTTTCTGCCTCCAAAGGCTGCAAAACCCACAAAAGAAAAGGAGCCCACCTCAAGATACTCATATACGTTTCTGTAACCACAGGACATAGGCGAAAAATATTTACAGTTTGGTTCTGAATCATGTGTTCCTCTACATTTCCATTTTAAAATCCCCTATCAAGCCATAACCCCCTGAGCATTTGCCCTCACCCAACCACTCTCTGTCAAAAGTGACTTTTGTCTTGCTGCTATTCTATTTATATTTTAATTCTGTTTGTTTCTCACCCTTGATATAGACTCTCCCAAATTGCCCCTCTGCCTCATCTTGTATGAGGTAGTTGCAACAAGCGGCCCTTGTGGTTTTTAACTATCCCATGCCACTCTCAAGCATATTTGCTTAGTGATATCTTCTCTGCAACGAAGCAATAATGTAGCTTAAAAATTGCTACATGCAGGTTTCCAATTCAGGACTTATGGAGCATAATTTTCAGTGTGACTCAGCTGTGATCACATGACAAAAGGCTAGTATTTGATCCCCTCATAATGGCAGCCTCATCTTCCACTGTGAAAGGAGATTGACAAGTGCCTTCATTAAAAAGCCCGCTCCATTTAGCATGCAGTATTTTTAATCCTTTCAGCACTTCAGAGAAAAAACCCATTTTGACACTGAGGGAGCTGCATGTGACAGGCCAAAATGTACCATCTCGTCATGTCAACGTGTTTCCACTGCCATGGATGTTTCTCCTGTTTCTCGTTCCCTCCTGAAACCTGATCCTCTTTCTTCTGGTCCAGTCATTGTACTGAAATGGGCTTCTAAGTCTCTGCAGCCAGCATCAGTTGCCATTTGACAGACAGCTGTACACAACCACTGCCACAGAAATTATTAAAAACCTGCCCAAGCAGCATTACCATCAATTAAAAAGTGAGACGTGCCAAACAGTTCTGCCAGAGATAATGGCTATGCAACAATGGGCCTGGAGTAACTCCAGTGAAGTCACACCCAGAAATGAATTTGACTAAACGAGACAATTTTTCACCTCTGATACACTGCCGCAACTCCACTGACAATGTACTGAATGAGAGCTATGTCTCATGGGGCCAGTACTTGAAGATCCAGGAGTCTAGTGCTGGAGTGGTGAAACCTCTAGTAAGGACATCTAAACATACAGTGAGGGTGCTCCATCTGGTAAGTGAGGGTGCAGACATCTACTTAAGCATGCTCCCTCCAGAGAGCATTAGAAACAGCTGATTGTTTACAGAGATATTGCCCTGCAACAATGATAATTATTTACAGCCTGATCCACTGCTCATTGAGGTCCACGGACTCTTTCCATTAACTTCAGTGAATATTGCATCAGCCACTTAAGTAGGATTAATTATACTTACACAGTCTGTACCAAAGGCGGTGTGATTTTGATGGGCTTTGGATCTGGCCTTTACTTACCAGAGTGACTCTCTTTTGGATATAGACTAGGGCTATATTTTCTTGGTTTAATTGTCTTGGTATTGCTTCGCAATACACTTTAGGACTAAGTTGCCTTAAGACAAAAGGCATGAAGAGGCAGCTTGCATTCTCCTTTCAGTGATCAATGAGATTTGAAGTTCTCCTGTCTTGGCTCTGTTGGCCTTCACTCTGTTGTACACACATGCAGCTACTGGGGCCACAGTTCAGAAGACTATTGAAGCATGTGCTTAAATCCCACTGAATTAGTGAAAGTTACGGATGTGCTTAAGTGCTGCCCTGAATGGGGATGCATTCCTGAATTCGGGTCTAGAGATTCTCAGATATTGCTCTGCAATTTATTTTTTCTGGCAGCACAGAACTACTGCATGTTTTTTCAATCTCCACTCTTCTAAGTACCTCTGGCAACATTTCTCTCTAATCTTTTCCAGTGATTCTTACTCCTCTTTAAAAGCCTCTCTTTTAGCATCTCCATGTCCTTCTGACCCCCTTCTCCCTTTTTGGAAAAGGAGAATGGGATAAGCTCCTTTAATCTGACAAAGATATCTGCGTGCGCTACTTTTCACACAGAAAATTAGTAGCAAATGATCATATTAAAGTGAAAATGTTTTAATGTTGAGAGTGTGAACAGCTTCTCTAGTGGTGGATGGCTATAGAGAAATACAACAATTTAAATGGCTGATTTTTCATTTTGTATGTGATATTTATTTGTCCATGTACGTCAAGTAAATATAATTAGTAAAATAAAGTCTCTGTTCTGAAATATGCTGATAGCGTTTTACATTAAATTAAATATTTTAACATCCATTTGTGTTTAATTGTGAAGGAATACTCTACAACGTAAGAAAGGAAAGGGGATGCCGCATACAAAGAGAGCAATAATTTAGAGACCATGTTTAGGGACCAATTAATTATCAAAACCTCCAGATTTGGGAAGGAAGATATTTAATCTCCTCTAATCCCTTGTGACTCAGACCTTTGACCTCAAAGTCATGACCTTTGGCTTCACACTTTGCCTCCCTTAGGACCTGACTAAATATAGGGCCATTGTTTTGTAAACAAGACTTTCATAAATCTTTTTAAGTGTTATACAGGCTAGCTCTGTTCTCAGTAGCATCACAAGGTTGCTTCTTTTTAAAACAGACAGTTGAAAGAAATGGATTTTAGCATTCTGATTTGTGCAAAAACCACAAATGCACTGTAAATGCTACCATGGTAACTGAAAAAGAACGGCCTAAAAATTTGCATTACACAGACAAGAGCCTATCCAATCACAGAGCATTCCTATATTTTTGCCATCAGTCTTTAAAGTTGATTCTCACTCTGATTCAGCAACAATAGAATTTAGGAGGAGATTATATGGTGCTGCATATACCTTGCTTGCTGCATGCTACCAACTATATTATTGACGTCAATTCTAATTACTAGTATTATTTCTCACCTACATAATTCCAAGTTGACACTGCAAAATGGAAAGTGGTTACAGTTCAGCAGGAGTTGCTTAATATTCTAAAGCCAGCCCTCTGCCTGCTTTCTGCATACGGAACTAAATAGCTGGTGTCATTTTTGCATGTGAAAATAGTCTCTGATAGATGATCATACGTAATGGAAGCTCTGAAAAAAATACAGCATGAATCTTCAGTAGGCATGTGTATCTTCATTTTATCATTTCTAAAATAACAAAAGATGGCTTGATGTATTTTATTTCCCACATATGACTTTCTTTGGATGCTTTTGACACCAGAACAGTTATTTCCAACCACTGGAAAGCAGATTTCATTACGGAGGCTATGAAAGAAACTTGTTCATGTTTAATTCTTGACTCTGAATGTTTGCAAGGTGTATGAAAGGCAGGTGCCAAAAACTGAATGATTTTTCCATCCAAACAGAATAATTGCTAGCCATTGTGGATCAAATAAATGAGATATCCCCAATATGTGGCTTGAGGTTCCAAGTTTATGATTCCCATTTATGCTCCCTCCAAATATCTTATATCATCTGTAAGACAGTAGACCAGGAGGGAGTTGATATTAGCCTTACCTGCAGGCTTATATTTGAAGATGAATTACTGTATGTAGTCAAAGTATCTCTTCAGCAGGAAATACAATACCAAGATACAAGTAACAAAAATGAGAATATTGAACGAGGATTTAATTTAATTTATCCATGGATATTGCTATGTGCTTATATTAACCATGGGATGGAATACTTTGTATGGGTAAGATTGTGCTGGCATTAATAATTAATGTTTAGTTCATGAAAAATCCACTTCCCACTGCTATGGGTCTACACTGCTTTATGAGCACAGAGATAAAAGTACAGAAAATTGACAAATAAGTAATCATAATGGTGGTGTCCAAAACTCTCTTTTGCTTCTAGGTTTCCATAGTAAACATTCCCCTGAGAACAGATATGCCTGACCCTAAACTTCCCCCACGTTTCAAGTCAATGTGCTTGATGGGACTCATCTTAATGCTGTCTATTTGATTACATACCCTGTAGATTTTTAGTTGTGGAACTGTTGCCATTTTAGGGTTGAATGAATTCATTTAGCTTATGGAGCTTTCCAAATATTTGTTTCTTGCTGCCAATCAAAGAACTCAGACTGTGTAGCAAGGCTCATGGTTTTATATGCAATTCTTTAGTCTCTCCAAACATGCAGACAAACATATTGTGTTTTCTTTAGCCCAAGTTGGGACTATGGAATTGTCATTTAGGGACCTAAGCTTAAATGTAAGTTTTGTAAGGTCACCCCTCCCACCTTCAGTTTTTGCATACTAGTAAAAATCAATAGATTTGTGTTCCCATCTGTAAGGCACCTGACATTCTATGAATGATCAATGGAGTTTACATAGGGACTCTCAGGAAAGAAGACCACTGGAGTGACCATGTCCAACCAAAACCACAATGTTTTAGTTTTGTATTCTGTTGATTTGAAGTCTTTGCTCTTTACAGATTATTATTTACATGTATAAAAGCAGCCCTGATCACCTTTGGTGAGAACACATAGCAAAAACAATCCTGATAAATAAATGCCAGCAGATGCAATATACTAGCACATGCTGATGTATGCAGGTCAGGAAGCTTTTCTTGATTTCTTAAAAATTAGGGAATTGAACTAAAGAATACCTTGTAGTGTGTTCATTGATATAATTAAACACAAGCATGCAATTTGCTATAGCTTAAAGCCAAATACCTGGTTTGCGAAAGATTTCATATCCAAATGAACTGCTGAGTGTGTTCTTCAGCATAACAAATAGCGAAATATTGAATGGCCTAATAATGGAAAAACATGAAGTTCCATTGTACACTCTAACTTCCTGCTGCTGTGACCACTCTCAGGGTGCCGATACATTCTGCATATAAATGTGCAAATTTGTACCTGGTGGACAGGATCTCTGATGCCTTGGCCTCACAGCATTTTTAGCTATACTCAGTACCTGTATACATTACTGTATGTAGTCTTCAGCAAGCAATACAATACCAAGATACAAGTAACAAAAATGAGACTATTGAACAAGGGTTTAATTCACCTTACCCATGGCTATTGCTGTGTGCTTATACTAGCCAGGGGATGGAATACTTTGTGTGGCTAAGATTGGACTGGCATTAAGTTTTGTGCCTGTTTTAAGTTTTGTTAAGAAAGTAATTTTCTTTTATTATCAGTGAAAAAGAACAGAAACGAAGGAGGAAACATAAAACTGAGATTTTCTTTTCTTTTCAAAACCACAGACTGAACCTTATTGTCACTCCCAAGCCAAGTTTAACTTCCCAAGAAATCTTTTCAAGATGCACAAAGCACCAGGGCTCAGTTTAGCATTACCATCTGCCACGCTAGTCCTCAACCCGTAATCCCTTGGTCTGGCAAAGCCTTCTTTTATGGTGTGTCATGCTGTGCCCAGTGGAGAATAAGCATTAGGTAATGAAATACAAAGAGTTTAGTGTCAAAGAAGAGCACAACAACTTAACAACTTCCATGCCTGGTCCCTATCCAACATTCTCTACCCTCAAATTGTGTGTACACACACTGTATGCAGAGAATACAAGAAGTGTGTCTGAGTGTAAACATTCAGAATGTCTCATCGTGTATATTGTAACAAATCTGTGGCCACCTAGGAACTTGACACTTGTTATCGAGCTGCACATCACAATTCAGAACTTCACAGCCATATTGGGGATAGAATTTGGATCTCTGTGCTCCAAAGGTACGTTTGAGTTAAAGGACAATCTCAATTAGCCGCCACCAGTCGGGAGCCTCTTACCAGGCTGACCGTGTTTGCCTGAAAGACCCTGCCCTGTTTGATAGTTCTGAACTTGGGTGGTTCTGAACTGGATGGTTCTGCTGAATCACTGGGGCAGGCAGCTTGTCATCTCCCCTAGATATGAGGCAGGTGGGATGGTCTCTCTAGAGAATGATTTAGAGTGTGGATGGAGCAGCTCCGAGGGGGGAATCCCAGGAGCAGGCAAACCTGGAGAACTGAACTTTATTGTTGTATTATGATTGCTTTCTCTGTTAATGAAGCCAGAGCCCAGAAAAGGAAAGGAGTTTGGCACCAACAAATTCTGTTGACTTTCCAGAGATCAGATAGGCAACCGCACCTGCGAGGCCTGTGGTACACAGCTGAACTCCTCTGATTTCGTGCAATGAACATGTAATTTTTTAATACTCCCAGAATGACAGCAGCATGCCAAGAGAAATGCTTATAACAGTCTTATGCTGAGTTCCGGAGGATTCATGAGATCTGCACTTTAGAATTCTAAAATGTGCATGACTTGTGCTTTTAAGATATGAGGGTGTCTCCCACATCCAATTTTGCTGCCCCTACCATGAAAAATGGGAAGTCTTTACAGCTATTGACTTTCACGGAGCTATTCAGATTTACCCCAGCTGAAGAGCTGACCCTTGGTCATTAGTTGCCATTGAGAGCGTTCCAAAAAAAGGGCAGAGTGTGACCAAAATTGAGCAAATGATCAAATAAAAAAAAAAACCGTTGGAAACTCTATCACACTGTCTTGTGCTTTCTGGCAGAAAAAGATTCATAGAGTACATTGAAGAAAACACCAGTGTTTTCTTATTGAACATTCTTTATGTAGACAAATATATCCTCCAAAAAGAAGAACATAGAAAATAATCAGAAGACCAAATGTGTTTTAAGAATTACCTTTGGAAGTTTCAGAGTTTCCACAAAGTCACTCAACTTCCTCCTTGGAGGCTGCTATTTCCCAGCTAAGAAGCAGAAAGTAAAATGAATCAGGACAAAAAAGCTTTGGAATAAATAGGGAAACTCAGCACTTTGAACACCATGTTAGGAAAATGTTTTAAAATCAGAGGTAATATAGTTATGTTTTAATGTGTATTTTATTTAGGGTCTCTCTCTCTCTTTCTCAGGGTTTTACACTACTGCTCATCATCATAGTAACAAAGAACCTTCCATGTAACGTTAATAGTAACAGCCCGGTCCTTAGCAGACTTCATGGAGCCTCTGATGCTTCTCCCTTTTTCAGGGTCTAAACTTACTAGACAAATCCCTTCCTGAGAAAAGAAACTCCTCCACCTTCTGTACAAGTTCTCTGCATCTTCAGAATGAACCATTCCCCCGAAAGGTGGATGTCATCTAGTGCTGAGGTCAGGCTACAAGGCTGAAAAAAGGACATTTGGAAGAAATGATCTAATCTGAGAGTCCTGGGTTGGAGAAGCAGAGGTGGGGGCTGGGGAGCAGAAGCTCACCATTCCTCAGATGTCATTCTGCCGCTGAAATTACTGGATGCCATCTACAATAATAAAGAAATTCAAGTCACAAATATAAAAGCACATTCACCTAGCATATTTCTTACAATGGCTATTGTATTTCTTACCAAATGCTATTGTTCAATCCACAGTGCTTTCCTCATTGAGTCCAACACAGAGCAAGTCTTTTAGTCCTAATTTCTCTTACTCATTTTATTTAGCAGGAAAAATGGCAAACTCCATTAATAAGTAATCTTTACATTTTGGCTCATGATAAAGACTTTAAAAAAAAAATACAAGTCTAGTTAATTCTTGGACTGTGAGAATAAGCCCATTCGATGAAAACTCTTATGACCTTAGCCAAAATAACTGAGCTCCGCAATCTCAGTGCCTACATAACTCCTAGGTTATGTCATCTGGGAACATGTGTTATTTTTTTTCACATCTGTAAGCTAAAGCAGAGATCCAAGTGCAAAAATGTAGTACAGAGGAATTTGTGTCAACCCATGAAAGGCTGTGGGTCCATAAAGTACTGAATGAACTGCAAGGAGTCATAGAGTATTTTCATCAGCAATGGATATAGCCTTGCTGCAGTGATGTTCATGTTACGAAGCAGGTCAATTTCCAACAGAAGTAATTACATTCAGTTTACCAAAAAAATCCCCCTGCAGTTTCAATAGGAAACAATAATATTATTATTGTTCACTTAATTTCTGAAATGCTGTAGAGATGACTGTTAGAGAACTGCTCCTATGCTCCATCCCACCAGCTGATTTCAGTGGTTGATGGAATACACAAATAAGCACAAACAAACACGTGTCAGATAAAGGTGTTCCTGTTCTTACAAAGAGGCCAGGCTGTCCCCAGCTTGGGGGGGAGGGGGGAGGTGCGGGAACCCAAACCTAAACTGTTGAGGGGATAGCATGGGCTGTGAACTCCCATCCATAGGGTGTCTTCAAAATTGTCCTATGGAAGAGGACTGATTTTCTGTAGCATTGACCACAGGTTGGCTCCCTAAACTCACATCTGTGTGGATGTTCTGTGTCTCCACGCTGCCTCCAACGGCTGCACGGCTCCTGCAGAAGTAAGGGTTGTAGCTAGAGAATAGTGTTTCTGCAGGTGGCTAGGGAATCCTAAGGGATGGCTAACTACTGCACTGCGGACTATGGAAAGGGGATGGGGACACTGCGCAGTTGGCTTAGCGTAGCTGGCAGCCAGAGCCTTCTCCCATTGCCCTTTTGAGAAGAGCTGGCAAATTTTATCTCGCAAAGTAGATTCTTCATGGAAATTGTCACACCGTGTCCATGGGACCTCTGGATCTAGGCACAAGAGTCTCTACTGCCTGAGCTAAAAGGCAATTAGCTAAAGCTGCAGCAGGTTCATTAACCTTTTTACATGGCCCAGTCACCACCAGAGAGAGCAGAACCCCACACTGAGGGGGTGTGAGGTACAGAAGCAGTCCATATGAAGTGCCTTCATCCCTGCATAGCCTGCTGTGAGGGAGAAGTCACTCAATATTTTCAATTAGAAAGTGGAAAATGGAGAGGACTGGAACACCTAGGAGAATGTTGTAGGAAGCAGGACAGGTTCCAGGCCCCAAAGAGACCTCTAGGGGATGGGGTGGGTGGAATTGAATGGCAGGATGTCTAGGGACCGGGCTCCGGGTTTCTTGAAGGTTTGGATTTATGTATAACTTGAATCTAAGGGAATCTGAACTGGTGCCAGGCCAAACATTTATAATCCATATTAACTGGAATCTTCAGCATTCATCCTTCCCCAGCCCTGATCCAAAAAATCTCTCAGGTGTGGGAAACCTTCACTCCTTCCTTGACCTGTGAATTGTTTGGTTTCCTAAGGACAAGATATTCGGGTCCTGCTGCACTCAGCATTGCTACACCTAATGGATTTTGGCACCTAAATCTCATTTTCAAAGGATTTATGCATCTAGAAGCCAAAATCCCATTTGAAAATTAGATTTAGGCTCCTAAATCAGTTAGTCATTGCAGCACTGAGCACAATAATGTCTAAATACCTTTAAAAATCTGGGCCTAAATCTAGCTTTAGATACACTACCTGAAAACTGATACGAGGGAGGCTGGCCCCTGACAATTTGCAGAGCTGGATATAGGCTTCTGAAAGGACGGAATTTGATTGGACTTTGTTAGCCCTCATGGATGTGAGGGATCTGTCAAAAACATTCAGCCTAATGATTTCTCTCTTGACAGATCATGACAGGACACTGGACACTTATGTATCACTTATTAAAAATTATTTTAAAAATACCACTTCTCTGCTTGCATACCTCAGAAACAAAAGCAAAAAAATAAATTACCATATTAAACAACATGGCACACGAAGAACGAGGGGGGATCTGTTAGCAGCCTTTAACTACCTGAAAGGGGGTTCCAGGGAGGATGGAGCTAGGCTGTTCTCAGTGGTAATAGGTGACAGAACAAGGAGCAATGGTCTCAAGTTACAGTGAGGAAGGTCTAGGTTGGATATTAGGAAAACATTTTTCACTAGGAGGGTGGTGAAGCACTGGAATGGGTCACCTAGGAAGGTGGTGGAATCTCCATCCTTAAGAGGTTTTTAAGGTGCAGCTTGACAAATCCCTGGCTCGGATGATTTAGCTGGGGTTGGTCCTGCTTTGAGCAGGGGGTTGGACAAGATGACTGCCTGAGGGCCCTTCCAACCCTAATCTTCTATGATTCTATGACTTTGTGGAGGAACATTCCCACATGATACTGCAGTATCTGAGCATCTCGTAGTCTGTAATATATTGATCTTCACCACACCCTGTGAGGTAAGGAAGAGCTATTATCCCCATTATACAAAGAGGGAACTGAAGCACAGAGAGATTAAGTGACTTGCCCAAGGTCACCAGGATATTTGTGTTGGAGAAGGGACTTAATCCCAGCTCTCCCAAATCCCTGTCCAATCCTCTAACTACTGAATTATTTTCCTCTCCCTCTAATATATAGCATCTCTCTTGTGGGCGCCAGGGTCATATAGTTTTTGGTGTGCCCTGGACAGAGGGACAGGTGCCAGAGCAGCTCCTGGCCAGCTGCTGAGAGTGCTGGGGGGGAAGGAGGTAGGGAGGCAGAACAGCCGGGCTACCCTGGGCACTGAGGGCTGCTGCGCCCTGTACCTCC
This sequence comes from Mesoclemmys tuberculata, assembly GCA_007922155.1. Lineage (NCBI taxonomy): Eukaryota > Metazoa > Chordata > Testudines > Chelidae > Mesoclemmys > Mesoclemmys tuberculata. The sequence continues at coordinate 17,040,195 of ML675629.1, read as the reverse complement.
ACAGCTGGCCCCCTAGAACTACAGAAATCTTGTTATAGCCAGGCCCACCATCCTCAAAGTTGGTGGAGTATGGGCACCAGGGGCCCATATAACTCGCTGCCTATGGTCTCTCTACCAAGGCACAAATAATTGTTCATACTTCTTTGCACACTCAAAGAACTTCCCATCCTTAGATCTCAAAGCACTTTTTCAGGTAAATATCATTGTCTCTGTTTCACAGATGGGATGACAGAGGTATGCCGAGATATAACTTAAATGGCTTGCTTAAAGTCATACAGCAAGATCAGAATTAGTAATTGATTCCACAACTCCAGGCCAGACATGTGTCCTAACCAACTGCAAGACATGGATCCAGAAGGAAAAATAACAATGCGTAAAGCTACAAACGATGCCAGACACTGTGAGCTCTCCTGCTGGAAATCACCCTGCCACTACCGTCAGCCCTGAAGACTTCAGATCCAGAGAACGAGGCTCCCTTTTGATGGCTGCCCTGATATTATGGCTTCAGGGACTTCCGGAGAAGAGGGCAATAAGCAGAAATGGCACTATTCTTTTCTCTTTCTCTTATTACTGGGCTTCTAAATGGAGTTTTCATTTTGGAAGCAATTTACTGTTTTGCTGACGGCTCTGATTGGTTCTTTGTCAGTCTAGCTTTTAAGTTTAGGCCTGGTCTGCTTTGTTTTATTAAATACCTTGATTTGATTAAGCGATGCCTTACCAGGAACTGTTTTGCTGGCTTTTTGTCCTTATACAGACACAGCTTGATGGTTTTCCACTGGCTGAGCCTTTTTACCATCATTATTTAGTTATAAATTTGTTCATAAGATTCAAATTATTTTTCTCTCCCTTGCCCGCACCCTGCCTTCTTCCTTTTTTTTTTAAGGAAGGGTGGAGCAGAGAACGTCTCCTAAAATATAAGCATATTTGGCAACAACAGTGGCAATAATTATCTACACTCTGGTGACTTGGGCAGGATGTCTTCCTCTTTGCCCTTATCTAGATCTTACCCTCCAGTCTTCCTCCCCACCCCCCGCACAGCCTCATTTATGCACCGATCCACCCACATTGAATTCTGCCAACCCAAAACTGTCCTTGTTCCCGGAGCTTCCTTCCTCCCACCCAAAGCCATTTCATCAGACCAGAACCATCTTCCTCCTTCGCTCAAACTCACCCCACCCATGCACAGGATCCCCTGGACTATAAATCCCCCTTTCTACAGCTCCGCTCTCTGCCCTCTTCTGAACCTTTTCTCATTCCTGCCTGACCCTCCCCCCCAACCTTTTTCCCTTTCTTCCCATGGCCAGAAAATGCTTCCTCAGATTCAGCACCACCTAAAACCCCAGCTCAGAAATTCTCTCCAGCTCAGAACCCCCACAACAGCCCCAGCCGACCTGCAGTCTTGAACCACATCCCCACTTTTAGATCCATTGTCCTGTCAGCTAGAAGCCTTGAGAAGGAAGGAAGGGGCAGAAAAGAGAGATCCTGTGGCTGCAAACAGCAGGTACCCTGCCTCTAAAGACAAACATGAGCTTCAAAAGTTTTGCTGGATCTGGGCCTCATTTGGCTCTCTTATCTTCAATGGACTTTGGGATCAGGTCCATAGTCTTAGTTCACATCTGCAAATGACAACTACTAACAAGTTCAGATTTCAAAGCCACGAGGTCATAATGCAAGCACACCTTTTCCACACTGATAAAGGCTGCTAAATCTTTGGTGTTGCTATCTTTAGCAAGTCTTGACTGTGAGCAAAGTGTACAGTATTTAGCCCAGATTCCTTTAGACCTCGCAAGATGCACAGTATGTTGTTTATTTTGGATAAGACACTGCACTGGCTGAATAGCTAAGATCATATATTTCATTAAGTCAAAATGAAACTGTGAGGAGGAGGCAGTTATTAAATCTGATTCAATTTCATGAAATATGAAGCAGGCTGAGTTTTTCTAGCATATTATTTACATGGGAACCTTTGGATAGATAGACTTGTACATAAAATGCATAAAATCTCTCTTCAGTGTTAATGGTTACATTTTAAAAGTACATGAGTGGGTAGGTTTAAAAAGTGCATGAAAACCTGAAAGTGAAACATATAGATTCATAGACTTTAAGGTATAATTATGATCATGTGATCTGACCTCCTGCATAATATGGGCCATAGCATTTCTCCAAGGGATTCCTGCATGAAGCCCATAACTCCTGGTTGAACCAGGGTTTCATTTAGAAAGACATCCGAAGTCTTCATTTAAGGACGTCAAGTGATGGTGAATCCACTACACCTTTAGTTATTGTTCCAATTGTTAATCACCTGGGCTGTTAAAAATTCCATTTTTCTTCTAGTCTGAATTTGTCTAGCTTCAGCTTCCGGCCGTTTTATATTGTTACGCCTTTACAACTAAATGAAAGTGCTCTCTATTATTAGAATTAGAATTAGAATTCTTCTCCTCATGCTGGTACTTATAGAACATGATCAAGTTAATTCTTAGCTTTCTCTTGGATAAAACAAATAGACCGAGTTCTTTAGTTTCTCACGGTAATACAGGTTTTCCAGACCTGATCCTAGTATTTCTTTTCTGAACCCTTTCCAGTTTACCAGTTGATGGGAGACAGGCTTAACAGAAGAGAAACTAGCTTCTTTTCATTGTCTAAGAAATTCAGAAATAAACTTACAGCATAAACAGAGAAAAGTAAGTTTACAGTTCAGTTTCAGTTATCTATAGTAATCTGATAAAGAAAGGTAAAGAATTTTTCTTTTTTTTATATCTACATCTTTTAACCTGACAGCCCCCACAGCAGTAAAATTAGACTAAGAGAAAATAAATATTCACAATAAAGAAATAGGTCACATAAGGCAAATCCTTGCCACTACTCCTATGAGCCATTAGTATGAATTAGCAAAGTTGCCTGGCACTTTCCTACCTTGTGGTTGTTGATCAAGTTTGTACAAAACTTTAACAATGCAATGGGTATACAATTGCAAAGTATAGTTATTAAGTTTTCATTCAGCCTTCAACTTGTCTACATAAGCTGCTAAGGATGGACATCAACGGAGATGGTAGTCTTTGTGCTATCAACATCTATCCACTAGGAACTGGACTGCAATCTGATGCTGATTTCACACAAGGTAGCAATGACAGTTGACAGCTTATTATATGACTTGGGTTTGAACCAGCTACCTACAGGAAAAAATTGTATTTCACTGCAAGGCCCTGAGAATTGCTTTCCCCAGCCAGTTGTAAATATTAACACAGAGGGTTCATGAATGTTTACATGCTTTCTTCACTCCCTGCACATATCGATACAAGACTCTATCTTAGTTTTCAAATTTCTGAAATAGAGAGGCAGGATATTTATACCAGAAAGGGTTATTTCAGTTGCTTTCTCATTCAGCTAGAAGGCAGTTTAATGTCCCAAAGGGATAACTTCTTTTTTACTGAACAAGTCTCACTACTGACTCTTTCCCTTGCAAGGCTTTTACAGAAACTCCTAGTATTGGAATTTTTAAATGTCAACAGGCAAAAATCTTGAGCGTATGTAGAAAAACAATACACATGATAAAACAATGTTGGCATTTCAGAAAACATGTTTTCTTAGAAAGATTCCTGGTTCCATTGTTTGTGGTCGGTTTCTATTAGTCGTTGCAATCTGAATTAAGAGCATGCAGCCTAGGTCATTTCTGCTGTTACCAGATTGTTAAGGAAATGTGAGGAGACAGAGAAAGGCCCATGGAGTTTTATATTCTAAATATTAGACAAAATGTTTAGGATTTTGAGCAGTATAGGCATGGTGGTTTACGTTCTATTTAAGATGCTGTGACAATCGCTGTGACATCTGATTCCATCTTGTACATTTCCATAAGGAAATAGAAGTCTCTGAGTAAATATATGGCTTCAATTGGTGTGTCGAGCCCCTCTCCTGTGAGAGCCCAGCTTGAGTGGTTTACAGCTGGCAGCGGACACCGAGAATCTATTTAACCAAGTAGTCATTGAAAAGCCATTTATTGTTAAAATCCAGAACACACGGGCACCCCTGTTGTAGCCTGATCCTGGCTCAGTGTAGGCAGCTATTTCTACCCTTCCATGGGTAAATCATGTGTAAATGATGGAAGGTAGGTCTACAGATAAGGCAGCATGTAGACGACCTTGGATATTACACACCCAGCTATCATGGGGATGAACAGTAATGTATAGTGAGGCACTGCTTAAGTGAGTAGAGAAATGCCAGAAACTGAGGGTATATACCTTACATGGCTTTTACATGCCCATGCATCTACACAGCCATTCCTAGCATTGTAGCATCGCCACTCCTCCCTGACACCAGAGTCTCTCCCTGATTCATGTAGCTACAAACCCCAATGAGGGGACAGGCTGCCTTTCACTGTGGTGTGTAGCTACACCTCTCCCCAACACACGTGCCAGCACATAGACTCATAGACTCATAGACTCATAGGTCAGAAGGGACCAATATGATCATCTAGTCTGACCTCCCGCACAAGGCAGGCCACAAAACCCTACCCATACACATTTATAACAACCCCGAACCCATGACTGAGTTATTGAAATCCTCAAAAGTGAGATTTGAAGACCTCAAGCTGCAGGGAATCCACCAGCAAGCGACTAGGCCTAAGTTTCACTTTTTTGATTCTACATCCTAACTGGAGTGCAACTGGTCAGGGTCAGGAACCATGACATAGGAGATTGAGGCTCTCCCCCCAACTTTCCCCGTCCAATCCTTTGCCCTAGAGGGAATGCCGAGTCACAGACCTGGCCACCAGCTCAGCCATGCTAGGAAATTGGGCTGATCACACATTGTGTTGCATAGTGGTTGGGGTTGTATAATATCTTTTACAGACTAGAAATATTCTGCACTGTTGCAATCTATAAATCAGTGTCTGAGATTAGTGAAACAGTGCCCTGGTCTGTACTGGTGCCGAGTGCATGGTATCTTGACCTAAAGCGCCTCAAATCTTTAGATGTGAGATTCCAGTTTGATCCCAGTACAGACATGGGCTGGAGCGATGAAATTCAGCTGCTGACCCGCACTTTCTCTCTCTAAGCATGGGGGGATTTGGATCTCTCCTATGAGTATGTGGATTAATTTATACACATCTCCTTTCACTAAATCCCTTTGAATTTAGCACCTCTTTGCAATACCCAGATTCACATGCTGAGAAGACAATGATTATGTACCTGATAATATGCTGGGAGAGGGCAGGGGGAATCCAAGCCTAAAATTTCAGGGAATGATAGTTTCCTTTACTTCAGCGCAGATGCAGATTTTAATCAATTAAATCAATGGCTAATGTTTGCTGGCTGTAAAAATGGTTAAAAGGTTGCTGGTGAGTGGCCACAAGATGGATGGCCAGTGGCAGAGGACTTCAGAAAGGTCAAAGGTGACTATCACCTTGAAATCTAATCTACAGCTGGTTCTCTCTACACTGGACACTGGCTGTGGTCATAAAAGCAGCTTATGTCAACCTGCTGGTATAGCCTTTGGGAATCCTTATCTGCTTGTTCCTACTAATACAATGACTTTATATATGGTCACATACACAGATTCATACATATATTAGACTTACACATGCATAAAGCCTTTGCATGACCTGAGGGGGGATATGCTTGCTCTATATAAATATATCAGGGGGATTAACGTTAGGGAGGGAGAGGAATTATTTAAGTTTAGTACTAATGTAGGCACGAGGACGAATGGGTACAAACTGGATATTAGGAAATTTAGACTTGAAATTAGACGAAGGTTTCTAACCATTAGGGGAGTGAAGTTCTGGAACAGCCTTCCGAGGGAAGTAGTGGGGGCAAATGACTTATCTGGCTTTAAGACTAAGCTTGATAAGTATATGGAGGGGATGTTATGATGGGATAGTTTAATTTGAGCATTTGATTTGGATTATCAGCAGATAAGTATGCTCAATGGTCTGTGGGAATGTTGGATGGGATGGGAACTGAGTTACTGCAGAGAATTCCTTTTTGGGTGCTGGCTGGTGAGTCTTGCCCACATGCTCGGGGTTTAGCTGATCGCCATATTTGGGGTTGGGAAGGGATTTTCCTCCGGGGCGGATTGGCAGAGGCCCCGGAGGTTTTTCGCCTTCCTCCGCAGCGTGGGGCATGGGTCGCTTGCTGATCGATTCCCTGCAGCTTGAGGTCTTCAAATCTCACTTTTGAGGATTTCAATAACTCAGTCATGGGTTCGGGGTTGTTATAAATGTGTATGGGTAGGGTTTTGTGGCCTGCCTTGTGCAGGAGGTCAGACTAGATGATCATATTGGTCCCTTCTGACCTATGAGTCTATGAGTCTATGAGATTCTTCATGGCTAAGACACCAGAACATAATCAAAATCAGAACAGTATATTCTCTCTTTGTCTTCTTTCCTTTTCTGTTGATTTTTTCCCCTCTCACGCCACCCACATTGCTGACTCACAGCTGCTTTCCCAAGTTCCTGCTCATCCCCTACCAGATCTAGTTTGTGGTACCGGTTGTGCTCGAATTGTGATCTCTCTCAGAGCCACTCAGTGTAAGGACTGGTTGTTCCAAAAATCCTGAGGCTTGATTTAGGCTAGAGATGCTCTGTCTACTCCTAACCTCCTGGATGAAGTGGGGAGCCATTCATTCTCCACCCCATGCCCAGCGCAGGAACTAACCGAAAGGTCTCTCTCTTTCTTTCGCCATAAGTGATGCATGAGATAAAGCCTGGGGTTCCAATGCTCCTGGGACTTTTGGCAGAGCAGAGGGAGCACTGGCCAGGCTCGGCTAACAGGAGGCCTAGCAGTGCACTCTGCAGTTGTCCCTCCTGGGCGACTGTGTGCCTGACGATTATAGGAAATACATTCAGGAGGCCCAGAACTACTGTCCAGTGAGCACTTGAGAACACGGCGCTGGCTGTCACATCACATGTATCCTGCTGAGATTTGGTTTTGGCCCCAAAGGCTCCAGCCCTTGAGATCCATGCACATTCCTGTCACGATACAGCCTCTTCTCAGCCCTCTTCTCACTTCCGTGCCGTTGTTTTCCAGTGCTTTGCACGCCCTTCCTCCTCCTTCCACTGTGCCCTTCACTCATTCTACTCTTGACCCACCTTGATTCCTCGCCTGCCCCAGCTTATCTTCCCAATCGGATAGCCAGGGAGATATGTTCCTGCGGCTCTTGCTATTAAATAATCACCTTGCAGCCAACTTGCTGGCATTAGGTTAAAGTCTCCTTTAAGTCTGATCTAGTGGACCTGTATAAATGAGACAAGTTGGCCCAGCTTGCAAGCCAGCCTTTTCACCGCCTCCAAAACATTACCTGTGCACACTCACTGCCTTGGCTCCATCGCTGCTAAAATCCTCATCCAGGCCGTCAACACCTCCTGCCTTTACTACTGCAGTGCGCTCTTCCATGGCCTCCCCCAGCTCTTCAGATCTGCACATGCTGAATCAATGAAATCAGAGATGGCAAAGACATATTAGCTCATTTGTTTTATCTCCCCGTCTGTTGCAGCTCCTGATCCCACACCATCCACACCTAGTGTAACACAGAGACACACAGGAACAGATCGAACTGAAACATTCCTCATTGACCTTAAACCAGGGGCAGACTGCGCACAGCAGAGCTCTGCTCTGTCTCTCCCCAGCCCAAGAATGGTGCTCTCTCTCTCCCACTGTACCTGGCGTGAGGGGGGAGCTGGTGCAGCTATCAGCCAAGTCACTTGTGTCAATGGAGTGTTCCCTTGCCCGGGGCGTATTCTCTGCTGGCCAGTTCTGATCAGTTTACCTCTACCGCGAATCACTATAGCGGTTCAGCCTGGCCTTGGAGAATCCAGTCCTATATCTTTCTATAGTACCCCTTCCTTACACATGCACAGGCATTTATTTAATGCTATATTTCGTTCTCTCTTTACAAGCCTGAGGAAGGGCGAGAGAGAGACTTCAATAAACCATAGTGCTTCAGTGTGTTGGTTACAGGTGATAAATGTGGATAAATGTGGATTTCATTAGTAAACCCCTTTCACCTCCAACGGTAATAGGGAAAACTGGAGCTTCCACTCCCCAGCATGGATTCTTGCCTGCATTATTCTACAGTTGATATTCTGAGAATCAGAAATCTTCATGCTATCTGCAATAGAAGGTGGTGAGTTCGGGCTTTCACCTTATTTCCATGGTGAGCAAAATTAGTGTGAAGTAAAAAGCCATAGTTCCTCCTTAATTTACAGCCTTTGTTTCTTTTTAAAAATTGACTCCCTTTGGGCTGAGTTGTTCCTCTAGCTAAACCTACTTTCACCTCAGAAGCTATTCTGACATAGCTGGGTGACTGCTTTGTTTTCATTTCATTTTCGTTCACCCCATTTTTGTGACAAGCTCTCTACAATTGCTTTTCATTTGTCTCGTCCTCTGTTCCATTTTATACTGTTCCACTGGATGCTCCTCTCTCCTCCTTTTTAACACATGTTTCTCCTAAGCAAATTCACAACAGCAACATTCAAAACCGAAATTCGAAACCCATTAAGTACAAGTGGGTTCAAAATTAGCCAAAACTAGTTAGGCCATGCCATGTCTTGAATCCAGCCCACAGGCATTCAGCCTATGAGAACACAAACACATCGGGCAAGGACCAATTTTTTTTGTTCTGTGTTTGTACAGCACCTAGCTCAATGGGGGCCCTGGTCCATGACTGGGTTCATGGATGCTCTGCACTACAAATAATAAATAAGAATAATACACAAGAACTACCTTCCTTTTAATTCCATGTCAGTGTCATCTTTGCATGGAGAACACAAGCCAGAATAAAGCCAGTTATTCTGGGTGTGTGGTTCTCACTAATCAACATCTTGTTTGCATTTTAATGACAATTACTGGCACCACAAGGAAATAACAGTTTCATCTCAGAGTTGCTTGGGGTCCTTGTGCCCCCATCCCACCCACTAAAAATATCTATTTTACATCTAAAAACCATACTCCTAGCAGCAGCCCATTGTGATTTCTTTATCCAAATTATTGATAATCCCTAGAAATGTTGTCCGCAAGCGTACTTTGGTAACCTTGTTGTTTGTGACCTCCTCAAAACAGCAAAAGCTACTGAAGGCTTGTTCTCTGCTAAAATGATGCTGTAAAATGATGCCAGTTGTTACAGTGGGGATTGTAGTCCCCTTTCTTGCTAAATTGAAATTGAGTGATGCTACTCAACCTACCAGAACCCCCATGTAGTTCCAGTTAAAAGAGGGGTTTTTCCCCTTTCAAACCAGTGTACAGTGGTGCTGCACACGGTTAGGTAGCTGTTTCAGCCCGCAGTTCATTGCATTTCAGTGGTGGGTAAATTCATTCCTGCAGGTTGTAACAATAGATAATCAGCCTTCAATGTGCTTAGAGATCCTTCAGGCTGAAAGAGGTTATTAAAAATGTAGCATCATTATCGTTATCACGTACCCTTCAAGTCAGGAAGATGGAAAGCAGCCTCTTCTAAGGCTATCCAAATTGATAGATGACCTGCAGGGCACGAGGTAGCCCACCCAGCAATGAAGTTGTCTCCTCCTCCAAAGGTCACCTTACTTACGTGCAGCCTCTTTTTTACCCTACACAGCAGGATGTCTCAAGGTGACTCAAATTCAAATCTAACTAGCAATGCTGATGTGTCAATAGGCTGACTAGTTAGATGTATTTATGAACTGAGATTACCATGAAATTGGACCTAATGGCTGACTATTAATTTCAATCCTCATTGGGATCATATGGGTTGCCAGAGAACACTTTATCTTTTACAGAAAACTAAATGAAAAAAATATATCATTCATACTATGATCCAGGCTAAATTTATCAGTGGGGTCACTCTTTTGCCTTCAGTGGCATTACACCAGAGCTGGATTTGGTCCTGCGTGTTTAAATGATTTTAAAAGTGCCACTATTAAATAAGAAATATAATATTTCAGCGTGCACAGTATAAGAGCAGTCAGGCAGAAGGAGAACTGCAGTATGGTATCCTTTGATCCTGCTTGACCATCATATTAATCTCAAGCACAAGTTGGACAAAATAAAAGTTGTCTTCCTTTAGGAACCAGTATAAAATAAAAGTTAGTGACATTAATTTCATTGATTTGGGAGCTGGTGCTGTAGATCCAGGCCTATGGAGAGAAAGATTATCTGATGATGTGGAGTGATGTGTTGTCACCGTAGGATGCCCTCCTCAAGCCTATTGGGATTGATTGTTTTGCTGAAGAAGAACAAAGGGGGAGACTTAAGCTGTTCTGCGTCCCTTGGTGGCTTCTGTATTTGAACGATACACTCTTTTCATTGCAGCCATGCCAGAAGAGATGGAGGGTGGGAAACAAGAGACAGACTGAAAGAAATGGTTTCAAATTTCCTGGTAAGGCCCCATGGCAACAGAACCAATGAAGATCTGCTGACTAAAGGGGCTTGGAGCTGTGGATATGTGAACCTTGTGCAGGAAGCTCCATGGAGACTTCCTGTTTGGGATCCTGCTGGGGTGTTTTCAGCTCTCAGAGAGGCAGAGATCAAATTGGAGGATCCACCCTCCACAGGGCTCTTCTAGTCCTTCCTCCCCGCAAATGGCACGAGCTAGGAAAATGGCAGCTACTTCAGCTCTTAGGGTGCAGGAGAAAGCTTCTGTGGGGACTGGATTCTACCCTCCCCCTTCTCTCCAAGGAGACTGGTATGCAAAACTGGGCAACTGGATTTTTGCTTGTAGGCTTAAGTGACACTTATGTGGCAGCTCCTTTGTTCTTAGTACTCTCTGGCCTTGCCAAAGGCAACCTGGCCTCGCCAATGTCCATTTAGAACACTGCTGTAAACACATTTTCCGAGTCCATCGCTTTGACCACGTCAATCCTCTCTTTACGGCCCTTCATTGGCTCCCTAGTCTTTATCTTTTCAACCATGGGCTTCACTGTCAGGGCCCTTCGGCACCTGCCCCCAACTCCACCTGTCATCTCCCAGTCACTTTCGAAAAGTTGATTCCTGCCCCCAATCATCCCAGGATGTCAGCCTCCATCACTTGTTACATGTTCAAATAAGCACCTTCCTGCTGTCTCCTCTGCTGCCCTTCATGGCTGGGAGAATCTCCGTATCATGGGGTGAAAGACCCCATGCTGGCATGGTGACCAAGGAGTGAATGCAACCACCACCTGCCAGCGCTGACTGGCCACCTTGCAACAGCTGGGAGACTAAAAGAACGGAGAAGCAGAGAGGTGGAGTTGCTGCCAGAGGAGCAAGCAGGCTAGAGAAGGAAAGCCCTGGCAGCAAGCTGGTGACAACCCCCCAGAGAAGGGAGGACCAGACCCGGAGGCTGGAGAAACCTGCAGAATCAAGGGATCCAGGAAGGAGCTCAAGTCACAGCAGGAAGAATCATTCAGGCTTGATTCTGCCTGCATGGCTTAAGGACCTGGAGCTTGGGTTCCCCTACCAACACCTCAACACAGATGTAAGAACCAAAGGGGTTTCCAGAGCCCTTGAGGACCAGCTGACCTGGCCAAGTATCAGGGAAAACCTGTACACCCCAGAAGGACTGAAATGAACATATTCATAGCCTGGAATGGGAATTCAACAGAGCCTCAGGCAAAGAGGGGCTGACTGACCGCCCTGCCAGACAGAGCGGACGCTGTGCCACCCTCTGTCTGACCAAAAGGCATGCTGTTGCAGTAGCACACCAGCTCGCACTCCCCCTAAACACATTCAGAACTACCACATCATCCACCTTCAACGTCCTCCTTAAAATTCTCTTTGCTGTGAGGCCTACAAAATACTTGACAATGGGTATGTGGCTGTGCTGACCCAGTGTTTCATTGTACTCGCCCATCTGTCTGTACCCATCTGGTGTCTCTTATCTTATCCTTAGATTGTGAACTCTTTGGGGGCAGGGACTGTCTTTTTGTTCTGTGACTGTACAGTACCTGGCACGCTGCTCCGTGACTCAAGCTTCTAGGCACAATAGTAATACAAATGAATAATGATAAACATGATTATTAATTATTACTATTTTACCATCCAAACCACTGCCTGGCTAGCTTTCCCCTGCTGTCCCCAATAGAACCTTCACTTCTAACTCAGCAATTAAGCCTGGGGATTTTGTATGAATTAGAACGGGTGGTTGAGTTTAATTTAAGGTGTGCTGGTAAACATTGTATTCTGATAACCCTCTATCAAAAACAGTCCTGAGCGCCTGCCATCGAGTTCTAATGCCACCTGCTGACATTAAGATGTTAATGTTACTAATGTTTCTGCTCATCAGAAGATGTTAAGGTGAGTACCCAGTGTTCATAGCCAAAGATCTAGGGATTGCAAGATGCATCCTTTTCCTGTCGTTAAAGCCAGGATTTGGGGCCTCGATATTCTTTAAGCCAGGACAAGGATTATGGCAATAATGGGAGACAGTGCAATGAAAATGTCAGAGATGTGCTCTACCATTAACATCTTAATGTTAAAGAGCATCATAAGGAAGAAGTGAAGAGAAACTTTCCTGTTGCTAAGTGAGAGGCTACAGCAGCAGTTCTCAAACAGTGGGGTAAGACCCCACTCTCAGAACATTTCACGCTTCCTTTCTTAATTGCCTCACTATCATGGAACCTTTTGGTCTCCTGATGTTCAGCATCACACCTCCTCAGATGCAGCTCCATTTTTCCTGCCCCTCCAGCCTCCATCCAGAGTCTTTTTGAAGCCGCTTTTCTCATTCCCTGTTATAACTGGCACCACTGCTATTGAAATACACTCCCATTAGCTTTATATGTTGCATTGAGTGTCCTTGATTCCATTAAGGACCCCGGGGAAAAACAGCACCAAACTGGCTTGCATGGACCCATGTGTTATATTATAAACATTTGTCCTTACCACTTACTCCTCTCCCTTTTAAATGAATTTACCCCATATAACCTCTCCTGTACTGAAGCTCCTTTATTTCTTTAAACTGTTTTTGTCCTTTTCAGGACAATTTCAAGACAAGATTCTTCTCGAGATGAGTCGATCAAAATGAAAAGCAGTATTTGAATTGAGAAAGTATCATTCTGTGAAGATACAGATCTAGACCGATGAGCTACAGATCTAAGTTAGCACATCCACTTTGCATGTGAGTTCCAGAATAGTGTTCAAATCAGATCTGTACTGGCATGATGTGCAGTGCAGTCTTTTGGCTTTAACTGAGTTCCGTTACATGCTGACAGTGTCGCAGGGAAGATGGCTCTTGGTGAAGAGGCAACGCTTTTAGGTTAGCTCAAGATTGCATGACTAGCCATGCCTACTATTGGGAACCAGGGCTTTCTGGATCCACTCATAGCTGGCCACACAGAAGATGTCCTGTTTGGTCTGGATCTATAAGTAGGGGGTAGAGGTTGCAATGGACCAACCATTACTATCTTCATTTTGGTGTCAGGGTGTGACCTTTCCTGCCAGGAACTGTTTAAATAGTCTGCCCTTAGAAGCTGATAGAACCAGTATGCTTTAAAAGTGTCTCCGTCAGACCACTCTTAGTATATTAGTGTCAATTAGCAATAGCTCCTAAAGACCTTCTCCTCACAGGTCACCCGGGCAAACAGATGATCTGTGACAGGTGAAGTCAGGATAGAGGCAGTTAGAATGCCAACAGCAGCCTAGTACTAATCCACTTAATAGCATCTTTGAAGTCTTATGCCTTTCAGGAGAGGAGTAGGTTTTTGCCTCCCTCCATAGCATCCGTAAAGCCCTGAATGGTGAAAATGTTCCAGGAGGTGAATGGCCTGGTTAATTCTACTTTGCTGTGACTGTTTTGGTACGTAGTTGACTTTCTTTTGTTATAAGGAGCTTTCATGCTACTGATAAAATCGGTCAGATCTGGAGTGAGCTGTTTGCTTTTTGTCCGAGTAGCAGAGCAGTATCTAGATGGGTCCAATGCAACTCCTGAACACAAGTCCCACCATAACCTCGCCCAGAGTCAAAAAGAGTCTGTCAAGATGCTAGACTCTCACAGCCCTTCTAGATTCTTCAGTGCGACTAGTCCCCCAGCTAGTAACAGTACTCAAAATACTTTCCTAAAGCCGGCCTCTTATTGGATGCATACCTGGTTAACAGTGATCAGTGGGTGTTTGTTTTTTAACTCCAGCCTTGCATTTTCCGGTGTACTGCACCTGACATGATCGCAGCTGTCTCAATTGTTTCTGCGTGTTAAACAATGAGGTTAACGAAAGCACCTTGCTCTGGTGCTCTGGATACTACATTAGCTGCCCTCAACTTCTGAATTAAAATCAAAATCTTTTGGTCTTGATTTTCAAAGCTCTGAATGGCTGACCCTGGCTACCACAGGGGTACCCCTCTGCACACAATCAGGGACTATTGCAGCACAACAACTCTGCAGTCATAAACAACAGAACCTATCAATAACAAGTGAGACTCATGAGAGCCAGGGCCTTCTCAATGGCTGGCCTTTAGCTGTGGAACTCCTGTCCACAAGGGGTTATCCTGAACAACCATGAATATTACCACCTACAGGACCTCTCTCTTTGCAATGCCTTTCCCACAGTATATCTATCTACCTCACAAAAGCGTAATGAGGTCAATAAATGACAATGAGAGATGGGGGAGGAAAGGAATGTACCTGCATAGCAAAGAGAAAGAACCAATCACTTGTGTTTAGACTTTTCATTGCCTTTATATAATTTTGTAAGATGCTGAAGATTCCCCATAATGAATGCACGATAAAGTTTGTGTCTAAGGTATATGGGCCCAATGTTTCTTTCACTTATCCCAGCGTAAATCAGGAGTAACTTCATTGATGTCAACAGACTAAGTCTGGTGGGAGAAAATCAAAGCTTACTGGGTTTTTTTTTTTAGGTTGACTGTCCCTTTCATATCATTTTCCACTCTGCAAAATTAATTCAATTTAAAGAGTTTTCAAAATGTAACTGTTATCTCATAGATGTCGCTCAGCCTTCATTTAAAAAAATAAAAGCCACAAAAAAGCAATGTCGCTCCACAGGAAAGTTTTACCTTTCCATTTTTCATACAAGATACATTTTTGATTTCCAGAGATCAGAAATCAGAGGAATTTCCCCATGAGGCTTGCTGTCAAAGAACACTCTTTGATTACACTGAAGACTAAAGCTGGATGATGCATATTTTTGCTGCTACTTTTCTTCAGACAAATTTATTATTGTTATTGTTTAAGTCTTGGCTCTTTGCTAAAAGCTAGGCTCTGCCAGAGCAGCTTACTTGGAATACACAGGAAAAGCCTCCTAGCAGTTGTTTTATACTTAGTTTAGTCTGCCTTCCACTCCCTCTGAGCAGAGATTTCACTGCGGCTGCATCAATTTCTCTTAATGCTGCCCAATTTTGCTGTTTTTTAGCTTAATTCACCATTATTAAAAATATGAAATTGTGAAGTTAGGTAATAAAAATAAGACAAGCTTGTGTGTATTCTTTGGACCTACTTGCTAACGTCAGACATTCAAACATAGGAAGCATCTGCATGGCTGCTGAAAGTTTTAATTTGCTAAGTAAGATCAACTTAAATTTTTGGTATAGTTGAAGTGTAGGCCCCAGCTGTGCCTGCTGTTCACATTGGCTCGTGACAGCTTTGCAAACCTTTGAACTGAAACTCTGTTGAAATTAATTGTTATAACTTTGAAGGAACAATTTTGAAATGCCATTTGTTGTTGTTACTGTATGTTTTACCCACATTGTTGTCCTTCTCTGAGTGTATAAATACTGTCAGTAAGCTCCTGTGTGCTGTCCTATGTTCCCCAAAGGGAGCAGGCCGAAATGACAATCATAGTTTCCATTCCAACACGGGAAGGAAAGAGGGAAGAGAACAATAGTACAATTTAGTATTGTATTGTATTGTTTCCTAGACTTGTATGGGAATGACACTAAAGAGGGGCTTGATTTGAGTGGGGGAGAAGGGTGGAGAAGTTGGCGCTGTGCATAAATCTTCAGAGTTTCTATCCTTTAATCCGGAAGGAAATATGTGCAATAGATTTTGAAAGCTGCAAGAATCCTAGATGCTTTTCAGTGAAACCAAAACCTTGTCCGCAACTGAAAATGTTTGAAACCAGCCTTGTGGCATTGTGAAGAGTAGGTTTTTTTATTTCTGGACAGCATTTGAAATCTAACCTGAGGTCACAAGTGAAATTAATTAGGTGTCCGCAAGCTCATCATCTACCAGATTGTGGTCTAAATCAGAGAATTGCCTCAGACACTACAAGACATCAACCAGAATTGACAAACTAAACTAGAAGAGCTGCTATAGCTGTCGTGGTAGCTACATCTGGGACAGAAGGTCACGTTGTCAGTAGGATTTGGGTTTTTACCCATGTTCTTGCTGCAATGCAGTAGTTGGGGAATTCTACGCTGTCAAAGGTGCTGTCCATCAGATGATATATTCAACTTGGGACTCTTTTGTTGGTTTCTCTTGATAATTAAAGCTTGTGTAGCATTTACCAAAGAGGACAGGGAATAACTTTGGGTCCTATCCAATCTTCCCAGTTGATGAAATGGGTTCTAACTGTGTGAGATATTGCTAAGCAATTCCTTCATTTAGTTGCAGACATTACTCTACTTGTACAGGGTTTATTTTGAAAAGCACTTTGAGTACAACAGGCGCTATATAAAATCAAATCCTGCACATTTCTAAAATGGTTCCTTTTCAGACTTTTGGGTGTACCCTGTGGAGCTTGCACTGCAGTTTTCTGTCACTGTATTATCTGGTTAACATGCCTTGTAAATCCATTTACATTGGCTTTAAAATGCCCTTTACTTCACACTTTTGAGAAGTATATACTATGACTATGATGATATTTGTTTGAGTGTTTTGATTGTGTCCTAATGGGTATATTCTTATCTTAATGTTTTAGGAATTAAGCCATCATGGAGATGAGAACATAGCTCTTAATGTTTAACTAAAACAGAGCAAGATGTGTTTAAATGCATCTGAGTCAGCTGTGAGAGATGTCCATTGTCTTCAAGAAATATACACAATGTAAAACTGTAGCGTCATGCTATTTGACAAAACCTTTGATCAATACATTTAATGCAATTTAGCTTGCACTGACCACTGTAGTTTGCATTTTGAAATAGCTGTGCTTTCAACTGTGATTGACAGATTTTGAAGAGGACATTTAACAGAAATTATGAGGGAAATCCTACCCCTACTGAGGTCCATAGGAGTTTTGCCACTGACAAACTTTCAATGGACCAGGATTTCACCCAGTGAATGTATAAGATTTAGAGACAAGAGTTACATACATCACACTTGAAATGAAGCCCCTTTTACCTGTCATATAGGGATGCCACAGAAACAGCAGCACAGTGACATTTAAAAGTAGGCGAGGCATGCCTTCCTTTCTGTTTGGTATAACTAAGTGAAGCAAACCTGAAAAGTTGAGTGTAATTTTGTATACATTTTTCTCCCTATAAATCTCAAGTAGCCTCTCATCACAGGCGTCTGATTCCAGTAGTGCTTTACTAGGAGATGGATCATCTGTGATGTTGTTAGTATTACACCTATCAATAAGGCATAGCCATTAAGTAGTTTGCACCAATTCACACTGAGCATCATGTGGGAGTCTGGAGATAACCTGCTTATGTAATTAACAAAGCACAAATACACCATCTCTTATCTCAATCTCTCATTTGGCTTTTTTCCCTCAGCCTTCATTCACGTTCTTGTATTCCATATGCCACTAAAATCCCTGCCTTGATCCCCTCTGCCTCTCCTGTTGCCTCTGCCCTTCTACCTCAAAGGTTCCAGATTGGGCCCCTCATATCACTGTCCTGAATGCCCCCCTCTCCCTCCAAATCTTCTAATCCAGTTTCTGTCACTCAGTGTAACTGCCCTCACTAACACTATTACTAGCCTCTTCCTAACCAGCTTTCAGTACTGCAACCTCCTCCTGCTGTGGCTTGTGACAGTCCATTCATACCCTCCTGAATTTGCTCTGCCCTTGGACTTCATAACCCTGTTTCCTCCCCTCTGTACCCTTTCTTCTTTTACATGTTCACAAGCCAGTCCTTACTTTCTGTTCTGTTACCATAAAAATCCTTGTCCATGGCTTGCCTCACTTCAATTTCCATTCAGATCTCTGTATAGCATACATTCCCTCTTCTCTCCAGGCTGTACAAAATTCTGCTGTGCTCTAGACAACATTTCATGACCATATTATTAGGCTTTGTATTAAATGCTCCCATGCCCAAATTTTATCACTTACATTATTCTGACCCACAATTTTTTTTTCATTTAAAACTGGTCGATATGATCTCACTTCTGAGCTAAAGGTGTGGATTCATGTCCAACCCTAGATCTTGGATTTACATTCCTAATCAGTATCAACAATTCAATTCAAGCATAATTCTTTGGATCTCTTCACATTCTACTCTCTCCTGTTGGTTGTCCATGCTAAGGAGTCTATAATACTTTTCAAAAGGTGTAGAGGAAATTCCATTCCATCTCTTAATACCATTGATTCTAAAGGTAAGAGCTATTGTTAAAGACAAAAGGATTGCTCCATTTGCCTAATTTGTCTCCGCAAAACCAGCAACTATCTGTGATGTCTATAGTGATATGTAAGGCTGTTTGGTGTAAAAATTGTACTATCAAAATTTTAACCATCCTATATGGTGCTTACCTTATATAAGACCAGATATTAAATTACCCAAGAAAGAAAAGATCACATTGCTACATAAACGACAAACAATATTGATCATTTCGCAACAAAATGAAATCATGCCAAATCATCAACAATACAGGTACTTGAATATAGGTATGTAGCAGACAGTAAGCATATGTACCAAATAATTAAAGTCCTTAAGGTAAAAAACAGATCTCTCATATTTTCTAATTTCTAGTAAATCAGCAAGATCTGGTAAATTCTGAGACCATTTAGTTTAAAAGTATATTTACAAGCTAAATCTAACTGCAGTTTTTGTTCTGTAAAGTAAACAGCAAAGAAACAGTGCATCTAATTTTTGAAATTCTTCTGGCTTTTCTTTTTGACCTTTGGTATTTGTATGTATTGACGGTTTCTCTAAACCATTGTACAAAAACACCTTGAAGTGTCAAGCTTTAAAAATGAGTCTTCTTTTCTCTTTCTCCTGTGCAGCTTGGATTATCTTGGCCTTGTCAAAATACATTCTCTAGTTAGAGGTTGAAAATATTTCCCTCCTGGCTCCTAAGTATTGATTTTTCAACATTCAACTCTGTCTGTCAGCTGAAGAGGTGAAAGGTGAAAGTTCATCCAGCACTGCCTGGCTTTACCTTCCTATTAATGTCGTGCCCTTTCCACGTTTGATCAGTTTATGTGATCACCAACACAACTGTTATTGAGCATATTTTACCTATGAGAAAATATTTGTCATGAATGATTTTACCACACACACACACACACACACACACACACACACCCACCCCTTGACAAATGAGGACTCAAATATGTTGCAACCAACTCCTTTGTGTTTATCTGTTTTTTTAAAGGCTTGTTATATAAATGATTGACTCAATTCAAACGGTACTATCTTATCTGAACACTAACGGGAAAAGATTACACTTACTGCGTATGCTATAAACCTCTTTAAGCAATAATTACCAATTTTGTTATTCTTGCTCAAACACAAGCTAAGGGGATACAAATTCAAGTCCAAACGAAGTATTATATTAAATAAACTTAATAATCTCAGCTCAGTTGCCAATAGACAGCAGTCCATGTCAAAAAAATGTCAGTGCATAATTTGGTTCCCTCTTAAGGGAGATCCTAGGACTGAGATAACAAGAGAGCATAGCTTTACACATACTACAGAGGGTGTGTTGCTGAGGTTTTGGAAGATCAGCATTATCTTTAACTAGTTGACTCACACTGTTCTTAGAAGAGATAATCCTTTTCCCTCAGCACTTTCCAACTTTGTTAAACAGGCCTTGAGTCTCTTGAACATGAATCTTCATCCAACTTGGGGAAATGTAACCTTATTAAAATAAATGTAAGAATTTGTTTCTGTGCACGATAAGAAAAATAATAATGTCAAGTAAGTAGTGGTGGTACTAAGGATGCACTTGTGTGTGATCACATCACAATTAGGATGAAAATATTGGAACAATCTTTTTCAATACCATTCAGTTTTATTTCACAAACATATGTACATAGCATTAGTACTTACAGTAGCATTTAAGTGGAATCATCAAGACATTTCTTGAGAGGCAAATATTTTTGTCATTTACCATACACAGTGACTTCAATCATTACAACATTTTCATACAGTTATCTCATCATGTCATCTTTAGCTTGTAAACCGCCACCGAAGCCACATACGTCTTTACATTTACAAGGACAAGTCCAAATACAATACTAACAAATCAATAAAATACTAAAAGCTTACATTGGAATGACAATACAAATTTTACTGCAGTGCTGAGAAATCTAATCTGTGATGAAATTTGGGACTAGGGTTGAGAAAGTCACTGAGATGGAGATTTGTCTTTAACTAATGTGCAAATATTAGTTAAGTGGTTAGATAATCTATTTCCACCCACTAAGCTGCATTTTCTAGCCAAGTAACACCAACTCCACATTGGATTGCAATCCTGACTGTTGCTCTAGATGTATTGTATAAGACATTTGCAGAACTTATTATAATTGTCTGAAAATTTTGCTAATTTAGCTTTTGCTACATTTAACTACTTCTCAGTACTGGCAGTAGACTGCCCCCTATCTTTTACAATTTTTTGTAAATTTTTAGTTTAAAGCAAACTTTTATTACACATATATAATGTAAAATATGCTTGCACTGTATACAAAAGAAAATCTTGGTTAGCTTACCCATTGCTACTGTGTTTACATTTAGATTTCAAAATTAAACTTGTATGTACTTGAAAAAATATTATAAGTAAATATGACTTTGGAATGACTATGGAAGAATGCAGAAAATGTACCTTTTAATTTTTCTCATATGCCTATACTTAAATATAGCACAATAATATTGGATTCTACAGACAAATAGTGTATATGTTGTGTAATTCTTTGCTTCTTGTCATGGAGACCTACATATGCCTCTTTATAAATACAATGTACATGCATGTTGCATAAATTTATTTTAAAGAAAAACATAAAAAATTCTAATACAGAATTTTACCACTACTATATACTACATAGTTAGAATGAATAAAATTTACAGCAATATGAGATAAACATTCCTAATGGTCTTAATTTCTTATTTTGTTTGTAAAAACTAGAGTAAACAACAGATATGTTGATTCTGGACTGTAGAGCCTACTCTCATGTCTAGTGAACGACACAGACTGCCTCTAGAAAAAATGCATTTTAAATTTAGAAGTCATTAATTTCTTTGTTCATTTATTCCCACGTACCACCTTTAATTTTATGTTATTTAATGAGAGCCTTCTCTCTTCTGTGAGCTTTCCAGACAAAAATGTCAAAGAAAATAAAAGCTATACAAACACTTATATCAATATGTTTAAATAAAATAGTATTTTATGGATTTTTTTTTACTTTGAGCATAAACCAGCATTTTTTCACATTATTAGATATTTCACAAAATCAGATATGTAAGAAAGAGGGAAATCATGAACATTTATAGTTTGCATTACAGAAGAATTATCTTACTGGGAAAAATGTTTAAATATATTGGATCCAAATAACTCACTTTTTTACATATCTTCCATAATTTTTTTTGCCACAGCTGCTAAATATCAGTGCTATCTGTTTCTAATAACCACTTGTATTCTTACCCCTTGATCCTTCAGAGAAGCCAAATTGTGATTTTGTGACACTGCAGTAATTTATACAGCAGCAGTATGTGATGTTATAAATGCAGGAGTCTCATTTCCCTGTAAGTTCCAACGTAAGTGGGAACTGCCTTGGGAAGGAGAAAGAGCTTTTTGAAATATAAATATCTGCAGTAGAAGCAGAGGGAACACAGAAAACACACACTTTTGTGCATAAATATTCTTCTTTTCGAGTTTTCTTTTCCCTCTTTCAGAGATTCTTGGTATTTACATGTGGACTGCTCATTCTTTCTTCCAGGGCACAAAAGCAATGACCTACCATGCCATAACTTCCAATTCAATCAAGAACTTAAGTTTTATATGATGAAATATGCTTCTTCAAAATGAGAGCAAAGGCTATTCTTATCCTCAAAATCTAATTATTTATATACTTTCTCATGAATCCCATGCCAGTTAGATGCCCCAAGAAGCTGACTGCTAAACCCAAAGACATCTCACCCAGTGATCACCCCACAGTCACTAGAAGAAAGTACATGTAAACATAGAACCTTTTTGGTAAACAGTAAGATTCTTTAAGAACATCAAAAGGAAAATAATATTTATAATTACGACTGCTCTGCATTACTTCAATCTAAAATGTAAAAGTGACTAGATTCAGACCAACTTCAGAGACTGAAAATGCTGATCTAGCCAAGGAGCGCAAACACAGTGTTATTAATTTTTTCAGCTTCTATTGCACCAAGCAACAAGAGCATTCCCAATAGCCATCTTTGCTGCTCCTATCAATGGCAAGGAAAAACTACACGGTGATACAATAACCACACACTGTTGAGCTGATGTGCATGCCTCTGAATCAATAGCTGGCAAAAGCAAGATCCTGCTGTAGGAAACCATGCAGAAATGTTGAAGTCTGGCTGGTCCCACTGGATCATTTATATAGGCACTGGTGTGGCTAATCCAGTGTTATAAAAGAATAGAGAGAGACAGAATTACAGGGAGTTTTAAAAGAAAAATGTATTTCTAGCTAGAGAAAGCTTGACTCTAAACCATAAATCGATGTTCTTTGCCATCATGAGCCATGAGAATAACATTGCGATTGGATGTCCAGATCAGCCGTGCCAGTTTGAGGGCATTGTGTGAACCTGGTGAGGCAGGCTGTACAGGAGGCACCTGGTATGTTTTAATACAGCGGAGTTGAGGTGCAGAATTCAGCATTCCGATACTTCCCAAAAGAGAGGTGTTCATCTGCAGTAATAGAAAAAGAGTAACACTGAAATCAAAGGGTTGCTTGTAAAAAATAATTTAATGCGAAACAAAGTTTTTTCTCTTTGATATTTACAGAAAACTTATAATAAGACCTGCCACTACCAGCTACATGGCTGCCCTCTCTAATGACCTTCAATTAAAATGTTATTTAATTCATCAAAAAATACTGTTTCTTAAACTAAAGAGATGTTAAGAATCTAAGCAGTATGTTTGCAAATGCTTAATTAACTCTATACACAACTCTGCAAAATGAAACTAGTTGTGCTAAATTTAGTAGTGTATATTTTACTGCTTTCCTTTTTCCTACAGATCACTAGACTTCACATTACCTTAAATGACACTTTTACAGCCATATTTTAAAACATTCTCCTCCGTTTTTTCTCTGATGATGGGAAGTGATATTTTTTTTAATTGGACTAAATGGAAAAATAAAATAAAGCCAAGTTTTGGCTTTCATAAGTTACACTCTTCAGCAAGGCATGGAAATTCAGCAAAGTTTAGCAACAAAATTAGTGGTAAGAGGTTAATTCCAGTCTTACAATTTGCCTTTTTAAAATAATGTTTTCCTTTGATTCTATCTACTTCATAATAAATAGTGAGATCTGAATCAACCTATTAGTTTAAACCTACAATCAAGTCTATCACTTAATACATTACAAAGTATCACCTACAACTTCTTTATGTACATGTAATACAACAGCATTTCAGAAATTGAAATAAATTATCAAAAATTACAAATTATGACTGTTATATTTCTGCTGGACTATATATTTAAACTTGTTAGAACCACAAAAATTAGAGATGGAAAAGACCTTTTAGATGCCGCAGTATATCTGCATGACAGAATAGGAGTGGTTCCAGTGATATAATGGAGAACTCACGGAGGACAGGGGAAGTCCCACAGGACTGGAGAAGATCAAACATAATACACCTATCTTTAAAAGGCGGAACAAAGAGGACCCAGGGAATTACAGACCAGTCAACCTAATTTAGATACCTAGAAAAATACTGGAACTAATGATTAAGCAATTAATTTGTAAGCACATAGAGGATAATAAGGTTATAGGGAATGGTCAACATGGATTTGCCAAGAAAATATCATGCTGAGCCAATCTAATTTTCTTCTTTGACAGGGTTACCGGCCTAGTGGATGGGAGGAAGTAGTAGATGTGATACATTTTTATTTTAATAAGGCTTTTGAGGCAGTCCCATATGATATTCTCATAAGCAAACTAAGAAAATGTGGTGTAGATGAAATTACTAATAAGGTGGGTGTGCAAACGGTTGAAAGATTATACTCAAAAGTAGTTATCAGGTTTGCAGTCAAAATAGGAGGGTGTATCTCTAATGGGATCCCTCAGGGGTCAGTCCTGGATCTGGTAATATTCAATATTTTCATTAATGACTTGGATAACAGAGTGGAGAATGTGCTCATAAAAATGTGGATGACACCATGCTGGCAGGGGTCACATGCACGTGGAGGCCAGGATTAGAATTCACAACCACCATGAGGAATTGGAGAATTGGTCTGAAATCAACAAGATGAAATTCAATTAAGACAAGTGCAAATTACTTTCACTTAGGAAGGAAACATCAGATGCACAAAATGGAGAATAACTGGCTAGGTGGTGGTACTGCTGAAAAGGATCTGGGGGTTTATAGTGGATCACAATATGAACATGAGTCAATAATGTGATGCAGTTGCAAACAAGGCTAATATCATTCTGGGGAATATTATCAGGAGTGTCATATGTAAGACATGGGAGGTAACTGTCCTGATCTATTTGGCCCTGGTGAGACCGCAGCTGGAGTACTGTGTCCAATTCTCGGCATCATACTTTAAGAAAGAGATGAATAAATTGGAGGAGAGCAACAAAAATGATAAAAGGTTTAGAAAACCTAAATGATAGGAAAAGTTTAAAAGAACTGGGTTTGTTTAGTCTTGAGAAAAGAAGACTGGGTGAGGTGGAGGATCTGATAGGCTTCAGATATGTTAAGAGCTGTTATAAAGTAGCGATCAGCTGTTCTCCATGTTCACTCAAAGTAGGACAGAAAGAAATGAGCTTAATCTGCAGCCACTGAGACCTCCGGGAAAACATTCTAACAATAAGGGTAGTTAAATTCTGGAACAAGTTTCCCGTGAAGCTGTGGAATCCCCATAACTGGAGGTTTTTAAGAACAGGTTGGACAAATGCCTGTCAGAGATTGTCTAGGTTTACTTGGTCCTGCCTCAGCACAGGTGGCTGGACTCGCTGACATGTCATGGTCTCTTCCAGCTCTACATTTCTATGATTCTGTGATAATCTTTTTTAAAAAAACCCAGAAAAGCTTTATTTTCTTTCTGGTATTTATATAAACAAAATATTAAGAGATGAAGTCTTTAACAATACCTGTTGATCTATATTCTTTGAAAAATTGGCCAATATTTTATATTTTGTTACGTTTTAAAAAAGAGAAAACCTCCCCCAAAAACTTGCATTCTCTTAAATGCTCCAATACTCTTGAAAACCTTCCCATATAAATGTAGTAGGATGCTAGGATTTATATACAAAAAGTAGATCATGGTCAGAGCTGTATAGCTAAGACGGGGCACATGAAACCATGGCAAATCTTAGGACATTTAAGATGTGTTGTTGCTGACACCATGTTCTGAATTTTGATCAGTACAAAATATAAGCCATTACTTTTTCTGGCCCTTCTCAGCAGCAGAATGGTGTCAGAGAGTGTAAATCATGGCATCTCTAGCAGGGAGCATGCAAGCAACACTGACATTTTCACAATTTAAATCATCTTGAGTAATAACCCTTTTAAGATGACTAATGTTACTGATTTTCCTGCATTAATAATAGTGCCGAATAGAACACAGAGAGGAAAAAAATCACTAGTGCACGAGGTCACATTTTAAAACTAAATGCATAGGTACATTTAACTCTTTATGTAAAAGCCAGCTTTACATGAATGGATTTACACCCAGTAAAATCTGGCAATTCACATTTTTAAAGCTGTGCCTGAATATGATTTTTTTTTTTAAATTGAGGTGCCTTTTCTATGTAAAAGATCAAAGTCTTTTTGATCAATAAGTTTGATTGCTTTCCAGATCTTCCCAGGTAGTTAAACTAAGTATATGTACTGCTGGTTGAATATTTTATTGTTCTTATTTGCTATTTCAGAAAGCACAATATATGATGGGTAATAATTCAGTTCTTTTTTGGCATGTACAGTATTACTGAATAACATACAAAAAATAGTGGAAGATTAAAATTTTTTAACTGACATCTGTATGCATACTGGGTCTAGTCTTGCAGTCTTATTGATGGCAAAACTCCGACTGTCTTTGATGGGCATTTTGCCTGCATCAACTGTAGGATCAGGTCCACTGTTTTTCAGGTAACTATTATTTAAGTTTATAATTTAAAAACACTTCTACATCCTCCACCCATTTAAGCATTTAAGCTGCTTTTATTATTTAATGCATAAGTTTTAAAACCCTCAATGACATGTAAGGTAAAGGTGAATGTGAATTTTTTTAAAATATAAATAAAAACTAAATGTAAAGCAATAAATAACTCACTATATTAATTCCAATATATTTTTTCTTTTATAATTACATATGAATTGATTGCACATGAAAATGAGGAAAGCTTATGCATAAATGAGGGTAGTACTGTACACATTTCCCCATTCAGCTTTGCCAACAAACCTTTACTCTGACTTGCAATTTCATTCCTGTTGTCTCTTGGGTTCTGCCAATCATTCTAAACTAAGTGCTGATATTTTGCTATGATCAAAGGGGAACTAAACTGCAACTACTAAAATCCTTTATATTGGTGACCTGAAATAGAATTTGAACTCATAGTTCCAGAGGAAAAAAGGTATAGAGTTACATACATCTATTGTACCACCTAGGCCAACTGCGAAGTCTTCTAAGGAAAAAAAATAATCTAAAGATATAAGGCCCAGCTCTGAATAGGGGTTCATGTGCCCTTTGCTGGATTAAAAAAAGTCATAAAAAGATTGTTCAAACTATTAATTTGAACTCTAAAGGGTACGGATGTCATAGTTCACTTCTGGCTCTCTCTCTCTCTATATATACACATATATACACACACACATTAAGAAGAATTTTGATTAAAATACTAAGATCAAATTCTCAAGCCTTAGCATAAAAAATAATTTGAAGGAAATTTAAACAAACAAACAAAAGAAAACCCCAAACGCCTGCCTAGAGGGCCCAGTCACTAAGTGCAGGCTCTTGCTTGGCCAGCCCTTACATCTACAAGACATCAATAAAAATTATAACATTATGGGCATTAAGAACATAGTGTTGTTCCATGAAGTTCCAAAATTACGAATGTTCTTGAGGTACCTAGAAGTTAAAATTTTTTCATGTGCACATGAACAACAAAAAACACAGTAGTATGTGTTACAACCTTACATTTAAAAATGGTACAACAAAGATATATATTATTTATGTAGGACCATTGGCAATCACAGATATAAAATGCAGAGAGAGGGGGATGGTCTAATGAAGAGGTGTCCAACCTTTTAGTGTGAGGGGCCACACTGCAATTTTTTTCTCACTCAGGGGTCAGTGAACAAATTTCGGATGGGGAGGTGATGCTTCTGTGCCCGGCCAGCATGGGTCTGCAGGGGAGGGATGCCAACTTTTATTTTTTGCCAGTGGGCACGGGGGAGCGGAGGGAGAAGGGGGCAGGGGAATTTTAGGGAGGAGTAGTCGGGTTCTCGCAGGCAGCTGCTGCGTTGCACAGAGCAGTGTCCCAGGCGACCGGGGCTGGTGGGCTGCTCTGCGTTCCGGCCATGGCCGGGCTCAGCTAGCCAGTGGGAGCAAGCCTCGGGTGGAGAATTAGCCTCCCAAGGGGAGGGGACTTGCATTGCATGTGCTGCACAGGGCAGTGTGCAGCAGTGTCCCCTCCCAGCCAGAAGGGGCTGGTCCCATGCCCACCTCTTCTCCTGAGTCCTAGTTAGGGCAGTGCAGCGTAGTGCACAGGGCTTGGAGGGGAGGGGCTGCTCCTTGGCTCTGGCCAGCTGGGGGGAGAGGGGAGGAGTGAATGGCTGCTCCTGCGCCTGATTGGCTCGGGGCTGGGGCTGTGCAGGCCTGGAGGCCTGGATAGCAGCCTTTGCAGTGCTGGACTCTGGCCTGCTGGTTGGACAACCCATGTCTAGTGGATATGGTGCTAACTTGGATCTCAGGGGTCCAGGTTCAATTCAATGCTCCACCACACACTTCCTGTTTCCTTGGTCAAACTCATGGTCTCTCTGTGCCTCAGTTCTCCATCTGTAAATGGGAATACTACTGCTTCCTACTTCACAGGTAGGAGATATGTGAAGAGATATATATACACACATGTATCAAAACTGTGAGATGCTCAGTAATAGTATGGTATTGGGAAACATACCAGCACCTAAGATAGAAAAAGGTCCATCATCAAGGAGCGCATCTGTTTATACATATATATTTTTTCAAGAGATATATGTATACAATATATAATCTATTCACACAGATAACACGAGTGAATAAATTTGTCAAAATGTTACCTTAAGTAACTATGGGGTTTAAGTCCAATGTTCCGTGATTTAGGGACTCTGGAGCCTAAATCGCATTGATTTTCAACAGTACTTTAACTCCTATGTCACTCTTGAAAATTTTTAACTTTAATAACATGCCTGTGAGAGAGAGTCACAGACAGCATGTGAAAAATAACTAGTGGGACAATAAAATCAGGGGAAGGAAGAGAAAAATCAGTAAGGAGATACAGCTCTGTATACAAATTGCCCAAAATGATGGTGTTTATGTTGCGGTTTCAGCTTTAACTTTTGGAATTTCCTGGTTTTTGGAATGCCTGTTATTCCAACCATAATGATACATCATTTTTTCCTGTCAGAGGTTACACTAGTACTGAATGATGTTTTTTAAAAAGACCTAAAAAGTTGACTGTATAAACGCCAAAGTCTACATTATTTACGATACTAGCATCATCTATATCTCGTCACATTACGTATACATTCTTACCTGCCAAAAGGAGATATGACTGTCTGTGTTGGAATAAGTGGCAAGATACCGTCCATCAGGAGCAAAAGCCACAGCAGTTATTGGCCCTTTATGGCCATGGATAGTCTAACAAAGAGGAAAAAATGTAATTTAGAGGATTCATTACTCAACACCATTATAGTGTCACACAGACATTTAAACTGAACTCAGCTAGCAAAGCTAACAGTGCGTGCATCTACAGGAATGACTTATAGATATGGGTCATAATTGTCAGTTATAACTAAATATGGTGAAGAAATCATAGTTGGGCAAACTGGAAACAAATATAATGTCAGTGTTTCTTAAATGACAGTGAATGTAGTGCTAATGTAAGGTAGCACTAGGACAGCCTTGCATGCAGAAGACCTTTGTGTGTTCTCAGAACAGGTACAGCATATGCAGCAGCAGCTGAATGATGCTACTGCATCATTGTACCTCAGTCCTAAACTAGGTACAGCAGGAAGATAGTCTCCATGTCAGCTTTGCCTTCTCTGCTGAGACGCTTTACAATGATGCCAATTGTGGTGGTTTTTCATACAAGTATGTGAATATTTGTCCATTTTCAGGGATTATGAAGAAATGTTCTTTTATAGTAGAAAAAGGTTCAAACTTTCAAAATTATTACTTTAACTAGAAGACAAGAGAATTATTCTTCACTTGGTTTGCTATAATAGAGCTATACTCTTGGTTTAAAATCTCAGGCATGAGATTCAGAAACTGACTGTCCAGAAACCTTTGGTGGAACAATTTCCAGCATTTATAACTGATGTACACTTGCCAGCCTCCATCTGCTGGGAAGGTGATGATATCTATGACATACCATCTACCGTTTTACAGTCACACGACCAGAGATTCTTTCTTGCTGCTCAGCTTCCATATCTCATGCCTTTGGCTCAAATCCTTAGAGAATCTCTCACCTATATCTTGCGTAATTTTGGAGACTGAGTTCCAATGAATCTAAAGATATTACTTCTCCATAGCTCCATGTAGCAGGTTTGCCCTGGGCCCCCGGCTGCTCAGGTCCTCTGCCCCACAAACCATGCACAGATCACAGCTTTGTGTTCCCATTAGTGCTCTTTATTCACAGACTTTTTCTACCACCATTTACAAATACAGTCCAGGCTCAGGGGCCACTCAGCCCCTCACTCAGGGCAGCTCCCTTCCAACTGAGGCTTCTCCTTTCCCAGGCTGACGCCTCGCCTTGCCTCGCCCCACGCCTCCCTCCTACAGCTCTTGCTGTGAATCTCTGTTGAGCTCCCATTGAGCTCCTTCCAGTGAGCTTTTATAGGGCCGGTCTAGTGAGCGTCTAACAGCTGCTCCCTGTTAGCCCAGTCCCCACAGGCTCGCTCAGGTGGCTCCACTCCCCCTTTGATTAGGGCTCCAGGGGCAGAGGGCTGGCTTAGCCTTCAGTTCTCAGCCAGCACCCTGTCATACTCCTCAACATCGTGCTCCCCCTGCATAAATATGTATCAATGATACAGCAACCTCTGTGGCAGCTGATACAGAGAAACAATGTGGATCCCCATAGCTATTCAGTGAAGATGTCTCCTGCCCCATTGCCAGGGGTTTCAGTTGCTTTGGAATGTCAAATTAGGAATTAGATGATAGCAGTTTAGGACCACCACTTCCAATACCAGAATCACAGACTCCATCCTGCTTGATTACTACATTTGGACATTGTGCTCAGGGCTGTGACGCTTCGACAGGGCAAGAGCATACTGAATATATTTCCTGTTGTCCTAACAAGGATTATTTACAGGCTGACTGACATTCTGTCAGCTGGTATGCACCTTTAAAGGTGGTGTGGAGGAGGGAGCAAAGGAAGTTTCTCTCACTGGGTTTCAATTCTGTTAACCACAGAAGACCCACCACATGAGTTTTCTCTCACATGAAGAAATGGCAACTGCGTCACTGGGGAGTGAAGAGGCAATCAAGAATCTTCCTTACATAGTGTGAGGGTTGTCAAATCATTCTCATGTAATCCCAGTAGGAAACCTCTACACCCTCTCTTTGATGATTAGGGGATAACCTCTTTCTCCCTGATCCTTAATGCCAGGTACTCTTTTAAAAACCAAACCAAACCCTTGCCTTTCACCACAACTGGTGCATGCTTTTTCCCCCTATTTTGGGCTGCAGAAGGAAGTTATCACAGCTCTTCAGGGGACCACAGTATTTCAGGAGGGGATGTTGGGAGGTTATTTGCATGAGATGTCCTCTTGAACAGTTTTTTTAACATCTGTGTAGCAGACTGACCATTCCTCCACCTGCTGTGCGGTCAGTACGCATGTGATGTTTTTTGACAGTATATGGCTCAAAGAGCTTCATTCTTATATCTATGTATATCTATATTGATATTATATATGTATATATGAATAGCTATAAGAATTAAATAATTTGTTTAATTATGGTGGATAGTCATTGAGTCCTATTCTTTATATAGTCCAGAATAGGACTCTATGATTAGCTACCATAATTTAATTAAACAAATGTAAATCAGAGGAACCAGAAAGGAAACAATTAATGAAAAATAAAATGAAATAATTAAATTACTGGACCAGATAGAGTCTTTGCACAACATTAACATGCCACATTTTAACAGTGGGAGTTTATCATTCCATGGTAGCAGTAAGTCAAGGAAAGAACATACGACATGATATATTTAAATTTGAAATGTCACCATAAAATTCATTATAACCATTACCATGACAGCAATCAATATTTTTGAAGCTTACAGACAGTAAGCACACTCCAGTCTCCGTTATGTGAAACAAGAGATGTGCGACTTGGACGAACATGTGATAAAATTACAATAACAAACGAGAAAACTAGTCAAGACTAAATTTTCAAATAAGCCCCTGAAATCACATCTGCAAAGTTTGAGAGCATGCCAATTTGTACACAGAAAAACCTCCATTTGCACTTAGAATGGGGACTCCTGCTACTGTTACAATACACCTTTTGCTTTGGGCACCTAAGTGCTTGCTTGCTTGCATGCCCAAAATTGGCAATTATATTTTTAGAAATCACTCCTTACCAGCAGGCCTCCTGACATCAGCAAATGAAAATGCATTTGCAGGGCATTGCAAAGAAAATCTTCATCCTCACAAGTATACAAATAGATTGATTTCAGAGCCATCAAATCACAGAAATGTAGGGCTGGAAGGATCCTCATGAGGTCATCTGGTCCAGCCTCCTGTGCTAAGGCAGGACCAAGGAGACCTAGATCATCCCTGACAGGTGTTAAAATCATTCACATTGTCTACAGGCAAGTCTTGTCCTCTAACTACTTTCCCTTACAATGAGCCTTGATCCTCTTCCGAGGGAGAGAGAGTGCAGTTAAATAAAGTCTGAAGTGTTCGAAACCTACCCCTCCACTTCATTCACATATCAAGAGAAGAGGAGAATAACCATGACAGCAGAGACAGAATTGGGGACGGGAGTTGGTGAGGGGGGAAATGGAACATATTCTCAATTTGTAACCAAGTGAAAAGTTCTTAACACAGTTGATTTTGGGGAGCACTATTTAGAGCCTTAAGGGCTACAGGCGGGACACTGCTGCATTAGACATGATCTGAGGTGGTTTTCCTTGCACATTTAAAACTCCCAATGACTTCACTGAGAATTTTGGATGTTCAAGATATGCAGGATCAAGAAAAGGACAAAAGGTTCTGTAAGAATGAAAAGCACTATGTAAGAAATAAGTATTACTATTATTTATTATTATTTTACTTATAAGTATGGAATCTCCAAGTGCTAAATATCCTAAACTTTGGCCCCCAAAAGGCCTCCTTTTTCTCTGTATAAGAACTATGCATGTGAAGACAAATTCAGCAAAGCATGCCAGAGTCCCAACAAGGAATATGTTTTTGTGTAAATTTGTAATTTGGTCATTTTCATATTTAATTATGAAAAAGACCAAGAGAGATCATTTGAAACCTCTAAAGCTTGTTATGTACATTCTTATTTACAAAAATGTTGAAACCCATCTAATATTCAGGTAGACTACCAAAGCCATTTGAGTTAATGAGCAGATGTGAATTTAGGCATGTGCTATTCAGTCCATGTTTCTGTTTCAAAATAAATTGTCAAAATATTTAAATGTGCTAATAATCCCTGAGCCTATAAAATTGAATTAAATCATTTTACAAACAAATCTCTTTCCAATTTGCAATTTTTTAAATCAGATCAAAGCCATTTGTCAGGTATCTGAACATAAATATGGCTTTAACTGAATTGCTTTTAAAAGTATACTTAGGTTAAAAATCAGTTTTAAATTGCATGTCTAAAATATTTACTAGGGAGTTCGTTGTTAAGGGGGAGTAATAATTGTTTTATGGGCTAACTAACCTACCAGAATCATTTGTTTTTATTACGGAAACACTTGCATGGCCTGAACTTTGTTTTACTTGGCTACCTTATAGTAACACAATTTGATTTTTAACATCTTTTATATTTTTAGTGAATTTAGTGCTCATATTGAAAAGCCCACAAATAATGGAAAATGCATAGTTAATCAAGTCTTAAAATACATAGATTTTATATTAGAATTTCAAGTTTCTAATATTTAAAAATACATTTAGGCTTAAAAAGTAAAAAGACTTCTGAGTCCAGCAAAGCATATACTGGGTATGCTTTAGCGTCACTTGCCCTTCTGAAAATCAGAAAGCTCTTGGGATGCACTGGCTTGCAGCACTGTTCCTTTCCAATTGATCGACATAATCATTTATGTCCAATCTTGATTAAATTAGAAGCATGCAATTAAAATCTTTTGGCGCACTGCCATAAAAATGTTTAATTAACAGTTCAACCCTTCTGTAGCAGATGAAGTGTAAAGGAATTATTTAAAAAACATAAAATTCAACAACTGGCGGCACCTAACATTTTTTCACACATACTTTAAACCACAAACTGTATATTGTGCCACAGTAGATTTACAATTTACATACAGTTGTAATTAACTATATTTTGTGTAAAGCCATACAACCAAAGATCTTTCCAAGTCCTACTCTGGACTTCTAACTGGGCAAAATTCCAATTGTCTTCCACATTACAATCACATTCATCATCTTCTATCTAAAGCAAATGCCTATTTACAATTTTTTATGGGAATAAGACCAGGAGTCAGGGACCTTGGATTCTACTCTTGTCCCTGCCAGGGAGTTGCTATGTGACCTTCAGCAAGCCACATCTCTCTGTACCTCAGATTCCCCATGTATAAATTTGGGGTCATGACACTTCTTCTTCTTTGTAAAGCACTTTGAAATCTATGTATAATTATTATTTTAAATTTCAAACAGTAGCACTATCTTTCAGTTGGTTTACAAGCTAAATACTTGCTTCGCGTAGTTTTACTTGACTAAATTCACAACTGGTGTATTATTTAATATTTACAACACAGCAGTGTATGAGTTCCTAAGCAGAACTGGGGCTCTTTTGTCCTCAGTATGGCACCCTATCTGAAGATCTTATAATCTGTGAAGGCAAGTGACATCAAAAGTACTTGACAAGACGGATATAGTTTTTAAATATCTATAGACAACTGCAATTTTTTCATGATAATTATGAATACTTAAATCATTACTAATTGGCTCATTTCTTATAGGCATCACTGCTAAGTTATTCTTGAGGAGAGATCTGCAGTGTAAAATAGTAGCATTAGATTAGATAGGGGAGGACATTCCACGCACAAGAGCAGGATGGAAGTAGTCATGGAAATGTTTACATGAGAAGCTGACAAAGGGTCAGACAAGAATGTCTTTGTTGGTAAACTGTAGGAGATACAACTGGCACAATAAGAAGCAAGAGAGGACAAATGAGGACAGAAGAGTTGTGAAGGGTCTTGAAAGGGAGTACAAGAAGTTTGAACTTGGTGCGGTGAAACAAGGGCAGCCAGTGAGGGAGAAAGTTAATATGATCAAAGCAAAACGTAAGGAAGATGATCTTAGCAGTTGCTTTTGCATGGGGCAGAATGGAGTGATGGTTCAGGGTTTCTAGAGAAGAGGTTACAGTATGTAAAGTGAGAGATTCTGGCTTAAAATTTGTCTGGGCAGAAATAAAAAGGACTATTTTAGAAACTGTATGGAAGAAGTAGGAAGTCTTGGATACCACTTGGGGATAACAGGGGAAGAAGAGAGGATGGTGATGATGACTCCCAAGTTCCAGCCCCAAGAAATTTCCTCAGGTTTGGATGCCTAAACTTATGCAGTGAAATCAATATTCAGAAGTGTTGCGCCTGAGCACCCACAGATCTTAGTGACTTTCATGGGAGTTGTAGATGAACAGCACTTCTGAAAGTCAGGCCACTTAAGGCCCGACCCTGCACCATGTAAGTAAATGGGAGTTTACAACTGACTTCAATAAGCTCAAGCCCAAATCATTAGGTGATTAAAACCAGATTTAGTTCCTGAGTTTAGGCAAACTATGTTTGAAAAAATTTGGCATAAGTTCCTATACAACTTGTTCTTGAAAACATGCCTTTTTGTTTACTGCTCATAACACAAAAAGTAGGGGGTCACCAAATGAAATTAATAGGCAGCAGGTTTAAAACGAACAAAGGGAAGTATTTCTTCACACAATGCAGTCAAACTATGGGAACGCCTTGCCAGAGGATGTTATGAAGGCCAAGATTATAATGGGGTTCAAAAAGGAACTAGATAAGTTCATGGAGAATAGGTTCACTGATGGCTATTAGCCAGGATAGGCAGGGATTGCTGTTTGCCAAAGGCTGGGAATGGCTGACAGGATGGGTCACTTGATAACCTATCCTATTCATTCCCTCTGAAGCACATGGCACTGGCCGCTGTCTGAAGACAGGATATTGGGCTAGATGGGCCATTGGTCTGACCCAGTACGGCCGTTCTTATGTTTTTGCTATCATCATGCCATTAAAATACTAGAATTAGAAATGCTCAACCATTTAAACAATTTTCTGAAAAATATGCAGTATAATTACTGGTTCTGCACTGAGAGCTTCTGTGCGAAGTTTTAGCCTGATACAGCATTAAATGACAACATTATAATCTCTCTTTTGAAAACTGAGTTTGTAACATTATAACTTGAACTACAGTAGGAAGATGCACCCTATATGTGATGGTGTAAGAGTACATGACAATAGAAAGTAAGATATACTGCACTTACAAGAGGTCATGTATTAAGAATCTATTGTAATATTTTCTTACTGCATATCATGTACAAGATATGTCGACTTAAGCAAAACCTTGTGTCTTTAATGTAATCACTATTGCTTAATGATAAGGAAAACTAAAAGGCCAATTAATTATAGGATTCAATATTTAGACCATCAAACTCTTTAGCACTTAACAAGCAATTAATTTGTGTCAATGAAAAATGTTTTGGTAATACAAAGGTGAAAATCAATAGCACTAGCATACTTGTTGCACTCTTTACCACTGACAATTTATCCAAATAACTACAGTCCTTAAGGGAGCCACATCACTTTGATGTTTTAATTTATGTACTTTCCTAGCTGACGTTAATCCTTTAAAACAGAGATTTACCTTTTCCGTGTGTTATTCAATGCATTTGGCAATGCTCACCCTTTTATTTAGTTGTCAAGTAAATAAGTATATCACAAAATCTATGCAGCTCGATTAGAAGCTTTTTATTTGAACTTATGTTCCTGTTTTTTAGGCTTGGCTGGCTGGCTGAGGCAATTTCATTGCTATCCTAAAGGCTAACTGGAAGGATGTGTGTCTCTGCTGCTTCAATAAGGAATTGCATGATAAAATATTTGTTTAGTTTTTTTACCTTTTGGATTACATATAAAATGTGTAGATTTTCTGCTCTGAAGTAGTTACTGAATTTATGCAAAAATCTAATATATGTGCATATTACGGTGGCACAGGTACAGGGATAGGGTTTATTATGAACAAGAAATATGGTGGGACAAAGTGCAGCTGTTTGTAGTATCCCTCTGCCTAACCAATTGTTGTTTTTTTTTTTAATGGGGGATGCTCCTGGGAGACTATTTGACTTCTGCACCTGCCCGTGTTGCTGTACTGAAGCACACAATATATGGAAGCTACGAATCTATTTCAAGGTCTAATATATCTCAAACTGTACACTGAAGTAAACTGTTCTGTCAAAGGTAAACACCTTTGCTAAGTGGTGTATTACGCTGCAGCAACATTGTGAAGTATTTTATTTTAATGATCATTGGAAATAAGTATTTTAAATACAGAACTGCATATTAATGTAAACTACTGCATCACTGCAGAAACATACATTTATTATCACCACCACCAACTTTATGGGTATCTACACCCAAAACTCTGTAGGATATATGAATAAAAAGAAAATTAAGATATTGCATATCAAGGAAAGCAACATGTCCAAATGCATCATACAGAAGTATTATAATCCCAACATATGCATCATAAAAGTCTGGAATTTGAACTGTGCCACTTATGTGCTTTGACCAAATATTAAAGAAGAAGTGATTAGACAGCTCCCCCAAGACGACACTGTCCGCTGCTTGTAGCTTGGGAAGTTAAGCTGTTCCAGGTCTCCACTTCCACCAAAAGATATAGAGCAAATCAGTTCAGGTATGGATTGGTTATTTGCACATTAAAAATTAGAAGACTTTGACATTAACAACCAGCCAAGGATGCTGATTTTGTGGGCAAATACCTTTGAGCAGTCCTGTTGATGCTTTGCAACAACAGCAATGTATATCAGTTTTTCAATGGTAGCCCTAAACAAAACACATTTCAATAATAATGCAGTCTAGCTCACAATGGCATGACTCACTATACCAAAGTCCATGTCTGGAAGAGTGAGACACAACCTCTTGACATTTTGGTGATGATAAAGGACACCTGACCCCCATAAAAACTTCACCTTGAATATAAACTTGGTTCACTTTGCAAATAAAACAAACAAGCAAACCGAATCTAGAGCATACCTAAATCAATAAAGAAGGCTGCATCAAACATGCAAGATCCTTTAGAGCAGTAGTTCTTTTCTATATCATGACCCCATATTACAAAAGAAAAATCTGGGGACTCCCCTCTCTGATCTAGCCATAAAGAAAGAGAGGATGGTGGTGATTTGCTAAACACTTGTTTGTAAACCCTTCTGGAGGTCTTGACATCCAAGGGGAAAACCCATGCACGAGATCCATACTAAACAAGCCAAGCCAAATAATCTTATCTGACACTTCAGCAGCCTCTATTATGTCCCAGCTGAATTTTAATATGAATGTAAAGCACTAAACCAGACCATAAAGAGCTCTCAGAGTCAAACTCACTCCTTGAAATTGTACTAAAAATGCACTGGAAAACCAGAGAATCTATGGAGCACAAATACAATACAAATACAATATGCTCTGTTAAATAAGCAAACAGATGCATTTTGCACTAGCTGAAGTTTCTGAGTCATCATCAGGTGTAGCTTTATACAGAGCGCATTGCATTACTCCAGTCTGGAAGTGATGAAAACACAGGCAACAATGGTGATGTCTGTATCTGATAGCAAAGGTCATAATTTCTAGCCCAACTGACAAAGGAAACAAAAGTTTTGGCTAAAACCGCTACCTGGCCATCCTGAAACAATTGAGGAGTCAACAAGATTCCTAGATGACAAAAACAAAGATGTATAGCTAAGTGTCAACAGTATACTACAGCCTAAATGACTTCACTAGCCCCTCAGAAGCCTCTCACACATTGTCATTCACCCGTATCATCAGAAGTGGATTTAATAATTCCCTTTATTGTTAACTGGTGATATTTATTTGAATTAGTATGACAAAGAGATCCCATAATTTCAGATTATTTTCCATGTCATTTAATTTAGTATGCTGTAAGAGAAAACGAAGTCACATAAAATACCTTATCTCCTATTCTAGATCACTGTCTGCAGTGACCAACTAGAGTTTCTATGGCCAAGCAACAGTGTAAACTGCTATGCCCAGTGCATATTTTTCTTCTCCCAGTGGATCATTTGTAGTGGTAGAACACATCTATTTAACAGCACTCTTGTAGTGGCCTGTAATATCCTGAACCAGTTTTATTATCCAATTTCTTGTATGTCTATATTTGTATAAAAATGCCAAATTTTCTGTAATTTCAGAATACATAATTTAATTCACTGATAAATTATACCTTGATAGTCATATATATATATATATATAAACACACACCCACACACACTATTGACTTGTATATATGGATCTACAAAACGTGGTTTAGGAAATAATCAATATTTTATTATGTAATTGACCTTTGATTTCAAATAGTAGATTGCTGTAGCTGTGTCTGTTTAATATTAACCTATAATCTAAAGATTCCCGTAATACAGAAGATCTTTACAAATCACAACTGTAGGTGTATGTGTATTATAGTACACCTTCAGACTAACTTTGCACAGCTTTCTAAATGCAACAACATGAAACTATTAACTCATGGGTATGATATATTTTCAACAAATATTTTTACATGTAAAATACTAATAAGCAAACACAAAAACCCAACCCCATAAGTGTGATATGTTTTGAGTAATGCAAAACTTAAGAATTCTGTGCTCCAACTTCCACCAACCTACAGTAAATCTGTTTCATCTTATTATTTTTTCACGTAACTGAGAAGCAATTTATAAGTAAGGGCCCCATCTTTACTGTAGAGCCTTCTAAAGGACCATCCCTGATTTACAAACTCACTTTCTGCTTCCAAATCCTTCCAAAAAATTCATTTATTTTGGGTAGTATTTCACTAACACCACAGGTGTGTCAGTCACCATTGCCACTTCTGCACATGATCATGACTGTATTGTTAAAAAAAAAACAAAAACACAAAAAACTCACAAGACAACGCAACAAAATAACTTGAATGTTCAATATATTAAGTTTCCATAAAAGAAACTTAGAAGAGGTTCTCTTTATCCTCTCTACCACCTATAATTTTGTCATTTCACAACCATTCCCCAACCCCTTGACCTCCATCTTCTCTGTACTGTAGCTCCTAAAAAGGGGATCTTTTGGTTTAAGGTTTTAAAAATATCTAATCTATAAAACACTCTCCCCACAGTATATAAATAATAATCTGAGATAAATCTGATGCCTTTGTTTTAAAAAACCTCATTTTCTACAAATATTGTGTTTCTGTCTTTTTTGCTTGTGTTCAATAAATTCTAACTTTCTGGTCCCCTTACTTGCCCCTCAAAGCACATACCGAAGTGTCAAATTTTCTTAGTGTGTAATGGGCTTAGATACACATTTTACAGCGTGAAACAATCAAAAGTGAATGTTAAAGTTAAGCAGCTTTATGTGTAAAGACAGATATTAAAACATTTCTTCAATTTTTGTTACCACACCAAAAAATAATTTTTTTGGAAAAATGTCTAAATGTGAATTTTAAAAATAATTCAAAATCCTTACACTATAAATATTTATATTCAGCTATTTTAACATATGTTCACTAAAAAAGTCAAAATCTTGACAATTTTTGTAATTAAACTGGTACAGTCTTTCAGATAATTCTGGCATTTGCAATAAAAATTCAGTACTGTACTAGCAAAGAAGAAAAAAGCATATTTTTAATTCATTTTCTGCCTGTCCTTCAAACAGCTTCTCAATAATAGCAACATAAAGTCAAAGCACATGTATTAAAAATTTTACTTAAGAAAACGTAACTTAAATTTTAATCTGATAATATAATTTTGCATCAACCATTACAATTACTTAGTATTAAAATGTGAATCGTATGATTTGACAGCCAGTATACAATGAGAGCACAAAGTGACCTTGAACAGCAGTGTATAAAAATACATTTATCACTGAAATGGCATGCTGGCTGTCAGTCAATATATGCCTCTCATTTGTTAGGAGGTTCTCCTGCTGTGATTCCCTCATTACAATTTGCTTTTACTTCCTGGGCAAATGACAACCAGAAAATGAGGCAGCTTCTATCCTGACCAAACTTAATCCAGAAAAAATTAGATGACAGCTGCAGCCAACCAAGTGTTACAGGGTGTTTTACAAAATGTTTCTAAAATGACCGGCTATATATCCTTAACGCTACAAAATATTAAATAGGATAGCTAATGAACTAGCCTCATTGTTTTTAAAACCATCACATATTATTAAGTTATATATAGTGATCTGCAAAAATCAATCCCGCTTATTTTTCAAACACACCAGATGTTTACAAACATTTGATTTACATTCTACTTTCGAAAACATTTCAGTTTAAGATACTTCAGATAATACCATCAAAATTCATACAGCAATTAACTCCTTTCCTATATATAGAACTGTTATTCCCACATGACAGCATTCATCTTTTCATACATGCAGTCAATTCTATCCTAGTGTATCAAAATGTTTTTAATACCACACCCATCACCATGGAATCTGAGCACTAGTATGTATTGGATAACTGATTCTTACTACTGAAGTTTAATCTGCCCACTGCAACTATAGTTTTAAAAGAACGCCACACAGCTGATTGGTTAAATGGTATGTTATAGTTTATAATTTAAATTATTTTCCTAAAGGCATCGTGCAAGCCACACATATGGTCCAGAAAAACAGAACAAGAAATAAAGCTTTTATATGATTTTAAATTTTTAAAAAATATTTTTTGTAATACTCAAAGTTAAATATAATTAACTAAAATACATATTATAAAGTAATAAAGGGGGTACACATATGTATATAGACAATGAAGATTAATTCAGAAAATGCATAAAATCCGTATCTTTGGGCAAAATATAACTCTTGAATTTACATGTGCTAACAGCTATAAATCATTGTAAAGTACTGGTTCTTGAACCACAAATCCCATAAGATTGATGTTCAATAGGCGGAATGATGTTTGGGTTGATATCCTAGCTCAAGAGAGCACTTTTCACTAAGAAAAAACTTTGAACATTTTCCAAAAACACAATGTGGAACAGAATCACCATTTATTATAAAGGCTTTATCTAACCAACTTTCATCACAGAAATCATATTCTTAATGGGAATAGCTACATGAGTGCTAGAAATAAACAAAATTAGGAAGCATTAAATAACATTAATCCACTCAAATAATATGATACAAGATTCATTAAGAGATTACATTACAAAGGAGCATAGAAAAATAAAAGGCAACAGTATGCTATCCAACTAGAGTGCAAACAGCTTTTCTGGAAATAGATCTATTTTAACTCTAATTTGAATAGCAATATACTTAGTTATTTAAATAATCTACAGGAAGTTTGGGTGTAAAAATTCTCCAAACTATTCTCTTTGTTTAAAAAGCTATGATAAAGTTCAAGAAAGGAATACCCATTTTTGACTATGGAGGCTACTGAATTTTATTACTATTTTGGTACAAAATTTGGTGTAGCACTGCATCAGCATGATGGTGACATAGTATCATATTAGTGATCTTCTAATGTATAAATATAACCTCTTTCAATAACAAAGAAAAAGTACAATCACATACCTTGAAAGTATACACATTTTGACAATAACTGTACCACAAGCAAACTTCTCCCACTCCAAATTGCAAACAAAAAAAGCAAAATAAATTCATAATTCGCTCATATTAAAAAGTTAAAATCCTTTGATTGAATCTGATCAGCACAATGGATTGTGACTAAAAGATTCAATATGATACTTAAAATAAAATGGAGAATACAAGAAGAAAACTTCTGTTATTAAACTGACTTCTGATGGACAGACATTTTTATTTTTACATAGCATAGAAGAATTATATAATTTTATCAGAAAACTCTGTAAAAAGTTTCCAGTTTTCAGGCTATTAACTTTTAAAAAATGAGCAGCAGTGATACAAGAAAATAATTCTATGTCTAGGTAACGTTATATGGCTTATGATGCCAAAAACACACATTGCAGAATTACTGTAGAATCTCCTTAATTGGGACACTCTTGTGGAGAGTTTAACATCCCTGAGGAGCATCTATGCTGATTAAGAGAAAAAGCTATTACAAAAAGTCTGATTAGATTTAAAATGAAATAAAATACTGTATTGAAAAACACATACAATAAATATAGCCTCATTGTATATAAATACACATGCTCTTATCCCTGTTTCCCTCTTTTTGAAATGAAAATTATTCTAAAATAATTATAAAAGTTTAAAAGAATTTTCTGCATGTCACCTGCCTTATTTCTTTTAATCTTTATTTGGTAACCTGTAGCCAAGACTGGAGTTTACAATTTCACACCTATTTAAAAACAGGACTACTCACTAGGGTAAAAGAAAAAGAATTTGGTCCTAAACATTAAACAACATGTAGCCCTTTCGCACTGACCAAACATTCTTATAAAGCCAATTTTTGCTAGCACTCTCCTATTTAAGCAGCAACACTTGCCATGTGCAGTCAGTTCTGAGGGATAAATCAGTTTCCCAAGAAATGTTCCAATGAACTGACCAATTCTTTTAATTAAAGTGTATTTGCTTATGACACTGTTTGATAAGGGAGCAGTCTTATTGGTTAACATTTGTTCTTAATATCATACCAGGAGATCAATGTAACTAGTCACTTGAATAAGACAGGAAGAAGAAATTAGCCCTAAATATTATTTTGTTGTTGTTGAAATGAAACCTTCCCCCAACTTTAATCATAAAAACCTTTAAAGAAAAAATGTAGGCTACACAACTAAAATAGTATCTTATATATACTTCAAATACCGGAGGATATTTAACCTTTGACTTCATGAACTCCAGTTCACAGGGAACATGCACAAATCAACAGCTCATAGAAGCATGAGCTTTAAACAAAAGTTTTTACTAATGCACACAAAGTACAAAAAGTCAGCAAAATCACTCCTCCCTACCAGTATTTTGGGGTTCTGGGGTTTAATTATCCTCTCAGAATCATTCTGCCCATGGCCCTGGAA
Source organism: Mesoclemmys tuberculata (assembly GCA_007922155.1). Taxonomy (NCBI): domain Eukaryota; kingdom Metazoa; phylum Chordata; order Testudines; family Chelidae; genus Mesoclemmys; species Mesoclemmys tuberculata. Next base: position 16,996,328 of record ML675629.1, on the reverse strand, counting down.
AAACAGTTTGTGGAATTATGCCTTTTGATTCACACACTGCTCCCTTCTCTCCCTCGAAGAACCTCTGGTTTGATTCCCAGACCTTCACTAAGCTTGTACTCAAATACTAACATGTTACCATTCCTTCTTTCCTTGCCCATGCTCTTCTTTCCACTTTCACCATTCACTTCCAAGAGGTTACAGCATTAAACATTAGGGAGCTTAAACTTTCAAAGCCGCTACAGAGATATGGAACCCCATTTCCCATTAACTTTAAGCAGCTTTGAAAATCTCAACCTAGGAGCTCAATCCTACAAAAAAATAAAAAAGTTATTCATGCTTTTGTATACTCCCACTTATAATCTCACTGGTGTTTTATGTGGAAAATTGTAAATCAGCTTGTTAGATCTTTTTGCAGGTATTCATGTTGCTTTATAAAGTCTAAGCTTTAAGTTCAACAGAGACATGTGTAACTGACTGGAAACAGCCGTTAGAATAGTAGGGGACTATGTATGGGAATAAGCATATGAGAATATGTAATTTTTTGTGTGATTAGCTGCCTGGAACTGCTGCTAGAATGCTTGATTAGGAGCACTTCCAGCAAGAACTCTCAAAAGTGGATAGGTGTTTAGGATCTCATGGAAGTAGTGCTACCCAACATATAATGACACCCACTGGGACAGTATGCCACCATGTTGTCGCAGGAGGTGATATTAAATCATGGCATTGGAATTGTAGCATATAATGATCCCCTTTTCTTTTATCCTATTGTTCCTTTTCAGGTGATACATTCCTTTATTTATCTTTTGTCGGAGGTCCGTCTCCAGTGATTGTCACTATTAAACAATGGCAACAAGAATAGATGAAATAGGCAAGTGTATGCCTGCTTGCTATAATGTAGTACTTCTGTGGTTAGAGGGGTACACGTGAACATACTGACAGCAGTACTGAATACTGTGCTCAGGCATGTTAGAAACATGAAATGCTCTGGACAGCTATATCTAAAAAGGACACTTGATTCCATATGCCATCTCTTTCCAAACCTTAAATATACTACACAAATGTGAGAGCAAATTGGATGCAGATTTTATTTTCGCATCTTTTAAAAACATTTGGTTGCTTCTACTTTTTAAAATCAATGAAGACTCTCTAACTACCACTTTGATGTGACCACACATCACAACTGCAGCTTGTTTATAGAGATAGATCCACTAACAGCTGTGTCATAAGGTGCACACACGTTCTTGCATTTATGGTCAATACCATACAATCTACTCTTGCATTGCACAGTTCATGTATAGTAACATGTCCCAAGGCATTTTACAATCTATACAAAAATAACCGAAAAAGCAAAACCTCAAATGAACTAGATAAGCCATTGGGGGAGGGGGAGAAGAGTGTGTGTATGGGGGGAGAAAGCATTTGAGACTAGCCTTAAAAATGCATCTGAGCATTCAGAAACGTATTCTCCTCTAGCAAAAACATTGCCTATTATTCATACAACTGTGTGCAATTTAAGAAGAAATTTAATTAATGATAAATAATAATACTTAGTGCATTATATAGAGAGCTTTACATTTTCAAAGCAATAAACATTACCTGATGAATAATTATCCAATAGTTAAAAAATAAGCAGCAAGAGGCAATATGGTAAGCACCTTTTTCTGATTTTAAACCTTTTTATTAAAATGCTCTGGATACAGATTTTCTTTGCTCGTTGTTAATTATTATTTCAATTCCCTTTGAAATGTACTTTGATATCTGGATTAAAAGGTTTAGTTTCATTGTAGCTTCTCTAAGTACCTCTTTATCCTCCACTAAAATGCCATTTTCTAACTTCTCACAGCAATACTCTCAGTGAATCACAAACAGATGTCCCAATGCCACCTGGAGAGTGCACAGGGCATTTTTTTCCTTTTCCACAACAGTGAAAGCATACCAGTGTCATAAAAGGCTTCATGGAGGAATTCATCAAGATTCTAGCCCTTTTTTGTTACGCTCAGTTACCAATTAAAGACTTGAATGGAGAATTTCTTGCCAATAATTTGGTAACAGTGTCTTCCAGAATTCTGGATATCTGGGTCACTCTCCTCTCTGTGAAGCTTCATGGAGGTGGTTCAGCACGTAGGCGCTGCATGCTCTGGCAATACACTCCTGGTCCCGCTGGTTGCCAGATGAGTTCTTCCCAAGCTATAAAACTTGCATAATGTCATTATTAGCAAGATATTCCAGAGACAATGAAATCACTATGTTTTTCCTGGGTCTAATATACAGTCTTAGAGTAATGATTCCACTTAGTCCCTGACCCTGACCTAATGAGCCATCTAGGTTGCGTAGAACCGTGGAAGATGCTGCTATCAGAAAGAAAATTATTGGTAAGAAATTCTCTGCTTTGCAGCCCAACCTCTCCCACAATTCTGGACATCTGGGAAGCAGGGAGCAGTGATGTAGAAGGGTTATGAAAACAAGAGTTTGGTAGATAAGAAGGACCCTCCCCCTTTTTCTTTGGTCAAAGGTTTATGTTATTTCTGGGCTACTGCCAACAGCATCTGCCAAAGGAGTCTTCTGTGGAAGATAGGAAGTCTACTTACTAAAAGGTGTTAGCTATAGACCAAGTGGCCACTTTACAAATCTGCAAAGTGGACACTCTTGACTATTCAACTCACGAGGCTGTTAAGAATCTCGTGGAGTGTGCCTTGATCCCTACTGAGAAAGGAACTGCTGATGATTTGTAGGCTTTCATGATACACAGTCTAATCTACCTAGCAGTGGAAGATTTGGAAACTCTGAGTTCTTGGCACTTTGAGTGGAGGGTCAAGAATAGAAAGTCTGATCTTCCTGTGGATTCTTTATGCATCAGATGGACTTTCAATGCTCTTCTCACATCTAATGCATGTCACACCTTTTCAGTTGGGTGTTGAGGTTTTGGATAAAACAAAGGAAGCATAACTTCTTGGGGAATCAAGAATTCATCATAGGAAGAAAGGATTCAGGGTGTCCTGAGCACCACATTGTCCACATGGAACATGCTGCAGGGTTCTTGTATAGATAAGGCTGCCATTTCCAACACTTGCCTGACAGATGAGGCAGCTACCGAGAAATAAGTCTTAATGGATAAATAAAAAGCCGACACTGAAGTCAAAGGCTTGAAGGGATGGTTTATTAAGGCCCCCAAAACTAGTGGAAGGTCCCATTTTGTAAGGAAAGGCCTGACCAGTGGTGTGGCTAGTTGGATGGCTTGAAGGAATCTGGATACCTGTAGACTGTATGCCAAGGAACAACAGGATCCTGTGAATATCATACACCGGATGTGCAATAGTATGGGGTGGAAGGGCTCTGACTATGCCTTCTTGGAGAAAATCCAGAATGGCTGGAATTCCAGGATCTCTGGGATTTGCACTGTGCTCTAGTCACCAGTTGTAGAATCTCAACAAGACAGAGGAGTATGCTTTTAGTGTCAAAACCCTCTTAGATAAAAGCAATGAGTCTGGAGGACAGGTTGAGACCTTCACTCTCAACAGACAGGCTATTAGTTGAAGCTGTTTCAGGTCAGGATGAAGAAGAGGACCTTGCAAGAGAATCTCTGGTCTCTACCAGGGTGGACTGGATTTAAATCACCAAGAGAAAATCACTGATTTAAATCATGATTCCCACTGACACGTCTGCACATATTTCTTAAACAATGGTGCAAATCTACTCACTAAAACATGTTAATTTACAACTCAGAACAGCATTTTACAACATCTAGGAGGGTATACCTTGTGTAATTTTTTAGATAACTCAATTTTTATTAATTTAGGAAATAGTACATAATACTCATTACCTGTGTGAAGCTGCAGATGCAGCAGCAGTACATTAGGAAAGGTAAGAACTAAATCTCACACACACACAATAGCACTTATATTTTATTAAACTAAATCTTAAATGTTACATAAATGTTTCACATTTGCAGTTGCAGCAGTCTCCTGAGTTGCCAGCTGATGGTTGTCCTCAAACTCTTTTTTTTTTAAATTTAAATTTTCAAATTTTATTACAGACAATTTTCTACAGACAAGGCATCACAACATTAAATGTACACTGTCCTTAAAACTTCTACAATTAGCTCTGATCTTCCCCACTCCCACTGTCATTTTTATTCATAGACAAATAGAAAGATGAGTTTTCCCGCTTTTTCAACTCCCAGTTAATTTCTTAGCTTTGAGTGAATAATACCAAATGATGAAAATATTCTCTCTGTGCCTGCAGAGAAAGCTACCGCTGTGAAAAGTTGGCTTAGCAACTGAAGGCACTCTGTTTCAAGGTGCCTGGCTAATGATTTCCACCAGTTCAGGGGAGTGACTTTGTTGAAAACATCATCAGTAAACATGTATTGTTTAAATGGTTCTGCTCCAGCCCTGAAATATATTATGACTGGCATAAGTGAAGAGTGATTATGAGATGCCCATGTCATGGCAGCAGCATCTTCTACAGAAGTTAGGCACCTTTATATCTGGGGTTTAGAATGTTCGCAGGAAAATGAGGTTGTGTTAGTGCTTGATCCATTCGCTTCTTTATTGCCTGCAGTTTAACTTTCTGGTGAGGTATTTCTTTCTTTAATGTCTCTTGAAGTGCCTTCCAAATTTTGACAGCATCAGCAATGCAGCAACAATTTCTCTGAAGTTTGTTTAGGGCTATGGATATAGGGTTTAGTATACTGAGCATATCCTCTACATTCCTCTTTAATCCAATGTTAGATATTTTGGATGAGATACTTCATGGTTTTCTTCATAAAGTTTTATGAGATTAGGCCAGGTCTTAATAAATTGTTCAAATCAACCAACCACAGAATCTTGAGGAAGAATTAGTTTGGATCATCCTGCTTTCTTCAGTGAGGCGGAAGCAAAATGGTGGTTACGGAAGTATTTTGTGACTTCAACAACATTTTCTTGTATTCCTGGAGAAGATGTACTTAAGTCTTTGGCTAAAAGATGCATTACATGGGCACTGCAGCCATATGTTATTAAGCAGCATCCTTCTGTTTCTTCTATTAAGTATCTTTTCATCTTTGCCACACTGGCAGCATTGTCTGTGACAAAACTGCACATGTGATAGTTGAATTTTTGTTCACAGTTTATTATAGCTTTCATTGCCACTTCTTTTCAATATTCTGTTGTGTGGGCATTTCCCAATGTATCTATTGTTTCTGAAAGACATGCAACCCCATCTTCTGTTGTCACACAGGCACATATTACTGGATCATTGTGTGTATTGCTCTAACCATCAAGGCTTAAACTGGCAAATTTCCCCTCAGTATTTCTTGCACACTGTTCAAGTTCCTTCTCATACACTGTATCTACCATGTCAACGAAGTGTTTATTGTGAACAATGTGAAAAGGATAATTTGTGGCATAAATGAATGGAGCAATCTTTTCATCTATGGTGTCTTGTTGTTGGTATTTGCTGGTCCTTACTAGAAATCCATGGTGGTGGGTTTTTTGGATGATTGAAATCTTTTGCTTGCTTCTGATACTTTGTTGTCTGAAATATGTTTAATTGCAGCACTCAGTGGCAACTAGCAATTCTAGGTTTCTCTTACTGCAGCTTTCTATACCATATACTTGGGTGATAAATTCTAAGCCTAGTTAACTAATTAAACAAACCATATGGATTAGCTAAGCTAAACTTTTTTTTTCTAGCAACATCCAACATGGCAAACAGCTTGGGAATTTACTTGTTAAATCACACTTATACTAAAAGGCACAGAGAGAGTCTTGAAGAATGACGCATTGCAAAGTTAATTATGTAAGTTACTAAGCAGTTGATCCACATTGTTCTTCAGACATATCCACATCTTCAGGAACATCATTCTCTCCCAATAAGCAGTTTTCATTATGATGTTTCATTCTTGCAACTAGGCCCTGCATGTCCTTCTTGTACTGTTTACACTTGACACACTTTCCTTTTTTACCCAGGGAAAGAATTTCTTCAAAATATTCCCAGACAGGGTCTCTTTTATGCCCAGAAGCCATGACAGTTTTTCCGTGGCAAAAGTGTGGGGGAATATAGGAAGCTGTGTGTGTACTGAATAATGTCTTCCCTTTTTCTTTCCAGTCCAGTCCACGGTTCCTTTCTACTCTGTCTCCGTCATTTGTCTCTCTGTCTTTAATACAGTGTCTTAACTAACTCCTCTGCCTTGCTTGGTCCAGCTCACCACCACATAAGCACAGAACAACCGTCTTAGCCAGCCTGTGTCTTTCTTTGGACACGTGACTTTAGTCTGCCGAGAAACAGAAACTGAAAAAGAAACTGAAAGCCCAGAACTTTCAAGAAGCATGAGCTGGTAGTTAGATTAGAGCCATTTTTATGAGTGTAGGTTTCACATGTTTGTGATGAGATTTAACTGTAACTGCTACTTTTAAAATGAGAGAGAAATGTAGTATTTTATTGATGATTTAAAAAAAAATCTGATTTAAATAAAAAAATCTGATATTTTTTATTAAAAAGAAAATCATTGATTTTTATCCACCCTAGTCTCTGTGGACGCTAGAATGGGGGTTCCAGTTTCAGCATTATCAGGTTTGAGAATCAAGGTCTCCTTGGCCAATGGAAAGTTATAAGAATTACTGTTGCAGAATTTCATCTCCAGTACAGGAAAGGGTGGAAATGTAGAAAGTAGGTTCTGTGGCCTCGTGTATGATAAGGCATCTGTCCCTCGGGCTCTGGAGTGTGTCTCCCTTGTGCAGCATTTTGGCTTCTTTGTAGTTGTATGATTCGCAAAAAGGTCAACTGAGGGGAGCCCAAATATCTGAATGATGAGATTGAAAATCTCTTGATTTAGGGACCACTCAGAGTTGTTGATCCTGCACCTGCTGAGCCAGTCTGGCTTTGGTTCAGATCCCCTTAATGTGGATCACTCTGAGGGAACAGAGAAACTGTTCTCCAAAGACTCATTATTTCCAGTGCTTCCGTGCTTAGTGTCAGCCTCCTTGTTTCTCTGGTTGTTTAAATAGGCGACTGCTGTCGTATTGTCTGATGAACCAGGACATGGGCGGGAACCTTTGCACTGACCACTCTCAGTCCTAGGAGTTTTATTCTATGAGCCTTCTCTTTCTGGCTCCAGAAACCCTGGGTGGTTTGGGTCTCCAAGGGAGCTTCCCCAGTCCTCCAGACTTCTGTTGTTTGTCAGGTCTAAAGGACCTAGAAGGTGGGTGACTGGATGAAGAATGATTGGGGTACAGTCTGCATCTCTATGGAATATGTTAGCTCATTATTTCCCTGACATTTGTCTGTGGTCAGCGAAAAGTATTCCTCTGGATTTTCGTGGGGTGAGGTCCATCTAGATTCCCCCTGTACCCCAACTTTTTGATTCCACTGTTTTCCCTTGGAGAATCTGTTGTCCCTTCACTGGTATCTGTGTGAGGACAAGGAATAAAAGAAATGCCTATCTGAAAGCCAGTCTGTACTCTCTTCTTGGGGCACTTAATGGGGCACGGATAGACATTTTGGATTTTGCTGCATTGGCAGCCTCCACTTCCTCCAGCTTTTCTCTAAAAAGCCGGGAGCCTGTAAACTTGGCCAAGCATATGATCTGCTGAGAGTGAGGCTGGGTCTACACTGACAGTGGCAAATTCTGTATAGACGCGCTCAGTCGATCCAGGAAGCGACACAGGGAAACCACCCCGGTAAGTGGTGTAGCGCTGCGTCGAAGGGAGTGCTGTTCCCTTCAACGCAGAGCAGTATGGACGCCGTGCAGAGGAGACGCTGCAAAGTCGACGGGAGATACGCAAGTGATTTACATCACTTGTGTATCTCCCGTCGACTGCTGCCGAGTCGCAAAGGTAAGTGTAGACCGGGCCTGAGTGTCCACCTTTCAGGGATGGAGTCATAATAGGTGGCCACTGGCTACATAATAGGCGGCCACTGGCTACATAATAGGCGGCCACTGGCTACTGAGCTCCTTATTGCATCTCATTGAGGAGTCAGATACAAACGCTATTGCCAGGAAGACTGTCTTTAAAGTAGAACCAGAGTCTGGGTGATCTCTGTACTTAAGGGTGCCGAGATATTCCAGTTTGGAGAGGGATGATCTTGCAAAGCAGGTGGCTGCCTTTGATGCTTGGCGGGTGCTAGAGACTTCAAAGTCCTTTTTGAGAGTGGCCTCCATATTTCTACCCATAGGATTTTTAGGGTAGACGTCTTCGTCCGAGGAAATAACCATATCCTGTCCAGGAACGCTACAGTAGAATCAACCTTCAGTAGTTCGGTAATAGAGCCCTTTGGTTCTTGAATGTGATAGATTGTGAGGTTGATCTTATTAATGTGCTTGCCCTTTACAAGCTTGTTCATTCATCCCTAATCACTTCCGCGAAGGAGGACCAAAGGGGTATTGCAGCCTCAGGGGAGGATTCTGAGGGGAGAAATTTACTCTGAGGCTTGCTCTCAGGAGCCTGCTCAGGTTGGATTTGAATCACGGAAACAATATTGTTGCAGATAGCTTGAAATTTCTCAGGGTCGGAGGAAAAAAAACCCAACCCTTTCCTCCATTTTTCCAACATCCTGTTTGGATTCAGAGACAGACAGTTCCTCAGTGGAGGAAGAGGAGTCAGAGGACTCATACCTCCTGGATTTTGGGGGGCATTTTCTTTCCCCTTCTTGCCTTTTTTCTTTTAAACTCTTTTTTGCATGCTTTGGGGATACAGAAGCTCTGCTGCAGTTTTGGGGAAGCCTTTTGTGGCTTGGTTCCCTTGCAAGAGGTCTGTCTCAGAATCCTCCACACGAGGTACCCCCTGGGTTGGGAGAATTCATTGTCAGCTCCCTCCTGGTGGACTTGTGGAGAAGGGGTGATCAGAAACCCTGCTTTCTTTCCCCATTGTGCTCAGGACCCGCTGTAAGAATTGTGGGATGGGGTGGATTTGTGGTCCCATGAGCCTCTTTGTTCTGCAGGGGTCCTCTGGGACTTACCACCAGACTCAAATGGTCAGGGTCTCCCTCACTTTTAGAGTCTCTCCCTGTTCTACACTGGGGTTCCTGGTCCATTTCCCCCCGCTGAAGTCATAGCCGCCTTGGTGGAAAGGGGACCTCATCCGCCTGTCTTGACTCATAGCCCCAGGACCTAACAGTTAGGGTCAGAAGGCTGGGCGCAGGCTGGGCACAACTCACCATTTGTCAAACTTGGGAAGGCTGCCTCATAACTAGAGCACTATTTGGACTTAACCCTGCGCTTTCTCGGCTGCTCTGCCATGCCTGCGAGGGACAGAGGTGCCAGCAGTAGGACGATGCAACAGAGGCTCAGAAAGGGTTAAACTCCCAAAGGATTAACTGATCCCAGAAGGAGGAGGAACATGGGAGAGGGAGAACACCGCTCCTCACTGCATGGCTCTCACTGCACGGCTCCTCCTCACTGCACCGCTCCTCCTCACTGCAGAAGCAGCTGAAATTGCAAGGTATGGGTGGGACCCAACAGAAACCACCATCTGCTGCCACAGTGGCAGAGAATCTGGAGGCAAGCAGGAGCAGAGGGGGCATGGCCAGTGCAGGCAAAGCTAAAACGCTGCAGAGAAAGGAGAGCAGCCGGACATCCAGAACTGAGAGGGATGCTGGGCTGCAGAAAAGCAAAATAGTCACCTGAAGTCATGACGCCTTTTTTCCTAATGGAGACCAAAACCCTGAAAGAAAAAATGCTTTCACCAAGGCCACATCTAAATTAGGGGAAAATGTAATGTTTTTAAAAATGTTTTAGTAACATAATTCTAACCAGCCTTTGCACCTACAATAAACGGAGCAAGTCATGTTTAAATATGCATTAGCTAATGATGGCTAACTCTTGGGGAAGGACCGTGGGTTAGACTATGCATTTTTAAACATGACATGCAGCTAATGCATTTTTAAACATGACTTGCCACGTCTACACTAACCGCAAATTCCTACTTAAAACTGAGTTTGTTAAAATGTGTTAACACATTTGAAACAACACAACCAATTTTTTTAGCTTGGATGTGGCCTAAGAGAGAGAAAACGGTTAAAGCATATATTTGTATACAACTGTAATTAGGTATGCTTAAACCAATATGGAAGGCAGAAAGTATATTATGTTGCAAAGTTGGTTGAACGGTACCTGCCTGTTTGCTAGAGTATAAGGACGCGGCTCAGTAATAAGTGTTGTGTGCAGAAATATTAACAGTCTAAAGAGATGACCAAACACATAGTCTCCTGGCTTCCCGTCAAGTGCTCCTTTCCATAGGCCAAAGGGAAGTCGCTTATTTTCTCATTTGTTCTTCCCCCCGGACATTTTACCTGATATATGGGCAGGTGTGAAAGACCTGCCAAATATATGACTGTCATACCACATAGAAGACCTTTGGCAGGTCTAACCTGTGGATGTGAATTTTGCTAGAGTGGATGAACCTTTTCAATAGTCTGCAAAGTCTGTGCATTCAAATTAACCTTCCTAAGATCCTTTCTTCCTCCTTCCAGCAAATAAACTTTCCCTGGAGAAAGAGAGATATGAAACCTCATACTAAAAACTTGCTCATGGAAATTCTGTCTTGGTTGCAGAGAATCATCCTAGTTAGTAAGATGAAGTTTACTTTGTATCTTGTGCACTGTGGAAGACTGAGGGAAAAGTGGGCAGCCAACACTGACATCTTTTGTGGGACACAGTAGGGGGTAAGAAACAAGCAGATAAATAGGGAGGGGAAGGTTGTGAAAGATTTCAAAAGTAAAGAAAAGGGTATTGCAGATGTGGTGGAAAAGAGGGATCGAGTGGAGGAATTCAAAGAGTGGGATGACACGGGGAGGACAGCAGGCAATGAAGACAATATTATAAATGGCATTTTGAATTGGTGCAGTGGCAGGGAGAGGCAATGTGCATGTCGGGGAAGCCAGAGAGGAGGTGGCTGCAATATCCCAGCAAGAAGATGAGGAGGGATTGGATGAATTTTAGCTGTACACAAAGATAAAAAAAGCCATATCCCTAAGATGTCATGGACATGGATGCAGAAAGATTTGGACATGGCCTGGTTGTGTGAGGCAAGAAAGAGAGAGGAGTAGATGATATTTAGGTTACTGGCCTGAATGACAGAAAGAAGACTGAGAAAGTCTGAAGTGAGGAGACTTTCAGAGAAGAGATCAGAACTTCACTTTTAGCTAGGCTACATTTAAATTGTTTGTGAGAAATCCAGGTGGAGATATTAGAGAGATGCAGGATTGGCGGGAGACAGTCAGACTAGGAATAAAAAGGTAGATGTGTGAGTCATCAGCATAAAGATGGTAAATGAAATCATGTGAACAAATAAGATCATCTAAAGAAAGGGTGTAGATGGAGGGATCAGCCAAGAATGAAGTCCTATAGGACCCTTCCAAAAAGGAGCAAGAAGACTGCTAACTTTCAGAACTGCTAGCTGCTAACTTTTAGAAAAGGGCCAATAAGTGTATTAGGGTTCAAGTGTACAAAACACAAAAGCTTTCAGTCTTTCCACTAAAAAACCTCCCAACCACAGAGTTTCAAAAAAAGAGCAAATTAAGACAAGGAATTCAAAACTGTGAGGCTGGCACATTAAGAACATACTGTAATATGTAAAATTAATAGGTCAACAATTAAAAATATCCCAGGCAGGCCCATCAAAAGCAGATTTATAAACATATCTAATTTTAAGCTTGTGAAAGCTTGCTGTAGCTCCAACATATTTTGAAAATATAATCAAAGTGCTATTCTAAGAGTAACAGCTCTACAAACATCATATTTTCCACAAAGGCTTTCTTAAAAAATACATTTGTATATTTTTCAAACTTTTCTTCAGCTTCTATTTGAAGAAAAAGTTAAACTAATAGAAAACTATGGCTCTTGTGCACATAAGGGACTGACAAGAATTATCTGCCTGAACCTAGTTAAATCTGTGTACAGTAATCTGTAGATTATCCTGGAAGCTACCCAATCCCTTTACTAGAAAATACCTTTCCTGAGAAATTGCTTCCTATAAACACAGGATGAACAAGGAAAAATGCCTCTTCTTCTCCCCTGGATATCTTCTTTTGACAGCTGTAACAAAAGCCCTTTAGCAACACTTAAAGATGGAATCATTTCCAAAAGAAAAAGCTAAAAAGATTTATCCTGGGGAAGAGCAGCTAAATTAGATGTCTTCCTACATGCTTTGTGATGCAAATTCAGTTTTCTATCCAAATCTCAGTACAAAATTGCTACACCCAGATTTCTGTCTTTTGTTTCTCCTGCTGCTTCTATAGCCACTACATCTAACTCAGTGCTATAATAAAATTGCAAAGTCCCACTGGTGTATGATGTGGCCTCAGAGGTTGGTCAGTAAGTCTAATATTTTTCCAGGCAGCCTGGGGCCTTAGTATACTCTTTTGTACTGTTCCAAAAATGAAAAATCCTTTAGAAAAAATTAATGTAATGTTAATCATCCCACCTAACTATCTAACAGTAAAACATAAATTAAACTTAGGTGGACGCCTGGATGAATTTACCGTTTTTAAATTTTATTTTTGCTAACTTGGGTTGTGGCAGAGCGTTTCTGATCACTCACAGTCACTGATTTACCCTCAATAGCCATTCCTGCACTTCTCCCTTTTCCTCACAGAGATGTCACCACATCCTGACTGGCTGTGCAAGCAGAATATGCAGCCTCCTGTAAGCGAAGCCACCAAGTCAGCTAGTACAAGGGGCTCAGAGAAATCCAGCACCTATCTATTAGAGAACCACCGCTGCTGATCTCCTTCGTCTGAAACAAGTGCTACAATGTTGTTCCTGATGCCTAATGTTTTACAGTACTCTCTATGGTAGCACACTACGTTGCTGAAGTACTACTTGGCCAGCTGTGGGCATTACTAAGCCCATTGTTTTCCAAACGGTGTCTGAGGAGGTCTGATAAGGTGGGGATGGTTTGGTTCTGCAATGTTTTTCTTGCTGACTTGTTTTTACATGGCTGGGGTTTGCTGCTGATGGGCTAGACATGTTATATGTTTAAATAAAAACAAACCTCCCTTAATTATTGCATCAAGAATGTTTAGAGAGATTAGTTCAGGTGTAATGCTATGGCATCCTTTGGGGAAAAAAGTGTTTGGGGGTGTGCTAGATGTGCAGAGCCTTGTTTTCCACACAGCAAAACCTAGCACCAGAGGAGAAACCTCACATAAGAAAAGCTAAGGAACAGGACCCTCGAATGAAAATGCATAAGCTGTATTGTGGGGGGACATAAAAAGAGTAAAAAGTTGTGAGAGGAGGTGCACATGTCCCCTTAACACACATTTTTACTGCCCTCCCCTGCCTACAGACTGCCTTTACACCCATTGTTTGAGTTGCCTCTTGAGGACTTGGCCACTGCTTATGTGAGCTAAATTACAGGCTGCAAGTGATCCCAGTCTTCCATGCACATTAGCATGGCTGGCAGTATGTGCCGGAAGGGATATTGGCGTATTTTAGAATGGAAGTGAAATGCACCAAGAATTCTCCCGCATCTACCCTGTGCTCAGGCAACAGCATAATGGAAACCACTGCATGGCTTACAGCTTTCACTCACACACCAGCGGGTCTCAGGTGAGAAAAGGCATGCTTTTGGCCTATAAATTAAAGAACTAGACTCAACGATTATCTTTTATCTACAATGTGAGATTGTGTGTTTCTGCTAATAAGTTTTCCTGGCTCATCTGAACTTGTCATTGTAACAGTGTCTGTAAACATATTTATATCTACAGGTTGCAGACTATTCATCTTTCTTTCTGTCTATAATACATTGCATTCGTTACTAGGGATTTTTCACCCCATTTAGTGATCATATTTCATCATTTAAAAAGCCATTTGATACAAGTAAGATATTCATGCCAAATGTAATATGTTTTTAACTATTTTTGCTCTTATGTAAGAATAATTTTTAAGAATTAAAGCTATTGTCTAGGCATTGAAAGCAGCGCACATACTTTTCAATTAGTTCTTTGACCACTGAAACACAGACTTCATTTCTGTAGTGAGCAAGAAAATTACTCAAACACTCATTGAATTAATTACAGTATATGCTCAAAAACATTTTCACTTTGAATAAGCAGAACCAAACTCTGACTTCTGTTTTTGTATGGCATAATAAGATTTTTATGTACAAAGACTATCTTCTGCAGAATCTTCTAATTCACAAGGACCTGAGCTAATGCGCACTGCAGCTATTCCCATAAAAACAGCCCACTCTATTCTCCTAGCTATACATCATTCACTAGGATCCTCTTCACTATTGACACATGTCTGGCTAGGAACAACTGGTAGGTTAAAGAAGTGATTATAAAGGACTGATTGGCTTATCAGAGATAGGTAAGAAACTAAGAATGAGCTGTTATTCAGTGAGATAAATTATTCGTTTCCATTATGAGCTCTTTATAGATTTAGATACCACAGTTTTAAGGTTGCTTTACACAGACCAGGCCTCATTTTGACTTCAATCTTTATTGACTAAACTGATTAATCACTATGAAGAGCTATTCTAAATAGTGAAGAAGAAAATTAAGCTGTTAAATTTAATGAGAGAAATATAACATTTTAGAAAATTTAATTTTAATATTTAGGCCGAGTTATGCTCATGTGAATATACAATACTTCATTCCTCTTATACCCCCTTCAATCAACTCTTTATAGGAAGGAAACAGCACGTACATTATAAATATCAATTTATGCCCTGGTCCTGAAAACATATTGTATGTGTGCAACTTTATTAATGAGCGTCGTGCCACTGACTTCAGCAAATCGTTTTACCCTGTATCTTTTCAGTACTGTTAATAAATCAATTTTGCAACAGTCAGCCATTGAAACACAATTAATTTAATTATATTTAGATTGTAGTAGTGCCCAAATTGCACTAAGGATCAGTGGATTAAGTTAATTAAGATCAAATGAATCTTTGGAAGTGAATTAAATTAAATCAAATTAAGGCCACTTTAATTCTGAATGAAAGTGTTCACACAGAGGTTTAATGTGGTTTAATTAATCCACTTCAAATTCACATGTTCAATAGATTCAGATTAACATTCCTGGATGTCCCAGTGTAGGTAAACCCAATATCTGTGTATTTACATTTAATATCTACATGGGGCTTCATACTGCAGTCCCTAAGTAGACAAAACTGCAACTGAATTCAGTGGGAGGTTCTGTGTGTAGGGAATGCAGGACTGGGCCCAAAGACAGAAGCTTAAACATATTTGGTAGCACATGGTAGGGTTAAGATCAGCCTAATAATTGTACCATGGTTACAAATTTAACTAGACAGAGACTATCATCTTTCCATAATGAACAGCACAAATACCTGCAGAGATGATATACAAACACTGGTGGCTACAGTTTCAAAAATACAGGCCTCAATTATTTGAAGTAGAGGAACATCTCTGTTAACTTTCAACTATCAGAGTTACTCTTATTTTATTTCCAGGGCATACCTAGCCAAACAATGGCAATATGTTTCACAGACATACAAAGTTCTGATACTATTCACACTGAGGTTAATGAGGAAAAAACTCATTGATAATCAATGAGATTCGGAATGGGCTCATAACTTCCATGGAAATTCATGAGAGCAGGATTAAATCCAAAACTATCTACAATAGTTAACAGCTGTTTAATTGCAATGTGTTTTATTCAAATGTAGGCAATGCATAAGCTCTCAAGGAGATTTAATGTATAGAAAGTTTAAAGGGATAGTAGAAAAGCCATTTTTGAGCTAGAGAAAGACAAATTTATTATAACAAGTGAAAATCAAAGTCAGGCAATCATTTAATAACCTGTAGCCAAACAATTTAATTATATTCACACTTTGTGGAAATAAATATCTTTTTTGCCTTCAGAGTAAATATAGTAATTCTCCACTCAAACCAATTTTCAGATCAAAGTTACAGGGAGACTTAAAATAGTGTTTTAAAATAGAAGCTTGTATCAGTCTTAAATATTGAGAAATTGCCAAAATAACATGCAGCAAATTTCAAGTGCTCAAGAAGAGGCCATCCTTTAGGAAACAAAAGCTGTTTTCAAATATTTTCATCTATGATCCAAATTTTTGTTTTAGTTGCTTTTTATAGTTCTTGTGCTAAAAGTAACCTTCATTGGTCTGTGAATTATTTAAAAATGAAAACAAAAAAATGAATTTTTTCCCCCCAAGATTGTGATACAAAATCAATAAAAGAAAACGTAGAATTATGTTGTGAAGTATTAAGTACCTTCCAAATCTACAGTAGCACAACAGGGCAACAGGGCCTACCAGCATATGAAAACAGCATAACAGAGCAATTTGTCCTCCAGGTGGATGAAGAATGATGCAACACTGCCTTTATGATCACTTTTGTGGCTATTTATTGATAATTATTTGGTATATTTCACCATTACTCTGGAAAAAAAGTTATAAAGGGTATTTTCACTGAAGCCAATGGAACCCATATGCATGTCACCAACTGCAGAATATGGCTCCAATTAATTATTTTTTGTGTCACAGAATTAGTAGTACTGTAGTTTTTCTTTTGTGAAATAAAAAATGACAATGAAATAATAAGATAGTTGTGGCACAATGGAAGACTAGGAGATTTAAGAGGACACAGAGTCCTTCACTTGAGACTTCTAGTCTGAATTTAATCTAGGTCTGTCATGACCAAACACACTCCAGGGAGTTATGCACAGAAAAAAAACCAAATTATGCAAGGAAAAAAATTAAAATTATGTGAGGAAAAAATTATGCAAAATTAAATACTTTTAAAAAACCAAATTAAATTAAATATAACACTATTTGAACCTTATTTAGAAATATATGCAGATATTTTGTATTTATATAGCACATTTTATCACAGAATCCACTGCAGTGCTTTATCAGTCCTTGAACAAAAAAAAGTGACTGTGCAGGTGTGATTTTTAAAACTAAATAACGTTGTTAAATAAACTGAGATTAGTTTTTAATATTTTTCAGCAAAATGATCCCCCCCCAATACAGTAAATTAGATGCTCACATATTTTCAAAGTCCAGGTGCAAAAAAACCCAATTAAACAAAAGTATACTTAGAATCCTTACAGTATCTGAAGAATTGTGCAATGTAACAGAATTATGGTTCAATTATATTGGGTTCTTCTCTCATACTGCTTATCAAAATACTAGCATCGTAAGTAAATAAAATAAAATAAAATAAAATAAAAGCTCCAGTAAGACTAAACCAATAGATTTTTGTTACCATAAAGTTATTTTAAATTCTAGGATTGAAATAAAAGAACACTAGCTCTTTCAGTTTGTCTTCCAAAAGAGAATGCCTCAACCATCAGCATAAGCTGTGTTTGTTACAGCATTTATGTATCTGAAAGCTAATGTTTTCAGATTCAGAAGACTGTTGATGACCAAAACATGGCGATGTCAATTTCCCTGACCGTAGAGTACTCTTGATCTCGTCAGGTGTCACTTTCCCAGTATACAAAGCAAAATCCTCTGCTGAAATGTCACTGAAGCCAGGAATTGAAGTGTAATCCTGCTTGACATGAGACATTACAGGAACTCTTTTGCGGTTGAAAATCCTTGTGCATTTCAGGAACTTAATTGCAGGCTGCCCACTCTCGGCATCACTGATGTACTTCTTCAGCTTTTCAGCTAAATTGTCAACAGCTGAACAAAATAGGTGCACCAACTTGGTACTTTGATCAATTGTTACCTTGTTGACATCTTCAGACCTGAGAAACCTTTGAGCGGTTTCCTCCAAAAACCGAGTATGTTTCTCAAAGAAAAACAGCGGTTCTTCCATTTTCTCAAAAGCAAAGAAAGTGCATGGTCTCTGCTTTCAAATGTCAATGATTGGATTGCACATTTCATTGATAAAATGCATTGCAATCTCCAGCATTAAACAATGGGTTTCATCTGACAACACTCTTTCAAGTTCCTGCAATGAATGTGGTGTCAAGTTGTCCCACACACCCATTTCTTCAACAAAGATGTGATAATATTGGAAGTACTTTTCATGATACTGAAGAGCAGCAGACCAACTGTTCCATCTAGCTGCTACTGGGTCTGGTGCCATTGTTGCACTGGGAACTTTATACACCAGGTAATTTAAGTACTTCGTCTTCCTGCTCCTCACCATATAGAACATTTGTGAGAAAGTGTGTACCAGTGCACTGACGTCCTTGAATGGCTTATAAAAACTTTTCCCAACTAGACTGATTATGTGAGCAAAGCATGTTACATAGATGCTATTGAAAATAGTCCACACAGTACAGTTTAGTAAGCTTTTTTCATGTATGCATTATCTGTGTCAAAAGACAACCACATCGTTTGTAAGCAATTTCATAACTTTGCACAGTCTGAATGGCTGATTTCTGTGATTTGTTTTCTTCATGAAGTGTCTGTCAGTAAGATAGGAGGATATCTTCCCAGTACCATCTTTCACCAATGGTGTGAGTAAAATGTTAAGTACATAGTGGCCCTTGTAGACAGTTATTTCATTGAATATAATGGACATGTAGTTATCTGTCACTTTGTCCTTAAGTTTATTTCTCTCAGTGCTGTAGACATCTATAAGATATGCATCATGAAACTGGTAACCTCCTGGAATTGCACCACCAATGTGTATGAAACGATGATCCTTTTTAGATAACAGTATGTTTACAGCAGCACAAGTTAAGACCCAGTTATGGACAACATCCAAGTGCTCACATTGTGCTATTGTGGTTGTGTTGAAAATGTATGTTACATTTTTTGAGAGTCTATCTGTAATGCAGCTTTTCTTTTTAAATGCATCTGTGATTTGGTGAGGTAGTTGCAATTGTTGATTTCATCTGATGGTCCAGAACGCTGCACTTTTTGGAAAAAAGTGTTTTCCACCATTTTCAAATACCTGTCCAGGAAGATCTTTTACTCACTCTTTTGCTGGTATATTTGCAATGTGGAATGTCATGGCATTTTGTCATGGCATTTTCTGGCAAAATCAATTAATGCTCCCTTGGATCCTCAGTGTGATCCAACATTTTTCATGATCTTTCTCTGTTATGAGATATTATGCAATAATGCATGGTCATACATTTTGTGTGTAACATTAAGCAGGAACATAACTGCATAATTCCTCTGGGTGTAACCAAATGTCAATCACCACCCTAATTTCATATTACAAAAACATCCTTTCTAACTTGTCCGAAAATTCTTTGGACACTTTAATTGTGCTAGAATTTCTGAAGATATCTCCTGGTGTTTATTATCATAGACCACTTCATGTAGCTCCCAGGGCTTTAAGGTTTTTACATCTAATAAGTCAAACTTTTCAACCCAACCTGACAGTGCATGAATACTTATTGAGAAAGAATGTAAAAAACAAAAGCAGAAGTTTTGAGACCAAATTACTTTGAGATATTCTTTTGGAAAAATACTAGTTTTCTCAAAAAACACTCATCCAATTAAGTTTAAACTTTCCTTAACAAAAATTCTCTGATAATTTTCAGAGAAAAGGAAGCTTTTTCCAGACTAAGATGTGAGGGGGAAGAGGAGGGAGAGGTCAAAATGAGGCTTTATGAAGAAGCTGACATAGCAGCTGCAGAAAGCAGTTCAAACAAGTCTTGCTGCACTGAAGGTGGAGAGAGTACACTGGGCCAAGTCAAGGTCTACTCTCCCTCCTACTTCCTTCCAAACTCACAACTATGCAGGAGAGCCCCAAGAACAAAACTGGATATTAACTGGGACAAAGAAATTTGCTCTTTTTAAATTGCGTTAATGAGAAGACAGAAGCTGAAATATCTTGCAAAAGGTACAAGATGACAGAAGAGACCTCCCAACTGGGCCTGCAGTCTTCTGGTGGTTATGGATGAAACAATAAGAGACCAGGTGATTCTAATGCTCTTGCTAAGCCAGGCTCTTGTGATCAGTCATTCGTTAAAAGCCAGTTCATCCGCAGCTGCCCAAACAAAACCCATTTAAGGATAGGACAACAATTCAGTTGTGACAGTGATCTCCGAGTAGTTTCTAGGGGCTACTACTCACCAAACATCAGATGTTCTCTCTTTGGTAATTCAACCAGAGAACTCAGAGTCTGATATAGCAAAAAGGATGAACTAACCCTTTGCTCTATTAGTGTACTTGTGTTGAACCTATTGTACATTTTGTACATATAAAACTTTATTGTATTTGTACCTACAAAACTGAAAAAGGTAAGGGAATATAAAGTTAGACTAATATGAAGTTAAATTCCGTAATTTACGTGAACAGAGAAAAAAGTCTCAACCTAAGCATATGAGTTAGCATTAACTCTGAATTGGGTTGTATCATAATCCCAACTCTGTACATAGGTCTAGGAGAATTCAGTTTCCTTTAAAAAAATCATTCATATACCATTATATATTATTTAACTGAATGAAACATCTCCAATTTCTGCATTCTAAGTTTCCAAAAAATGATATAATTTAACAAAAACTGGATATGCTTTAGATCAGTCCCAGGTTACATAACGGATGTGTATTTAAGACATACATAAAATGCA
This sequence comes from Mesoclemmys tuberculata, assembly GCA_007922155.1. Taxonomy (NCBI): domain Eukaryota; kingdom Metazoa; phylum Chordata; order Testudines; family Chelidae; genus Mesoclemmys; species Mesoclemmys tuberculata. Next base: position 16,975,895 of record ML675629.1, on the reverse strand, counting down.
TTACAAATACATAAGAAAGAGCCTAATGAACTATAAATACATTAACCACTTACCAGGTTTAAAAATTTCAGCCCTTTGAACAGTATTTATTTTAAATTCTGAAAGCAATAAAGATCACATATGTTATGGGCTAATTGATTGCCTATCCCCTCATAACACTAATTTAATTTAATTTTGGAAAATTATCTCAGAAAAGATGAATTTTTAAACTACCTATGGAACAAAGAACTTAAGATAAGTTGAAAACAAAGAATTGGAAGCAACATTGTTTTGAATATGAAAACTTTTAAGATTTTCTTTTTCAAATAAAGCAAGCCTATAAAGAAAAGAAAAATGACATTTTCTATTGCAGATTACTTACTGAAGACAACCTTGTGTAAGAAACATTGCTGCTAACTGTAATTTCCATTTTCTTTGTGAATTTAAAATTCCCCCTTTGTTCAGCCGTACCCAACTTGCTGAAACTGCCTCTACTTGTCATAAAATACTATTTTTTTGCTCATTTATATCTTATAACAACAAAATAAATTAAAAAATTAATACATAAATGTTCTACCAGGCTGAAACTTTGCACAGAGTCCAGAGAATATAAAACTGTCATTTTATAAAATCAATGAAAAAATGATATTTGGAATGGAAATTGCAATTCAACCACAACTACCGCAGCATGAACACACTGCAATAATATCAACGAGCTGCAATGTGGTATGTTTATCATTAGATAATCACACCCCTAGAGGATTAGAGGCACTCAGCTGAACCCTGTGCCTGAGAACACACTTGGGGTGTCATTATCTCATGATAACCCTACTCCCTGTCAAGTCTTATTGCTTAATTAGGGGTTACGAAGGTGATAACAAGACTAAAAGAAATTGGATGAACAGCACCTAAGATGAATGATACCTTAATCAACTTAAATCTAGCTGTTGAAAGACACACGGCCAACAAATGCATATAATCAGTTACAGTGAGCATATACTATATTTCAGAGGAATGGGGTAAAAGGTGATAGAGAGATCTGAGAAGTCTAGATACATTTAATGTCTGACTTATTTGCCAGTTTTCACAATTTTTTTTATGATTGGTAATTCAAATGGGGCTTTTAGATTAAATCACAGCATATGTAAAATGTTAAAAAATTGAAAGTCAATATGAAATTTAGCTTCGACCTTAAGATACCAAGCTCACAGGAGAATGAACCATCATAAACCAATACAGGATTAGTATTACAGTATACAGTATGCAAGTTACCTGCTCAATAGCACACAAGACTTTAATAAACTTCACTTTGTCCTCAAGAGGTAGCAACAGTGTGCTTCTTTATTTAATTTTTAATTACGGTTTAGAAATGGGCAAATTTTTTTTAAAAAGAGCACTTTAAAAAGAAAGACCTCTAAGCTCTATAAAAGCTATTACTGAATGTTTGACTATAGTTCTTTTGTTCTATTTTGTAAACAGCTACCATATTTGCAGATGGAACACAGTCACAGATCTGGTACACTCAGAACTGCTTTCCAATTCACTGTGAAACATCAATTATCTTTATCAAATAACAGTATCTCATCTCAGTGTATTATCAAGATGGAGTCTTATTTTAGCTGGACTGCAGCTCTATCTGTATATCAAGGCTGGCCACAGTGGCAGAGAGTGAGTGAAAGGCTGTGAAATAATCAATAATCATCATCAAATTGTGGTCGACAGGTTGTGAGGATGGAAGTTTTTGATGAAACCTCAACCTTTTTTGTACAGATGATAAGGCTTAACCTTTGCAATACCTGATAACTATGACTCAGAGGAAGCCCTGCATACATTTAAGAGGTTTCATAGTTAAAAAACAAAACCAAACCAAAAAAACTACTTTGTTTTAAGTGGAATACCAAGTCCAGGCTATCAAACACCATCTTCACTGAACAAGTGGGAAGACAAAGAACTACACTGAACATATTTTACTGTTTATTGTAAACATACTACTGTATTTCAAGAGTTCAAAGCCTCACGCTGGGGAAGGCAACATCTATCTATGAACTAGGGGTGTGAGTCCCGTGCTCAGGTGGACATACTTGCACTTGCACTAGCAGTTTAGCTGGGGCAGCACAGGGAGTGGCAGTGAAGGCATAGCCTGGCCATGTGTGCACATGGGTTTGAGGCGAGTTGGTATTCGGTATAGCTAAGCTGTGCCTTTGCTGCCACTGATCATGCTAGCATGGCTATGCTGCTATTTAGTTCCAGGCTAGCTCAATGAGAGCTAGCTTGAGTGTGTGTATGCAGCAGGGAAATCACACTCATGGTGGAGACTTAGGCTATGTCAACACTGATGGTGGCGAATTTGCCGCTGTCCGATCGATATTCCCGGCTCGACTGAGCAGCAAGGAAGATATGATCAATTGATCCGGAAGTTGATTTAACAAAACCGCCTCCCCAGAAAGTGTAGCATTGCATCGACGTGTACGTATTTCCTGTTGGTGCAGCGCAGTGGAGACGGGCACTAAACAGAAGTTAGGACATTGACAGGAGCTAGGCAAACTACTCTGTGTCACTTGTGTAACTCCTGTCAACTACCACCAAAGTTTGCAGCAGTGTAGACCAGGCCATCGCCTAAAGGTCAACTCAGAAGGGTGATTATGTATAACAATGAACAGAACTGGGGAAACAATCCAAAACATTTTCTGCAAATATTACTTTGAATATTTAAACGAATTAATTTCAGCCAGGTTTTTGTCACTTTTAGGCTTACTTTCTCTGGAAAAAAATATTTGGAGAAAGTGAATGTCCAAGTCACATGCAAAAATACCAGCAAAATCTGAATTCCAAATTCTCACATGCAATTATCTGATCCAGAAGTGCGTGTGTGTGCTTATGCAGTTAGGAAATGGAAACCAAACAGGTGACTTATCAGAGCAATCTCAACGAAGCAAGAAAACTCACATTTTAAATATTTACAATCAACACATTCAAAAACACATGAGAAAAATAATTTCAATTTATGAATGCATTCAAGGAAATTATTAAAATAAAAAAATTGCTGTTGTGAGTTATTTGCTCAGATCATACAATCTGTTAATTGCTTTTATTAAGCATCAGCTAAATAAATAAACTGAAAAGCCTTTGTAAATCATCACTAAATTCTAGAAGTGTTGTTAATAACTATCTTACGAAAACCATAAAAAATTAACAAACACTATTTAACTACTGTTTTTATGGATTTTTATTAAAAAACGTTAATCACTAAATTCCTAGAATAAATAAAACAAAAATGTGCTTATGGCATTTAAGATCTTTCCTTGTTGATTTATGTAAAGAGTGACACATATATGACTATAAAGAAGCTTTTCAAAGTTAATGTGAACAACACACTTGATCTTGCACATCTGTGAGTCTCAATCCTGTAGAATGGTGGGGCTAATTAAAAATGCAGCCCAAACACCAGAGAATTCTGCCCCAGAATCATTCCCTCTGACTAGATTAGAAGAATCCTTTGGTATCTTGGAGCTATGACAACAGCCCCATCACCACTAATCTCCAAAGCTCCTGGCACTGGTGCATGGCCAGGACATTCCTATGCCCTGACGTCCATAACTGCTGGAATGACCCCTGGAAACTGTTAGTAACAGGTACAGATTAAGTAAACCTTTAGGCTACCTTCATATGCCCTGGGGGACAAATCATCCAACTTGCCCTAGCATCAAGGGAGTATAAAGGTGGAAAGCCACTTTTGTTTCCTGTCCTCCCTTCAGCTGCACTTAGCATTTTTAACTGCAGCTCAGGATTGGGTCCTTTGGCATGTTAACAGAACTTACTCAATGTACAGGATCTGTACTCAGGATCTGGGCCAAAGGGGAGCATGTATGTGTGTTCAGTTACTTTCAATTAGCAAATCCTCAATCCTGATCTCCAAGGTTCTGAATGACTTGGGCTCAGAATATGTAAACGGATTACTTGAAAATCTGGGATTTAAAACTGTAATTAACTCCTCTTTTGGCACCAAGGAAGAATTACTGCAAGGGTTTGTGAAGACTGATTGTGAAGGAGACAGAAGTTTTTCAGGGGCTGGTTCATAAGGGAATCAAAATTAATAGTAAAAGGTTCTACAGCCACATAAATAA
>ML675629.1:16810057-16966792 GCA_007922155.1 Mesoclemmys tuberculata | reverse complement strand
GGATATTAAAGGAACTGGCGCGTGAAATTGCGAGCCCGTTAGCAAGAATTTTTAAGCAATCGGTAAACTCGGGGGTTGTGCCGTACGACTGGAGAATTGCTAACATAGTTCCTATTTTTAAGAAAGGGAATAAAAGTGATCCGGGTAATTATAGGCCTATTGGCTTGACGTCTGTCATGTGTAAGGTCTTGGAAAAAAATTTTAAGGGAGAAAGTAGTTAAGGACATTGAGGTCAATGGTAATTGGGATAAATTGCAACATGGATTTACTAAAGGTAGATCGTGCCAAACCAACCTGATCTCCTTCTTTGAGAAGGTGACGGATTACTTAGACAGAGGCAATGCGGTAGATCTAATTTACCTCGATTTCAGTAAGGCGTTTGACACGGTTCCGCATGGGGAACTGTTAGTTAAATTGGAAAAGATGGGGATGAATGTGAAAGTTGTAAGGTGGATAAGGAACTGGTTAATGGGGAGATTACAGCGGGTCGTGCTGAAAGGTGAACTGTCAGGCTGGGAGGAGGTTACTAGCGGAGTCCCTCAAGGATCGGTTTTTGGACCGACCTTATTTAACCTTTTTATAACTGACCTTGGCACAAAGAGCGGGAATGTGCTAATAAAATTTGCGGATGACACGAAGCTGGGGGGTATTGCTAACACGGAGAAGGACCGGGATACTATTCAGGAAGATCTGGACCACCTTGTACACTGGAGTAATAGTAATCGGATGAAATATAATAGTGAAAAGTGCAAGGTCATGCACTTAGGGATTAATAATAAGAATTTTAGATATACGTTGGGGACGCATCAGTTGGAAACGTCGGAGGAGGAGAAGGACCTTGGGGTATTGGTTGATAGCAGGATGACTATGAGCCGCCAATGTGATATGGCTGTTAAAAAAGCAAATGCGGTTTTAGGATGCATCAGGCGAGGTATTTCCAGCAAGGAAAAGGAGGTGTTAGTGCCGTTATATACGGCGCTGGTGAGACCCCACCTGGAATATTGTGTGCAGTTCTGGTGTCCCATGTTTAAGAAGGATGAATTCAAACTGGAACAGGTTCAGAGACGGGCTACTAGGATGATTCGAGGAATGGAAAATCTGCCTTATGAAAGGAGACTCAAAGAGCTTGGCTTGTTTAGCCTGGCCAAAAGAAGGCTTCGGGGGGATATGCTTGCTCTATATAAATATATCAGGGGGATTAACGTTAAGGAGGGTGAGGAATTATTTAAGTTTAGTACTAATGTAGGCACGAGGACGAATGGGTACAAACTGGATATTAGGTAATTTAGACTTGAAATTAGACGAAGGTTTCTAACCATTAGGGGAGTGAAGTTCTGGAACAGCCTTCCGAGGGAAGTAGTGGGGGCAAATGACTTATCTGGCTTTAAGACTAAGCTTGATAAGTATATGGAGGGGATGTTATGATGGGATAGTTTAATTTGAGCATTTGATTTGGATTATCGGCAGATAAGTCTGCCTAATGGTCTGTGGGAATGTTGGATGGGATGGGAACTGAGTTACTGCAGAGAATTCCTTTTGGGTGCTGGCTGGTGAGTCTTGCCCACATGCTCGGGGTTTAGCTGATCGCCATATTTGGGGTCGGGAAGGAATTTTCCTCTGGGGCGGATTGGCAGAGGCCCCAGAGGTTTTTCGTCTTCCTCTGCAGCGTGGGGCATGGGTCGCTTGCTGATCGATTCCCTGCAGCTTGAGGTCTTCAAATCTCACTTTTGAGGATTTCAATAACTCAGTCACGGGTTCGGGGTTGTTATAAATGTGTATGGGTAGGGTTTTGTGGCCTGCCTTGTGCAGGAGGTCAGACTAGATGATCATATTGGTCCCTTCTGACCTATGAGTCTATAACTGTTGATTATACTCTAGAAATAAGAATCACCTCAAATGCCAACCCTCCAAATGAAAAAAGGTCACAATTTAAAAAATGCATAGTGCTTCATAACAACATCAAAATCCCAAAATTTTAAAACAGCTGGCCAAGGAGCTCTGTAAATGGTTAACATTGATTTTTAATAAGTCTTGGAAAAATGGGGAAATTCAAGAGGACTTGAAGAAATTGGTGAGTGGGCCAGTATTTAAAAGGGTAAACAGGGTGACCCAAATAATTAGAGGCCTGACATAAAGCCTGGCCAAAATAATGGATCAAATGATCCTGATCTTGATTAATAAAGAATTAATTAATGCCAGTCAACATGGTTTATGGAACATAGATCTTGTCAAACAATTATCATTTTTTGATGAGATTACAAGTTTGGTCGATAAAAATAATCATGGTGGTGCAATATAATTAGACTTCTGTAAGACTTCATTCCACATGACATTTTGATTAAGAAACTAGAAAAATACAAAATTAAGAGCACACATTAAATGGATTAAAAATTGGATTACTTAATCCATTGGATGCATCTTAAAATACAACTGTACACAGGGAATCATCATGGAGTGGGTGTGTTTCTAGTGGGATACTGTAGGGATTAGTTCTTGGTTCTATAATACTATTTTTATCAATGACCTACAAGAAAATATAAAATAATTACTCAGAGTTTCCAGGTAGCACAAAGATTGGGGGAATGGTAAACAATGAGGAGAACAGGTCATTGATATAGAGCGATCCGGATTGTTTGGTAAGCAGAATGTAAGCAAACAATGTGTGTTTCAATATAGCCAAATGTAAGGTTATTCACCTGGGAACAAAGAAGGTAGCCATACTTACAGGATGAAGCACTTTATCCTGGGAAGTAGTGACTCTGAAGGAGACTTGGGGGTCATGTTGAATAATCAGCTGAACTCCAGTGTGAAACTGTGGCTAAAAGGGCTTTTGAAATTTTTGGATGCATAAACAGGAATATCGAGTGGGACTAGGAATCTTTATATTACCTCTCAATTTAGCAATGACTGATACTAGAGTACTATGTCCACTTCTGGTGTCTACACTTCAAGAAGGATGTTGATAAATTGCACAGGGTTCAAAGAAGTGTGTTGAGAATGATTAAAGGATTGGAAAACATGCTGTATAGGAAAACCTCCAGGAGCTCAGTCTGTTTAGTTTATCAAAGAGAAGGTTAAGGGATGATTTGATCACAGTCTATAAGTACTTACATAAGCAAAAGAAATTTGATGATAGAGGATTCTTCAATCTAGCAGTCAAAGGTACTACAAGATCCTATGGTTGGAAGTTGAATCTAGCCAATTTCAGACTAGAACTAAGGCACATGTTTTTAACAGTGAGGGTAATTAATCATTGGAAGAACTTACTAAAGATACTGGTGTATTTTCCATCACCAGGAATTTTAAAATCAAGATTGGTTTTTTTTCCTAAGAGAAGTTACTCATCTTTGTGCAGTAATGATGGTACCCTATGGGTACTCCACTGTAGGTTAGACAGTGCATGAGCCTAACAGACACTGCTGCCAAAGTTCCCCAATCAGCAGCACAGGGATGCAAGCACACCTATAGCAGAGTATCTATAGGGACATATATGTTCTAGTTCAACACCGCTATTGGCGTTCATATAGGAATTAATTCAAGAAAGTCCTATATTGTCTGTGTTATGCAGGAGATCAGGCTAAAATGCTCAAAATGGTCCCTTTTTGGCCTTCAAATCTATGAAAATCATCCATACACAATTTCCCCCCTTGGGAGAGGCACCATACATGACAAATGCCAGTTAAATTACTCAGGATGGTGCACAGATACCATGTTAATGGACGTAGTGCAAGAGCATGAATAGAATAGAAAACCTAATCTTACCAGGTACTATGGTCCTGTCTGGGAGCTAATTCCCTGCACTTCACAGAAGGCTTACTCATCATTGGTGAGACGGGGTAGGACCCTGCTAACTAAGAGAGAAGCCCATCTTTAAAATTATCCTAAAGGTGATTTGAGCTTATTTCTTTTAAAATAATTTTTTTGTTATTTTTGTCTGACTCACAAAAAAACTATTTGTGTACCAAAGCAAAAAGTTTTAGTCAAAGCAACAGTAAAACTTGAATAAATGCAACCATTTTTCAAAACATCTTTAAAAAATGAATTTTAATGAATGAAATGAATTTTAATGAATATAGTACTATTAATTTACTCCAATTTAAACAGCACTAAGTTCAAAATGTGTAACCTTAAGCACTGTACAAATTCAAAACATTACAGATTTGACTACTGGTAAACAATAAATAATCTCTTTTATGGAAAAATATACTATTGTATTCTACAGAACGGCCCAAAGTATAGTTATAATAGTGTCAATACAGTAGTGGAGCATTATAAATTACTACACAATCAAGTTACGGAGAATGTATAGGTAAATTTTTTAAAAAAGCTGACAGCTAATTAAGCAAAAGGCAAAGCGTATGTCTGAGATTTCTGTCTATCACAGTTATTCTAGTATCCATCAATAAAGTTTCTAAGATTTTGAAAATTGTTTGAGATTAACATCTTCATCAGGTCTCTATTTTTTTTACTCTTTTGAAGCGCCCTTCATTAGTGAAATGTTTCAAAAGAAGTTCTGGGACAGCCACATGTACAGTTTCATTCTCATTTTCAAAAATACAATGTCAGGCTTGTAAGCACCTTTTTCTTTTAAACAAAATAAAATTGAATAGTGTGGTGTTGAACCTTGGTATATAGGATCTGCTAAAACAGAGCACAAGACACAATCTTAAAATTGCTACAACATTTTACTCCACATACAATAAATGTTCTCTAGAAATGTAGCAGTTGTTCTAAGGCTAGATCAGTTGACTTCCAGAGCTGAGTAGCAATAAGATAGTATGTTTTATTATGAGTGTCATGGAGACGGTGTGAAAAATCAAGAGCCACAGGCAGTAAGCGGCAGTGGGTCAATAATGTTCACAGAGACATTGTGTAGATAATCAACAACAAGGCCCTAGGTTCTCTATGCACTGCAAACAGCTGAAGGGCAAATCAATACAGCCATGGGAAGGACACTACCCTGTTCCACTTCCCACAATACACTATTAACTCTGCAGGAAAGCACCCTAAAAAGGAAAGTAATTCAAAATTTATACGCAGCTAACATTAAGCAAAAGGACTGTAAAAATAATACTTATTAAAAAAAAGGAATTCATACTTCTTGTCTTAAAAAATCTATGCAGCTAAAGAGAAACAAGATTAAACAGATCCTCTGCGAACTGAATTATAAACAATGACTAGACAAGAGAAAGTGGCATGTATTTGGAATACTTATGATATAATACAATAGAGATGCTGATTGCTTTCTAAAAGCAATAAGGGTTAGACAGACAGACAGACATACCTGAAACACAATAGTGCTAAATAATAGGTATATCACTGAAATGCATCAGCTTTTTTAAATGTAGGGACTTAAATTTAATATTTTAAATGTTGTAACTGAAATTTTAAAAATTAATAGGAAAAATACTGTAGTAAATTAATAGGTTTATATGTAAAATAACTAATGGTTAGAAAGAAAAAGGATAATATTATAATGCAGATTATTGGTGCTATGAGACAGTATTGTACAGGTGGTATTTACAAATGACACTTTGTTAAATGTGTGACACTAATGCAAAATTTTAAGAAAAAAAACTTATCACAAATAAATGTTGATTTATTATTTCTTAAGGAAAAGGTGATTCTTCACATCCATCACTGTATTAATCACTAGATGTAATTTCTCAATTCTTTGTGTAACTATTTCTCTCAAAACCTGAATAAAAATATGCTGGAAGGAAAAAATGAATATATACAAAATAACTTTCTGATAATTCAAAGTTGAAGTGCCTCCCTGTTTCCTTCAAACAGACAATAAAATCCTGACCATTAACACCACTCTATTTTACAGAAATCTAATAATTGCATCTAGCAGAATATCTAAAAATGATAGTATCTTTTTCTGTTGCTGAGCATGATTACCAACTAGATTACTAAGTGTATGAAAAAAAACACACTTCTGTATTAAATCTTAAATGCAATTTAAGTAAATTATAAAGCCACAATATTCATATATTATAACAAACAGGGGTTTAGAAGGGTGCTTGTATAACTGCATAGGAAGGGATGTCAGCAATTACAGTTTAATTTTAATCTACAATAAATATTTTAAAGTGCAGAGTAAAGTGCTACCATTTTCTTTATGCTTCATTCAGTACTAACACCATAATGATAAAAAAGAAAATACATGTAAAGATTTTTTATGAGAATTTCTGTTATTTTTCTCCCTTAAAAAGAGCCAGAATTCCTAAATCATTTCTGCTCTGACATACTGTATCCTAGCATGCTGCTGCTGAGAGAGAAAGAGAGGAACTAATAGCTAATGTCTCCACTCTCAGGTTCTTTTAATTAACTACAAGAAACCAACAGTAAATACACCAATTGATGAAACTTGTACTTGGAGCTCTGCTATAACAGAGTCTGAAACTTTGAACAGTATTCTTTGGAACCCAGCTTGTTACTGTATCGTTAAAGACTGTTTCCCATCTTTGTAAATTATACAACCTAATAAAATCACCCAGACTAAATTCTCCCACTGCTAACATTGGAGGATTGGCCCTAATATGGATAGAATTCCCTGAGACAATCTGGAAAGGGAGGAGTGACCTCTGCCACAGTATCCCCTCCAACTCCCTGGGACCCCACAGACAACATTCCCTGGGCACTCCATGGTGAGTTTTCCTCTGCAGGATTTTGGGGCTGGCAGGAATGGGTGAAACAAGAGATCAGCATTTGTTTTGACATCTGTGATCTAGGTGGAAATCTCAGAGTGAGAAACAACGTTAACCTATACAGAGTCGCCTCCACAGCCTTTCCTAAACAAGACAATGATGGAATGGCGCCTTCAGTGGTCAGACTGGCAACATGACAGAAGCCAATGAAAGAGCCAAATGGAGGGATATATGGAAGATGACTGCTGCCTCAGCAGATCACTGCTCCTGTAGGACTAGGGGACCTTTTCTTTTATGCTCTCCACAGATCCTTCATCTCCCACTACAGAGGATGTCACCATAAAAACTCTGCAGAGTGAGCTCCACAGAGCTTTCTGGCATCCTCTATTGTTTCCATAGAAGGGGATGGTCCTCACGTAGTATTTGCAGATGTACATTAAATACCTATTGTGCAAATAGCTCCAAGAAGATACCACAGTTTAACTGAGCTTTGTTTTAGTCACTTGATCTAAAATATGGCAATTTTCTGCCCAAAATGTTCCTTGTGTTTGGACCTAACAAGGTCCACCAATGCCAAGACTTAGATTTGGATCCAGTCAGAAAGGGCATTTATTCTGCGAAAAAGATGGAAATCTGATGCACAGTAGACTGATGTTTGTGAAACCAGAAAAAATGTGATTTTTTCAATGGCTTCCTGGATAATGAGAGTATTTCCACATACCTATAATAGGCATTCATGGCAGTCACCATAAAACCACTATGTGAAGTTTTATAGCATATGCTATGATATGTAAATATTCATATAATAGACCTGTTATTCACATTTATATCTTATTCCTTTGAAACTGATATGCTATTCTGAACAATAACCAAAGTATGCATTTATACAAATTTGAGGAGATTCTCAAAGGCCCAGATGGCAGTTAAGTGCCTAACTGACACTGACTTTCAATGGGAGTTGGGAACTTAACTGCCATTTGAGACTTTGAAAATCCACCCCAGTGCTGTTTAGCTGAAATGTACTGTGGTCTGCTAGAAAAGGTAGCATACAATGAGGTTAATCAACCACAGGAACCATATTCTACATGATCATATTAGAACAGAAACACATACATGTATTCGAGTCAGCACATAACATGCTCTGTTTATCAATACATTCGGCACTGTAATAAAGAGGACTTTTTTAGAACAATTTTGAAAAAAGTAAAATTTCTTCTTTCCTGTAGATGTGAATGTTATTAGTTGCACATATGCTAATCTAGACAGTCTGCTCATCCATCTCCGACCAGCAGGAGGCTAAGATTTTCTCTGGGAACCTTAAGAACATGTGGAGCACCATGTCATCCATTTGTGCATGTTCCTCAAGAACAGCAGAGAGCTACCCAACATGCTAAGTTAATAAATAATGAACAAACAACACTTTATTAAACTGAACAATCTAGAATTCTTTCTTGAAACAAAGAACTATTTATAAAAAGGGCCTGTATTAGCATACCCTTTGTATAATCAAATGAACTTAAATTTACAATAAGAACTCAGGTTCCTTTCTGTGCAGTTTCACATATGGCAATCAAATTATATAACGACACTAACATTTTCAAAGTGAGTGCCTATAATTATGTTGCCTAACTGACAGAGGTACTGAGCAGTCAAAGCTCCTATTAAATTCAATGGCAAAATTATTTAAATGTCTAGATACAATTTTAGTGTCAGATTTTAAGCACCCAAATTTAAAAAACTGTCATTTGCATCCAGATAGCCAGAGAGGTGTGAGTACTGCTCAAGTACTACCACAAGGTCAAACCTGAGCTCTTTGTGAAACTTCACAGAAGAGAAGCTGGGTGAGGTAATATCTTTTATTGGACCAACTTCTGTTGGTGAGAGAGAGAAGCTTTCAAACCACACAGGGCTCTCTCTTGACTATCTCATCAAGACAATTTGGTCCAATAACAAATATTACCTTACCCGCCTTGTCTCTCTAATATCCTGAGACCGACTACAACTATGCTGCATACAAAAGAGAAGAGACTCTTGAGAGATACACTCTTATTCTGTGATTTCACAAACATGTATAATGAAATTTCTACACATCTCATCACTAGCAGCCACTCGATGTTTTGTCTATGATATTGCAGCTGCTCTTTAATCGCCTGTTCTGAAGCCCACTGAAGTTGCCTTAGCTATTTATGTGGATCTCTTTGTTTTGCTTTCTATACATATCATACAAAAGCAGCTACAACTATCTGATTATTCTGACTTGGGTTCTATAGAATAAGATGGAGATGGGTGAAATCCCAAATGCATAAATCAATAGCAAAATATCTATGGACTTCAGTGGGGCCAGGATTTCACCCACCATCTAAGTTTTTGGAAAGGTAGTTGACTATGGCCTTGTCTACATAATAAAGTGTTTTCTGTATAATCTAAAGTGTGATTTTAACAAATCTAGGTTTACTGGTATAAACTACTCCAATGTAGACATTCTTAATCTGCTATAAAAGAGTGCCTTTTCAGATTAGTCTATGTTGCTTTGGGAAGGGCTAAAGCTAAACTGAAAAAAGATACCTTGATATCAGCATAAGAGTGTCCATATTGAAGGCGGAGATGTTATACTGGTACAAATATACTGATGTAATTGGTAAAACTTCCCTGTGTTGACAAGGCCTCATATTTTCAACAACATTGACACTTATAGCAGTGGCAAATTCCTCTCCCTTGCAAACTCTGGCTTGAAGAAAATGTATCTATGAAGCCTTTCACCTTCAAATTGTACACAGTTAATATATTTTTTTCCCCAATACAACAACAGCTGGCCATTGTCCAAACCATTTGATACCAAATTTCCAACGACAGTTCATGGAATGTCATATGCAGCATCCGCACTAAAATCTAGCATTGCAACGAACACTGGAAAAGTATCTAAAATGTTACTATCTATTGTAGTAGATAGGAAGCTCTCAATGTCAACTATTGCAGTAACCAGACAAGTAGCCTAAACCTAGAAATACTTTAAAGCCTTCTGCTCTCCAAACTAGTTCTCAAGTTTTAAAGCTCTTTCTTAAAAAAAACATTTTCTCTTTCTGCCAGATTCTTGAAGCATCCTTCAAGTAAGTGCTCAAACATCTTCTGTGTGTCTTTATAATTGCATAAAGGAACAGGCAGAAGAGCCCTTACAAACATGTAACTGATAAATCTTCAAATTTGAATACTATAAGATTTTCATCAGACTATTCCCTATTTTCACCCTTAGTCAGACTATTCTGTTTATCCTCAATCTGAAAGTCATTCACCATATTAATATCTATTTCAGGATCAAAATATCTTTGGGGTCACTAAAAGATGTTAAACAGGCAAAACAAAAATAAAAAGTAGCCCCCTCTAATTTCCTTTATCTTTCTCAATATTCCCCTTCCTCTCTGTTTGCCATCTGCCTGATGGTGGATATTTTCCTCTTTTAAAAAATCTTGCAGGATTCAGCTGTAGAGCCAGTCAAAGCCTATAATTATCCCCTCTGCTCTTCTGCAAGCCAACCTCCCTCCTCCTCCTGTTGCCCCACTTCTTTTTCCACATCATAGAAAGCTCTTCCTAGCTGTACTAAAATTAGCCATATTAAGAAATGGAGAGTTTGATTCCATGAACGATGAGCACCTTCTAACAAAAGTCGTGGTTGATGAGCACCTCAAAGGATCAGATTCCGAACATGAAGCCAACTGATGGCTTTGGTTTTCCCCCTAATAAGTTCTGATATCTGATTCACCAAATTTTTCTGATATCATGACCAGACTAATACAGGTAGTATTAAAAAAAATTACACAGCAAATGATTCTGGATGCCCTTTTCTACCTCTCCATATGATTTGAATTGCCTCTTCATATGATTTGTTTAGAGTCTGAGGGACAGTAAGGAAACAGGTGGTCCTAAACAGTCCACTAAAATGTCCAGTTAACCACAATATTCTTCAAACCATTTATTGAAACAAATCTGGATTTAGGGTCCAGTAATCTAATACAATAAAATTTCAACTAAAAATAAAAATGGGGAGTTTATGGATACATGACATGCAAACATTAACCAGAGATCATCTCTTTCAACACAGCCAATGGTTATTGTATAGAATGCATTTTAAAAGGACTGGGAATGTGTGCATGAGGGGGCAAATCAACAAGATAAGATACTTGAGCATGTCTGCCAGACCAAGGGCAAATCAGCCTAGAGGGAAGATTTTCACTGCAGATTCAACCACACGCATAGATGTAGCTGTAAGCACTTAACTAGCTTGTCTATCAACACCTGTGATGCTTTTTAATTATTTTACATCAGTAGATAATTTTAAGACATTTTATGTAACATTTTGAAAATCCTATAGTGGGTTAGAATTAGAATTATTTCAGAAATAAAAATACCCATGTGTTTATCCAGGAATCATTTTAGTAAATTAGTTTAAAGTTAAAAATTTAATAACTCAAAGCATAGGATAAATATAGTAACTACATTAAAGAATTGGTTACACTGTTATTCTCCTTTAATGGGAATATACAGGCATAATGGGGCTGTAGTGAAGTGGATGGTTAAATACTTAAATATTAGTATAAAGAGTATATGGACTAGCAACAAGTGAGAGAGACCCAAACTTGGAGGTTAATTTGGGATTTTCACTCCCAGTTTCCAGTGAGATCAAGTACACCGCAAAGATTTTATGACAAGTTTGAATGGACAGAAATGCTCAATACAAAGCTTTGGTATGACTTTGATTGCTGAATGGTTGGAGCGGAAAGTGATGCAATGTTCACAGCACCCTTGGCAAAAAGGGTCAAGAAAATATATCTTGAAAGAAGAGGAAGGAACTGACTGTACCTTTGTGGCAAGAAGGTAGCTACGGCCATGGTCTGAAAACTGAAGAATTGCACAGCCTCAGTGGGCAAGAAATAATACTATCCAGAGCAAACAGCCTTCCATGGTTTGATACATCAAGGCTGTTCATGTGATAACAGAGTTGAAGATAACACACAGTTCATAGTGATGGAACACAATCAATGATTAAAATCCAGGCTAGCCTTCCATAAAAGCCAGGAGATTTACATAATCAGAGCTAGTGATTTCTTTAGCTTTCAGGTGATATTACAAACAAATCACTTTAAAAATGTCAACTGTCCGTTTCATTTGTACGTTGTAGTTTTGCAAGTCTTGTTGAATTGATTCAATATGTAAGCCAAACAGGACATGTAAAGGGGCTGATGGCTCAGGGGATCAGAAATAGGATATGGAGGCTTTCACTTCTAGGTTGTCAGCTGATAAAATTTGTTACCATCACATGACTGTTTGTAAAAGAACTTTAGTTATCTCAAACTCATTCCCAATGGACACTTGTCCACATAATAAACACTACCACAAATGACAGCCTTCGTAGTAATCTCAGCTGAGAAGTTAAGGATCAGATACCAGGAATGGAGACTGAACTACCCTCTTACTCCTAGAGGTGGTCCTTCCAGATTATAGGAGAGGAACCATGAGGAAATCTACCACTGTCTTTGCTGTTCTCCTGTCATCTAAATAAACAGAGGGTTTCAGTCTCCCTGGCTGTCAGTCTGGAAACTACAAGCAACATTACATTTATACAAAAATTAGAAAGAGAAAACAAAAACCACAAAAAAAAAAAGGAGTTAAAATAATTAGTTTACATTTAATCTAAAAACTTTTGGACTTCTACCAGGGCTTTAACATATTACCATTTATAAGAGAATATTGACAATTCAATTTTCTGCAAATATTATCAATTATAAAATCATATTCAACCAAGTCCTCACCATTCCAATATAAAAACTGAAAAATGTATTCTACACCATAACTTGTTTGACTGTGCAATGTATTGTTCTGGGTTAATATTACGATCTAACTATACATTTTGTTTAATACCAGAAAAGTATACTTGAAATATAGGCATATTTTATACAGAGGAACTACAGAAAA
Source organism: Mesoclemmys tuberculata (assembly GCA_007922155.1). Taxonomy (NCBI): domain Eukaryota; kingdom Metazoa; phylum Chordata; order Testudines; family Chelidae; genus Mesoclemmys; species Mesoclemmys tuberculata. The sequence goes on along the minus strand of ML675629.1, from coordinate 16,954,172 downwards.
AATTACCAGTAAATTTTCTTCATATTGAAAACCAGACAAATATAAAATCAGCATTCAAATACAAGAGATTTATTTCAGAGAAGTTTGTCACAAGTAACACCTTATTTAGAGTTTCTGTTATTAACCCATCTATGGCAGCCATTCAGTCTCATTGAAGGAAGACAGCAGGGCTCTATATACTTTGAGTCCTTCATTAAACTATTGATCCCTTTAGCATTATCCATAATGTTCCAGCAGCTCAGCATGTCAACTGGTGCAGAGCTAGTCTCTCTTTCCTTTCAATAACTTCCACACACTATGGGGAAGAAGTCACAATGATTTATTTACCTGACATTTTCCAGTCCGGATGTCGTAGAGGGCCACTGAACCATGGCGAGCTCCAACTGCTATTCTGTGACTCCGCTCATAATAGCTGACCATGTAGAACCTGCATTGAATATTATAACAAGGAACAGGTGAGATCTGACTTGCTTTAATAATGTTAAAATTACTTGGTAATACATATTGGTCATTAATATTTAGTGCTTAAAGAGATTTTATTAAGGTATCTTTTGGTTACTAGTCTTCCAACATACTTTTCATTTAACAAATAAAAACAACTGACTCCTAATAAAATAATGCAGCACTCCAGCTAGACATTTTATATCTCAGGATTTACAAGATTTTTTTTGATCAAGTTAGGTAACAGCATGCACAGGTATTCTAAGATATTTGAATAAATGTGAATTTTGTTATAATAAAACAACAAAGATTGACAACACTTAGATACAGTTAAATGTTACAGTTTGCTAGTTAAAGAAGAACCTTTCTTCACTGAACACTACAAAAATCTTTCCGCTTGAACACCAGAAAGGAAAGACAGGATGTAATGGGGGCAGGGAGGAGGGTGAGTATGGCTTCCCATTAAATGAAACTGGGCTCAGCTCTCCTGAGCTAGTCTGGACGCTCCAAGCTGCCAAGGGGCAGCACCTAGGGGGCTATAGAAGGCCTGGTGAGATCCTGTGTGTCAGAGTAGATGGAGTCAGCCAGACGACACAGAAGGAGATGAAAGCTGCTAACGAGAGCAGGTGGTTCCTGGAAGAGGGTTAAAGGCATGAGTGCAGAAAGGGGTTTCCACATTGGTGCCCCCGATCCAGACGGCTGATGGCAGGAAAAGCAGCAGTGGGAGATGCCTGCTGGCACTAAGCTGGCAAACCAGAGCCAAAGGTCAGAGTGGTCTGAAGGAAGGAGGAGCAGTGGAGGGGCTTACTCAAGGGCATTTCTTTGCTGGAGTGCTGAGGCCTCAGAAAGGCTCCCAGTTGAGGGGCTGTGGGAGATCCTGCTTGGAAGTGTGGGTTGCACCCCAGAAGGAAGGACTGGAGTGACTGTCCTGGTAGAAGGATGGAGGAGAATTTGCAAAGAGTCTGGGTGTGGTGGAATATATTGGAACGTGGAATGTTTTATGTAAATGGCCAAGCAGATGTGTAATTTTAAGGACTCCTTGCACTGGGGTAATATGGACTATGCTTTGTGACTTTTGCACTGTGTTTGGTTCATAAGTTATATTGATGGACTTGAGAGGTAAATTGAGACATGGGGCCATGAGGGATATGCCTCGGAGAGGGGCATTTAGTTACACAGGATATTAAAAAAAGATAAGAAACAACCTCCAAATTCGTAACAGTATCTTTACATAAAAACAATGAATCACAATAGGTATTAAGGGCAATAATATTCTTCCTGCTGATTGAAAAGTATGTTGTATTTCTTAATGTCACACGATACTTTATGCAGTACATGAGCGTAGCATTATTTTAAAATAGAAAGTAGCTTTCAAAGCCCAGACAACTATTACATCTCAAATATGAAACACCACGTCAATCTCCTTATTCCAAAGTGAAGTCCTTTTGGAACTTCTGAATACCTTTCTGATAAAACAAAAATCAGACCTTTAAAAAGTAAAAGTGCCCAATAGTCAAATCTCACTCTAGCAATTTCTACATGAGACTGCTAGAGTTACTCTGTAAAAATACTGTGCTGACCATATATATGGTTTAAAACATCATAACTAATTATACTGTACACTGATATATCACCTTTCTTCCTGGAGGACCCAGAGTGCAACATCCACTACACAAATACAAAAATCATGCAATCATTTATATGATGCAGAATGGTAGCCAGGAAGAAAAACAGCACAAGACAAGCTGTAAAAAAGGGGATGGTTAGTTTTGATAAAAGATAATGGGGTAAAAAGCTTTAGAAGAAAGGGAATGAAGAGTCTGGACTATACTTTTAGTTAGTTCTCTGTTTTGAAGTAAGTGCATAAATGTAGGGCCAGATTCACAGGACTGGCCCCCAGCATCTGCTGCAACCCAGGAAAGAGGAGGTCACAATCTACCTGGTTTGCCTGCACCATCCACACGGTTGTCCATCCTCTTGCTGTCAGCCCAGAAAACCTCACATAAAGCCAACATAAATTTAAAAGCATGCGGTTGCATGTGTATTAACTAATTTACTTGGCAAGTAAAACATAACCTGGCATCCCAGGTTTCTGCCCTCCCAAATGCAAACCACAAGGCTCCAACTGCCTACAGATACAGCCATCATCTAATTTCCCCAAGGACCCGCTGACGCAAAAGCAAATGCCTTCACTAGGTCATTCCTTGTGGCAGGAACTGTGACCCATAGAGAAGGTTTTTCATACCCACCAGCGGTATCACTGACCCCTGCCACAACCCTCTCCTATTACCCACTTTGAAGTGAATTTTTGGGATGCTATACTGAGGGCAATAACTTAGTATACATTTCTGAGGCCCTACCTTCCCACCACTGCTGCTCCTCCCATGCACTATTGCTATTATAGGGACCTGCACAATCAAGGACACAGCACATGAGAGCATAAAAAGCTGCTGGGACTGTTATCCCATACATCGTTGCAGTAACTTGTGTCCTGTTCTCTGTCATTACAGAACACTACACCCCCAAGACCTATCAGTAAGTGGGTGCGAAGATCCCTGACTGCTTGGCTGCACTGAGAAGTGGGAATGTTTCAAGCCTGAATGCCAAGCCTCTTATTCCCCTCCCCTGGCACCAGCCTGGTCAATCTGTTTGATTTCTGGGCTTTCAGATCCATCAGCTAAGGCCAGCATTGAAACTATTCTGTCTTCTTATCACTCCTCATTAAGGGGGAAAACATGTTGAAAACACTGGCACATCCATTTGTAAAGACTGCGATCCAGAGGCCGTATGGAGGCAGGAATGAGTGTTTTGGGTGAGATAACTGGTAATGCTATGGGCTAATAGATGTCCTCAAGGTCTAAAGGACATGAACTTGATATAAGGTATGTAGGTTGAATGATATTCAGTGAATAAGGCAGGGGATCACTTGTCTAAGCTCAGACCCACATTTTACACTGCCATGTCAAATTTTACTTGCTTGCCTTAATAAACTATTTGTCCCAGATGAACATTAAGTGGAATTTTGTAAAACTGTTTCATACAATCAGTAAACTCTAGACTTTATATTTATTCTTACAGAACAATATGTATTGAAACAAGCTAGTGGTATCTGATATCTCCAGGTAAAATTCTGTGACAGGAAGGAAACAGATTTTAATACTAATTACTTTATCCCTCATTAGTTCTGCCGCTCCACTGCACAATCCATGTTTTTGCAGCAGGTTTTTTAAAGAAATGAGAACATCACAAACTGTTGGACAAAAGCAGACAACATTCATTTCCTTACTGGATTTTAAGTACCCATTTAGACAAAAAGAGGTGAGTCAGCTTTTTTCTTGAAACGAAGAATTAGTCTGCCTAACGCAATTTTGTTTTTGTTGTTGTTTTTTTTTTTAGTACATAAACCTCCTTGGAAAATAAACATTTTTGTTCTCACCTTTTTTTAAAACAGCCCAAAGCTCCAAAAAACCCCAATCAACAATTCTAGTCTGCTTGCATTCAGTTCTTGACTATTTTAGTCTTCATCTTTTAGTTTGTTTTAACTACCGTATTATACTTAAGTTTTTTTCTTAATAGTAATATGCTTTCATCTTTTGACAACAATATCTATTTAAGATGCTTCTAACGCTTCTTGGCATTTGTAAGTGATGAATATTTCTTTTTTTTAAATATATACATAGTTAAGTATTTTGAATCCTATGAACCACACTTTCTAAGCTTCCACACAGCAGAGTTCAGCTAACAGATAATGATTTCAAAGCAGCCAATCTACATTTAAATTTAGATTCTGAAGCAATTCCTCTCCTGAAAATCCAGCTGATGTATCCATACACACACTTGGCAGCTTAGTGGAATCTATGCTCTCTTAGTGCTGGCCTATTATTGTACATAAAAAAAAAAGCTGTGGTGGGCAAAAGAACAATTTCCATCTCAGCATTCACTTCATTTTATTACCTGAGGAGTTTTGGTCAAACTGAATAAATAATGCTATTTTAGTAGCAGTGGCAGACATGTCCCAAGTCAGAGGTGGGGCTGTAGGTAGCAATCTGCACGCACACATACTTCCCTCCCTCCTCATCCATTCTCTCCCCCTTTCAGAATGAAAATCTCAGGTGTTAATGGGAAATATGGCCCCTCTACTCTTCCTGCCAGTCCCAACTTCACCCCCTCCAATCTAGTTTTCAATTTAACCCCCCATTCTCATCCATGCACACCATCAGTTCAACCAAAACCTAATTCTCCGACTCCATTTAACCCTGTCAACACAAGCTGCTCCCCTCCCAACTCAGAACACCCTCAAGTCCCCTCAACTCCCTCCAATCCAACCAAAGTGAAGCATGGAAAAAAACATGAGTCAAGGCCCCACCCATCCACCTCCAAAACCATTAGATTGGTTTAAAAACCATGAGTTTTAAAGAAAAAAAATAAACTTGAGATTTTTTATTGGCCCTCTGGTTATGGAGCTCTCCACAACCACAAAGGCTAGAAAATTACTTTTATTTTTTCTTTAAAGGAAAGTTTCTATTTTTACATAAATCCCATGACTCCAGAAGCTGGGGTTTTATGAAAATCACCCCATATCATGGGACTTGCTATAAAATCATGAGCTTTTGTGACAGTGGAATCCCACTTGCTCAAAAACACCTCTTGACACATGCAATACCCTATCCTCCAGGCAAAGAACCTTTCTTCTCTATTTACTCTCTTCCTGGCACAGAGCCTTCTCTGACCAAATACTTCCAGGATCACATTACAGCCCAGCCCACCCCTCACATTTATAACCTACCAGGGCTTAGAAAGCATCCCCAGGCGCAGAACACCTCCCCCTCCTAACCTGACACCCCATCTCTGTGGTGTGGAAAAGAAGGAGCAGAAGCATCAAAGGAACATCTGCAGACAGTCTCTACCTCTGTTGGCCTACCCCTATAGAAGTATGCATAATATTCCTTGCTCTGTGCCACCTCCCTCTGCAGCCTGCCACTGACCACTGTACCACTGACACAGAAGTCCCCCCATTGGGAGCCAGGGGCTGCCACTAGAACTGGGTTCCAGCTCAAGAGTCTCCCAGTGGCAAAGGGTGGTACTGCTCTCCGCAGTACATCCGCCACATTACACAGCTGTATTATTGGTGGAGTTTAGCCCTAATATGCTGTAATGACCATGGAATGGAAGAGTGTGGTGCATGTTTCTTGTAATATACAGCAACTTTCACAATGTACATGCTAGGAGCTATGGCAGAAGCAGGCTTCAGAGATACTGTATCCATTTACAACAGACCTGAATATTGCCCCTAGTTTTATAATAGTGGAATAAGTACCATCTTTTCTCTAAAAGAAAACATTTCCTGGCAAGTGAAAAATCCTACATATTTTGTTTCCTTAGTTCTCAGAAAATGTTTAATACACTTACTGCCAGCTGCTTTCAATTGCTGTAAAAAGATGTTTTGTACAGGTGTTCATTACACTAAACCACCATCCAAATATTGAGTGGTCAGTATGTTATTTACTAATCACTGAAACATTGTGGTAACTAAGCCAAATATTATAGTGAGTGCGGGTCGAATACTCTAAATGTGTGAAAAATTTATTAGATTGTAACAAGTTAGACAACAGCTAGGGCCCATTTGTTATCTTTCTGTATCTGTCACTAAGGCTGCAAGATCAATTTTGCAGATTCGCTTGAGCAGCAGTGAAGACTCGCTCAGTCGAACCCAGAAGTCAACTCTGTTAATCCACCCTGGCAAGAAGCATAGCGCTCTGTTGATGGGAGGGCATTTCCAGTTGGCACAGCACAGTCAAGACACCACGGTAAGCAGTCGTTAGGACGTCGACGGGAGATACACAAGCTACTGTACATAGCTTGCGTATCTCCTGTCTACTGCTGCCGAAATCTACGGACAATGTAGACCAGGCCTAAAATTCGATATATAGCTATAGCTCTGTATAAGTAATACCAGTAAAATATTGTCCAAATATTTGACAATTTATCATTTGTAATGTGATAATGCTCAAAAGCCCCCATGGTATGTAGAACCTATTGTAAGAGGTACTATTCAATCACAAAGGCAGACACGGTCTCTTTCCTCAGAAAGCTAATTTAAGGCAAGGTGCAACAAGTGAGTTAAAAAAACAGGAGGGAAGTGAGGAAGAAGGGAATAGAAATAAATATATAAGTTTACACAGGTGAACTGTACATATAACTCAATGGTCTGAATCCTTTCAGAGTTAATATAAATAAGTATCAGCAATCCCCAATGACTTTTTACCTATCCCACTATTAGCTGACAAGTTCGTCTAGGCAGCATGGTAGAAAAGGATCTTGAGGAGCAACATGAAGGAGGAAGTAGCAGCAATAATCCTGTAGAAATCTAATGTAGGTAATCACCATGGAAGGAGGGGAGGTCTATCACAACCATCCATTGGGCTCTAAATTACTTTCCTACATACCTAAGCCACTGAAGAGTGATGTAAGAAACAGGAGTGTGTGTGACTATAACAGCTCACCACGTTCTTCAGAACATTTAAAATAAGACATTGTTTGCAGCTGACGGAGCAGACGATATTATTTGGCTAATGCATTGCTTTTACTTTACGATCTTCCTTTGGACTCAGCAGGTAACAAATACTGCAAACTGCGGAAGCTTAAATATTCATAAAATATTAATTGTGTACATAATACATTTCCCTTCTATCATCACACCTTCAGTGGATATCTGAGAGAGCTTAATTTAGAATTTTAATATCTTGCAATTAGTCACAAGTAGTCTGGCTTTACTTCAGATATTTTTCAGTCATATTTTAAAGTTTTGTACCTTCTCTTCTACAGAATCAGGCCTCCACTAAGATCAGATGACCAAGAATTAACATGGATCTCAGGACCTTTACCTGTTAAATTGTAATTCCTTGGCATGCTACAAGAAACTCAGAAACAATCTGTTTTTTAAAAAAATTTTCAAGACCTTGTTTTGTTTAGTTATTGAAATAAAGTTCTAGCTATAATACATTAGCTTCCTGTGAGATTCTTCCATTGCAAAAAGCAAAATAAAATCTTAAAACATTTGTTGTTTTAAAACAGTCTAACGTCATGCTTGCAAATACACAGCAGAATTTGAACATCCATTAATTCCATCCTAAGGTCTCGATTCAGCAAGGTACCTAAACACACACCAAGTCTCACTGACCCCAAAAGGACTATTCACATGCATCAGGTTGCTGAATCAGGGCTACGTGGTTCTTATGAAATCTTCTGAGCCGTATAAACATTTCTGACTTCAACTTTATCCTGAGCATTTTCAAAATTTCCAAAGTACTTTGTTGTCATCCCATTGCATTTCTGTATTTTATTTTATCTGGACTTTTATGATTTCTGTCTGGTATTCTATTGAGCATTGGTAAAAATCAGTCTATATACATGACAGAAGCAAGGGCCATCCTATATGAAGAACTAAAACACTGGGAAAACCAGATATCAACCCTAATCAAATATTGCAAAATATGTTGTTTAGTGAGAGATTCATCTCATTACAGACAGATCGGATGGATTCAGGGTCACAGAAAGTAACAAGATACTAAATCTGTATGTCACTAAGACAGAAAAAAACTGAAGGAAAGATAATAATCCAATATTTGAACTATATAGCATACTATTATTCAAAGCCATGGGTTTTACAAGCCTACTCAAACTAGCACTTTGCTTGAAAACAGGAACACACACTTCAAGTAGAGGTTGGTCATTACAGCCATTGACACAGTATTTGAAGACTACTGTATAAGAATGGAAAGCCCGAGATAAAAATGCCTAATAATATTATTTCGTCTGCTGAAGTAACAGACTCAATGTCAACAGGTGTGCACATTTAATACAGTATAGCAGTGAGATCATTAGGAGATTAAAAGAATTAGTAATAGGATTAAGCCAAAGTGCTACCACTTGGATTCTGTCCAGAGATTCAGTGATTTGCTAAAAATCATATGAAAATTTCCATTGGTTTGAAAGATGACTTCAGTAGAGTGCTGTATCATTTTTACAATAGCCATAACTATGTACAGTAGGAGATATTGCTAGCAATTTAACTAATTGTAAAGACAATGTGCCACTATAAAAATGCAAAAAGGATGGGGAGATTTCTTGCATTAATTCCCACTTGTCCTTGCATTTACATTTCAAGCTAAAGTTTTTAAAATATCTGAGGGAAGGAAGATTATCTTTATTCACGATATACCTGTCAAGGGTGTAATAGTTCCCTTCCTGCAACTGTTGTTCTTTTTTATAGCTTGTTACATTAAAATACAACTCCCTGACACATTAAATATGTAATTTACATGGTTACTATGTTATAACATTAATATTTATAATAGCCTAGGAATATTATAAATACTCACATATTATAAATCACATTTTATTATCTGTGAGTATTAAACTTCGAACACAAAAGGGAAAGTTTTCAAAGACACAAATGGCAGGCACTTATCTTCAGCTGAAAGTCAGTGGGCGTTAGGAGACTACCTACCATTTGTGCCTTTCAGTGTCCTCAAAATGCCAAACCACCATCAACATGAACATGAACAGAACAAGAAAACCACTGTGCTCCCGACCAGCAGAAATAATATTATAATTCTATAAAATCAAAGGAACAGAAAAATAATCTCTGAGGGCAGGAAAAATGTAACACTCTCAGCAGCTTAGGCACAACAGACTTAAGACAGCTTTAAAACCACCAACAGGGCTCTATTGACATTTGTGAGTTTAATTTCAATTGAAGCCTATACACCTCGTGTGAGAGAGATTCTTAAAAATGTTTTAAAAAAACCAACCAGATAAAACCTTTTGTGTTCTACTGCTTGACCAATGAATTAGCAACAAGGGAAGTGCAGTCCTGTCACATAGCAGGTATCCTCTGAAGTCAGCTTTTGTTCTCTGCTGCCAAATTCTGCTTCTCTTCCACAGATGCCAATGGGGGAAGAGTAAAACCTTTGCATTGCTAGATACTAGATACATTGCTAGTTCCAGTTGGACAGCTGTATTATGACCCTAGAAACTAGGATGTAAGGTCTTGAAAATGCATATTCTGTAGGACATTATTCTGCTCTACATTCTCCACAGCTTGGTCTACAGATACCATATGTACTTATAAAATTGATGCACTTCCATGTTGGGTTCTTTGTAATTACACTTCATTTTCAGCTATTAGATTAAACATAGCAGCTAGTCCTTCCCAAGAAAGGAAAGGACTTTTGCTTTCAAAATCCTGCACTTGGTGAGGATGTTTTGGGGACCAACAGAACTCAACGAGTAAGGCTCAAACTTCCTTATAAATGAGGAGTACACCTGTGACATGGCCAAATTCTGTGAAAAGAAAATACATCGCTATGTAGCTGACCAGGATTATACCATGAAAAAGAAGTAGGTAAGCAGGTGCTTAGATGAATTCTGGGTCCTCAGTGTCCTCGTGAGCCTTATTCTGTCATAGATCGAAGACCCCAATTTGTGACAGTGCTGCCTGAAGCATGGCTTCAGCGTTCCAATAAGCTGTGACTAAATCTCCTCAGGCTGGCCCAATACTGTCCACCTGCCCATACGTACCATGCTATTTTTTATGGGTTATTTTTAAATAGTTGCAGCCTTCAATTCATGCCAAAATTTCCTGCTGTGCCTGAAGCAACATGCTTTATTTTTAACTGTATAATCACCCATCAAGTTTGTGCAGAAGAACTAAATTAAATTAAATTATGTGCTTTCTTTTTAAATGTGGGTAAACAATTATCCGCCAATACTTTGGGGGTAGGCCTGCCAACGGGTGCGATGGATGAGGGGGAGAATGGGGGCAATTGTCCATGGGCCCGGCGATTTAAAAGGGCCTGGGTGGATCTAGAGGGAGGATAGATACCGGCACACCTCCTTCCCAAGGCCCCCATCACTCATGCTCTCCGCTCCTCCCCCGAATGGAGCTTATTTATTATGTACCACGCAGGTCCTGGGCAGGCTGAGGAGGTGGTATCTGCTACTCAGCTTCACAGGTTCATCAGTTATCTCCCCGGGCGGTCCAAGGGACCCAGGATGCTGAGTAACAGATATGCTCCTCAGCTGCCCAGAAAACTGCATGGCATGTAAAAAACAAGTAAAAGCTTCTGGCAGAAGGCCACTCAGACCTCAGCCATCCTTTCTAGGGGGGGCATTGACTGTTCTGCCTTGGGATTCGGAACTGCTGTTGGTGGGTCTGTTTGGGGGAAGAGTATTAGATATTTTTCTCCTTCTGCAGAGGATACATACATGTGCTGATAAATCACATCTTTTGTCGAGTGCTGTCAGTGTTAGACTGGAAAGGAAGCATGTAAAACTCTCCTTTGCCATGATGCCTAAAAAAATCTTAACTATAATTTGGCTTATCGTGCTGACCAATATTTCCTCACTGTTTTCTTGCACTCCCGAGGGTCTGTCTATATCCATCTGTTGTCTCTTGTCTTATACTTAAATTGTAAATGCTTTTGGGCAGGCGCTGTCTTTTTGTTCTGTGTTTGTACAGCACCTAGCAAAATGGGATACTGGGTCTATGACTGGGGTTCTTAGGTGCTATGATAATACAAATAACAACAGATTAAACCACAAGATTTGGATTAAACCTCAGAAGACCTGTGTTCTATTCCCTTCATTGCCAGACTTCCTTTCACAAATCACTTCACCTCAGTTTCCCTTTGTGTACCATGCAGATAATAACTAATTAAGAGACATGTATAAAGCACTTTAAAATCCAGGGAGGTAAGATACTGTAGAAGTACATAATTATTATTACCAACAAAGAAATGAACTGTGGTGGTTACAACTATAGTGAAATAAAAGAACATGATGAGTTTTTGAGGTTTATGATGGAGAAAATAAGACAACATTGGGATTGTAGAGCAAAGTTTTTAAGAGATACTGGCAACATAAAAATGAATAGTATTTTACCATACGTGGACTTTTATACAGAAGCACGTCTAATAGATGGTAATAACACTATTTTCTGACCTATCTCCTCTTTTTCAGATGTAACAGAGATTAGAAAAACAGCATATTGCTTAAAACCCTCTATAATATAATCTGAAGTTTTAAGGTGTAAACATTCTGATTATAGTAAGCTCTAGAAAGAGAATATATTTATCACAAAACATTTCCTTCACAGTATTCCTAAAAGAGGCTTTTACCTGCAGATGGCTGGAAAGCATTCTTGAAGTCCCTTTTTTTTGACTAAGGATCCTTCAAGGCAGTACATGAGGATGTCCATAACCTTGGAAACAGAAGTTACAATTGTTCAACAATATTTCATTTTATTGTTCATAACAAAAGTTGAATTCCGAACAGTTATAGAATTTCCCAGACCTTGTGCTTGACTATATTTGTGATACCTACGTATAATGTGTTATCTCCATAGAAGATCTAATATGTTGCAACGTATTAGAATTCAGAATGGCAATGGTACTGGTAATTGTGGCAAACACTCATTCACAGTACCAGTACGCATTTTACAAAGCTGTAAACTACAGGCATATGTCTGCTATTGAAGGCCTTAGAAGAAACACCAGGTTTAGTCCTAGTTATCAAGAGGCAATGGGAACAGCAATCACATGGTATGGTGGATTCTTTAACAATGTCTTCAGTCTTAATGAATATGCGTTTGAAAGACAAAACTTTCAACATCTTTCTTTAATCCATTCAAAATGCTGCCGTTACAACCACGTCCAGACTGCTAACAAATTATTTTACTAGCTTGTCCTTACCAATTAAGTCCTACCCAACTCTCTGCTCTGGTCTCTTCAACCCTGGGAACCTTCACTTTGCCCAAGCTACAGGGTTAACTACCCCATTACATATATCCACATGTCCTTTTACGTAATCCCCTTGTCTGAAACTGTCTCTGCAACCCAGTCTTCCATGCACCCACCATCTTCCTTTTCAATACATTACTTCTCAGCCCAAGTCCTCCCCTTAAAAAAGTTTACCTAAAGGAAAAATTATAACAAGGTGTGCTAAACACCACTAACTGATCTTGCTTTTGTTGCACCATTCAAAATGCTTTGTATTTCTCTTTTCTGCTCAGCTTTAAAGTCCTTTAAAACAAGAATGGAGTCGTCTGGCCTCAGAAGTGTTATTTTAAAAAATAACGTATGTACCATGGTGCTGCATAGTACATGGCACTTTACAAATTGTACAGGGCATTTGCCCTGCCCAGATGCTTGTAACTCATAATAGAGAAGAGAAACAGGAAGAAAAAAAGAATGGATGCCAAGCAGAAGTAGATTTTAAACAATGATTTGAAAGATAAGGGGGAGGGAAGGAGGCTTGCAGGTAGGTGGTTGGTAACTGTCCCAAATACAAGAGGCAGCACGGTAAGACTTTCTAGCTCCTAAATGAGCCATACTGTAAAAACAAACCCCCCAACCCTAAAAGCTCTGTGGTAGTTTTGGCAAGAACATCTACAACTGAGTTCAAGTGCAACTGATTGATATATAGATATTGCAGAATATTCTTACCTCTACAAGGAGATCGACAACATCTGTAGGCATTTTATCAATTAGTATTTCGATAACTCTTAGGATCTCTCCTTTAGCCCGAGCAAGGGTTGTGGTGTGAATATTCTGTTGAGACTGAGTGTTTGCTGCCAGGGCAGTGTGTCTATGCACCTACAAAAGGAGTAGGATTATACATTTAACTGCTGCTGTCCATTTATGTTTCAAGTATACTTAACATGAGCTTTCCACATTAGCTTCTTAATACCAGATCAGATTCCAACATGTCTTTGTCTACCAGTGGTGAGAGGAGTGTTCATGTCGGCTACTGTGGTTCTACCTTGTCACATCTTTTCTTCAATGTGAACGTAAAGCCAATAAGGAGCTAAGTAAAGAGGCATGGGTGGTGATGATTTCTGTTTGCCGATCACACCTAACTCTATGACCACACCTGGTTGGCACAGTGGAATGATTAGCCCCCCATCTAAGACTGAGGCATAGATGAAGACTGAGGTAATATGAGTAGGCTGAGGAAAGGAACCAAAGGAACTACAAATTACATATTAATTATTCAAAGAGGCATGGGTGGTGATGATTTCTGTTTGCCGATCACACGTAACTCTATGACCACATCTGGCTGGCACAGTGGAATGATTATCCCCCCGTCTAAGATTGAGGCATGGATGAAGACTGAGGTAGTATAAGTAGGCTGAGGGACGGAACTAGAGGAATTACAAATTACATATTAATTATTCAAAATTACAACTTTTTTTGTTCACGTCATTCACTAGAAATGAAAACATCTGATGACCAATCCAGACATATCATTTGTGAAAGATACAGGAAAAGAAATTGTTTTTATGTGAGATTTAAGAACAAATGTTCAATATTTGGATTAAAATATTATGTTAAGAACATTTGTATTTTGCAAAACCTATTTGCTTTACTACTAGGAGAACTCTGGATTACAATGTGGCCTTTGAATGTGTTTTAATTATTATTCTTGATACAATCTTTAAAATGTTGGTGCATTTTTTCTACTGACCCTCATTTTCATAAGAAGGGAGGGTCAGGGTGAGTAAATGGCCAATCTTGCACTTAACAGTGATATTTAAAACCAAATGTATTTTGAACATTTAGGGCCCTCCACTGACTACCTCCTTTCCTGCCTTCTTTTGCCATGCAGAAGCTCCACTCTATGTCTAGGTACATTCATACAATCAACAGTGGGGAGGACCTGGAAGAAACACCCATCACCAAAGATGGGTGGGATGGTGGTCTGGGAAGGAGACCCATGACACCCCTCCCAAGAATACCTTCCTATTTCACAGGAAGGAACATTTGTTAGGCTGTCAGATCGATTGCTCTGGATCGACTGAGCGGTCTGTGTAGACCTGCTCAGTCGATCCAGCAAGCGACGCAGGAAAACCACCCTGGTAAGTGGTGCAGCGCAGTGTGGACGGCGTATGTCACTTGCATATCTCCCGTCAACTGCTGCCGAATCCCGAAGGAAAGTATAGACCGGGCCCTAGACTCCTTTCCTCTAAAGCCAAATGAGAAAAGGAAAAAATCCCTGAACCTGGGTATCCTGAGATAAAGAGGGGAAAAATGAGAGCAGAATTTGCTCCTTAAAACACCCAATTCTTTCACCCATTCATGTATGTCTTCTGAACCAAATCCTGACGGCAACGCTCAATTTCCATTCAGTCTCTAATGATACAGTATTTGCACTGCCAATGTAAAGGCAAAGCAAAAACCTAGTAAGACCTTTGGGATTTTGTCCACTGCTCTATATGTGAATTGGATAGTTCTACACCCAGCAGATCAAGATATAACAGGTTAAGCCAATTTCAATTCATCAAGTGATCTTACGTATGAGTTATCAAGATACTGTTGCATAATGTGTGTGTTTGCATACCTCCAAATATGTAAAAATAATGACCCATTTTGCTTCCCCAAAAAGCTATATTTTGGGGAGATTGTAAATGAGATTTGATTATTTTTTATTTCTGTCTGATAATACTGGAACTGAAAAGCATCAATATAAAAACAACTAAAAAGTTTGTTACACGCCAAGATCATTATTCTTTTGAAAGTGCAGCTCAGTGAACACTGAAGTTTCTCTCACCTCCTTGGCGATAGTTGTTATGAAGGCGGGTGGTCTGGCAGTGGCAATGAGTGAGAGAGCATGTCGTGCAGAGCGGGAGGAGTCAGCTGCTGGACTCAGAGGCAGCCCCATTGTGATGCTAAACAGGGATCAGACAAAGAGGGGAAAAAAGAAAAGAGGCATTAGAAATATAGAGTGAAAAGATTAGACACAGCTTATAATGTCAGTTCAAGGTCAACGGGAGCACTCAAACAGTTAGAATATAATGGACTTCCAACAATGAGCAGTGATTAGGAGTCGGGGTGGTTCTGGCATCAAATACAAAATCGAATAATTAACCATGAAGATTGAAAACAGTATGTGCATCTGTCCAAAGTGTTAAAAAGGCCTTGTTAACAAATTATCTAGCTGTAGTACTGAATACATATCACAAAACCTGGGACAAGGCAAATAAAGAACGTTCTACAAAGTATTTTTATATTTTATTCTTTGACAAAAGTTTAGAAGCAGCTTGCAAATACAGCTTCTGTAGTATTACTATTCAATTGAGATGAGCACTTTTAACTAGTTGTGGGGGAAAGGAAGAGCTTCTGTAAGGCACTGAAAATATTAAATTCATTCAGTTTGGTTTCCTGTGTAGAATGAATCGCATTGTTTTAAAATACTACAAGTGGTAAGACAAAGGTAGACTCACCCATCAGCAATTCCTATTTATAAACATTGCAGCTGCAGCACAAGCTCACACACATTTATATGGCAACATTGCTTTTTTCAGAGCATGGGCAAATGGGCAGCACCAATTGACTGGTGAGGAGGCACGGATTTTATAACAACTTCTCAGCCTCAAACATCTACACTTTAGTTGCTGTTCCAAAGTTACATTATACACATATAAGAATGCTAAGTGTTATTAAAAATACACTTTTTCATTAAAATAACTGTCACTTCAGTGCATGATGAGAACAACAGATGATTTTGGTTATATAAGACGAGATGAAATCTACAACTTTCTCCTCTGGCAATGTGATTGCAGATGTGTTAGTACTACTTTAATAGATGCACAGGAGATAAAAATGTATTAATTGAAGTCTGTCCAGGCCCAATTAAGTAATTCTATCAAGCTACATGAGTAATTTAAAATTATATATGATTTAATTCTAAACACTTAGCACTGAGGACACCCCCAATATGCAAGTTAATGGCTCATTAAAATATTTAACTAACTTATTATAAAGCAATACAAAATTATCTCAGTGTCTCTTTGAAAATAAAAACCTGAGGCCCAAGCCTGAAACTTTTACTCATATGAGTAGTCACACTGCTTTCAGTCAGATTATTCACATTAGTAAAGTCTGCAATTGAGTTATGATTTAAATCATTTTACACAAGTAATGCTATTATAACCGAGTAACAAAAAACCCTCTGTCCTATATCTCTAACACAACAGATACACATTTAGAAACTCTGGGTTGGACTGTAAACAGTGCTGGAACTCTGCTCTGTGCAACTGAGTGGTGAGGTGGCAAAGGCAGCTGTCACCCACCTTTGCACCTCTATGATCTCTGCAGTTGCTGGGGCCAATGCAGCCTTCAGTGTAACTAACAGTGGCCTCAAGACTAATCTACGTAGATATAGCCACAATTGTCCTCTGCGGAGCTGTTTCATAGCAGAGAATCTCTCAGTACAGTCATATCATAGCCATGCCCTTTTCATCCCTATAGGCTGCTGGAGTGGCATAAAGCTGCCTTATCAGAGGGCAGTATATGGCTCATTGTTGTTCGCTTTGACTGCACATGAGAGCGCACTGAAGATCATCTCAAACAATCCCATTATCTCCCACATCATCTTTTATTTTCTTCATGGCACATTTTACACAAAAGACACACATTTAGACACGTTAAGAATTTTAAGACTTGTTTTTTTAAAAAGCAGTAGTATACCACGTTTTGTATTATTTTTCTGCAAAAGTCTATGTAGAGTCCAAGTCCACAAGCCTCAAAATGGCAGGAAAGAAAGCATCAATACGTTTGTTCAAGCTCCAAAAAATATGCAACTTGGGCTATCAATCAACTTGTCTGGCCCCATCGCAATAACATGTGAGTCATGATGTTAGTGTTTGACATCTTCTGATATGCCAGGCTAAAGGGGAGAAGGAAAATTCTCCAAAGGGGTATAGCATATATTTATAGCATTGTTAAAAATGTTTCTGGGCCAGATGAGATGTTTCTCAATTCTGGTCTTTAAATCAATATAACTGGGAAGGAGGCTTGGAGCAAATGCACATTTTTGCAGACAGGGAGGGAAGGGATGAAGTATATCTCTCAACATCCTAACAAGAGGACATCTGAGCAAATGGGGGAAAAGGGATATTAAAATGTGAAACATCAGTTTTTCAATGAAGAGAAGATATCTCTTTTTGAACTATACGTAAGTTAAATATTTCCAATAAAAATAGGATTAAAAAAAAAAATCTATCCTGTTTAATTCTCTCCTCTGCTTATGTTTTATATGCTAATGAAGTGTTGCATAAAGGCTGCTGGCGTGAGTTTGGGATGTCCAATTACTTATAAGCAACAAATTACACAATTACATGAATGCCAATTATACCTTTATTCCACATCACTAAGTATTGTGCATATGCTCGCTCTATGTTAAAGAAGGAATATTTTAACGGGTTTAAAAAAAGATTGGAACTATTTTTCCATCTGTAAAAGCAGATGTAAAAGCTTCCGATACTGAGAGTTCTATCTAACTTTCTGTGCAGGAAGTGCTAAGACAGGTGTCAAAATTATTTCATACCCTTAGTTATTTCATTTTTTCAAGAAAAAGTTTGTGTTCAGGGTACAAAACTCCTCTTGAACTGCTCTTAGCAACTTTAATTGTAACTCAGGGAAGGTTTTTTTATTTTATGTTTTGGTGTGTTTGGTGAATCTATGATATAACATGACTGCACACTCGTAATTTACATGAAAAATTATGCAAAGACTAACCAACCATCGGTTAAAGCTTTCTCTGTCAAGTGCACCATTTTTCTTCTGGAGCAACTACAGTGCCACCGTCAAATTATGTAGCAGCAATACATGGACAATGGAAAAACATTACATTCAACACAATTATTAACATCTTGATTATCTTTTTTACTCATCTCATCTACTCTGACTTCATTAATATATGCAATAAAAATGAATATAACAATTAATGTACTTCTCAGAATAGTACCATACAGATGTCCCTGCTTCTTTTATTTGCTAAAGCTCTTTGAATAAAACTAAAAATAATTTAGTCATTTTTGCAGACAGTGATGAAAGCATATTAAAAACTAGATTAACAATCTAATCCTAATGATGTTATTTAGTAAAGCTGGTCTGATCCCTTTGCGTATTCAATGAAAACTTCAGTAAGCATAGTTCAGCCAGTATTTCTGCCCATAAGCAAGGATTAATATGTTTCTGTCAGGAGTATTTTTCCTCCCAGTGTTTGGTAAGGCATGCATTTTCCTGAAAAGCAACAGGTTTCTTGTTAATTTATTTACAACACTCAGCGGTGGTAATATGTGGCTAGAGATTAATCCCTTCCCACAGCTGGTCTGTATGTCTTCTTTCAGAGCTAAAGCATGCGTGATGGAACAAGCACATTACACCAAGACCCCTGACCAAAACAAAGGCAGAAGCAAAGCTTGCATTCACACGGAAGCACTAGGTCTGTTATATCCAGACTTATATTCTTTTATAGGGGAATTTCATTCTTTCTACATCCTTAATATTGGTACAACATGTATATTGTCCCAGCCAGATACAGATTCCCATCAGACCCGAAACAGTCATTTGCATAAGCCATCGTGTAAACACGATATTGATGGAATTTTACAAAACTGATACTGACCCATCCTACCACAACACAAGCCCACCTATTGGTAGTGGCAGTAAGGGAGCCCAAACTGCTCTATTTTTATCCTAGCCAAATAGAAGATAAATATATGCTAATACAGTGGTTTAGCTGCACACATCACATGCTAAGCCAGCAGTCAGATTCCGGCTGACACAGCCCACAAGTGGCTGGGAAGCACATCTCCCACACAGGCTCTACTGATTGGACTTGGGGAGCTCTGATTGGACTTTACAGCTGCTTTCCCAACTTGGGGGAAACTGCCTCTACAGATACAGGAGGTGAATATGGTGGGAACTAATCAAACCCAAGTTTGTAAAAAAACAAAAAAACAAAACAAACAAAAAAACCCACCATCACTCCCTACTCCAAAATAAACACAACAGTATGTGGGGCTGAAGTTCAGATTGCTCACTGTGGGCATGCTAGAGGGGAGGGAGAGATTACAGATTCCCTTGGCCTCATGTCTGCATGGAGAAGACAGCTATAATTTTGCTGCAAATGTTAGGGAATGAAAGGGACTAGCAATCTACCCCAGAATACCCCATCTACCCCATGGCTACTGCAAGCCCCCACTGGACAGCACTGCAGGAATGTGGACTACACTTTTTAAAGGTGTATCAATAAGTATTTTTTACTAAACTTACTCCAATATCATAGTGCCTGGCAAAAGACTTGCTCTGAACAAAGGTATGCAGAATGGCAGAGCAGAATTTTGCCTGGGATGCTCTTGGGTCAGCACTGACAGGTTGCTGGCGGTAGTGGAAACTGGGCAGTGGTGAGAATAGTTGATACTGCTTCACCTGATCTCAGGCCTTCATCATTCTGGGAAGAAGGAGGCTTGGCAGATGAAAGAGCCAGTGCCCAGAGATGTCATGTCTGTCACTTCCCTGAGCAGGAGTTTTGTGGGATTATATTGGGAGGAATAATTGCATGACTGCAGCTGCAACATTTGTTTTTCTTGTTCATGCTGGCACTGCAATCAGACAGAGTGACTGGGTGCAAATATATAATAAGTGCCTTTATATGGTACTTGCATTTTCAAAGACCTTTACAGACCATTACATATTCTTCATGCACTCCTGTATCTGAGGGACTTCATTATTATTCTTATTTTATAGATGGGGAAACCGAGGCGGAGATTTAAATGACACTGTCAGGGCCACAGAAGAAGCCTGTATCAGAGCTGTGACAGAGTTCATGGGTTGTAATCCTGCATTCAGACCAAGACTAGTCATCTCTCAGACACAGATGTACACTATTAAAAATGTATATTTTCAAAAAATCAGGTCAAGATTTATTTCAGTAGGGATTTATGACACAAATGCAAGCTTTTATCGAGCAACAGTCTGTTCCAGTACTATACTTGTAGGTGCACACTTATCCTAGTCCGACTGATTTGGAAGGAAAGAAGTCTAATGCTTAGAGCACAGAACATACAGCAGAACTCATTTCTATGCACACCTGTGGCATCGGCTTGCTATATGTCCTTAAAAAAAGGTCACTAACCTCAGTTGTGGCTCAGTTTTTCTATCTGTAAAATGGGCATAATGGTATCTATATTTGTAAAGAACTGGGTGATTGTCAAATGAAAAGAACTATCCAAGTAATTTCCCATGTCTACATCCAGGACTAGTTACCACACAAAATATTCATATTCCCTTGATTAAATACATAAAACCATTTTGTCATATCTTAGATAACAGGTTATTGTGGCTAAATGTTACCAAACAGCTGCAGTAACTACTCCATCCTCCACGGAAGAGATCAATGTGCAAATCATGTTCTCCCCTGCCCAAATGCTCCAAATCCCCACCTAACAGTCATAAGAGCACTACCAGAATGCCATGCTGGTTACATAATCTTCCCAATAGGATAAATGTTCTCTTTCAGCTCCTTTCCCCTAAAAAGGGCTTCCATCTAATATTCTTTCAACTGATATTGCATCTTTCATACATTTACTTTCCCATTTCAAGGTGAAGTCAAATGCCAAGTTTGATTACTGTATTTTTACTTCAGGATGAATAATTGGTTTGCCCCCATCTAATAGCCAACTTCAACAGTGCAGCTGTTTGCCATTATTATTATTTCTAAAACAACCTAGTCAACTGTAAAGGATTAAAAATTTGAAATTTCAGAACAAAAAAAATGTTTATTTTGTTCCATATTTTGTATAAAGAGTGACCAAGACAGAAACCAAATCCCCAAACTCATGGATTCCACCAAGTCAGTCAGCCACACAGAGGAACGCATAAGCCATGCTCCCCTCAAACCCTTTATCAGCCATGAAACCATGACCATGCTAGTAGCCTTCAACAACGAAAATTTTGCTCTGGATCTTCCTCTGTTCTAAGGATCACTCACGTGGCTTCTCCTGTATCCCTTTCCTCCAGTGGCCATTAGGTCAGACAGATACCTTGCAGAGGCTGAAATGTTGCTATACAAAAGGACAGAAAAGCCAACACCCAGCAATTATCTGAAGGAAAAGCCAACACCCAGCAATTTTCTTTCATTGTGGCTTACACTACCAGTTTGACACCATGCTGCAAATGAATGGAGGAAGCCGGGGGGCCTATATTTTTGCAACACTGTAAAAAAAAAAAAAAAAAGTCTAATTTAATTTTCTCTTTTTAAAAGCAATCTCCACTTACATGAACAGGTTTGAATTGATGCAGAATAACGTGTCCCATGGCATAACAGCAGGGACCTTTGGGATTGTTTTACCTTCCTGGGGGCTGTTGAGAACACAGGTCACCTGAGCATATCCTGCTGAATGCAGAATTGTGTGAGTACTGATGAATCTCAGTACTTCCTATTTTATAATTCTATGTCTATCTTTAGACTGAATTTCAGCTTAATTCGAATTAAAAGGTTTAAAAAACGAAGCTTATAATTGAAACGGTGACAGCTCCCTTGCTACTTCCAGGTTTAAAAGGTATTTTTGTAGCCCAAATATATGGAAAATCATCCAATCATTTTTAGAAGTTCTCTTTACTCTCCAGCTCATGTTCTTCCTTTTTTTAATCCCCAACTATTAACTACAAAGGTTACATTCTAAAACTATTGCCCTCTATTTGCAAACTATTCAAGCCCTTTAATTTATGCTGAATTTTCACCAGAGAACAAAAATATTTGTTAACCATGTTCAACTAAAACTAAAAAGGAACTCCTTAATTATTGGTACCTTTTATACACACATGTTGAAGAGAATACAATTTGTTCTTAATTTTGATAAAACATTACAGAGTAATCCAAATCAAACTCCAGTTTTTAATTCAAAGAAGAAAAACTATGGACAACAATGATCCCTAAGTCCCCATGCCTAGGAATCAAAGCCTAATTAATGCTAGAAAAATACTCTTAATCCTCATGAGTGAGCAGTTCCACTCAGCATGGGTAGGATAGTGTAATCTTTAGTGTATGTGGGGGGGAGGGAGGGTGGACTAAAAGGATGGAGGAGTTATCCAAAGCTCCTCTCAGCTCAGAAATGTATTTTATTCAGCGCAAAAAAGATAAACACTGCATGTGTTTTTTCTTTGTCAATAAATGTGAAGCGAAATTTTTTAAAAAGCAGAAGCTTGACATAAAAGCTCCTTCAAAAAGCACGCTTAACATCACAGACAGAAGCAAGGCAGCTGTGCACTGTTATTGTGTACACGGTAAATCAGGCACAAGAAGGGGCAGCTCAGCAGGGCACCAGGAGGGTAAGATGCATACTTAACCCCCTGCACACGTTGCTGCTCCATTTCTTTCCATCTTAGTCCTTCTGAAGTCAGTACTGTACCTGTCATGGATGTAACAGGCCATTTTCAATCTAAATCTTGTTATGGATTAATAAGCAAACACTTTCTCGCTTATTATGCAATTTATCATGATGAAAATTGCATTGGGCTCCTCAAGGCTACATGCTGATACATTCATTTATTCAGGGCTCTGTGTATAGAGAGCCATACTAATCTTTATGACAGCTAAGGATGTAACAGCAAGATTAAAATTACTTTCTGAAGAACTGTACTTGCTCAGTTTATGTAAAGGCTACATTTAAATACAGTGTACCTTAGCTGAATTTTTTTAAAACCAAACCAAAGAGCATAAAATATTTTACCTTGATCGTCTAAAACTCAGGCAAAACATTATTCATCTGATTCACACATTTCCCCACGTTAAATGGTACAAACCCCACATTCTTGACATTTTGTTTAGCCAATGTCTAAAAACATGCTATACAGTGACCTATCAATATTTATCTAGAAACAATGTAAAAATAGGTTAGACATCTGAAGACTGGCACAGAATGATGATTAAATGCATTTATAGAAGCAAGGCAACCTGCAGAGTTCATTATTGCCCCCATTTTCTTAAATGGTTCACAATGATTAGAAACCACTGATACGGCAGTGATCTTGCAGAACTGCAAATGAAGTACAAAATGTAATACAAGAATGAATTTGACACTAAAGAACATGGCTTATGAAAGTATATGATGGTGTTTAATATTCTAGGAATGTTATTTCTACTGGTTAAATAATTATTTAACAAAACCAGATTCAAATCACCTTTAAAATATTTAAACTGGAATACTGTGAATTTTTTATTTTTATATGGTTTATATTATGTTCATGATTTTTGGGGGGTAAATTACCAGAATATAGTGCACTTTGCAGCTAGATGAATAACTGTCTAAGATTTTTGCAAATAATGGATTTATTAGAATTCAATATTAAACCAACTGATAACTTCAAAATATTGTGGCAGATTTGTTCATATTTTTAATTTTTTGTTAATACTTAGAAGTGTGATTTGAAGATATTAATACAGTATTATTTCAGAAGATAAAAGACTTTATAATCTCACAATATATATAAATACCAACTCATATGTTAAACAGTATACTGCGATTTCAAGACATTGCATGGATGACACGCACTAAATTGTTTATTAATGTTTTTTCAGTACTCATCTCTCACATGCTTTAAAATGTATACAGAAACATTCATGGTATCAGGAATGCAATATACAAAACACCATTATTGAAGAGAAGGCATGCAGCTGTATGGACAGCAGAATACTATGGATATCAGCATTACAATGACAAAAATACTATTACCGAAGAGAAGACATATATTTTTATTTCTTATGAGCAGCAATATTAAGAGTAATTCTTAAGTTATGATGGTAACACCATGCTCACTCCTCTGTGACCTTTGTATTTTCATTTACTGAAGGTTCCTTTCAGTTTCAATCCGTAGCTAGTCAAAGTGCAAAGTTTAAAATACTATACATTCTTTTTTTAGTAGTAAAATTTTTTTCACCGTTAGTTTAGTTTACCACTCAGCACATAAGGCTGAATGTTAAAGTATGTGCAAGGATAAAGACCTATATTTTTGTGTTGAAATTGTTTCATTAAAATACAAAATGTATATTAAAAAAAATACAAATTAGTATTTACAACTTGTGTCCTAAAATTTGATAATTCTGGGAATGTCGATCAAAAGTCTTAAAGACGAGATCCTCCTTTGGCGCAAATCAGCAAAGCTCCATTAAAGTAAATGGAGCTATGCCCATTTATGCCAACTGTGGACCTGGTCCACACACTTTATTGAAAAATACTGAAATATTTAAAATATTGAAAAGGGGAAGTTTAAATTTTCAACACATTACAAATAAAAAAGAATTAGTTTCTGTGTTTTTATTCCAAGTGATGAAAAAGCATCTAACTATATATTAATTTTTGAGTCAGTTACATTTAAATGTAATTTACAGTAATATTTCTTTTAAAATTATTTTTTGTATCAAATAAACACTAAAAACCTTAATTTAAAGTTGCAAAAGAACTACAACAGTGTCACCTCTGAAAATATTCTAGAAACCATTTAGAAGATAAGATGAATATTTCCATATTTCTCCCAGAGTAGTAAGCTGATGTTTTGTATGTTACTGTCAGGGGTTTATTTATTTAATTAATTATTTTCACAGAATTCATGTAGCTATGAATGGAAACTAATCTTATCTCAATAGACACTTTACGTCTAGCCACAAATATTATCCAGGATTACTAATTACTTTGTTTTTAGATAGGGAAAAGCATAGACTATGTGAAATGTAACAATTTTGTTATATCTGATATACAAACAGACCACTCTGGCTGCTTGTTGTATTAACTGTAATTTATTTCATTAATTATAAATATATAATACAGTATCTCTGGTTTTTCCATGTTTGTTTTATATCACACAGTTTGCATTATCTGATAAAACTTAATTAAATAACAAAAAAGGATGAGACACACAAACATTTTATATAAAATCTATTCAGAAAGATTTAGAATAAATATCAGACAAATACTTTACAACAAACACTAACAGTAAAAAAAAAAAAAAAGGGAGGGGACAGTTCTGCAAAACCCTTAATGTACAAATACTTACACTGATATCAGATTACTCATATGAGAATTGATATTTATGACACGTGGTAGGAAAGCCTCTGGCTGTGTAACAAAATATTACTCAAATCATTCCATAACAATACACACACACACACACACACACACACACTTAAAAAACAAGGAACATCAAATTACAAGAACCTAATTGCCCATCCCCAAGTATAGAGGTCCAGATTCTGCCACCCTTATTCCCTGAGTCATCTAATTGATTTCAGTTGTATATTTTATCATAATGATTTCAATGGGATGATTCAAAGAGTAAGGGACTACAGAGTGTAAGTAAAAATGGTAGAATCTGGCCTGTGATCAATGAAACAACCCTGCACAAACCACACAAATTAAAAAAGAGACTTAGAAGCTCAGAATCTCAACTGAAATGATGTATATGTACTCTGAAATGGTGTATGTACTAAGGAGAAGGGCAGGATGGAGAGAGGGGAGACACAGAATCACAGAAGATTAGAGTTGGAAGGGACCTCAGGAGGTCATCTAGTCCAACCCCCTGCTCAAAGCAGGACTATCCTCAGCTAAAAAATCCCAGCAAGGGTTTTGTCAAGCCATAGCTTAAAAACCTCTAAAGATGGAGATTCCATCACCTCCCAAGGTAACCCATTCCAGTGCTTCACCACCCTCCTAGTGAAAAACATTTCCCTAGGAAAATGTCCAACCTAGACCTCCCCCACTGAAACTTGAGACCACTGCTCCTTGTTCAGTCATCTGCCACCACCGACAACAGCCTAGTTCCATCCTCCCTGGAACCCCCTTTCAGGTAGTTAAAAACTGCTATTAAATCCCCCCTCATTTTTCTCTTCTGCAGACTAAACAAGCCTAGTTCCCTCAGCCTCTCCTTGTGCTCCAGCTGCCTAATCATTTTTGTTGCCCTCCGCTGGACTCTCTCCAACTTGTCCACATCCTTTTTGTAGTGGGGGGCCCAAAACTGGACACAATACTCCAAATGTGGCCTCACCAATGCCAAATAGAGGGGAATAATCACTTCCCACGATCTGCTGGCAATGCTCTTACTAATGCAGCCCAATATGCCATTAGTCTTCTTGGCAACCAGGGCACAGTGTTGATTCATATCCAGCTTCCTATCCACTGTAACCTCCAGGTCTTTTTCTGCAGAACTGCTGCCTAACTCGTCGGCCCCCAGTCTGTAGCTGTGCATGGGATTCTTCCGCCCTAAGTGCAGGACTCTGCCCTTGTCCTTGTTGAACCTCATCAGATTTCTTTTGGCCTAATCCTCCAATTTGTTTAGGTCCTTCTGTATCCTATCCCTACTTTCTAGGGTATCTACCACTCCCCCTAGCTTAGTGTCATCTGCAAAATTGCTGAGGGTGCAATCTATCCCCTCTTCCAGATCATTAATGAAGATGTTGAACAAAACCGGCCCCAGGACCAACCCCTGGGGCACTCTGCTTGTGACCGGCTGCCAGCTAAACATGGAGCCATTAATCACTACTCGTTGAGAATGCTCTAGCCAGTTCTCTATCCATTTTACAGTCTGTTCATCCAACCCATACTTCTTTAACTTGCTGATAAGAATACTGTGGGAGACCGAATCAAAAGCTTTGCTAAAATCAAAGTATATCACGTCCACCGCTTTCCCCACATCCACAGAGCCAGTCACCTCTTCATAGAAAGCAATCAGGTTGGTCAGGTATGACTTTCCCTTGGTGAATCCATGTTGACTGCTTCTGATCACCTTCCTCTCTTCCAAGTACCTTAAAATGGATTCCTTGAGGACCTGCTCCATGATTTTTCCAGGGATTTAAGTGAGGCTGACCGGTCTGTAGTTCCCTGGATCCTTTTTCTTCCCTTTCTTGAAGATGGGCACTATATTTGCTTTTTTCCAGTCATCAGGGACCTCCCCCAATTGCCACGAGCTTTCAAAGATAATAGCCAATGGGTCTGAAATCACATCAGCTAACTCCCTCAGCACCCTCGAGTGTATTGCATCTGGCCTCATAGACTTGTGTATGTCCAATCTTTCTAAATAGTCTTGGACCTGTTCCATCAGCACTATGGGATGCTCAGCTCCTCCCCACTCTGAGCCACCCAGTGCAGTAGTCTGGGAGCTGACCTTGTCTGTGGAAACAGAGGCTAAAAAGGCATTGAGTATCTCAGCTTTCACCACATCCTCTGACACTAGGTTGCCTCCCCCATTCTGTAAGGGGCCCACACTTTCCCTAATCTTCCTCTTCCTGCTAACATACCTGTAGAAACCCTTCTTGTTCCCCTTCACGTCCCTTGCTGGCTGCAACTCCAATTGTGCTTTGGCCTTCCTGATTTAATTCCTGCATGTTCGAGCCGTATGTTTATAATCCTACCTAGTCATCAGACCAAGCTTCCACTTCTTGTAAGCTTCTTTTTTGTGTTTAAGTTCACCAATTACTTCTTTGTTAAGCCAAGCTGGGCGCCTACCATTATTTGCTATTCTTTCTGCACATCGGGATGGTTTGTTCCTGTGCCCTCAATAAGGTTTCTTTAAAATACAGCCAGCTCTCTTGGATTCCTTTCTCCCCCATATTAGCCTCCCAGGGGATCCTGCCCATCAGCTCCCTGAGGGAGTCAAAGTCTGCTTTTCTGAAGTCCATGGTCCATATCCTGCTGTTCTCCTTTCTTCCTTTTGTCAGGATCCTGAACTCGACCATCTCATGGTCACTGCTGCCTAGGTTGCTACTCACTTCTACTTCCCCTTCCAAATCTTCCCTGTTTCTGAGCAGCAGGTCAAGAGCAGCACAGCCCCTAGTTGGTTGCTCCAGCACTTGTACCAGAAAGTTGTCCGCAACACTCTCCAAACACTTCCTGGATTGTTTGTGCTCTGCTGTATTGCTCGTCCAGCAGATGTCATGGTGATTGAAGTCCCCCATGAGAATCAGGTCCTGTGAACTGGAAACTTTCCCTAGTTGACTGAAGAAAGCCTCATCTACCTCATCCTCTTGGTCTGGTGGTCTATAACAGACACCCACCACGACATCATCCTTATTGTTCTTGCTTCTAAGCTTAACCTAGAGACTCAACTGACTGCTCTGAGCTCCAGTATGAAACTGGAGATTAATCATAGTGCTCTCTTACATACAGTGCAACTCCTCCACCTTTCGCCCCTGCCTGTCCTTCCTGAACAGTTTATACCCATCCATGACAGTGCTCCAGTTGTGTGAGTTACTCCACCAAGTCTCAGTTATTCAGTTATGTGAGCAGATGCCACAAGCTTTTCTTCCTGTCCTCTACCTAGGTTCTTATACTTCACCTATCACCACGGAATCTGAACCTTTTGTTTAAGGGATCCTGAAAACACAGATGAATGCTCCTGCTCATGTGAGTAATGTTACTTAAATGCACGTGGCAGGATTGGATCCTATGTGTTAACCTGAAGTAGTCGGAAATTCCGATTCTAGTTAATTGCAGTTGCCACAAGAGGCCATAGGGCAAAAGGTGGCACATCAAATTGACAAATTCTGTAGTCTTTACATGCTAGTAATAAAACCTGGAGATGGACTTACGAGATAAAAAGCAGGAGATGCAGGTCATAGATAAATTCAACCAACTATTGTTTAAGCTTTTACCTTAATAGTATATTCACGTCTTTGTTTATTTCAAGGAATTGACAGTTTAGTTGTACTAGAGAAGACATATGATTATATGAACCATATATACCCCTCCTGCCCATGGGTTTGATTACAGCATTTTATCTTCCTTGCCAGTCAATAAGACCAAGGCTGCACACTCTCTCTGAATGCCTCCATCCTCTCCACTTCCTTCATTGCACCAAACTTTTCGTCTTTGACTTCAAAGCCCTGAATATTTCTTCCTCTCCCCAATTTTTGCCCTCTCTCTTTTCATAGCAATTTTGTCCCCTCTGTTCTGCCAGTCACTCTAGCCTTGATATATATTATGCACACTGCAGCCCATAAAACCAGCCTGCTTGCTTGCATTATATATATCTTTTCTTATAGATTTAAGTTAGTTGGTGTGGTTATAATAGAGTTACGTCAAGTTTATACTGAAGTAGTTTAGCTGTAATGCAAGGTACCTTACAGGCCTCATCCTGTATGACAGCTACACAGTTAGCATACATATACTTGGGACCTCTACCCTAGATAAGTGTTACTGAAATAAGACAGAAATAGAGAGATTTCTCTAGAGAGATCAGGAGGCATCAAAACAGGGGATTTTGCTGCAGGTTACACCCAAAGAATCTTTAAAAGTACATCGCAAAACCCGCAAAAAGGGCTAGAAATAAAAAAGACGAAGTCGAAAAGACCAACTGAAACCATCTGGAGAGGACATACTATGTCAGCAATATGCACAAACTTGTTAGCCTATAGAATAAGTGTATCCCCAATAATTTGGGTTGGTAAATCCAAGTTTGGGCTTAGCAGGAAGGATAGCCTATTTTAAGGTATAAGAATGAGCAGATTGAGCTATTCAGCGCGATCGTCAGCTACTCCTGCTTGAAGGTTCTTTTAGTTAGTGTTAAGGTCTTAGTTCTTCATTTTATACTTAGTCTTATTTTGGTAAGTGTTAGTCTTACGGCCCGGTCTACACTTACCTTTGCGATTTGGCGGCAGTCGACGGGAGATACGCAAGTGACGTAAATCACTTGCGTATCTCCCGTCGACTTTGCAGTATCTCCTCTGCGCGGTGTCCATACTGCACTGCGTCGAAGGGAACAGCGCTCCTGTCAATGCAGCGCTATGCCACTTACCGGGGTGGTTTTCCTGTGTTGCTTCCTGGATCGACTGAGCGTGTCTATACAGACCGCTCAGTCGATCCAGAGCAATCGATCTGACAGCGGCGAATTTGCCGCTGTCAGTGCAGACCCAGCCTTAGTCTTATAGCTCTTAGCTCTTGAGCAGTGCCTACTCCACCACTCTACCCAAGCTGGGGAACCAAACGTCAACCTCAACCAGGTCATCAAGGAAGGGTGTGAGTATATTTATCCAAAGCACATTGTAGAAACATATATCATAGATAAAAATATATCATTTAGTATAAGGTTGTATTACTCATTTTATTATTCCGTTTTATTGTTCATTCTCTGAATATATCACTTTGTTATCATTTCATCATTTTATCTACCATTTTATATTTTCTGTTATCTTAATAAAACTTATAAAATCACAGATTTGATTATCTCTGAGAACTTCCTGTCGTACACCCTTATAAAACACCTGGAACCTGATTTGGGACATGAACCATATCTTCTGATCAGATCAGTAGGCGAGCCTATAACCATTAAATAAATAGATCACTCCAAAATCAGGCTACAACACATTTCCCACAAACATCTTCATGTTCTCTGCTGTAGTATCCCTATATTTAGTCCATCTTCCTGAGCTGACCCGTTCCTCCTTTAAATCCCATCAGATGACCCACTTTTAATGTGATTGCTACAGAAAATGAGCTGGATGATGATGAAAGGCTGTACGGTAATTTGAGATAATCTTTGTATTTTTCATAACACACGCACATACTGTACTATTAAAACTTTATAGTATCAGGGTTCGAGCAATCACTACCTGACTATCTTCTTTGCTGGTTATAACTCTTTCCTCTACCCATTCTCACTGCTTTGTCTTTTCAGCATGTATTATTTTATCTTTTTTTATAACACCTAACACATTTACTACTGTCTATAACTAAATAATTGCCCCACATCAAAATTCCTTCATCAAAACAGACCTCTGAGTTGCCTCCACCTTCCATAACTTCATTTTTATCTTAGATTCAGAATCTCTCACCTCCTCATGCATTTCCCACATTGCTATATTCATCTATTTCCACTGTGACACATAAGCCCATTAGCAAACTGTCCCATACTTTGCAAGCAACTCTCATCTCAGACCTGATAAATTCACTACATCAAATACATTGCTTACAGGATATTTGTCAATTAAGGTTAACATGTAAAGTCTTTATTGGAAGCTTGCCACTTATCAATGCTAATAATTATGGTATGATGTGTGCATGGGTAATATTTAAGGAATAATGTATCTGTTGAAGTTTATGGCCTTATGGCTTTTAGCTTAAAGAGAGTTATCAGGGAGTGATATTACTCAGTTACTATCTAGTCCTACAGGAAGGTGTAGGCACCTATCCCTGGTCAGCCAGTGGCATAATGCAAGACTCAATTGTCTACCATTGCCTCATCAACAGAACACTCAATGGAAAACTATCAAATGCAAACAATCAAAACCACTTAGAGGTGTTAAAAAAAAAAAAAAAAAAAAAGGAGCATTGTAACTGATAGGGATCACCCTGGATATAAATAAAGACAAAAGATTGGTTCAGTATAACCAGAGCAGGGAGAAGCACTCTGGATACATCCACTGCAAAGACATCTTATTGAGCAGAGGTATTTTTCATGAAAGATTAGATCTTGGTTCCCGTGAAGCCAGCAAGCTCTGCAACAGACTGAACTTTGGAGGGAAAACCTACTTTATAAGATAAGAAGGCCATGTAATAAAGTGCCAGCCCTACTTTGCATTTTATTATTTTATTTTGTATTATAATCATATGATTCTCTCTCTTGCTTCTAGTGGAATATCTATCCTGTTTTAAACAAACCTTCTTTTGTTTTATTACGAGGGCTGTGTGTTATACAGGGTTGGCGATTTAAGGTAAAACTGGTAAGAGGATGTGGAATTTCTGTGAGTAGCCAGTGTCAGAGGTTGGATATCACAGGTTAATGCTTCAAGAGGACTCAGGGACTGAGATGCATCTCTTGCTAACCTGTAAGGAAGAGACAGCACTGGCATAGTCCAGAGGAAAGCGGCATGAGTGGCTGAAAGGCTGGTGGTATAAGGCAGTTAGCACCCAGTTACCACAAACAAGACTCCCTCACACTTGAGGCAGAAGGGTAAAAATGTGAGTCACGGTCCTGTGCACCCCGAGAACCTTCACAACCACCTCCGCTGACATCCTTCTCTAAGCCACAGTGCCCTAGATCTAACATAAGCACAATGTGGCTGCTGCCTGCATTCTCACATGT
Organism: Mesoclemmys tuberculata; assembly: GCA_007922155.1. Classification (NCBI taxonomy): domain Eukaryota; kingdom Metazoa; phylum Chordata; order Testudines; family Chelidae; genus Mesoclemmys; species Mesoclemmys tuberculata. The sequence goes on along the minus strand of ML675629.1, from coordinate 16,921,815 downwards.
ACGAAGAAGCCCAGCCGCATACCTCCATCCTCAAACAACTCAACTGGCTTATCATTCAATCAAGATTAAGTTTAAAATTGCCTCCTGGTTTATAAAAACCCTCCTGGAGTTTGTTCTAGCCTACCACATAGACCTTACCTTCTCATACTCTCTTCCATTAGCCTTTCGTTCATCTTGAATATACATCCGGGAAGCAAACTGGCTACATCTGCATGGGTTGGTAGAAATGTTGGGATTGCTGAATGGAATCTGCTGCAGCAGAATTTAAATAAGCAGTGACACGATCCTGCTCTTTATGCTTTGACTAGACAAGTCAATGATAGACATTACTTTGAGTCATTTAAATGTAGTGGCAGCTGCCACAGATCCTGCCCCTTGATTTCAGGCTCCCTTTCCCTCATAATCTGCCCAGCCAAAACCTCCTCTCTGTAGACACCAGGCATGGATGAGGCAGAACAGCAGCTGGACTCTCAAATACAAAGGATTTATCTGATTCCCACACCATTCCCAGGCCTTTCTTGTGAGAGGCCCAGGTCCTTGGCTTCTGGCCACAGTGGTCTCTTAGTTCTTCATTGTTGTGACAATTGGGCCTACAAATTTACTTGAATCATGAGCTCAACTGTAAAAAGTAGGTAAAAGTTCATAAGAAGTTACAGTAACCTACAATAACAAATGTTGATGGGAAAAGGTATGAAAGGAAACAGAATAACTAAATAAAGCTAAACAAAAAGGCCAAGTTGATATCATTCAAGGATTGCACTGAAATTATGCTTGTTGAAAACCAGATTAGGATCCAGAAGTTAATAAGCTAAAATGTTGGATATTGGGCCTAGCTGGTGGACAAAATAATGAAGGGAGTTTTTCCTTTTAAAATCTCCAGCTAACAGGAAAGAGGACACACACAAAAATTGTTGTTAATATGAAAGCCTTATTTAATACTTTACATTTCAAATGTTGTAATTGTTTTCCCCTTCTTTTTCTTTAATAAAAGATTAAAAGGATTTTTAATGGTGTTTGCCATGGTTCTCAACAGGCAAAGGTCTCTGTATACCAAGCCCTGAAGCAGGTTATGTTAATACCTTTAGCCTATATATACCATCTACATTAACACAACAGGAGCCAGCTTTATGGTGTTTATATCCCTGAAGCTTAGTGTTTGCCTCGTGCAACCTCCCCAGATTCTTTGTCTTTCCTCCCCCCGTGATGTTTCCACTACCTACCACCCCTAGAGAGGAGGAAAAGATCTAAAATTGCTAGGCTTCACCTGCCACCTACGTGCATTCCTCAAAATGCGTTACTTTCAGTGACTTTTTTTCATAATGGTTTCAGGAAGCAACATACTTTGTACATTCACAGTAGGCTGGATTCCACTTAACTACTGGTATTTTCAGGAGGAATTAATTATAATAAAAACTAATACAAGTTTTTAAAAGAAATTTTTGCCAAACTGTACAAAACAGTTTTGAAGACATATTTTGGGAAAGTTTTAAACGTGAGTTGTTGAGAAGGTGTAAATTTAGTGATATTTTACAATGGGACATACATACATACCATACATTATGTTTACAAAATGCTATTGTGGTAATATTTATTCTACCCCAAACTGGCAATTTTACAAGAGAAATCTGTTTGATTGATTGAAGTTTGATTGCAAATACCTATTTAGAAAGTGGACTATGTGCCACCTACACAAAAAGATGCATACTGTAGGACAATGTATAGTATAAATCACTATTCAGGACAGTTTAACAAAGCTTTTTTTGATCCAGCAGGCAGTTGTGCCCTACTGAGTTCATGATTTCTTAGGGATGTTTAAATCTAAGATTTATCTAGATGCCAGCTATGCCCACCAAGTTTAGTTCAGGAAAGTATAAAAATCTAGATAACCACAGAAAATAATTGTGCCATGTGTAATAAGCAGTACTTCAAAACAATATAACAGTTTTTTCTAAAATGTTTTTTTCCAGAATACCCAAAAGTTATTAGTTCACATGATAAATGTAATGCTGCACAACAAAATATGTTTTGAAAAAAGGAAGGAAAAAATACTTCTAAAAATACGAGCTTTTCAAGAACAAGAAAGTAAAAGGAGCTTAGAAAAATATCCGTTTCCCTAATAAATAATGTATGACTGATTTGTTTTCTCCAATGTGATAAGAGAATAACTTGCAGGTTAAGACGCTGTACTCCAAGGCACATCCTGAATAATGTTTGACAACTACAGGTAAGGGTTGGTGGCGACAAGATGGGGACAGACTACTCACTACAGAAGTGTAAATAGCGTCACCATTTACATATAAAGAGATTCTTCTAGCCTACGGGTATGCCTACATTCCAATTAGACATCCGTGGCTGGCCCATGACAGCTGAGTTGGGCTGAAGGGGCTCCGGCTAAGAGGCTGTTTAACTGCGATGTAGCCTTCTGAGCAACGGCTGCAGCCTGAGTTCTGGGCCTCTCCCATCTCACAGGGTCCTAGAGGCCAGACTCTAGCCCAAGCCTGGGAGTCTACACTGCAGTTAAACTGCCCTGCAGCCTCAGTCCTGTGAACCTGAGTCAGCGAGTGACTAACTGTAGTGTTACACTATGTGACTAAGCCTTTCCCCTTCTGAGGCCATCTCTATACCACAGGCCCTATACCACCATAGCGATGGTGCTGTAGCTCTCCTGCTATAGCCTTGTAGAGTAGAGAAGACTGCAGCAATGAAAAATTCCCTCGAGCATTAGTAGCTAGATCAACAGAGGCATTCTCCTCTACAGCAGGTGTTAGGTCAGCATAGCTACGATGCTCAGGGATGTGCATTTTTCATGCGTATTAAGTTTTAAGTGTAGACCAGGTCTGACATTACACAACAGAACCAGCAGAGACCACAAAAACAAGTCAACTCTCTCCCATATATTGGCAATTATAAGTTTGGCATTGCAGGAACAAATATCAGATTTCAAATTACTCAAACACAAGGGGGTTCCCCTCCCCTAGTTCAGCACAGTTGTCAAATCTGTATTTTCATGTGTGTTAACAGGTGCAACAAAGCAGAACATAGCACAGCCACACACAAAATTACCGTGTTAAATACATACTTTGCAAGTTGCTTTTCAGCATCAGCACAGAGCTCCAAAAGACCCATTAATACAGCGGAGACATCCATGTAAGGCTCCCATACTGTAAAACCTCGTCCAATCAGATCAATGGCAGTTCTGCGGATGGTGCTGTGTGGAGGAAGTTTGGGGCTTGGTGGTTGCAGCAGAAGGAATGTCAAAGCCTTACCTGCCATGCAAAACAGGATAAAAAACTAGTACAATAAAAAGAAAACTAGTGCATTGATTCTGCTTTGCTATTTTGAAACAGTTACTACTAATAAGAGTAAAGTATGGAAATTTAGTCATGGAGTACAATATAACATTAGACTCTGATCCATAAAACGGGTCCAGTGGGCAGGCTTTTACACCTGCACAGGGTCTAAATGAAGTCAGTGAATGGAGAGGTGCAAAGTGCTGCTAGGATCACTTATAACCTCTTTGGTGCAGCAATCGTCTTTTTGTTGTGTGTCTGCCAGAGCCTAACACAATCAGACCCTCCCCTCACCACGACATCTAGGTGTTACTGAAATAAAAAGAATTAGTAATAATACAAAATACTATATAAAATCTTTTGCAGGATCAGGGCCCTACTTAATATGGGACCTGCCTCAAAAATGGCATATCAACCCTCTAGTGATTTAAATAATGTAGTCACAGATCAGGTGAGAGAATAAGAGGAAAAAGCCTGACCAGGAAAACTATGCTCTAAAATGAGACAGAAAGATGCAGGAAAATTTTTCCAGACAAAAGGAATGGCAGTAGGGAAGGCTTTTCCACCAACACTTGTAAACCCAGAAAAGATGCTTACCAAAAAGTCCTACAGAATTCAACAGAAAAAGTGATAACCCTTCTATAGGATTTTTGAACCATCCTGTAGAATTTAATAAAGAATTATGTGCCTAATATAAAACTCTTTAGGATGGTTTAACTATGGGAAGGCAATAATTCTCTATTAGAGTCTATAATAATATTTATAGACTATTGATTCCATCCTTATTGTATTCTTTCTGTAGGACTATTTGTAGCAGGGTCAGCTGCCTTCTGTTTTCCCTTGGTGGCCTGGGGTCATGCTGCAGCACCCTGTCTCAGTTTTCCCTTTCTGGTAACCAAATAACTTCATACAAGATCTCTTCTCTCAATAATACCTCTTCTCAGGGCTGGTTAATTATTAAAACCTTGTATAAACACAGTGGACGACAAAATTCCAACTTAAAATCCATTTAGCACCCACAGTGTAAATAGTCTTTAAGATCACCCTACATCTTGTCCCGATACCCCACATGACACAACAATGCCTTTGACCACTCCTGGACCTGCTATCAATTCTCTTCCATCCCTCTTTCTCCGGACAGCTACCCCCACACCTCTAGCTGGAGTGAAATCCTGTTCTTCCACATGCTCTATGCTGGGAGCACCTTTCACTTCCTCTGGTCCTCTTGCTATTCCTCTGGGTCCAGCTCTCCAGCCCTGGCGATGTCAGCGGGTAAACTCCTCCACTACTCCCGTCTTACAGTGCTCTCCAGATCTTTGTTCTGGTTCAGAGCCAGCAGATAATTCTCTCTGCAGCTCCCTTGCCTTCAGCCCTCCAGCCCTAGCTCTCCTGCTTGGGAACCAGCCAGCAAACCCCTCTTGTTGCTCTCCTCCCTTCTCCCAGGAACCACATAGAGTCTCTGGCAGCTCACATCTTTGGCTCATCTCTTCCTTCCAGCCTTGACTTTCAGGTCTCTCTCTCTCATTGAGGATCTCCATCCTCTAGGACTCAGGTGCCTCGCTTTAAGCCTAATTGGGAGGCAGATGATGAAGCACTATGAGGGAGCAGGGCCAGTGCACAAAAGAGCCGGCATCACCTTGTGACACTGTTCCATAAAAGGAGGAAGATCTGAGACACAAATAGCTGCAAGTCCAAGAAATATTTTTTAAATTGCAGAACACATTAAATAATACTTCTGAGTTTAATTAAGAAGTGCTTTACATTTCCAAAGTGCTTTATAAACATGAAAAATCCTTGCATCACTTCTATGAGAAGGTAGGTAAATATTCCCTTACCCTCATGCAGAGACTAGGCCTGGACAGTTTCTGCCCAAAAGAAAAAAAACTGAAAAGAAGTATTTTAGAAAAGAAACCTTTACTATAGATGTGGCTAACTGCCACAACTCTAATATAACTAAACAAGAGAAAGATTTCAAGTATTGTTTGTGCAGTTTTTTTGTTTGTTTTTCTGAGGCAGGGAGGGTGGTGGTAGGAAGCAGAGAGAGGGTGTGTTAATTTGCATTAATTTGATTTCATACAGACTTGACAGCAAACCATTGAAAACTTTAACCAGTTTAAGAGAGTTAGCGTCTTTGTAATTGCTTATTATTTTTCCTGAACTTGGTGAAATATGTACCTAAGTCAGAAACTGTAGCATTCTATGGTAAGAAATTGAAGAAACTCTATATAATTTTGTTACCAAAAGATATTTTCCAACTAGAAACCTGCATGCACTATAACTGCAATGGAACCAAATAAAATAATGTTTTATGAGAATTTAAATATAGGTGGCAAACTATGCCAAAAATATGTTGTAAAAACGTTTCAGAGCCTATTATTTAGCAACAGATGTACAGCATGGACTGTATGTATATCCTTCCTTTAAATCTTATATAAGGATTTGGGTTTCTGTAACATACAAGGGTAGCAGTAATGAGGCGAGTCAGGCTGCTACTTGAGATCGTATCTCATCTCACCAAAAGCTACTATTCTTTCCTGCTGATGGTCAGTAAGTTAACACATAACAATCCCATGGCATTGTTGACACAGTTTGATAACTACATTTATCATGGTAAGTTTATCGGTTCAAAATATTTTTCCTTATACCTGAGATGTGCTGAACTGAACTACCTGGCTCTAAAATATCCAAATGACTTTTCAACAGGGACATCGCCAAGTATATTGGGCCTAAGAGTGACGTTATGCCATTTGTCCCAACAGTGCTGTGGCTCAATTAAAAAAACAACAGATGTATAACTTAAAAGCAAACACATCAATACCTATTTTATCTCATCTACTGTTTTGTGAGAGCATGTGAGTATCTGCATGAAAAAAGCCCCCAGTTCTTTTTAAGAATGTTTGGATAAATTAAGTACTCATGAATGGTCTGGAATAGTTCTCTGTCCACACAGCAAATACAACATCGTTGCTCCTTCCTAATGTCCCTTAGTCTTGTGCTGGGATAAAATGTTGTTCCGCCTCCACCCAAACTTGAGCCTCTCTGCTAAGACTACAAAAACAGATATCAACCGTGAATGTATTTTTGTGATGGGGATATCTATCCTCTAAGAGCTAGACTGAGGCCGCTAGTGCATGTTAAAAAGGTCACTGAAGAGCCATCAGATGGTAATGTCCTTAAAGTACCACAATCTGGGACAAATCAGAACCAATGTGACTAGAGGTTAAAACGATTTTGTACTCCATTAACAATGCCATAATCCATCCCATCTTTACCTTGATTGTTGAAAGAGCAGGCAGTAATGACTTGTTTATGAGAAGAATACATGTATTCCGGACTAGATGTCCCATTGATCTGAATCATCAGGCAATTTCTATGCTCATATTGCATTGTAAATATAAAATTTTCAGAGGAGAATACCTCACTGTTAATTTTCAAACCAAATAGTCCCAAAATATTATTTTACTGGACCACAAGATCACACCAATTAAAAATCATTTGTGTGTGACAAATTTGTTACCCTTTTAAAAACAAATAAAACAAACAAACAAAAACAAAAACAAAAACCCCTTAGGACTAAAGGAGATTATAGGGGTCTTTTTTGTAACTGGCTGGATTTCACTGCACTTTGTGCAGAGTCAATTATCCCATTTTCCTGTGTAGTCAGTAAGCAAGGGAAAAAACAAATAACTGAAAAGCTCTTGTAGACATCAATAGGATGGAGAAAGAGCTTTATAAAACCTGTAAATAATTTTGGAAGCAATTAATTAGAAACAAGATTTTTAATTAGCCAATTAAATATTTAAAGTCGAGAGCATCTTTTTAAATGAGCACACTATGTAAAGCATATCATGCTCTAAATGTTGTAGCTTTCAATATTCCAGTGGAACAATTTTACAGCCCTAACCACAAACCTACTGTAACTCAAATTGTATATTGATTTTTGATCAGAATTGTGGCTAGAGTTGGTAGAGAAATTTTTTATGATTTTTTTTTCAGATTTACTTTTACTGTTTTTCAACTGGCTGACAGAGCTGGCTAACTTTTTTGGAAAAACAAAAAAAGTCACCATTTTCCAGCTATCTTTAACTGCGACTGTGTCTAATCAGAATATAAGTTTTATCCTTTACTTAGAAGATCCCTTATGACATCATCTGAAGAATCAGTTGAGGGGAGGCTTTCAATGTAAGTGAACAGTGCTGTCCAGGGATGTAACTTTAGTGAATAATACTGCAAAAATGGAGTAGTTTCCTAAGTGTAATGGTATATTTCACCAATATTTCCCTTAAACTTAATCCAATCATGCCCATTGCTCACAGGCAGCACTTGATTTACTTTGATTAAAAGCTGTCGCTTTCAAGTACTCGGGTGATGTCAGAAAGCCACCCTGGCCTCTTCTCCGCAGGGAGACTTCTGTTGGCAGCTCCCTTGCATGAAACAAAAAGAGAAACTGGCAAGTGGGAAATTTCTTGACTGTCTGATAAACTGAGGCAGTGAGCTCAGCAAACGTGCTCACATGTACTAGACATGTCATGGCAGCGTGTTAGGAAGTGAAATGACAGAAAAGGAAGACTCAGCAACAGTTGAATGAAAATTCTTTGCCTGCACTAAGCTGTACAGATGACAGCTGTTACTGGGAGCGAAACAATGAATAGCTCTACAGCCAAGCGAAAGCTGAGCATCAGACTAGCCTGACTCGCTCACGCTGTGGGAGGCAGGCCTAATCTTGTTTACAGACAGCCCCCAACCTGAATCAAATACTCACCAGCAACCGTACACCATACAACAAGAGCTAACTCAGAAAGCTATCCCTGCAACAAACCCCGTTGCCAATTCTTCCTGCACATCAACTCTAGTGACACCATCACAGACCCTAACCACACCAGCCGTACCGTCAGGAGCTCATTCACCTGCACATCTTCTAACATGATATATGCCATCATGTGCCAGCAATGCCCCTCTGCCAGGAGCTCATTCACCTGCACATCTACTAATGTGATATATGCCATCATGTGCCAGCAATGCCCGACTGCCATGTGCATTGGCCAAACTGGACTGCCACTACACAAAAGAATAAATGGGCACAAATCAGACATAAAAAATGGTAACATCCATAAGCCAGTAGAAGAGCACTTAAATCTCCCAGGACACTCTGTATCTGACTTGAAAGTTGCCATACTTCTACAAAAAAACTTCAAAAATAGACTTCAGTGAGAAACTGCAGAGCTGGAACTCATATGCAAACTTGATACAATCAGTGTGGGTCTGAATAGGGACTTGGAATAGTTCTCTCATTACAAGAAGTAATTGTCGCTGTTCACACATTCTCACCTTCCAATCAACGGATGTGTATAGATCTCATCTACCCTACTCAATTGACTTTGTTAGCCCTAGCCCTTCCCATTGTTATGTTTCTTACCCTTGGATGTACATACATACCCTCTATCGGTGGTTTCCACTTCATGCATCTGATGAAGCGGGTTGCAGCTCACGAAAGCTTATGCCCACAGAAATTTGTTAGTCTTTAAGGTGCTACAGGACTCTCATCGTTTTAGAGTAGCCTCTGTTCTCCCTTTCAGGAATAGACAGAAACCCTGTGAAAACTTTTCATACTAAAACTTCCCTAGTGCAATAAGCATGACAACACAATATTGAATAGCTGATAGAGGAAAATTACTTATGAGCCATATCGTTCTGTTTCGGCACTTACAATCTAGTAGTGTGTAACAGACTTCCAAAATGCTGCTAACTGCACCAGTCTACTGTACTAAATGAAAGCACACCAGGAGACCAAGGAACATTTGGATATGTTATTAGCCTTGGCTTATCTTAAAATTTTATAAGTATTTCACAAAACAGAAATACCCTGAATACACATGAAGAAATGGCTATCAACTAATTACCTGTGTCGGAGGCTGAATAGTAGATAGAGGAAAAGAAGGTCACATTAAAATAATGCTAGATTAATCAATAGCTCAATTATAATGACAATCCTTTGAGATTACTTATTATATGCACTTTAGAACTAAATGAATTTCTGATGATTTATGTTATTACAATGAATGCCAAATGAATTAATAATGTGTTACCAAGTGAATGAAGCCCTTCCCTCAGCTGTGCAGGTCACAGAGCACAAGTGGCATGATGCCATATCGTATTCTTCTCTCTCTGTTTCAAGTGATTGACTTTAATAAAAAGGAATTCAAGTCTAACAAAACATCCTACTTGTGAGGCAGGGAAAAACTATTTGTATTAGATATCACTCGATGTTAATACAAGTGTACACAAAGCTTTGGATTTTTTTTTATTTGTTTTTAAATTTCTAACCTGTGTCACATTTTATCAAAGGCTTGGTCCACACTTACCCGGTGATTCGGCTACACAGAGTAACTTGCTGTGCTTCTGTTCTGCGCAGTGTCTGCATTGCACTGCACCAACAGGAACTGGGCTCCCGTCGATGCAGCGTTATGTCACTTGAGGTGGTTTTAGTATGTCGACTTCCTGATCGATTGAGCAGGTCTAAAATGACTGCTCAGTCGATCCAGATAAGTCGATCTGATGGTGGCCACTTTGCTGCCATCAGTGTAGACATACCCAAAAGAGTGAAGAAGCAAAAAAAGTTACACTAAGGGCCAAATTATGACTGCCACATGAACGTAGGTACCTGTCAGAAAAGCATGCGATAAAGGAGAGCTGGGTAAAAGTTATCCAGCCAAATTTTAAAACCCACCAAGCCACCATTCCCAGTGCCCTATGTGATAGCTGTGCAGAAAGCAGTTCAAGCGTAAGGCTTAGGTGTTAGAAGATGTCTTCTACCTATTTGAATGCATCAGTCACCCAACTCTGCTATGTTGGGGAGTTTGCCCAAAGATGTAAATACCCTGCAGGTTATGGAGTTCAACTATGTAGGACCATAGTGTACAATTGCACAGGTTAAATCTGGAGTGGGATAGGAGAGGGAAGGTGGAGAAGAAAAGGGAGAGCTGTGAGGCAGAGGTCACTGCCCTGGCAAAATATGGATGTTAAGAGCTACAGAAGACACCATAGCCCCAGGGATTCAATAGCAAGTACACAGGATATGTCTACACTGCAGTTAAACATCCACAGCTGGCCTGTGCCAGCTGACTCAAGCTAACAGGAAACAAACTAGACTCTGCTTAATTGTGGTGTAGAAGTTCAGGCTCAGGTAGAAGTCCAGGCTCTGGGATCCCGCAAGAGGGGAAAGTTCTAGAGCTCAGGCACCAGACTGAGCCCAAATGTCTACACCACAGTTAAACAGCCTCTTAGCCCAAGTCAACCGACACAGGCCTGCTACGAGTTTGTCTTTAGCCTAGCCGGAGGATTTTTTGTCCCAAGATACCCTTTGGTGCACAGCTCCAAATGCAAGCTGTTTGTTTAAAGAAGGAGTTGCCTGAAAGTTAACAAGAAGAGACTTCTTTATGCAATTTCACATCCCCACTGGCATCTCTCAGTAACTGAATATTTGATTACGGCACATAAATAAGACATTTGAAACTGAGAATCAGTGTACAAGAAGAAAATTGTGAAGTTTTACCTAGCCCCACTTTTGTGAACCCATTGTACATTGATCTCATCATGGGCAATCTGCTCACACATTCCCACACTTCATTCAGGCCCCAACGTATTGCATTTATCTAATTCTGACTGTCAGCTATTTGGAGCAGGATCCCTGCAATTTTGTTGTTTGTAAAGCACCAAGTACATTAATGACACTACAGATAACACAATAATGTCAGATTTTCTTTGAGATGTGCTGCATTGGAGCTAACAACTAAATGCAACTACTAGTAGTGGCTGCCTGGCTATAGAGTCTTTTGGATAAAAATAATGTTATACCATCATCAATTTCTAATCTGATCAATGTAAAGTAACTTTCACCTCTTTCTTTTTTGCCTTTTTAAAATGGACAGTAACTTGAAAAGAGAATGTTCCAGCCAAAAGCCAGAATATTAAAATCCAAGCCCGGATTTTGCATGCTCAGTAATTGTAATTATGAATTATAATTTTTTAAACAGTCTCTATTAAAATAAAACAATTAACTAGTAATTGTTTATAACGTAAACAACAGTTAAAGTAAAATTGCTAGATAAATGTAATTTATCATCATTGCTATGCAATTATACGTTACCTCTTTTAATAATGAACTGAGATAGTACTAGTGGTAGAGAAAAAAGTATTGATTTCTATGGGTTTTTCTATAGCCAATTCTTAAAACTAGACTTCGAGCTGATTATTTTTGTTTATTTAACAAACTGCTTGTCACATTGAACAGTTTAGAGCATCTAACAACTGACATGCCTTCCCAGAAAATTCATGTTAATTTGTAAATAAGCAATCAAAGAGGAGTAATAACTGTTGCTTCATGATACGCATATTAAGCTCTGAAACATGTGCTTTAGTTTACTTGAATATTATTTCCTAAACATTGTGTTCTATAAAAAAAGTGTCACATGCAACAAACATCAACACACTGATAAATACCTTGCTTCCTTCAGAAAAATACCCTAAATATTTCTCTTGTCAACATTTCCCTTGTTTAAATTGAGCTACAGAAAAAGATGAACTAAATAAAAGTGGCTCTGCTGCCAGTTTCTCAGTCTGGACATCTTTGTTTAAGGTTTGACTTGGCTTAAATGAACGAATTAATATTGACAAAAACATCAACTAAGCTAATGAGTTGTTAGTTAAGGCAATAAACATGTCACATTAGAGTCAGCGCAGTAAAGAGGTAATTAGCCCTGGAAAAGCTCCACTGATTGGATCTGTTGAGATCCTTTGCTCTTAACCTTTGAGTCCATTATCTAGTGCAGGACAAGTAGTGGCTATGCTAATGTGAATTCGCCAATACACATCAGCCTTTCTACAGTAGCCAAAGACTGCATTAGCAAGTCTGTGCTAAAGCTGGTGTCTTGATATTTATAAGATGTCTATTAACAAATCTATGTGCTAATGCCAAAAATGATACAAATCTAGCAGTACTGACAAATGTGCAATATAAAAAGTATTAAAATATATTTAAATATAATTCTAAGATGGCTGGTGGCCTGGTAAAATTACACAGGTTGCAACCAAGGTTTGTAGTTGACTACAGTTTTTGCTCCTCATTCTAGAAAAGATAATACAATTAATTGTAAATTGATGCTGCAATGTATCACACAGTTCTTTCCTCTTTCGCTGGTAATTTGCACACTCTTTAAAAAAAAAATCTCTTCTGGGAAAATAGGAATAAATGACCAATAATATGTCAGTGATTATAAAAATCTTTAAGAAATAAACTTCATGAACAAACTTTTCAGTGAAAATACTCAAGGTATTTTTACTGAACAATAGTATTTCAGGCACTAATTTAGAATGTGGCTCAATAAATGACTTTCCTATATAATTTAGACCCGTGAGTCTTGATAGAACTAGGTTCAGGTCCCACGGAGGTATAGGATATCTGACTTGAGAGTAAAATCTCTCCAGGCCTTTAAGGAATCTGACTGTCATGTTGTGAGAAGAGACTGATCTAACCTGGACCACAGGGCGAAAGGCCAAAATGGCCACCAGATGAACCTTCATCTATGACAGAATTAGACCTTGAAGTTAAAGCTGCAACAAGTAGTCTAATAGGGACTAAACTGAAGTCTGATAAGGTGAGATTTTCTGGCTCAAAGCCCAATGGGAGAATCTCTTCTATTTGAGAAGGTCCACTAGCACATTCCTGGTGCCCAGGAGATGTGAAGCCATGATATGAATGTTGTTTTATATAGCAAAGTCCCACAAGTGAAGAGCCTCTTGACACAGGGCTGACAAACAGGCTCCACCTTGCTTGTTGATGTAGAAGATCACAGCAGTATTGTTCGTTAGAATCTGGACCAACCAGCTCATCACATAGGGAAGGAACACTTGGAAAGCCAGACGCACTGCCTTGAGCTCTCTGACATTTATGTGGAGGCTGCAGGCCTCCTGTGACCAGATCCCTTCTGGTGGGCTCAGATTGTTGATGTGGGCTCCCAAGGCATCAGAGACCAGTGTCACTGAAGGGGATAACTCCTCAAAGGGCATGCCCTCAGTCACTGAGTTTGGGTTCATCCACCAATTCAGGAATGACAGGACATGTAGTGGGACTGTGACCACACAGTCCATATTGTGTCTTTTTGGGGCATATACCGAGGCTAACAACCACTATAGAGGTCTGAGGCATAGACGTGCATTTGCGTGCCACATAAGTGCAGGCTTCCATATGCCCCAGCAGCCTGAGGCATGTCCATGCGGTTGTGAGAGGGTAGGCTCGAATGCGCATAATGAGATCTGACGTGGCTCAGAACTGAGGTTCTGGGAAGAAGGCCCTGGCTTGGATGGAGTCAAGGATGACACCTATAAATTCTATCTGCTGGACCAGAGATAGAATTAACTTTTGCTCATTTATGTGTAGGCCCAGATGCCATGGGTGCCATGAGAGGACTGGCTGAGCCATGGAGGAGGTTGGAGCAGGGCGATGACACTTAAAGCCCCTGTCTCTCTCTTTCCTCCTATAGGAGCGGTACCATGGGGGGCCTGGGAAGCTAGGCTGTTGTGGCAGAGGATGGAATTGTCTCCAAGCGGTCTGCGATGTGTATAGGCCTAGTGAGCTCAAAGTGACCATAGAGTCTTTAAGACTGTCAGATTGTTCTGAAAAAAGGGCATTGCCCTCGAAAGGAAGGCCCCTGTATCGATTGCTGCACCTTCTGGGACAACCCCAAAGACTGCAGCTAGGAACATCTGCACATGGAAACCATAAAGGCCATTGACCTTGCCGCTGAATCTATTACATCTAATGCTTTCTGCAAGACGGCCCTGGCTACAGCCTTGCCCTCCTCTGATATAGAGGCAAACTCTAGTCTGGACTCACGGGGTAACAAATCTTTAAACTTTGTTAACGGGTCCCAGATTTATAATTATATCTCCCCAGCAACACTTGCTAGTTGGAGATTTTGAACTGAAGACTGGCTGTGGAATAAATCTTTCTTCTGAACAGATTTAGTTTCTCTGGGTCCTTATTCTCAGGAGTTAAGCTTGCCTGACCCTGCCTATCTCATTTTTTTCGTGGCTGGCATCCCCAGGGACCTGGGGTGAGTGTGAGAAGAGGTATTCGAATCCTTTAGCCAGGACTTAATATTTCTTTTGGCCCTCTGATGTTGGTAGCAGGGAAGGCGGGGTCTGGTATAGGGCTTTGACCACCTTAAACAATCCTTCACTGGTAACGCAATCCGAGCTGGCACCATGGCAGCTAGCACATCAGACAGGTTGTCTGTGGGCTCCTTAAGCTCCTCAGCCTCTAGGCCTAAATTGGAGACAGCCCTTTTGAGGAGTTCCTGGTTGGCCTAAAAGTCATTCAAAGGGGATTGGGGAAGCGGGGGTTTGCTGTGCCAGCAACCACCTTGTCTGGGGATGACAAGCATGACAATAGTGCTGGAGGAGGTGGTGGCATTTCCTTTTCTTGCAGGGGGCCTGCTACTGCCGCTGGGTCTTGTGGGTCAGTGCAGGGGTCAGAAGCCGAGTCGTGACACTTCACTGGAGTTTTCAGTGCCATGGATCACTTCCCAGATGACAGATACAAGTAAGGACCTGGTGCCACAGGGACCCCTCATGAGTTCCAATATGGCCACTGGACTGGCCACTGACCATGCCTATGGCCAACCTGCCACTGGGGGTTCTGCACCAAAGATCTGTTCCCTCATGCTCCGTGCTGAGCATCCGTGACTGGGTTGGGGGCTAGTTCTACTTTTGAGTCCAAGGAGGATAGATCTTCCCTCAGGGACCAAGGTGGAGCTGATGATGCTTCCACCTGGCTGCAATGTGCTGCTGGAGAACGGTGCCGCGGGGAAGGAGATCGGCGCTAGACTTCCTGGGAGTGGTGCTACTTTGGTGGCGAGCACCGATGGGGCAGTGAATGGCATGGCATCGGGGAATGGGGTGGTGGGGATTGGTGCCAGGAGTCCTGTGCCCATTGCCACGTTGTTGGTGGTTGGTGCAGAGAGAACGAAGACTGATACCAGGGTGACTGGGATCAGTGATTTCATGCTGAGACAAGCATCTTGGCATCAGGGACAGAGAGTGCATTGTCAGGGACTGGTGCGGTGAAGGTCCTTGCTGGTGACCAGGGCTGGGGTATTATAGATAGATGCCACTGGGGAGTGGTGCCTGTCAAGCATTCACTATGGTGGTCCTTTTGCAGGTTTTCCACTGGACATCAGTGCCCTCGCCAACTCCAGTCCCGAAGGAAGGTCTTGAGGAGTGGGAGGCAGTGGCAGGGCCATAAGTCTGCAAGATCTGTAAAGCCTCGGGCATCAATGGCACCACTAGCTGAAGGGGCCCCCTTCTGTTCCTGGGAGTCGGAACCCTAGGCAGAGAAGCTGGCTCCTGTGGTCCTGATGGGGGCAAGTGGCCCAACATGGGTCCTGTGCCCAACCTCAACTTCTTGTCCTTTTTGGGTATGGTGAATAGTCTCTGTCTGAGCACTGCTTCTTCTTCTGCTTCTTTGGTGGGGGCAAAGTAGAGTGGCACCGAGAAAGGCCCGGTGCTGGCGGGGCACTCTGCAGCATTGCTGACGTACTCAGCACCGAGTCAGAGCGGGGTGCTTCTGAGGCCACTCTCAGTGCCGCCTCCATCAGCAGGGCTTTCCAATGAATGTCCCTTTCCTTCTTGGTTCGTGGCCTGAAGCCCTTACAGATCTTGCACTTATACCATCTGTGTGTCTTCCCTAAGCACTTTAAATAAACTATCATATGGATCATTGAGCGGGAAGGGCTTGAGGCAGGTAGAATATGGCTTGAAGCCAACGCAAATGTCCTTAGTGGGACTACTAAGACCTAATTTCTAGCTATTAACAACATACACGAAAGAAAAATTATTGTACAACAAATATCATAGCAACTACAATGCACTTGCAAGTGCATGAGAGACAGAGGAGTACCAGTAACCATCATGGGTGGGAAGAAGGATCTGAGAGGGTGCAGGGCAGGTGATGCCTCATATACTAGCACATGAGCGCGACCCTATGGCTACTGGCCTACGGATACTGTTAAGGCAAAAATCTCCGGTAGCTGTGCACGTGAATGTGCACGTACCTATCAAGGAATCGACATGAGCAAGCACTTGAAGAAGAAATAAGTATAATTTCTGTAACTGTTCACTGACAGCTTCTCTCTGTTTTTCTGGAATCTCCCTCAAGATTAGTAGTAATTTATTTCAGATATTGACACTGATTTTCCTCAACTCATTTTGTGATGGCCCACACTCTTCTCTTTTGACCTACTGCCGATGTGTATTATGCACCACTCTCATGAAAAGATGGGAAGATAGCAACTTAGGGAATCACAAACGGCAGTGTCCCGATTTCAAAATTATGGGTGTGATTTCCTTTTCCTTTTACAAACATGCTTGTACTTTACATTAAGGGTATGACAGCACAGCAAAAGCTCTGCATGCTTGTCTACATGATCTAGCTCAAATCCAGCTAGTATGAGTAACAACAATAGTGTACAGTGCAACATGCGCCTCAGTGGGCGTAGTATAAGTCTGGCATAGACCCTCGGTATGTAGTTGGTTCAGTAGACTACTCTGAAGCCCATTATATGCTGTCTTCATTGCTACTGTTACCCACACTAAATGGCAGCAGCACAGGAGCCAGCAAACAGAGCTGAAAACGGGGGAGTTTGGGGAGGAAGTGTGGAGTATTGTTACGGTGCTTGTTAGGGGTTGTTATGGTGGGTTTTTTTGTTTTTATGTCTCTCTGACAGGAACTGGGGGAAAGGCTATGACAGATACAGAGGCAGTAATGGTAGTCACTCAAGCAATGAAAGAGACAGTGAAGATGACTGGATGTGGAAGCTGCAGAATATACATGACCCTGAAGGAGATACCTCAAAAAAAAAAAAAAAAAAAAAAAAAAGAGAGCTTCATTTGTACAAAGTGCCACCCCATGGAACAGATGAAAGAGAAGATTCGAGGTTTGGAGATGTAGGTGGAAACTCTGGTTGAGTTTAGAAGGGGGTTCGAGCAGATGATGGAGCGAAGGAACGAGGAGGCTGAAGGGAAAAACACAGACCTGAAGATGGAAGCAGAACCAATGAACTCTGAGGGGAGAACTCTGAGGGTGAGGAAAGTGGCCAGTGGAAGCATGTGACTGTAAGAACCCAGCAGAGGAAAAGATGGACTAGTGAGGGAGAAACAGAGATTGGAAACAGGTTTGCAGAGTTGGAAAATGAAGATGGGGCACAGCAGGTGGTTGATGAAGGTGAGAGGGCAAGGAAGAATAGAAGAGCAGCTAGTCCTAAGCACAGAGTGGATGAGCCAATGGAGAGACCAACACATAAGAGCCCTAGGAGGATATAGGAATGGCTGCAGAGGATTGCAAATGAGAATAGTAGACAAGATGACTTGCAGCCAGAAAGAACAGGGGATAGGCCATATAATCTCACCATTACCAGGTCTACGTGATTGGGGAATCCCTGCTGAACAGACAGGCCTGTAACCAAAGATGATCCACAGAACAGAAGGGTTGCTGTCTGCCAGGTGCTAAGATGCAGGATGTGGACTTGAGGTTGAAGAGGATCCTAACAGGAGCGGGAAAGAATCCACAGATTGTCCTTCATTTGGGTACAAATGATATAGCTAGATTCTTGCTGGAATGTATTAAAGGAGACTATGCCAGGCTGGGGAAGACTCTTAAGGAAATCAAGGCTCAGGTGATCTTCAGTGAGATTCTGCCTTTCCCTAGAGGAGGGCAACAAAGGCATGACAAGACTCTGATGATCAACAGATGGCTCAGGCAGTGGTGCTATAAGGAGGGCTTTGGGATGTATGGTCACTGGGAGGCATTAATGGATAGAGGACTGTTCTCTTGGGATGGTCTTCGCTTGAGTACGGAGGAAAACACACTTCTAGGGTGGAGGCGGGCACAACTGATTAAGAGAGCTTTAAATGAGGGAGTTGGCAGAGATGGGTATGGAGATGCCCAGGTAATCTCCATGCCTGATTTTAGTATTCAGAGGGAGGAAAATGAAGTAAGAAATGGGAAGCAGAATGAACGTTAAGAGGAAGAGTAGTGCAGATACCAGTCTAACAGGCAATACTGGCAGCAGAATGACTGTGCCAAATCAGGTAAGGAACATGAGCGAAGCCAAACAACAAAAATTAAGATGTTTGTATACCAATGCAGGGAGCCTGGGTAACAAAATGGAGGAACTAGAGCTACTGGTAAAGGAAGTGAAACCAGATATTATAAGGATAACAGAAACATGGTGGAATAGTAGTCATGACTGGTGTACAAATATTGAAGGGTATGTGCTGCTTAGGAAAGCCAGATATAAAGGTAAAGGTGGAGGAGTAGCATTGTATATCATTGATGAGGTAGACTGTGAAGATATTAGAAGAGATGGAATTGATAAGAGAGAGCCTGTATGGGTAAAAGTCACATTGGGGAAGAAAACTACTAGAGTTTCCCCCAGGATAGTGCTTGGGGTGTGCTACAGACCACAAAGATCTGATTTGGACATGGATAGAGACCTCTAAGGCTTTTAATGAAGTGAATACTACCAGGAACTGTGTTATTATGGGAGACTAACTTCCGAGATATAGACTGGAGGATAAGTGCTAGTAGTAATAATAGGGCCCAGATTTTCCTGGATGTGATAGCTGATGGATTCCTTCACCAAATAGTTACTCAACAAACAAGAAGGAATGCCATTTTAGATTTGGTATTGGTGTGTAGTGAGGACTTCATAGAATAACTGGTTGAAGAACCTTGGTTTGAGTGACCATGAACTAATTCAGTTCAAACTAAATGGAAGGATAAACAAAAATAGATCTGTGACTAGGGTCCTTTGACTTCAAAAGGGCTAACTTTAAAAAATGAAGGGAATTAGTTGAGGAAGTGGACTGGACTGAAGAACTCTTGAATCTAAAGGTGGAGGAGTCTTGGAATTAATTCAAGTCAAAGTTGCAGGAACTATCTGAAGGTATCCCAAGGAAAGGGAAAGAATTCATAGGCAAGAGTTGTAGACCTAGCTGGATGAGTAAGCATCTCAGATAGGTGTTTAAGAGAAAGCAGAAAGCATACGAGGAGCGGAAGATGGGAGGGATCAGCAAGGAAAGCTACCTCTTGGGGGTCAGAACATGGAGAGATAAAGTGAGAAAGGCTAAAAGTCAAGTTAAAAAGTTGGACCTTGCAAAGGGAATTAAAACCAATAGTAAAAGGTTCTATAGCCATATAAATAGGAAGAAAACCAAGAAAGAAGAAGTGGGACCGCTAAACACTGAGGATGGGGTGGAGATTAAGGATAATCTAGGCATGGTCAAATATCTAAACAAATACTTTGCCTCCATTTTTAATTAGGCTAATGATGAGCTTGGGGATAGCAGTAGGGTGGCGAATGAGGAATTACCACATCCGAAGTAGAAATCAAACTCGAACAGTTTAATGGGACTAAATCAGGAGGACTGGATACTTTGCATCCAAAAATATTAAAGGAACTAGCACATGAAACTGCAAACCCATTAGCAAGGATTTGGAATGAATCTGTAAACTCAGGGGCTGTACCATATGACCGGAGAATTGCTAACATGGTTCCTATTTTAAAGAAAGGGAAAAAAAGGTGATCTGGGTAACTATAGGCCTGTTAGTTTGATCTCAGTAGTATGCAAGGTCTTGGAAAAAATTTTAAAAGAGAAAGTAGTTAGGGACATCAAGGTTAACAGTAATTGGGATAAAATACAACATGGCTTTATAAAAGGCTGATCATGCCAGACGAACTTGGTCTCCTTTTTTGAGAAGATAACAGATTTTTTAGACAAAGGGAACGCAGTGGATCTAATTTACTTAGATTTCAGTACGGCATTTGATATGGTTCCACATGGGGAATTATTAGTTAAATTGGAAAAGATGGGGATTAATATGGAAATTGAAAGGTGGGTAAGGAACTGGTTAAATGGGAGACTACAACGGGGCATACTGAAAGGTGAACTGTCAGGCTGGAGGGAGGTTACTAGTGGAGTTCCTCAGGGATTGGTCTTGGGACCAATGTTATTTAATCTTTTTATTATTGACCTTGGCATAAAAAGTGGGAATATGCTAATAAAGTTTGTGGATGACACAAAGTTGGGAGGTATTGCCAATACAGAGAAGGATCAGGATAGCATACAGGAAGATCTAGATGAACTTGTAAACTGGAGTAATAGAAATAGGATGACATTTAATAGTGGAAAGTGCAAGGTCATGCATTTAGGGACTAATAAGAATTTCTGCTATAAACTGGGGACGCATCAGTTGGAAGTGACAGAGGAGGAGAAGAACCTGGGTGCACTGGTTGATCACAGGACGACTATGAGCCACCAATGTGATGTGGCCATGAAAAAAGCGAATGCGGTCTTTGGATGCATCTGACGAGGTATTTTTACTAGAGCTAGGAAGGTGTTAGTACCGTTATACAAGGCGCTGGTGAGATCTCATCTGGAATAGTGTGTGCAGTTCTGTTTAAGAGAGATGAATTCAAACTGGAACAGGTGCAGAGAAGGGCTACTAGGATGATCTGTGGAATGGAAAACTTGCCTTATAATTGTATAGCCTAGCCAAAAGAAAGTTGATGGGAAATATGATTGGTCTCTATAAATACATCAGAGAAATAAATATCAGGAAGGGAGAGGAATTATTTAAGTTCAGCGCCAATGTGGACACAAGAACAAATGAATATAAACTGGCCATCAGGAAGTTCAGACTTGAAATTAGATGCAGGTTACTAACCATCAGAGGAGTGAAGTTCTGGAATAGCCTTCCAAGGGGAACAATGGGGGCAAAAAACCTAACTAGCTTCAAAACTGAGCTTGATAAATTTATGGAGGGGATAGTATGTTGGGACAGCCTCATTTGGCAATTGATTGATCTTTAACTACTGGTGGTAGATATGCCCATGGCCTGTGAAAGGATATTAGCTGGGGTGGGTTCTGAGTTATTTCAGAGAATTCTTGCTTGGGTGTCTGGCTAGTGAGTCTTGCCCAAATACTCAGGGTTTAACTGATTGCCATATATGGAGTCAGAAAGGAATTTTTCCGCAGAGCAGATTGGCAAAGGATCTGGGGTTTATTCACCTTCCTCTGTAGTGTGGGGTACGGCTCACTTGCTCGTGGATTCTCTGTACCTTAAAATCTTTAAACCATGATTTGAGAACTTTAATAACTCAGCCATAAGTCAGGGGTCTATTACAGGAGTGGATGGATGAGGTTCTGTAGGCCTGCGTTGTGCAAGAGGTCAGACTAGATGATCACATTGGTCCCTTCTGACCTTAGAGTCTATAAGTTTCAAGTTAGCTTGGGTAGACTAGCCCATGCACAATTTTGGCAGTGCACACATACCTTTAGAAGCAAAGTAATTCCTTTGTCTGACACAATGATGTAGGTTGTTTTTTTGTTCCGAATATATAGCAATTTAGAATTAAGATTGGAGTTGTTCCTAAATAGGTTAGAAAAACAAAATATTTTAAAATGATTAACACTGTCTACACTTGAATTCCACATCAAATAATACCATCCATGAAACCCACCACAAATGCTGGTCTGTAGACGCACTGTATATTTTGGATGCTTTTATTAAATGCTGTGTCATTAGCAAACTCTCACTTGGAACATCCTCAGGTGGAAAAAAAAAGGAATAAATAACTTCAAAAAGCCTGAATTACTGTACAACTATTATCTGTATCTGCTATGTTTACATGAGCAATGCACAGGCCAAGTGTGCAAAGAATTATACTGCATTGTCTCATCTCTGCTTAATCATTTTGTGCCATGTTTCATTCATTATACAATGATTCAAAATTAATTCCTCTTAATGTTTTAGATAAACTAAATTTGGTCGCAGTCAGGGCCAGATCTGCACCAACCTGCCATACTGATATGTGGGGAACAATAGAACATTTACTGTACAGTAAATCAATAACTACTATCTAGCTCAGGCTGAGTAATTTCAAAAGGGACAGGAAGCAATTAGCAGTCTCATGTCTTATTGGTCAGACCACAGCTGTAAAATTTTTGATTCCTGCTCTTCTTTCACTTATGGAGTACTCAAATATAGCACTTTCTATCACACATAGCACAGAAGTTTTAATGCATTTCTCGAAAACTATGTACATACAAAATCTTGGTTTATTTTGTCACTATCTCCTAGTATTTTAAATGTAAACATAACATAGAATTGAGAAAAATTTAGAATCTTATTTTCTTTGTGACATTAATAACGAAGCATATTTTGAATACTTTTTACTTTTTATTTGATTAATGACTGATTAAAAAGTATTTTAAATAAATGTAGTAGTAGTTTGTGTATCTAGTCTGGCTGTATAACAGTACATTTTAAAATGAGCAGAAATGTGTTTTTTAAAGAAGGCTTTCTCACAAGTCACTGTTTTTTTATTCCTGTGAATTTGTAAAAGTTAATATTGTTTTTAAAACTGTAAAAATCATAAGACTGATGATATGGGAAAAATGAAGATTAACTATTATGAAAAATATATTGATAGCATCCTGTTAAATCTATTCTACCCTCATATCCTAAACAAAACTAATGATTTCAGTTAGCTTTCCTGTAGTGAAAGTGAAGACAGAATTTTTCTCGCAGTTTATAACAACCCCTCACGAGCATGAACATTAAAATGTTTCTTTATTAAATACTTTTCCCCTATCAAATATACAATTTGGTCTTTTAATGTAGAATTGCTAGAAGTTGTAACTATTTGAACATGGCAAGCCCAACATTTAATCTTTAGTTTACCTTTTTTCAAAATGCACATCTATGTTTTAAACATGTCTTAGCAGAACTTATATATTTGCGTACAGTGTGTGAAGAGTTTTGAAGAGTTAAGACAACAGAAAAATATCATTTGATCTCAGCAAAGAGAAAATTTAATTGTTATGTTGAGCCATGCAGGTTAAACAAGAGTGTCTCAGTGCATAACAGGTAATCCTCATAGAAACAAATTGACAGTATTTTCTATGAAATAAAGTGATATACTGCTTTGTAAATTAGGTCTATGAATGGTGAGGGTCTATATGAATGACTCCACAGATTATATTAAAATCAGCTCAGATGTTATTTTTTAAAAAATCCACAGAGAAAGACAGAGAAAGAAGAAAAAATATTTAAAACAGTTT
Organism: Mesoclemmys tuberculata; assembly: GCA_007922155.1. Lineage (NCBI taxonomy): Eukaryota > Metazoa > Chordata > Testudines > Chelidae > Mesoclemmys > Mesoclemmys tuberculata. The sequence goes on along the minus strand of ML675629.1, from coordinate 16,898,344 downwards.
GTTTGCCAGTCTTTTCTGTCTAATTCTGGCCTAGTTAAACTGACCTAACAATGCTATTTTTCTTCCTCTCAAAATCTGCAGTGGGTGAATCAGATGTGAAAGCAAGATCAATTCCATTCCAAGACAGTAAATGAGCTTTACATCAGACTTGTTTCAATTTATGGAGAGAACCCAAATATACCAGTTTAAGTGAATTCTTACTCTGACTATTAAAATATATATCATAGCACTATGGAAAGAATAAACAATCATTTTTTTCTCAAATTTGTTTATAATCTAGCAAGGAGGAGAAAAATCAATGTCTGTTCTCACTTGTGCATCAAATTTTACACTTTCATTCCCAATTGTTAAAATTAATTTTATAACACTATTAAAGTGTCACTTACTTTAACTTTTAAAATAGTACTTAAATGTTATTACTTTAAAACTTAATAATCTTTGTAACAATAAGCATCATATATACAGTGTATTTTATGGAAGCTGGCTGCACTTTATATTAAATATTTGATCATGCTGCATTAATGGGTCAATCTTACAAAACTTTTATATTACAAATGATATCTGCTAATAAGGTTTTAAACCTCTTTGGATGAGACTGAGAATTCACTATTCATGTTAGTGGAAGTTGCTCACATGAGTAACCCCATTAGAACTAATGTGACTGGTTTACAAGTTGGCACTCTCTAAAGCACGGGTATGTCTTACATTTAAAGCAGCAACATTGAACAAGGAAATCTTTAATTATTCTTGAACAATGGCAGTTGTTTTATCTGCGTGAAACCCAAGTAAGAAATGGCTACTTACTGTAACTATGGTTCTTTGAGGTGTGATGCAGATGTGTATTCTATGTAGGTGTGAGCTGGAGAATTTTGCCTAGCAAAACCAGTGGAGGGGCAGCATTTGCACCTTACTGCCATAGCCCCGCCCCTAGTTATATGAGGCATTACCGCGCCGACCCCCCTCAGCTCCTTTGCACTTAACGCACAAAGACTAGACTCCAAAGTAGAGGGAATGGAGGATGGGTTATGGAATACACATATGCATCGCACCTTCAAGAACTATAGTTACAGTAAGTAACTGTTGTAACATTGTTTCATTTTATAATTGGAGTGACCCAACTCCATTTTAAATTAATGGAATAAATGAAGTGACCCAACTCCATTTTAAATTGGCAGGAATATGGACTCATTGAACCAAAGTGTAAAATGCTAACTGCCTTGCATCAACCCCAGCCGGCCACATATTGTAACAGAATCTCTGTAAAACTTACCAGCCCCGGGAGGAGTCCACAGGTGCTAAGTACTAAAGGCAATGTAATCAAAATGTAGCCTTTGGAAAACCTGTTACTTCAAACCCAGTAAATTTCATCTAAATAGTATCTTTTGAATAGTATCCATTCATGTATCACAGCAAAACCTCCCTGAAACTTACCAGCGCCGGGAAACACCCCAGCAGACATTAAGTGTTAAAGGCAATGCAATCAGAATGTAGCCTGTGGGTTTTAATAAACCTGTTACTTGAAACTCAGTAAATTTCAGTTAAATAGTACCCATTCATGTATTGTAGCAAAATCTCTGTGACTTGAAACCCAGTAAACTGCATTTGAATAGCGTTTAGATATGTATTGCAATGGGTGATTCTTTGTCAGCAGCAAACAACAGCTGAACAATTAAGAAGAATAGAATCGGGTTTCTCTGTCAGTTTCGCTGTTTTGGGGTGCAGTCCCCAATTACCTCATCGCTCTTGGAAACTTCTAATTGGCTAAAAAGTGGGCACATGGCTGTGAGGAAGAGAAATATAGGTGATCAAAAAACAGGAAGTAAACTGGAGATGTCCCTGAATCTTTGGAAGAACAACAGAATAGTTCTACATGTAGGCTGATCTACCTGCTGTCTCTCTCCAGCTTGCCACTCAAACCTAAGTATAGAGTGTGGGGCTGTGTAACCTGAGTGTGATAGTATTTTCCACTCAGATGTGTAACCTGAGTGTGATAGTATTTTCCACTCAGATGTGTAACCTGAGTGTGACTGTATTTTCCACTCAGATGTAAACCCGGGAATTGTACTAGTAGAATTGGAGTGCTGCTTTGCTGTTGACAAATCTCACTGGTGCAGTGTAAGTATAATAGTATAAGTACAACTCTATAGTATAAGCTAGCTTTGTAAATATAATTGTACATTTGTAATTGTGATTGTGTTTTAAGTAGTTAAGTTGTTGTATTAAATAAGAATCAATGATGATTTTTAAATTGTAATTATTGATGTATAGATTGTTGTTAGTAAAACAAAATTGTATGCAAAGCCATCTTTGTCACTCCTTATTTGAGGGATCCATATAAATCGAACCTGACAGCAAGCTGGTTCTTGTTGTCACCTCAGTAACCATTTCTTTTTTGTTGAGGAGATGCAGCCATGTATTCCACTTTGGTGACTCATAGGCAGTACCCCCTGGAGGTGGGACGCATAGATTACCTAAACAAGGATTGCAGCACTGCCCTTCCAAAGCTTGCATCTGCCCTGGAAGATTCAGTAATAGTGTAATGATTCATAAATGTATGTATGGACGATCATGTAAATAGAGACATCACTGAGGAACCATACTGATGTTAGTGCTCTCATAGAATGAGCTCGTATCTGCTGGGAGCTAGCCAGCTACTTCATATGCAGTCTTGATATAGGATGTTGTCTATTTAGAGATTGTCTGCGAAGAGCGCACTTGCCCCTTCATACAATCTTCATATGACACAAACAGATGAGGAGAAACATGGAGTGGTTTAGTCCTGTCCAGATAGAAGGCTAAACAACGCCTGACATCTAAATGTACGGAGACGCTGCTCTTCTGGAGATGAATGCGGCTTGTGAAAGAACTGATAAATATGCCACCTGTTTCAAATGAAAGTAAGAAACCAGTTTAGAGAAAAATTTGGGTTGTGGTTGTACAGTCACTTTGTCCTGAGGGAATTGTGTAGAAGGCGGCCCTGCCAGCAGAGCCTGCACCAGACCCTCCCTGTGGACATTATTGCTACAAGGTATGCAGTTTTCTGACACAAAATCAGAAAAGGACAAGATGCCAGGGGCTCGAACAGAGGTCCCATTAAACTGCTAGAACCATGTTAAAGTCCCACAGAGGAACTGGTGCTCGGACCAGAGGATGAGAAGAAAAAGCCCTTTTAAGAATCTTGCTACCCTGGCCTTGAAAAAGACTGATCTTCCCTGAAGTGGCATTGCAACTGACTGGGAGGGAAACATCGGAATGCAATTCTGACAGACTCACAGGTTCAATGGCCCACCCAGCGAACAGAGTTATAAATGACACAGCCCTGGCAAAGTCCTGGATCAAGGGAGGGATTGAGACTAAAGGCAGAAGAGGTCCATTGCTGCCTGATGTGCCACCAGCATGGAAACAGTCAGTGGCAGCATCGTCCTTGTCAGACCAGACTCAACGAATGCCTCAGGGCTGAAATCAAAGTCTGTGGTATGTGGTCTCTGACCTCCCTGCACAGTACTGGGAAAGGACTGATGGAACCTGCTCTGTTCCGCATGCTGGCATTCGCACTGTGCCAGTCCACATGCCTTGTGGAGGAGGTAGATGAGCTCCCGCACAACCTGGAGCAGCCTCGATCAGTCTTATGTGACTTTTTTCTTGGCACACTTGTCCAGGAGTGACTCCTCTGTCTTTTCAAAGAGGCGCCAGATCCAGACCACAAAGTGCAGCACTCTTGGAACCTGAGGATGACCTCCAATCCAACACAGGCCTCCGTGCTGAATCAAGACTCATGTCTTGATCCAGTAGGTGCTGTTTTAGATTAAGATCCAAGTCCATTTCATGAATGATTTGCAAATCCAACACTGCTTCTTGAGGAAGGCTTCACTTAAGCACAGTGTGTGGGGATTGCTCCCCGACACGGCAGACTGTGATTAAACCCTAATGCTTGAACTAAAGCTAACACTAAATCTAACTAACACTATACTAATGGTACTAATTAACAATATACAACTAGAAAAATCACTAATAAATAGAAAGATTGTGAGGTTAAGAACCACACAGAGCAGCAACTACAGTCACTGACAGTAAGAAGGAAGTGAGGAAAGTCAGGACAGCATCACCTCACATATTCAGGAGAGGTGCAACGGCCATGAGTGCCACCCCTCCACGGGTTCTGCTAGGCAAAATTCTCCAGCTCTGGGACAATGGGTGTGCATACATGGTTGCATCTACTCAAAAAACAACATGGCATTACTGAGATTAAGAGTGTATACATACAAAAAGGTTTGGGAAGTGAAATCAAGCCCCAACCAGGATTAGGATGCAAGGCTGTAGAATAGCTTCCCCCACTTACTAACTCCCACTATTATTCCACTGGAAGGACTGTAGTGGATCCATGCCATTTAGATCATGTGTCTGTGCCACCAGACCTTGTGACCCCCTCCCTGACTCACCTCCCTCACAGCTGCCCTCCTGCACCAGTTTATTTTGCCTGGCAATCCCCTCACGTGGACCCCCCTTCTCAGGTCTCATAGCACAGCCCCAGTGCTATACTCAAGTCAACCAGAGGGTTTCACGTTGGTCTTACACACTTGGGTGAAAAATACCCCTAGTTTTTGATCTAGCAAAGACTTGAGGCCAACGGGACTGTTCACAGGACAAAGTTAAACACATGCAAGGAGGTTGTGGGTTTAACAGGATTTTTACAGTACAAGATGATAGGAACAACTGATGTCTGTGTAGTTGCGCTGTGGGTTTCATCAGTGGGTCATGTTCAAAGAGAATACACTAAGGAGAATGAGGGACTATAACTGGAACATATATAAAATGCAATACTCCATATACATATGTAGTAACTTATAAATGGCCACTCTGGATCAGACTACTAGCCCATCTATTCCAGTATCTTCTCACTGATAGCAATCAGTACCAGATGCTTCAACAGAAGCTGTAAGAAACAATGCTGTAAACAGTAGTGGGATAATCTGCCCCCAAGAAAAGTGTCCTTCAAGCCCCCAATAGTTAGATGCTGTCTCACACCAGGAAATATGAATATTCTGGTTCTCCATATACATGTCAAATCCCTTTTTGAATCCTGCTTTTCTTTTAGTCTATAATAATGTAGCAACGAGTTCCATAGGTTAATGAACTGCTGGGGCCACATGCTGAGTCTTGGGTAACAGGCCAGTCAGGGAAATCCTAGCCCAGTCCAGATCCCACCCTCCCCTCCCCCTACCCGCACAACCTGGCTGCTCTCAGGATTGCCAATGCAGTGAGCTTTTGCTGCTGCGGGAACAGTGTGTGCCTGGTTTAGATTAAAATATTCATATTTAGTTATTATTTGGCCTGCTGCCAAAATTTCCCTGAGAAACCCAACCAACAGAAGGGAAATGATGTTTTTCAAAGTTTATATTTCAACCAAATCTGAGTAGAATTTAATGGGACAAAGAAAAAGCACTTTTCAGTCCCAAGGGCTCTTTCACTACTGGGTTTTAAAGGCATGCTACAAAGGTTGGAAGTTTTGGAGCCTCTCAAAAAAAGGCACAAATTGTTTATAATGGAAAATGTTAGTTTAAATATAGGGGTCACTGACAGTGCCCTCTAAAATACTATTCATTTTTGCATACTTATCATGCCCCTATTATTTGTCTCCTCTAAAAGGATTAGAATCATAGAAGATTAGAGTTGGAAGGGATCTCAGGAGGTCATCTAGTCCAACTCCATGCTCAAAGTAGGACCAATCCCAAATAAATTATTCCAGCCAAGGCTTTGTCAAGCTGCACCTTAAAAACCTCTAAGGATGGAAATTCCACCATCTCCCTAGGTAACCCATTCCAGTGCTTCACCCTCCTAGTGAAAAACGCTTTCCTAATATCCAACCTAGACATCCCCCACTACAACCTGAGACCATTACTCCTTATTCTGTCATCTGCCACTACTGAGAACAGCCTAGCTCCATCCTCCCTGGAACCCCCCCTTCAGGTAGTTGAATCTTTGAATCTCTTTCCATTTGAATGTTTACTCATGCACTAATCATTCTTATCATTCAGTTTTCTATGGACTAGAGCTCTGAATTCTCTCCAATTCCTTTTTGAGATAGAGAGACTGGAGCTGAACACCACATTCTTGGTGGAAGTGGACCGTTGATTTATATAAATGGCATTTTAATAGTTCCTGTATTTTCCTTTATCTCATTCTTTAAACAATCTAACATTGTTTGATTTTTTTACTTTTGGTGCATATCAAGCAGCGTCCTTCATTAAAGAATTAAAATTCCTTTAAAACATTACTTTAAAAACACAAGGTATTGATCGCCTAAATATGCACATATAATTAAATATGCAAACCTATTCCTTAGACACATACACTCAGTAATATCAAAAAGAAATCATTAACCCCTAATTTTTAAATTTGTTAAAAGAATACACTTATGTAAATAATCTAAATAAAACACCAAATTACTTGCTTGCTGGTCGTCTTAGCTCTATACAACATTAAAAAATGACCTTTGTTGTTGAAATGTGATTATGATCTAGAAGTGCAAATCGATACTGGAAAATAGTGTGAAAATCTTTTATTTTAATGTTGCATGCAAGCTGCTATTTCTCCTGCAACCTTTTTTTCCTACACGCATGGTCTGACTTAACACCACTGGTGACTGTTGATTATGGCAGCAGGACCTACAGTCCATTTCATCAACTTCACAACTAGTTACAATTTTCATTCCATACAACTAACTAATCAGACTCCAATAGAGAAGACCTTTTGTTATGCTCATCAGAAAACATGCAATGAATACAAGAAAATCCTTGATTCCTACATAACGATTTGTGCACAAGACTTATCTATAGTAACTATGACATATCAGTTGTAAAGTAAAACAACAGTTATATAACTTAACAAGCCTTTAAGCACTGCTGTTCTTTGTTGTACAAACTAATTGTTAAAAAAAATCACCAATTAATTCTTATATTATTTTGGGGGCAGAGGCTACCCTTCTCACATACGTATGCATAGTGTTCTGATTATTGTCTCTAAGCACTACTGAAATACTCAAATAATATTAAACTAACTTGGGTAAGAAGAAGCAATAAGTAAAGAACTGTATAAACTATAGATATCTGTTTCTGAATCTCCTGAACAAAATAAATCTACTTTCAAATTTCAGCTTCCAGAATATGAATATCAATTGACCATTTAGGGAGAATTATATGTTCCTCTTGCTCCATAATGACAGTATTAAAAAAATCCAAGAAGATATGTTCAAGCAACCTAACTTCATAACTTCCATCTTTTTTTAAAATAATAATAAAAGATCTCAAACAGCAGCATTCCAAAAAGGTATATATATAAATAAAATCACATTTTACTTGGAACAAAATTCAGATAATAAAACATAAAGCAAGCAACTGTCTTACAGCATCATACAAAAACAAGTTTTTTAAAATACAACTGGTCCCCTGACACATTAACTACCATTCCCCATCCCCAGTATTGAACAAATCTTAGCACTGGACTATGGTCTTAGCACCGTAATAAATTCTGTGTCTAAAATTCTTAAATATGTATACACTTATCGGCCCAAACAATGGAAATTGGGAGCCCTCTACTAACACCAGGCCTGCCAACAGCAATTCTGGTCCAAAGGCAGAACACTCAATGATCCCTCTGCCCTTCTAGAAAGGGATGGCTGAGGTTTATGACCATGAGTGGCAGGCAAAGCTTCCCCTTGGGGAAGCTAGTTCCCCATCCACACTCCACCCATGGCCCTGCCACTGCTTCACCCCAGGCCTTGCCCCCTTTCCCCACTCAGTCTGCTCGCTGTTGCATCCCTCCCCACTCAAATCCCCCACCTCTCTTCCACATCCCCTTCTTCCAGGTGGTGAGCAACAGTGAGGGGGCTGAGTGAGGAAAGGGTAGGAGCAGTACCGGGCCCTGGGGTGGAGTGCAGCAAGGCGGGGCCTGGGGCAGAGCAGTGATGGACCGTTGGCGTGGCCACAGGTGGAAGAGGTGGGACAGGGAGCTAGTCTCCCTGAGGAGAAGCCCAACCAGCCACTCATGGCCCAGGTCCTTTTAAAAATCACTGAATACCTGGACAATTGTCCCTTTATTACCCACCCCCACCCCCCGAGTCGGTGGGCCTGACTAAATACATTTCACAAAAAAACTGGTAGCTGCTATTTTGTCCAACTTGCCTTTACTCATTGAGGTAATCTTCCCACTGAATCATAGGTTCTTCCTGTGTGTGCATCTTTTCAAGATATGCAAGTACTTACCCTGAAGACTGAGTGTCCTGACCAACCATGACAATTTACACTGGGCATTATACTTCCCAAAGAAGCAGTAAAACTTTGAGACCAATTTTATACCTTTCATTTTCAGAAGACAATGGACCTCACCCCTTAGCAGCCTAACAAAGAATTCTGAAGAGGAATGGAAAGTGGGGTTGTGTCTTGGTGTGACTTCAAACTGAAGGGCATATGATGCCCCTTTAATAAATACCAGATATCCTGCTTTGCCTAAAAATATTTAGACAATTGTGAAATGAAATTAAAATTACATCTATGCCATCAAAGAAAACTTCAGTTTTGCTAGGATTTACAGAAGAAACCAATGAACCCAAGATGGACAAAAACAAGACAATCTACATTTTATTTTTTATTTGAAATTTTCCTGATTGACAAGTTCGAGACTTATGCTGAATCTGGAAACCACTTAATGCAGAGTGGAAAGGACTGGCTTCTATGACACCAGAAAGAGTGCTTTTGTTTCCTTATACAAAAGATTGCTTCCCACATCAGTGACTCAACTGTTAATCTGATCACAAAACACCACAGTCAGGAGTACAAGTGGACAACAATGAGCTTCGTCAAAGAAGTCGCAACAAAATCAGATTAATCGTTACATCATCTCCTCCAGGAGTTTTAACCTCCTGACTTTATTAGTCTCATGAAACTCCAACTTCTTACCAACTGAGATATGTTCCAGTCTAGCAGATATTTTATTCTAGAAAGAACAGCAACCTCACACTGTCTGTGATCAAGATTCCTTAAAATAAAGTACATAAAGAGCGTATGTTTCTTCCAAATTGGCCCTTTAAGAAGTTGCTGACACCATGAAAGAGCCTCAGGCCACTCTACACTAGAAACTTTTACTGGCATATTAATGTTGCTTCTTGTGATTTTTTTTATCATATTCTTATAACAGCAAAAGCATTCCTTTGATGGTATAAGAGGCATCTACACTAAGAAGGTTTGTTGGTATAGCTATACCAGCAAACATGTTCTAGTCTAGACGAGGCCAACGTAGGATGCTGACTGTTAAAACGAGCCAGACTTCCTGTTTCTCTGAATGATTAGAAGCTGGTAGCAATAAGCCAAAATACCATAAACAGTGTTATTCAAAGGGAGGAGCCTGCTGTGGAAAGCTAAACACTCATGTTGGGCAGTAATGCTAGAAAATGCTCCCCAGAGAGATAAATGCTGGGATTCAGTCATTCCTTTCTGGGTCTCCTAGTGAACCATGACTCTGATGGATCCAAAATGAAAGGCAAGGATGGGAAAAGCAGTGTCTCCAGAGACCTTTAATCCAGACTCATTCAGATAAAGAACCTGAAGATGATTGCCCTATTCATTATTTACTGCACACTATTCAAACCCTGCGCTGAAGACAGAATTACTAATTTCCTCAGGGGTTCTCCTATGGTGCTCTTCATTATAGTATTCAGGTGCAATTTATTTTCACAACTCTGTAAGATAAGGGGATGGTATTCCCATTTCACAGATGAGGAGCTGAAGCACAGAAAATAAGGTCATGAGTATCCAATAATTCTGCTTGCCCAATTTCAGACACTTAGGGCATCAGTAATGAGCATAATATTTTAGATACCACTTTATATATTAAAAATACAGCTCCCACTGGCTTAGGATGTGGCTGTGAGTGTTCAGCACTTCAAGCCAGCCCCCAGGCCCTCAAGTCAGGAACTCAATGGTTCAAATGACAAGTATTACATAAGTCTGGCAGAGGCAGGGGTAGAATCCAGGCCTCCAGAACAGCATTTTATTGCCTTAACCAGCAGACTATCCCTTCTCTTCCTGCAATCCCCTGCCTCATTCACTATGCACCCTGCAACTTCTGCCAAAAATGAGGCAATAGTCGCTCCTGTACACTGGATGAGGCACAGATCCTATGGAAAAAAACAGTATGTGATCATGTTATTAAAAACTGTATCAGATTACATGCACAAGGAGATTGAATTAAGGTTGCACAGGCAACCTTAAATTCTGGCATTTCCTAACTTTCAAGTTCTTGAATCTTGCAACCTTAATAATGTTTTAACATAGTTTTTTCTTTAAATGTGTATTAAATATTAAACATATTCAGTGGTTTTGAAAGGTAGTGTCAATCCTGGCTTACATGCACAGGTTTACACTGATGGCCACTTCCAGGTTTAGATCCATATTCACCTATACCTATACCTATACCTATATCTTATAAGGCTTACTTGGCTTTACATTAGTTTTGCCCTCTCTCTGACTGGCAAAACTTTCATAATGTGCTGTTCACACATGAAGACTCTGCACAAGACATAGTTTCAGCAGCATAGCCATGTAGAAGCCAAAAGATATTTGGTTTAAGACTTCAGGTCAGAAATTTGTGGGTTAGTCTCCATTTTGGTAGGAGGGTTCGGAACCAGGAGGTAATTTTGACTTCCCACAGGGAGGTAGCCTTACTTGTGCATCACTGGCACAAAGGGATTCCACAACAGGGAAGCTTGACTGTCCACCATGTGGAAAAGGTTAGCTGGGCCTGGAGTTTTTTGGGTTTAAATACAGCTGGGCCTGGAAAAGTTTACACTAAACAACTGTGCCTTAAAGTTTTATTATCCCCAACAGTGAAGTGCTGTTGGCAATATAAGGCTTCAGAGTTATTTATTTTTTTAAGTTTACAGATGAGTAATAAACTTGAATTATCAATCTAAAATCTCTTGTTGAGTTGTTTCATATTCAGAATGCAATACTTTTAGTTTGCTATTTTTAACAACTCACTACAATAATCGGATTTTGAGGTTGCTAAAAGGAAATCCCTGAGGACTAAAAATATACATCACATACTTCTATCCCACATATGCTTGGGGGGAGAAAGTGGATTTTATTCTCAGATTTTGTTGTTGAAGTTACAAAGCAGATACAGACTTAAATCAGGGTGGATATCTGCCGTAAAGATTGACTGTTTTCTGCCATACAGATTGGCTGTTTTTTCTAAATATTATCTCTAAGGCCAAGATATAGATTTGTATAAAGCACCTTGTTTTCTTCTTCAGGGACAAAATGCTGCTTTGAGACACTGATCTAATCGTAGCAGCTGGGATAAAAAAAATAATGTTGCTGATCTACTGGTATGCTGAATTTCAGAGCAACCTGGAGATTAAAATCCACTGAACCAAAAAAAACCCAAAACAAAACAAAACAAAACAGTACAATAAAGAGAATCCATGAGGTTCTGCAAACCCTCTTATATACCTGGTAATCCAATAAGCCAATAAAACAAAGGGTAAATAATGACACTATTAGCAATCTCTTAATTATGGCCAAATATTTAAATCTTACTTGTGATAAATATGCCCAGTTTTTAAAGTTATTCAGCCAGTTAGCTAAATTTGCTCTGAAAGGTTGCTATTCAGGTGCTCAATAACTGATTTATTGCCTTTTACTCATGATCTTGAGAATCCTTCTTTGTATTAATTGCTTTGGGTAGTACATTATATTGGCTAGCAGATATCTTTATATATGATAGTTGCACACACTTTTAGTTGGGACTGACATTCTTAGAAAGATTATTTTTCTAGATATTGTTTTTAATGATTTTAGTGATTAAAATACTGGCACTGCACAGCAGAGCTAATGAATCAAAATACATCAGGAAAGGTTTCAGCTAGCTGACAAATGTAGCAAACAGCCCTTATGCTCACAATAGGTCTCAAGTTTGGCCTTATATTAGACTACTTCATTTTCAAAAAACACATTTGATATACTCAGTGTAAAAAATGTATGATGCCATAAACTCCACTTACGCGCTTATGTATGCGCAAAATGTTTTAAAGCATGAGTAATCACATGCCTCTTTACTTTAATGGGACTACTCACATGTTTAAAGGTAAGTGTGTGTGCAAGTGCTTTGCTGGATATGGATAGGATCAAGCTAAACACTTGCTTAAGTCAACTGAGGAATCAGGACCAAGAAAAGCACTGTTTTAATTTTTATATATAAACACATATACATATAGACATATACATATGTTTCAAATAATAATACCATCTCACAGAGATGATGTGCAAATAAATTCAACAACATTTGTAAAGCACTCAACCACTCAATCTAGTGATGAGCGCCATAAAAAAGCCCATGAGGAAATGAATAATTCTGTATTCAGAGCAGGGTTTGTAGAGTGTGCAGTAAATAAGGCTTGGGGCCACACACTGAAAATAAGGTGAAAACTAAATATTGAACAGCTGATTCAGTGAGTATGGTCCAATTCTGTGCACTGAATAAAGCAGGAACCCTGTGCTAATGTAATTGAAGACTATCATAATACATATTCATAGATTCATAGAATCTAAGGCCAGAAGGCACCACTGCTATCATCTAGTCTGACCTCCAATATAGCGCAAGCCATAGAACTTCCCCAAAATAATTTCTAGAGTTCATCTTTTAGAACATCATCCCATCTTGATATCAAAATTGTCAATGATGAAGAATCCACCATGACTCTTGGTTAATTACTCCAGTGGTTAATTGCTCTTACCATTAAAAATGTATGCCTTATTTACAGTCTGAATTTTTCTAGGTTCAACTTCCAGCTATTGGATCATGTTACATCTTTCTCTGTTAGATTGAAGAGTCCATTATTAAATATTTGTTCCCCATGAAAGTTCCTATAGATTGTAATTAAGTACCCCTTAACTTCTCTTTGTTAAACTAAACACATTGAACTCTGAGTATCACTATAAGGCATGTTTTCTAATCCTTTAATCATTCTCATGGCTCTTCTCTGAACACTCTCCAATTTATCACCATTCTTCTTGAATTGAGGGACACAGTGACCTGTCCTCTTCCTTATTTGCCACTTTCCCAATTTTTGTGTCATCTGCAAACTTTATCAGTGATAATTTTATGTTTTCTTTTACGTCATTGATAAAGATGTTAAATAGCTAGGACCAAGAGCCAGTCCCTCTGGGACTCCACCGGAAACACACACTTGACAACAACTGAGATGGGATAAGATTTCCTTCAGATGCCCAGCACGTGAAATGCTTCCACTTAGCTAGTTAACTTGCTCTGGTGGAAAGCTTTCTACTGCCTAACAAGATCTGCCAAACCTGTTCCAAGAAGGCTTGCTCTTTGGGGTTTAACCATGCAGCAACCATGCCATTAGATGTAGGGAGGTGAGGTTCAGGTGAAGCAACCTGGTGTGGTCCTCTGAAATCATATCTGGGTGGAGTGAAAGCATGAGGGATTCTGCTGGACTGAAAGGTTCAGCAACGTGCCAAATCAATGCTGGCGTGGCCATGCAGGTGCTATGAGGATGCTCTTTGCCTTGTTCTGTCTGATCTTTAGGGGGACCTTGTGAACCAGAGAAATTGGACGGAAGGCATACAGAAGATTATCTGACCATGAGATCAGAAAGGCATCTCAGAAGGAGCCCACACTATGCCCGCGCTCAGTGAGCGGAACAGAGGGAACTTTCTGTTCTGCCTGGTGATGAATAAGTCCCCCCAGAGAAACTCCCACCTCTGGAAAATGACCCGGACAACCACCGAATGGAGCAACCACTTGTGGTGAGAGGAGAACATCCTGCTGAGGCAATTGGCCAGAACATTTTGAGTTCCTAGGAGGTATGCCTCTTCACGGTGGATGCTGTGCTTTACACAGAAGTCCCACAAGCGCAGGGCCTCTTGGCACAAGGCCGATGACCACATCCCTCCCTGCTTGTTGATGTAAAACATGGAGATTGTCTTGTCTGTTAGGACCTGCACAATATCTGTGATCTTGGGGAGGAACACATGGCAGGCCAGATGCGCTTCCCTGAGTTCTCTGATATTTATGTATAGAGGAAGCTCTTCTGGGTACCAGAGGCCTTGCATCCTGAGGCTGCCAAGGTGGGCTCTCCATCTGAGGTGTGATGCATCTGTGACCAGGGTCACTGATGGTTGGGGAGCTGCAAAGGGCACTGCTTCCATTATTGAACTGGGGTTTTTCCACCAGGACAGGGAGACAAGGACTGGGGTGGAACTGTGAGCACTGAGTCCAAATGATGTCTGCTTGGAGAGTACACTGATGCCAGCCACTGTTGAAGGGGCCTGCGGCACAGCCTTTCATACTGTACCACACATCTGCACCATATGCACATCTGCCACCATATGACCCAGCACCTTAAGCAGACCTGGGCTGTTATTGAGTGAGCTGGAACCGAGCCTCTGGGAGAAAAGCTCTGGCCCAGGTTGAGTCGAGCAATGCCCCAATGAATTCTATTCTCTGAATGGGGACCAGTGTTGACTTTTGCTCGTTTATCAGCAGGCCCAGCTCTTGGAAGGTGGTGCAGACCAAGCTAATATTGTGATGCACCTGCGCCTGTGAGTTACCTTTGATGAGCCAGTCATTGAGGTAAGGGAGACCTGTGTTCCTTGATGCCTGAAGAAGGCTGCCACAACAGCCATGCATTTTGTAAAAACCCTTGGAGCTGCTGACAGGCTGAAGGGTAGGGCAGTGAACTGGAAGTGGTGATGGCATACTGTGAACTGGAGGAACCCACTGTGGCTAGGAAAATGGAAATTTGAAAGAATGTATCCTTTAAGTCAAGGGCAGCGTACCAGTCTTCTGGGTCTAGGGAGGGAATGACAGAAGCTAGGAAGGCCGAGAAGAACCTCAGCTTCTTGAGATATTTGTTGAAAAGGCGCAGGTCTAGAATGGGTTGGAGCCCATCTTCTGCCTTCGGAATTAGGAAGTATTAGGAGTAAAACCCCTTCCCCCTCAAGTCTGGAGGAACCTCCTCCATGGCCCCCATGCTTAGGAGAGATTGTACCTCCTGAACGAGAAGTTACTCCTCAGAAGGGAGAACTGGACAGTATACCTGACCATCACTGAGTTGAGGACCCAACAGTCCACTGTCACAGCAGCCCGTGTATGTCTGAAGGGTGACAGACGGTCCAAAAATAAAGCGGAAACTGAGTTGGAGACAGTTATGGTAGAGACTGGTACAGTTCCTCCAACTGCACCCTCGAAAGGCCTTCTTGAGGCTGGGAGGCGGAGGGTGAAGGAAACTGGTGGTGCTGCTTGTAACCTTTGTATTTTTTCTTATAGGATTCGTGTCTTTGTGGCCCTGAAAACCATGGGAGTTGCTGTGGTCTGAAGTGCTTCCTGGAGGAGGAAGGCGCATACACTCCCACGGAGCACAGGGCAACCCCTGAATCCTTCAGTCCATGGAACCTGGTGTCAGTGTGCTGAGCCCTTAAACAGCAGGTCCTGGATGGACTGCCTAGACCTCATGAGGCAGACCACGGGGCTGAAGTCAGGAGCAGTGCCTCATAGTGACCACGGAGGCCATTATCCAGCATGCTGAATCTGCAGCCTCCAGAGCCACCTGCAAAGAGGTCCTGGCCACGCTTTTACCCTCTTTAAGGAGGACCGCAAACTTCTGATTAGACTCCTGAGACAGGAAGTCCTTGAATTTGTTAAGGTAGACCCAGAGATTGAACTCATACTGCTCCAACAACACCTGTTGGTTGGCAATATGAAATTGTAAACTCCCCGTTGAATAAACCTTTCTCCCAAAAAGATCAAGGTTTTTTTGCGTCCTTGTGCTTAGGAGTGGTGCTTGCTTGTTGCTTTCATTAACTGCAGCCGTCACCAGAGACCCCAGGGGAGGGTGGGAGAACAGATAGTCAAAACCACTGAGTGGGGACATAGTATTTCTTCTCAGCCCACTTTGATATAGGGGCCAGAGAAGAGGGCCTTGACTGGACTGAATACTACCTCATTAATAGGCAGAGCAATTTTGGTCAGGGCTGCCGCAGCCAATACGTCCATTAAGGTGTGTGAGGTCTCCTTGAGTTCCTTCACCTCTAGGACCAGTTTGGACGCGACCAGCTTGAATAGGTCTTGATGAGTCATGAAGGCACCTTGGTGCAAGAGACTTCTAGGTCCTGCCACCACCTCATCTAGGGAAGACAATGATGAAGCAGGTACTAGGGCTAGGGTTCCCTTCTTCTCCTCCATTATATTCCCAGGGGGCATTTCTTAGGTTTCGTTACCAGGATTGTTACTGGAGTTGGGGTCTGGTGTTCAGCGTGCAGGTGCGGTGCTCTGTCTCTCAGAGGCCACCAAGTTCAAATGATGCAATGGCAGTCCTTGTACTAGGGGAAACCCGCAGGGATTCTAAGATGGCCAATGCACAGGCCATTGACCTAACAGCTACATGCCCACTGGTAGGCTGGAGCCACAGGTGAGTAGACTGGGTGCTTCCTATATCTTAGAGGCATGATTGGCTCTTCCTTGGTGCCCAAGGAGGAGCTCTCACCTCGCAACCAGCTGTACTGGCTTCCACCTCTATTGAGCGCCAAAGGTCTGGAGATCAATAGCACCTCACAGATCGATGACATGACAGGGACTGGTGCCATGTTGGCAATCGGTGCTGGGACCCGTGCTGCTCTGGGATCAGTACTGCAACAGAGACTGGTGCCATGACCGAAGGCATGATAGGAACCAATGTTGGACCATGGAATGGGGTGCCAGTAACATATGAGGCTTGCCCATGGAGCTGAAAAAGTGTTTGGTGCCTCCTGTTCTTTCCTTTGGCAGGGGCCACCTGTGCTCAAAGACCAGATGATGTCAGGGGAACCAGCAGGGACAGCAAGTTCCTAGCTGCTTGGAAGGCTTCAGGTGTTGATGGGACCACCAAGTCACTAGTGTCTCCCAGAGTTGGCTGCGAGTCCTGCACCAGACTTGATGTCCTTTACGGAATCAACAGTGCCAATGTGGGTGCTGAAGTAGTGGCCTGGCAAGGATCTTACTCCCTCTGCCTGCTTAACCTTAGGTCGAACAAGCAACCGCCCCGTTGCTTTTTGTGCCTCTTCCTCAGAACCGGAGATGGGGAAAAGTGCCAGGAAGAGCTTAATGCTGGCAGTGCACTTCTCATCAATGCCAACGTAGCTGAAGCCAAAACAGAGTGGCTAGGTTCTGAGACAAGCCTGAGGGCAGCTTCCATCAAGATCGCCTTGAGTCTTATGTCCCACTCTTTCCTCATTCAGGGATTGAACTCCCAGCAGATGTGGCACCTTTCTCTTTCGTGAGACTCCCCTAAACCCTTCAGGCAGGCAGTGTGTAGATTGCTAGTCGGCATGTGCTTCCCGCAGGAGGCATAGGGTTTGAAACCCGGAGAACAAAGCATGCTGGCCCCTGGGCAGAAAGCCCCTAGACGAACGGGACCTAGCACTAACTAACAACTATGTACACTAATATCTATGATAACCTATATATATAACTATGAAAAACCACTAAAGACAGAAGCCTTGCTCAAACTAAGAAAGAAACAAGATGTTCCAGCAACAGTTATGGGCAGTAAGAAGGAACTGAAGGGCAAGAGTCCGGTGGTCACCCTTATACCTGCACATAAACGCGCGGCTCCAGAGGGCACTCGAGTCAGCCCTACGGATACCACTAGGGGAAAATCTCCAGCAACCACGCACACACACCTGACATGGAATGGACAGGAGAAAGCACTCAAAGAACAACTGGCAAAATGAATCTCTATGCAACCTTAATTGGGACTTCGTGCACATTTACATTATGACACAGTTTAATTACAAGGTTACGTACTACCTTTTTCACAGGATGGACAGTGCACGGGAAAATGTTTAGGGTTGTATAGTGCCTGAGGCTGTTATTTGTAGGACCCTCACCTCATTGGTTGCAGTAGTTAAAGTGTGTGTTTTGAATGAGATGGGACTTCAGGAAGAGGAAGAATGGCTTTATGGTTAAAGTTGCTGAACGTCACCCTGAAGAACTGAGCTTGGGTTCAAAGTACACATACATTTAATGATTTTGTGTTTTGATGGTAGGCGGGTTTGGGCAACAGCACGCATACCAACACAGTAAGTCTTCAGTGTAGACATACCTTAAATTGGTGTTCTTCATCTTTAGCCCTAGTTGACACTTGGGGTCTGATTTACAGAAGTGCTGCAAGTGAGCTATGCTTTGAAGTATGAAGTGCTATAAGGCTAACTACTATAAAACATCAGGTCCTAGCTATCTCAAATTGGGCACCCAAAAATTAATGGACATTTTGCACCTTAATATCTCTGTGCCTCCTTTCCTCATCTGTAAATGATACTACCACCTGATCAGACAGGATGTTATAAAGATCAACTTATTGTTTGTGAAGCACTCAGATGCTATTGTGGTGTGCATCCATGAGAAAAATTCCTAGCAGGGTCAGAAAGGGCATGCAGTAAATAAGATATAGGGCCAAATGCTGACTGAGGAGGATAAAACAAAATATTGAGTAACTACTCATTCACTGAGCACTATCTGTCCTGTGCACTGTATGAGGAAACAGTCTTGGGGGGAAAAATAGAATGTGATCGTTTTAAGACAGTACCATTATGTAAATGCAGAAGGGAATCAAATTAAAGTTGCATGGGTAACCTAACACTGGCCTTTCGTAACTTTTGGAGTGTTCGATTTTGTATGCTTAACATTTTTTTCATGTGTTTTTTATTGCACACCTGCACACGCACACGTGTCCCCCTCCAAAATGTTCACTTGCCTGGTGACCTGGCCAGAGAACAGCCAGAGAGTCAGCTGCTATTACAGACTAAGAAGTGTAAAAAAGGAAAATGGCAGCCCCAAGATGTTTACAAAATAGGACCCCCCCTCGTGTTTAGCTTAGAAGTGTTGGGGGCCAATCCAGAACAATAGTTGGAATGATTGTCAGGTTGTTTAATATATCAGGGGAAACCCAAAATTATCCTTTGAAAGATAATATGCAAAAACAAAACAAAAATCTCAAAAACCTCAAATATGTTGTCATTCATGACACTGACTTAAAGTGCAAAATTCTCATCATTAATAACTATATTGCTGGCAGTGCTTTGAAAAATATACTGCATTAACAATGAAGCAGAGTATTTTCATATTCAGAACAGAACAGTCATCCAGATTTATCAGCCCATTAACTTTATAAACATAGCATTAGCTGCAGTTTAGGTGTGATGTGGTGAATCTATAATGAGAAATTCTTTGGGTGGCATTTTATAATTAAGTATCTCATGAACCATTTGTAAGGTCAACAGAAATTAATGTGAGATGTCAGGAAGGTCACCATGTGAATTTCTAAAGAATTCCATCCTCACAGTGTGGAAATATCACAATTAATGGTTTTTTTTCTAAAATGCGTACATCATGATATACTCTTTTTTAAAAAAGAACCTACAATATTAAGTTAACAAGTTGCCAAAATAAATAAATTATTATTTAATGTGTTATTCTGAATTCAGGGGGAAGGGGGAAATATTGTGTCTTTTGGCTACACATTGCTTTTCTTGTTCCTTTACCTTTGAAAAATTCACAATATATAACTTTGCTAAAAACATACCATGAGATACAAAATATATAGCTTAGCCAGGCTGCAGTAGGATTAGACTCTGCAGCTCTCCCTTCTGGTCCTCTGTGGCACTATTCACCCTGCCTCATTTTCGTCTTCCCTCCCTGCACTCATAGAGAATCTCACATAGGTAGCAATCTCTAGAGAGAGACAGCACGTAGTTAGCACTAGTAACCAATTTAGGAAAGAGTCCCAAGTGCAATCTAAACAAAAGGGTCTTCCATCGCTCCTGGGCTCAGTTCTCAGCTCCTTCTCACTTTCCTACAGATCACTGACTATCGAAAATTTTCTTCTTTGGGAGTCTTCCTCCTTTCAGGGCTAGCCACAGAAGCCAGTTGTCCCTCCTGCAACCGCCCTCAATCATCCTCCAGGCTATCTGCCTGGGAGTTACCCTTCTCCAGGGCCTACCAGAGGAGCAAACTGCCTTCTTGCAGCTCCTCTTCTCCCAATTAAGCTCTCACAGCCCTTTGCAGGCATCCCATGACCCCTTCGCAGACCAGGATCAGCTCTGTGGAGTGGGGGGGGAGAGAGAAAGCAACACCATCACAGGCAAGGCTTAGCTGGTTGGGGATTGTTGCTGTCACAGGCAAAGGCTGAGCCTGATGCCCTGCAAGAACCAGTCTGTGGAATATTAAACAACTAATATGACAGTCAAATTAAAGGAGGAAATCATAACAAATGCAGCTTCTAAAGATGCTGCCACATTGAGGGGTCTGTGGGCCTCCTACCAATGCAGCTGTGTAGCCTATTCCATAGGTCCTTCTACAATGAAAATGTTACAGAGCAAGGCCATCATTGTCACCTTAGCCCTGCTAATAGAGCAAGCTCTATCATTCTCGTTTCAGCATAACACAGTCTGATTGCACAATCTAATCAACTCTGATAGGTGCTGAGTGGAAATGGTTCTTGCCTTGGATAGATCCTTAAGAAGTTTAGGCACACTCCCAAATGCTTTTGTTCTACCCAAACAAAAACGCAAAGCCACCTAATACTTAAAGAAGTACTTCCCATGAGAATGGGGTTTTTGGAAAGAAAAATGGGAGTTTTGCTATTTTATTTAGGTAGAATTCAGGCACTACTTTAGGTAAGCATTTTGTGTAAAGAGAAAGGACAATTTAATCCTTGTAGAATATGGGGAAAGGAGGATCATCTATCAAAGCCTGCAACTTGCCTACTCTTCTAGCAGAAGAAACTGCAATTAAAAATGCCGTCTTTAGCAACAGATGGAATAAAGAGCACTCTTCCAAAAGCTGGGTGTGTGCATTAATCTTATCCCACAACCAGATAGGTTCCAAAGGGTGGAGAAGAATGGAGATGGATGGGGAAAAGGAAAGGAAAATGCAGACTGGGAACTGGTCTCAGAGGCAACCCAGCAAATATCAGGCTAGGTGAGTGCTGAGGAAGAAAGAGCAGTAGAATCTAACCTCCATTTATCCTCTCTCTTCTGTCACTAATGCAAGTGAGGCTTCTCGAAATAGAGAAACAGGAGTCTGACAAAGGGTATTATTTCTGGAATTAAAACAAAGGAGCTGGATACCTCCTTCTCTGAATAGGAGGAGTCAACACTAGGGATCCTGCTGTAAATCTAGGGTCAGATCGTCAGCAGTGAAAAGGTTGCTATTTGCTGCCTTAAAACCAAATGCTTGCAGTGCACTTATGCCCTAAGTGGCATAAGAGGCCAGCTAAGGACATCTTTAGTACAGAACCCCAGGCTAGCTGAGAGCCAGCATAGCCGCCAATATGCCACCACTGGCATAAGAGGTACCCTGGGGAAGGGAAGTGGCGGGAGTGCACTGCACTCTGATAATCCCTAGCTGCTATTAGTGCCATAGGGGGAGTGCAAGGAACTACAAACTGCAGAAAAAACCAAGGGCAGAACTAGCTTCTGGAATTCCCTGGGGAAAACAGAGGTGGTGTAAAGTTACCTCTGACCCTGACTCCACCACCACCAAACTGGTTTCCTGTGCAAAATCCAGCTCAACCAGACCCTAGGATAAAGAACTACCATTTCATCTTATCCTAAGATTCCATTGTTCTGCTAATAAACCCTTGATATCAAAAGGATTAGAAGAGGTTGTGAAGATAAACCAACACCACCTGTGTAGAGTGACGCCAAACTCCATAGCTCTTGCCAACTTCTCTGATCAATCATGTGGAGCACGGAGAGCATGCCTAGAAAATCTAAATGGCAATATTTTGGCATCTTCTTCTGATTCTCAAGGAGATGCTCAAGAAAAGGAAGTCACAGGTCCCAAAGTCAGTCTCTCATGTTGCATGGAGCAGAGAACCCAACTCTGGAGCCCTTAGATGCATCACCGGCCATAAATACAACCACCAAAATGGGAGTTAGGTGTAAAGAAATAGTGAATGCTGTGGCAGAACCAGGTACTAACAACCTGCCCTTTTAAGGGGCATGCATGGCATTAGCCAAATACTTCACTGATGGGTCACCTTCACCTTCTCCTTCTTCTCCGACTTATCGTTTAGGTAATGAATCTTTTCCTGGTGATGGTCTCCAGGTCAAAGCACTCTGTCATCTCAACTCCTGAAACTGTCTATGGTCACCACAAGAGAGATGCAGACATGATTTATCAACAGGAAACGCAGAAGACTCAGCAGCTTAGACAATCACCTGATGTCCTCTACTGCTAATGCCTTTGCCACAATCTGTCCACTCACACTAGCCAAGAAGATCACCAATGATTCACAGATGAAGCTCATGGGCAGAAAGTTAGAACCCCAAAGGAGCAAAACACATTCCAAATCCAGTCAACAACATCAAACAATTCTTATAAGACCACACCAGTGCAGTAAATGAAGTAAAAAGAGCGTTCTGATCTTCTGCACTTAAGACAGCAGAATCACATTCTGCATAGGGAACCAGCTAACCAACCCATACGACATAGCCCAATCACTCACTACGATGAAGAATGGCCAGTGTATTTTGCTGACAGTTTTATACATACATGGTTGACCTTAAGAAAAGAATATTCCATTCCTGATAAGGCAGTTTTGTCCAACCTAACATCCCTGCCAGGGTTTGACTCAATCAAACTGAATGAAGCCCTGGAAAATATTAGAGCCACAACCTGTGAAATGGAGCCATGCTGCTTCTTGCACGTGAAAGCCAGCAAAAAACAACTATGCCTCCTTTGAAGGGGATTTGTTAATGCCTCCTTCAGGAAAACTACTACTATCAAACTCCTCAAAAAATAAGTAGCTTTCCCAGTCCTCAAGAAGCTATCATTCAACCTCAATGTCAATCCAAGTACCTTACCATCCCAACTCTAACCTCCCATTCTCGTTGTTACTGAGAAAGTAGTAACTGCCAAGCTCCAGTATCTGACATTACACTCAGGATTCAGTCCACACCATAACAGAAAGGCAACCTTAGTGACATTGAAAGAGGGCATCGTTATGGGAATGGATACAGGTAAGATCTCAATGCTTATCTTGCTGGACCTGTTTGCAGCTTTTGACAAAGCAGACCACAAGGTACTGCTAACCCATTTACATGAAACAGCAGTGGTTCCAGTCATTCCTCTTCAGCAGAACTGAAGAGAGCTCCTCACCTGTGGGCCCCAGAAGGATCCATAATAACACTTCTTTTTAATATGTACTTGAGGCCACTGAGATAATGAGATGACTCAGGCTCAGTTGTTAACAATACACAGATGACAATCAACTATATAGCTATCTCACTCACCAATGATGCAAATATTAAGACATCAGAATGCCTACAAAAGATCATCTCATAGAGGAAGAGCAGCTGCCTCAAGCTGAATGCAGGAAAAATCTAAGTGATGCTAGCTGGAAGAGGGGAAACATTTGGAAGAAGCAGCATAGATACTGTCTCCATCTTTCACTGAGGACATATAGCCCCTGTTCATGAAGTCTTAGGACCCTCCTGTTTGACCCCTCACTAAATTTGGATAACGAGGTAGCACCAGTGTCAAAAACACCTTCTTCTACCTTCAGCTTGCTAAGAAGCTTCACCCCTTCTTTCTAGAAGAGGACCTGCCTACAATGATCCAACCTTTAAACTGGATTATTTTAATTCACTGTGTTGGAACCTAAGTATAAAGACAATGCAGAGGCTTCAGCTGGTATAGAATACAGCTGCCTGGTTCCTCCTTAGTCTAACTTGTCATGAGCATATCAGTCCCATGCTTAACTCCTTCCACTGGCCCCAGACAATTTCAGATGTCAAATTAAGGCCTTGGTCCTAATTTTCAAAGGTGTTGTAGATCAAACCCCAGCTATATTAAAGACCAAATTTCAACCTATGAATTGGCGAGACATCTGCATTCCTATCGGACAATAAAGGCAAAGTCCAGGACAAAGGGAGAGAGAGCATTCTCATTTGAGGGAATCCAGCTATGGAACAGATTTCCAGGAGACTGAGCAAATCCAGAGTCTTAAGGAAATTTTGTAAAACCTTCCTCTTCTGAAAAAACCTTTCCATCATAGCAAGAATGACATTCACAGTACTGATATTCCCATCTATTTAAGCACCCTCAATCTAGCCTCTCATTCTCCCACCTCCACAAGAGAAACACAAATCCAAAACAAACAAATAAAACAAAATAAAAAACATGCAAAACCAACCAAAAAATAACCAAAGCAGAGTTTTTACCACAGAGAGTTGAAGGAGTCAAAGACACCATGTAGCCCTCTTGGGTGGTATTATTGATTTTACCTGGAGAGCACTCAGATATTATGGTTGTGGGCAGCAGTATAGAACCTTTAGATGGAGAGCTTCTTAGTTAGTAGCCAAGGATTGATTGATATCACTCTTCACTTCCTCCTCCTTCAACTCATCATCAATGTTCTCCAGATGTGGGGAAAGAGGACAGATTTCGCAATAAGGAAGAAAGTCATGGAGATAACGTGTTGGCTCTTGTGGGAGATGCAGAAGAGGGAAATAAAGGATCAGGTTTCTAAGCTAGCTTATTATGGTCCGATGACCATCAAGAAGTTGAGGGAGGTCCTTGTCAATATGGCATTATTTATTATTTAAAAGGAAAGAAGACAAAAGAAAGGGGTCTGTACAAAAAATACCTGAAAGATACTCAAGCCCTGGAGAAGCTCCTAGTGGAATATGAGGTGGAACATAAGCCCCCAGAAACACCAGTCCTCAGACTCAAGGACTGGTTAGGTGGACTTTCAAGCCCATTCAACTCCAAATAAGGAAATGTAGGTGGCTCTTCTGAAAGACCTCCACTGGATCCTTCCACTGAAGTATGGGCACTGTGCAGAAAATGGAAGTGTGCCTGCATGCAGGGACTGCACTGTCCTTAAATAAAGGGAATGTAGAAGGCGAGCCTGACAGTGTGTTAGAACAAGAAATACTAAAAGATACCTTCACAATAGAGAAAGCCAGAAGCAAGACGTCTGATCCACCCCGGATCTATGGAGATATTTGTTCTGTCTCTTCTGGGAAGACACCCAGAGCAGAGGAGACCCAAACTGAAGCCTCCATAAACAATCAGGACTAACTAATACTGTGAAATCTTCAGGAAGCTCAGTGCAACAGTCTACTTATAAAGAGGGTTTTTTTCCAATGCAAGGAAGCTGCACCAGTAGCACCAGCTAGTTCTGACTTGGGAGATGCATGTGCACTAACAGACAAAGAAGACAGAGTTCATCGCTGTAGCAGCAGCTTCATCCCAAAACTGGGCACAAAGTGTTCTACCTACAGATAAATGGCCTGATAAATGGCACCAGACTCAGTTCTGAAAGATTCTCTCTCTACTTTAGGAGATCTCTGAAACTAATTAAGATCTATTTAATAAATGAAGGAAGGGATGAATGCAAGGGTCAAGCTCAATCTTATGAGGAAAGCCTAGGGCTGGAGGTGAGCATGCCTTTTGAGATTATAGTGTAACAGCTCAGCATGCTGAACAATTATCATGGGATCATTTCCAGGCAGACGATGAAGCCCCAAATTTGTCTTTTTCCCTAGGTCTTTTCAAGATGACATGTCTCTGAACCAAGATGCATATGGCTCAGGAATCTCAACTATGCAGCAATCAAAAATGACCTAGCTAAACTAAAAGTTCCATGGGAGGGTTTGTGTGTGTTTGTTTGGATAAAATCTGTCTTTGTTCTGGAGCAAAGGTACACACATCTGCAGGTAGCCATGGAAAGAAAAGAAACGAGGCAGCTGGGGAATGTATGATTTATAATCTTAGTTTTGAACACTGAGGGCTGTGTGAAAGGGTACTTACATACTGCTTCTCTGGAAGGTCCCTGACACATAGCCGTGCTGGAGAGGATGCATTCCAGAAGTTAGAATAGGAAGATGTCATTTCAAAGAAGAATGATTTTTTTTCCAGAGTTCTCAAAAATAGGGTTTAATTTAGACCTGCAGCATGACCAACAGAAAATTCTTCTACGTTTTTCAGGTTTCTATACTTTGTTGAGTGCATGTGTACTCTCAACAGGCATTTCCCTTCCTTTTCAGCAGCCAGCGTGGTGGCTTTTCCTTGGGTACCTTTGACTTGTAGCGCACCTAGAACAACGTGCTTTTGGATACTAAAGAAAGATAATTTTCCTGCATTTTAGGAGAATTCATAGTACTTAAAAAGGAAAACAACTCATTTATACAATCTCTCTGAAAACAAACTTGAGACAAAACTACCTAGGCAGAAATCAGAATTAGGTTTTAGGAGGGTGGGGGAAGCTATCTTTTCTTAACGAACAGGACTTCTCCGTTTAATCTCACGTATGCACCTAATACTTTAGCCTGTAAAGGAGAACAACTAGGAGTGTAAGAAATGTAGAGAAAACAGCATATCTTCAAATATGCTACAGTAGAAAAAAGCCTTGGTGATCTCAGCTTTTAAGTAGGCAGGATGCTGAATTATGAACTAATTGGAGCCTGTCCAGGGTCAGCATTTTCGTTTTTTGGTGCAAAACATCGCGAAAGAGTAGCCAGAAAGTCAGAAATGCATGGATCTTTGCAATCAGAATCTCAACTGTGAGGACAGTTTCCTAGATAGCTGAACACTGAAGATAGTATAACTCACCACTGTGGTTATACCATACATTCAGGAGCAATGAAAAGTCTAGCATGAGCTTGAGGCTTTGTGCCACTTTGACGGACTGTAGTTTGTCAGACTGAGCCAATGGTATGGTTAGGAGCACTGAAAAGCTCAGTAAAATGCTTTCACTTTTCCCTACATCACCATTTCTCTCTCTCCCGGACTGGGTTTGAATCAAGTACTAGAATGCTTTACATCCATTTGTTTATTTTTTCCATGTATGGGGTCAGCTTGTAGCTGTTGCACTTGTGCAGGAGAAGCAATATTTTCATGCTCTATAAATTATAATTACTATAAATTATTATTCTTATCCACATGCTGGTGGTACCATTGTGCCTCATGATCTCTGTAAGTAGTCCAATATAGACGCTGAAGAGGGGTGAGAACACTAAGCCTGTCTGGACTTCACGTAGTAAGATTTGGTCAGAAACCTGTCCAAGATAAGTGAATGCACACAATGCAGTGCTGCTACATTTGCTCCTATTAGGTTCTCATGAACGTTAGCATCAAATGATCAGCTACTGCCCTGATAGCTGCAGATAACAGTATAAGTAGAAGCTTGTCTATAGTCAGGATAGGTCCGGCAGCACCAGCAGGACCATGTCCACTTCTGAATCCTACTGTGAAGAGTTCAGTATGGTCGAACAGCACAGATATTATTGGTTCTTAAAATCCATCAAATTTTCAGTAACCGCGCCAAATTCTTTATTCTATCGTATCAGAGACTTAAGTTTTATTTTCAGCTCTGCCAGATATGATCATGGGTGACTTATGTGATTTCCATTCAGGACATACAGGGGAAGGAAGTAAATTATACTTGCCAGCCCTTGGGTAGGTGTAGGAGATCTTGTTCAATATCAAGAGTTGCGAACTACTGAGAATGCAGGCCATTCAGTGGAAGAGGTGGGACCAGAACACGTGTTCTCCTGGTTCCTAACCTAGTACTTTTTCCATGAAGCCAAAAAGGTATTTCTGAGCTGAAGCAGAGGCATGCATACATGCACTACTGGTTGCTTATAAATCTACACTATCTAGTTGGTAGATGGAATTTTCCAAAGCACCTAAAGGAGTTAGGCAACCAATTCCCATTACAAATCCAACCTTAAAAGTATTCAAATGGCTTTAATGTGAGGTAGGAACCTAACTCCCTTAAGTGCTTTTGAAAATCCCACCATATATTCATAGACTTCATATATGGTTCAGCTACATATTTCAGAAATAATTTCCTGATAACTTCATATTAGCATGTTGACAATCCAAGTGCTCAAAATTGTTTCCTTTTCCTTAGTCTATGAAAATGAGATTATTAGTGAACAAGGGATATTTAAACAAAAACTACTTAATAGTTATGATGTGATTAAAAAAAGAGCACATGACAGAATACTTACAAGTATGTCTTGCCAAGGAATAGTTTGATCCCCCACTGGTTAAGCCAAATCCCTCAGGAATTTGACTGGAACTGCGTGGTCTGGTCAACAGTTTTGGAGGTTCAATTTCAGCTCCAAATTCTGCTCCAATCACTCCTAGCAAGACAATAGCAGTGGCTTGCTTCCGTCTCTCTTCATATGATGTAGATATTTTTTTCATCTGTGGGAGACCAGACAGACAACCTGCAAAGTAAAATAAAGAGCATTAGGTCATAGGTCAGCAATTTTAGAAGTGGAAGGCCATCCCAATCAAATTTTATACATTTAGGAGACTTTTTTTTGTATTTATAACAAAACTATCCTTTTCAGCTACTTGAACATATATTGCTGGAAAATGTTATCAAGAGTTGTCAGAAAACATCAAATATATATCAAAAGTCAGATGGGAGAACAAAACTGGTCTCTCTTCAATCTCAAGGCACTTGTTTGCTATGCTGACTTCTCCCTACATTAAGATATGGAGCCAGACAATTTTGAGGTGATTGGACCTGGTTCCATTTTCTCTCTCAGGGTATGTCTACATTGCCGCGATTGTGCTGTCGCTGCAGGATGAATTCCATGGGATTGATTAAGTGGGCAGCGGGGACCCACTCAATCGATCCCAAAGTGCTCTCTGGTCAATGTTATAAATCTACCTCCATGAAAAACATAAGGCTGTGTTGATCGGAGGGCATTTCCTGTTGGCGCAGCAGAGACGCCATGGTAATTGAAAGTTAGTAAGTCAATGGGAAATATTAAGCTACACTAAGGAGTTTGCGTATCTCCCATCGATGGCCGCTGGCAGTGTAGACCACGCCATTTAGTCCCCTTCAGTTTAGGCTAAAAGTTTAAGTATGACTTGCCCCTTCCTCAGTCTGCAGTGTCACCCACAGAAAAGTTCTCACAGGAAAAGCTGTTCTAATTTCATAGTTCCTACAGATTTGTTCACTGAAAAGGAAAGAAAGACTGAGGATTCTGCAGTTATTAAACCAACAGTATTTTCTGGAAGGTGAATTCTGGTCTTGATTCTTATTTACATCAGCATTAATGTGATCTAAGACAAACACATTATCTGCATAGAAATAGTATAGGAAATCGATTTTTTAAAATACATATTTTTTCATGTCCTAAGAAGCTGCCTGCTATTTAAGTGACCATCTTCTTCTGATGATTACTTTTTAACCCATCACAAAAGTACATGGCACTGTACAAATCATTTTCTCTCTCATGACACTAATTACAGTGCTAATTAATGTGCTTGCCAAAAATGGAGGGGAAAAAACTCATTGCAAAATGTCAAATATAGTTATTAATAATCCAATAGAACCTTTTATTTCCCTCAAGTACGGCGGATTACCAAATTTTGTGATTTAGTGAGTAATCAAAATTAAAAAATACCCCCAAAAGACACTGCATCATACAATGTACTTTCTTCATATATTTTGACAAATATAGTTTAGATATACTTATAACAACTCATAGTACACTAGCAAATTCATTGGCATATGTTTTGCAAAAGTCATGAAGTCTTTGCTCCCTACAGCACTTTGCTGTTAAATCTTTGTTGAGAAGTTGGAAGACACCACCTGGTATTCTGTGAGAATTATTGGGCTTGACTTATGAAGTGTGTGAATTACAGAGTGAATTTTATACTACCGAACGTAGAGAAAAGTAAATATTACTTACAAAAGAAAGCTAGTATAAGTATCCCTATTAGAATACAGTCCCATTCAGGAAATGATGCTGTATCTATGACTGTGTTATGCCAACCAAAGGGAGGGTGGGGTGGGGAAAGAATCTAAAATCTTAACAATGCTAAGGGGGGGGGAGAATTAAGTCACTGCCTTCCCAGAAAGAAGGATGAAAATGGACTATAACCAGACAAAAGTGATACTTAAACATTTACATTGTTTATAACTTATTTCTCTCTCTCTCTCTCTCTAACACACAAATGGTACCTGAGCGTTCCATATATAAATATATTATCCTTTTATATGTTTCATATAGCATACTTGGAAGAGGAAGCAAACCATGCTCCCCTCCCCCAGACCCAGCAAGAAGCATGCTCCATAACAATAGTTCAAAGGAAAGCTCTATTCTGCAGTTGCACTGATTGTTCTGTCAGCTGACCTCTGCAGAAGGGAATTGCTAACCGCTGCCGTGCTCCTTAGCTGACAAATGAACGATCGCGGCTCCATCTATTTTCACTATGGCTGCCTCTAGCCCAGGTGCTCAGACAGAGAGCCTGGTGTGACATCTTAGATCAAGATGAATTGGCACAAACTCCTGATCCAAGATTGTTTTATACCATTTAATTTAGTTTCTTCCCCTGCTTGGATGAGCACAGCTCTGGTTATGGATTTCTATTCTAATGTACTGAATCAGGCACTGAAAGAAGCCAATGAAGCAGATGCTGGAGCCGGGGACTGCAGGGATACTGATCAATAGGCAAGGCATTGACCCCAGCCGCTCAGCCTCTGCAATGGCCACTGCTTAAAGAAAAGAAAAGAAAGAAAGAAAAAACACATGTGCTGCTTCCAGTAGGAAATTAAACAACAGAAGCACTTGGTGAATTCCTGCCCCCACCTTGTTCTTCCTTCTGTTTGATTACAGGAATATTGAATTAACCCTTTATTGTATCATGATGGATGTATTTTAAAACAATATCCTTAAAATCATAAGCCAAGTCCAATAAACATGTCGTATTTCACCCCTAAACTAACAAGTAATCTATTAACAGGTGCCTGTACCCATAGTGCTAGAGTTCTGAAGTTAAAGTTAACTATTAATCACTTTGTTGACAGATATTTTAATTCTATTCGAAAAAGTATGCTATTACGCATTTACCTTACAATTTAGAGATGAAAATTCACTGGCTTACATTGCCATTCATGACTTATGTAGTCAGCACATAGGAGTTTAAATCTCATCAATTCTTACAACTCTGTGCTTCTCACAAGTCTCTAGATTGAAAGAATCTAACTCTTTGTTAACAAAGCAGTAAATGGTAATGTTGTTATGACAGTCTCATTAGCAACTCTTTATATAAACATAAATTGCTCCTTCTCAGCACTGTATTATTGTATTTTTTGATCCTTCAAAGGGAAAAAAGTCACTGAGTGAACACTTTTTTTTTGCCTTTACTTTCTTTGAATTATTAGTAGGAACACACAATTAATTGTAAAGATTTCCTACAAATAAACTGACAGCCAAATGGTAGATTTTAAAATGAAATGTCTATAAAAGTAGTCCCTTCTACAGTTGCATTTGTCTCACGAAAATTTGGTATTTTCTCACAGCGACGTGCCTCCATTTAATCATGCTAAAGGGTGACACAGAGATCCATTTTCTTGACAGGACGGTTGATCACCCTATCACAGTAAGAAAATTAATAACCTCAAATAGCTCTATGTGGAAAAAAGAAGCTAAACTGGTGAAAGAAGAAAACATTTTACATTTTAAGTCATAAAGCTAACACGCTTTCTGTATTACACACAAACAGAAATGACAGATTTCTTTATTTTCTCAGATGTACCAAAATGAACACATATTAAAATACATTTCAAAACATAAAATCTGTTTAATACTAAAACAAAGCCAGTAGTTAACAATTGTCTCTATAGAGACCCTAATCTGAGTAAATATTTTTCTGAACTGTTTAAATAAAAATAGGAGTAAAATATTTGAGAAGTTTAAACTGTTTAAAGGACTGTGAGATATTGATTACTGCATTTAAAAAGCAGTCAGAGTGCAACCATGAGGTCAGGATAAATTTAACAGTTTGAAGCACTTTACTAAATAACTCTAAAGATCATGTTAATTGGCTTTGCACAGTTCTAGGGTAAAATTAATTTTATCTTAGCTTACAATAAAAGGATTAAAAGACATATTAAGTTCTTCAGGTTTAACTGGAATAGGAATCAATGGATTTGAATTAAGGCTAAAGGCAGTTTTATGAGAGATGGACTACCACCAGATACTTTATATCTGCTATTAGGAACATATTGATGGTACTCTGTTACTGTATTAGGTATTAAAACCTCAGAAGTAGATGCCAGGCCAATTTATTACTGTAAGAAAAAACCATAAGAACATATGTTGCTAACTTAGTGGATTCTGGTCATAGAGTGGATGTCTCCTTTGGTTTAAGTCCTCCCAGGATGCTTTCCAACTGTGCCCCATCAAGTGCTAGGATTATACAAATATTATATAAATATTGCCTATAAACTTGCATATTGTAGCCACTTATGCAGAATACACATCTGAATGTAATCGACAAAATTTAATCATTCATAAACATCTATACCATAATATTCCTCAGTGGAGACAACAAATGAACAGTGAGCTTTTGGCCTCTGCTTTCCATGGCATGCCGTGTCATTTTTGAGACACATTTCAAGCCCGACTGTGTATAATGCACATATACAATACTTTCTATCAAGCAAACAAGAATTGTACAGATCTCATGCGTTTGGTCATCCCCGGAAATTAAACAAATGGGGCACTGTGTAGGTGCAGGGAGTCTTCCAATGGAGAACCCATTTCATGATCAACGTTTAAATAGCTAGGAAACACAAAAAAGAACTATATTACTCTTGCTTGGACAGCACATATATTAAAGTTGGAATGATAGAGTAGATTCGCATGGTCCCTGCACAAGGATCACATGCCAATTTGTTGCAGATGGAGATCTGAGGCACAGCATGATTAAGTGACTTGCCCAAGATCATAGTAGTAAGGGGCAGAACCAAGAATAGAACCCAAATCTTCTGATCCAAATCTATGCAGTGCCTTATTCTTCAATTGTTGTATCTATCTCAGCAATTTCTATAACATCTAACACCATAATACTTAAAGACTGACTGTGGTAATTTAGATTTGGAAAGCACTGAGCACAGAGGATGATTTGCAGTAAGAATATTCTCAGGCATGTATCTTTCATTCAGGAGTATTTCACTCAAAGCAAATAAAAATATCATCATTATTTGCCATGTCATGGTCTCCCCATCTTTTCTGTTAAGAAACATATGCAGCACGATGTGGCAAAAGCAGAGATCAGCAGCAACCACCATTGACAATTTGAAGATTTGAAATCTTGGACACAGTTTTCAAAAGATGGGAAGTTTTATAAACCAAGTATATAACAACTACGATGAGGACATGAGATTTGTTTATTTTCATGTGGGATGAAAATAAATTCTATAATTGCAGTTTAATGTTGACAACAATTGGAAACTCTGAACATACAAAAAGGTTATTTTCAAGCCTACAAAAAAAACAGTTAGACAAAAATTAAACTTGAGTAATTTAAATAATTTTTCCTCACACAAAGCAAAACAATTTTCTCACAACATAAAAACTAACCCAATACATTACTGAGAAGCTCTTCACAAGGATAACTCACTGCAGATAATCTTCAGTGTCCTATTTATATTGCAAATAAATTTAAAGTTTAATGCATTTTAAAATTTTGCACATCATATATACAACTACAATTTGAAATAGATCAGAACATTTAACAGAAAGCCAAATGTCCACTTACAACTTTTCCCTGGTAATTAGCTCCTAAGACAATACAATAGAAGAAAATAATGCCTACAATATTTCAATGCTCCTCAAACCTTATGAAAAGTTAATAATGTTTTAAAAAAACCATAACTGAAAAAATAATAGTATAAAGCAATACTCTGAATGAGAGATAGCAGAATATTAGCCACAAGTGGGAAGAGACACAATATAATTCACTTGATTTAGCCTCCAGAGAGTTATGGTTCCTTCTTTCATTGATTAAATGAATAAAGAAGCCCTCGCTACTATGTACAAATATTCTGAGGGCTTGAAAATTTAGCTATTCATTATGTTAGTAGCTTTCTTCCACTGATTGAGCAGACAGAATTCCTCCACAAACCCACCCTGTGATATTTTGGTGTGTTTATTTCTGAACCAGAGAAGATTACAGATGTGTATCATGACCCCTGCTGGACTATAAATGTCCTGCTCATGAATAATAATTTTATATAATAAAGGTGAGCTGCCCTAGCTAACCAGACGATGTTCTCTAATGCTGGGTCTGAATATACTGTGTATTTCTCTACTAATCATGTCTAGATTACATAATTAAAAATACAAACTAGCTCAACCTTTAAAAGAATCAACACAATCACTGTTAAAAGATTTTACATCACTCTCTCAATACCTATATAAATCCTAAATTACATGGGTCACTTGCATATGGATGTCAGTATAAATACATTGTCACATTTTCTTAGCTGTCACTTACTCCTAAGAGTTGTTATGGATTCTACGCTACCACTATCCTAATTATGGAGACACACTCCTACTTTTTAAAATCATTTACATTTATATTACAATTGTCTATTGATCCTAGTTTTAGAGCCTCAATGGAGTTTCACCAGGGATAAACTTGGTCCAATAAAATCTGTTTAAGTCTTCCATTCCAATGAATCTTTCCTGTTGTGCACCAATCTCTGGGTGGAATAATAGCTAATAAGGTGTTGGAATGTGAATTTCAAGTATGGCATAGTTTTTCTTAAAAACCATATTAATTTACAATACATCTTCACTGTTGGATGGACTTCTGACACCAAACAACTGCTAGGATTTAGAAATGAGGTTCTATGCATATTAATTCAGGCTCTGTCTCTTTAAATCCTGGAAGAGTGTTGCCAAAGGAAACGGGGCACGGATATTCAGTGACTTCTTCCCATGAAAATATTTACCCCCCAAACACACATTGGAACAAATTCTCAAATTCCTTTACCACATTTATATATTACTTGCAATGCTTTTGGAGAATAGCACAAGGTTTTTAGAAGAATGAATAGATGCAAACAGAAGATGTACAACCTTAATACAAAGAAAAACCTCTCAATGTCAAATACTGAACACTAGAAAAATTATAGAAGAACATTCAGTCATGTGAAAAGGTCATCTTTGTATTGCTGCCAAGATCAGTGAAACCCACAATGTGTTGATCTGCTGAGTAAGGGCTGGATATGAAAGTTAAAGCTACCTTTATGCAGCTTTAACTTATGCACCCAATACTGGAAATGGGAGGATGGGGGGGTGGACAAATATGTAAGGTTTGCTCCTTTCAACAATTCCTCTCTGCTTTCAGCTTTCTATTTGACTGAACACACAACAAATACCTGATAAATAGGGCAAACACCTCTATGGAGATGAAAATTCCAACACATGCTGATGACTTAGGAGTCTTCTCTTACCTACAACTATTTTACCCTGAGGTAATTATGTGGATTTGCATGGATTTACTGATATTTACATCAGTGCAGGTCAAAGAAGAATAAGGCCATTAATGTGTCCACAGAGACATGTCCAGAACTGGTTTTCTACACAATTTATTATGTTTTTTTTTATTTCTAATTTTGTTTTCAATTAGTTTGTAGCTTGATTGCCACCATGACCTTTAGAATGCAAGCCAAAAGTGTGCCATCTTGAATCTGGAAGTCTGACAACACATCAACAAAAGAGGGACAAATTTCTTGGTGATTGTTAACTCTGAAGCCCAACAATGATAATACATACTAGCACTGTTAACTTCAGGTAGCTGTGAAATGCTTATCAGAAACATACAGCTAGTGTGGGTGCACACATCTGTCATGTCCTGACAGTACATTCGAAAGCTAATGCTGCAAGGAAAAAGGTTAAAGGTTTAAATGGGTAAACTACTCATATATTCTTTGATCCTCAATGAAAACCTCTCTCCTCTACTGCCAATCAATGGACTTCTTTATTCTTTCCTTCCCCCAGCATGAAGGGACTGGACTGGATTCTCACTGGAGAAAATCAATGCCAGGCCTTGTAAAACTGGGGTCAATATGAGGGGCTCCCTCCTCAGAAACACCTTAATTTGATGCTTTCATAACCCTCCCATATTAGGCTGGCCCTGGGATCAAGACTGTGAATTAAACATGGGTCTCATGCAGTAGTTTAATGCACTAAATACAAGGCTACAAGTCTAGCTATTAAACAGTCTTTTAATTATTCATACAATTGAGATACTACCTACTGACCTGAACTATTAAAAGTGAAAGAGTAGTTTACCTTGTTGTCATTTATGAAGTGTTGGACTCCTGTGGCAGACCTTCAAGAATTGTGTGCGTTTCATATAAAACTTGCCTAGCAGAAGTACAGGCACTTCAATTAAAAACTAATTACCATTTTTAATGACTATCCTTGTTTCATACACAGATATAGGCTACCAAAATATTACACAGTGGGGCAAGTAGAAATAAGAGGGAAAGCAAAATTTCATGCTTTTAGAGAAATATATATCACTGCAGATTTTATGAAAATTCTCTGGAGATTTCTATTTTCCCTGTTGGTAAAATGCACCATTTCTAGGAAGGATATTTGCACATTTGGATAGCTCAAGAGCACTCAAAAGATCATTTAAAAATTCAGTTTGTGGAACACTAGTTATGAGAGTGGGGCAGTGGCATATTTTTCCCCAAAAGGAAGAGTAATGGAGCGGTAATATTATTATAATGTATTACAATACACTGTAATATTGTAAAAGTCAAGAATTTTTCTAATTCATTTTCATTTCAAATCATGTACAATTCTTTTTAAATGTAAACATTTAATGTGTACAGAAAATTGCAGTATCTTTCTTTTGCAGGAAAGCAAAGGTTAACAAGAATAGCCATTTATATTAATAATAAACAGAATATTTTTTAAACATATAGAACAATTTTTTAAACAACATGACTTGCCTTCTTTGAAGTTGAATTGGACACCAGTAATATAGTGACTACCTAGGTAAACAACAGTTAAGTGAAGCACCACAAACACAGTGCAGAATGTTAAGACCTCTTATGGTAAAACAAAATATTGACCACAACATTACAATGCATTCTTTTAAAAAACAATCATGTAATCATTTACATCCATCAAAGAGCCCCAGAAATGAGCAGAAGGTACCTTAGTTTAAACCTCTCATTTGAAGGGCTGCACTTTTAAAGGCATACACATCCACCAATAAAAG
Organism: Mesoclemmys tuberculata; assembly: GCA_007922155.1. Lineage (NCBI taxonomy): Eukaryota > Metazoa > Chordata > Testudines > Chelidae > Mesoclemmys > Mesoclemmys tuberculata. The sequence continues at coordinate 16,861,219 of ML675629.1, read as the reverse complement.
GTCTGATCTGAAATCTTAGTATGGGATTAGAACCCATCTGAAAATCCTTATGATTCTTAGTGATCTTATTTCATTTTAGCTGTTATGAATACCTTGAAATACATGATTGAAAATTTCAGTTTCTTTATTAATGAGTTAATATTAAAATATTCAAGTTAAAATCTGTTAGCAATTTCATGAGTCTGTAACCAAAACATTTAAGAGTACCAACAGCAATCATAAGGATTAAGTTACTGATTTTCTGCTGTGTAGCTGCTGCTATTCTAAAATGATAATGTGTTTAAATCCACACCCATGAAACCAATACAACAGTGGTTTATTCAAGGTGAGGCCAAATAAACCTGTCTGAAGCTTTGAGAAATAGGCTTTGCAGTACATTTTGAGTCCTAAGTGCCTTTCAGTCCAGAGATCTGTCATTAAATAATCATTAGCCATCATTCATTCCTCCTAAAAAGCTTAACATCTAAACTTGTTCAGCATTCACTAAAGAATTAGTATAGACTACCATGTACTCATTAACACTTAGTGATGTTTATACCATTCTTTTTAACAACATAGGGCCTTGTTACATCATACTTGTACTAACATGGTTTCACTTAATACACAATGTATTCATAACTTCCAGGTACCCCACATTACTTTTTGTGCAAACTATGTCTTGAGGGTTAATACTACCATGAAGCTGAAATGCTTTGTATATTGTCTTGTCAAATTATATTACTATTTGTAGTCTTATATTTATTCATATGTTTATGGTTTGCAGAAACTGTTTCATCTCTTATTGCACATTGTCACTGATCCTCAGCATTTCCTAATCTCAGTTTGCTTCAATCTTCAGATTTAGACCAGTGACAGATGAGATTTCAATAACTGCATTAATCTATCCATGGATTTCCATTGAGAGTCATGCTGTTTTGTTATATCGAACACGGACTTGGACTTTTAATTGTTGCATTATTATGAGAATGCACTATACTGATCACAACAAACTAATTTAATCTTTAACTGTAAAATATTGAGGCTGTTACTAGCTATCCCTAACAAGCTACTGCAAACAAGGATGAAAAATTAAATATTTATTTAATTCAAAAGAGCAAATTAAGCAGTTATGCTTCCTTCTTGGTATGTACAAATATACAGCTGATTGTTTTCTTTCTATTTGAATTAAACCTTTCTTTGCTCACCAATGATTTATTTGAAAAGAGCATGTGTTGGAAATTCCCTATTCACTTTTAAAATGCAAGACCACTAATTAGTTATTATGCCTTGCAATGTGTGTATTATCTCGCTGGTAAGTTTGACTAAGTGATCATTGCATTAGTTTAATATAATTCTGTTAAAAACCAGGTAATGTAATATTTATTTAATGAGTACAGAATTAATTTCAGTGTGCCTGTGTATTGTATTTATTATGCTGGCATTTGTTTTTTTCACTATACATTTATAAATTATACAAATTCATAAATTATATAAATATTTACTGTATGTTGATCTTGTAATTTCAGTGACTAGATAAAATTTTGTATATTTATGCAGCATTTAAAATTCCATAGGTTTTTCAGTATTGTGCTGTATTATGTCAGAAATCTATAGCTTATTTTATCAATATTATCTGCATAAATGTACGAATATCATATGTAACATCTTAAGCACTTGTGACTAAAATATATGCCTCATAGAATTCCATAAAAATAAAAATGATATTTTAAATTACTAATATGTTGGGATATTCTGAGTATGAGGCACTACTGTAAATAAAACAAAATTCTATTATATTTCTATTGAAGTAAAAAAAATCTGCCTACATTCCCAATGTGAACTGTAAAGAATCCATTTTGTCTAGGACAATTTTTCACTGTTCTAAGCTCTGTGTGAGGAGGAGAATCATCTTCATCCATTTTATGCTCGAGATTTAACAGAACAAAATATTCAATCATAAAAAGAATGCTACCGTACAGAATAGCAGCTTAGTGAATAGCAATATATTACAGAACATACAGTAAATAAAAATATCTACCTAGATATTTATAAATGCATTTTCTTTATAAAATTAACAAACAATAATAATTACAATATCTTGTGTCTTAGAATTAATAGCATATTTAAGCACATATTAAACAATGAATGGCAGAGCTGAATATTTGAGTAACCAAACCAAGAATACCTTATCCTGTTTCCTTTTAGAATTAGGAGATTAAATACTGTGACATTGTAAGAATATAATTTTATTAAATGTATATTAATATTAAAAATGTATCATGAAGTATACTACACTGATACTAGAATTTAACCACCATATTTTTTGCTTGCTAATGCATCAGTTCTGGGTAAATTAAAAACACAACAAAAATATTAATACCTTCTACTCTAACAAGGAAACAAAATATTACAAAACAATACTTGAAGGTCACTGTCAGCAAGTTGTGTGTCTAAAAAGAGAGTAGTTAGTTTGCATGTTGTTTACAGTTAGACAAAAAATAAAAGTGTTTTCCCCCAAATGCTTTTAAAAATATTTTAGATTAACTATTGTTAAAAATAATAAAAAACAAAACAAAACCCCCAATGGATCACCACATATCAATAAAAGCAATTCATTCTTGAATATCAAATCTCTCTGGACATAGGTAAAACATCAAAATTTAAAATCCAGATTCATAGTGGTTTTACTGAAACATGATTATAATTTTATTTAAAAGGAACGTAAAAGTAAAACTATTTTAAATTATAGTCATTTTGAAAATGAGTTGCAACCTATGCTGATTTTTTATGAATAGACCAGGTTCTTACTGGAAATCAATGAGAAGGCAGGCAAAATTAGATAGCCACAATTTTCTAGGAAATCAATAAGAGATACAGCAATAACAGAATCTGTGCTGTATGTCGTTTAGAAACTAAAATTCATTTTTCCTGTGAATAAAAAATTTAAAAGTTAACAGCAGAATGGATACTTTCAAATGTCGTTATATAATTTTAGATATAAGGTGGGTGTGTCTCTACTATACTGGGGTCAACACAACTACAACAACACTGCAAACATTATATCATTTTGACACATCCAGCACCAAAAAAATTCTTTTTAAAAAAAACCATATATATCTGTTTTAATATGATTAAAATACATCTCGCCACAGCTTATTTGACTATATCTCCATTAAATAGCTTTAAATCCTTCATTAAATCCATTTTACAGTGAAAAGATCCAACTATTACTAGACAAATAATAGCACGTATTTATTTTTATGGTGCGTCTCACCAAGTATCTGTAAATATTTTAAAAGAGTTTTAACCCTCAGTGCAAAAGAAAATACAAAACATAAAAATTATAAAAGTAAAAATTTGGTGCCAAAATTGTGACATTAAAAAAAGGGAAAGCTGAATCCCACCACTGGGAAGCATACCAGGAACATATTTAGACTCATCTAATGGTATGAATTGGCAAATTCATAAAAGAAAGGGAAATTCAGAGTTAGGTGTGTAGTTACAGTTCAACTCACCTGGTTTCTCAGAATGCTAAACAGCAGTTATATTTAGTGACAGATTCTCAGCCTTTACTTAAAAGCTTATTCTATATTCCTTGAGCACCCAAAATTCCCATTGATATCAATGGGAGTTATGGATATGTAACAAATGCAGGTTAGAGCTTGGAACTTATTTTCCCTCTGCAAACATGTAGTATAAATACCTGAGCAAATTTTGTGATGCATTATGCATTCATATTTTTATAAATATAAACAAATATTACATGCAAACACACATTTATGTATTATTTAACCTGTTATATTAAAGCATGGAATCTTTTATGGGGAAGTATTGATTGACTCAGGAAAAATAAAGAACAGCTTTACAACAGTTAGTGTATATTAAATATTATTGGCCAATATGTCAGCACAAATATTTTAAGATTCACAAGGTACATTTTTAGCAATTTCTTGATTCTTTAACCAAATATTCTTGAACATACATGTATATTTTATTATGAATCCAATGCATTGAATCTCCAATTAAGTTTCACTTGCCAACAGTATGATCCACAGGATATGCTTCTCACTTTCTGGTTTAAATCTGCATTTTCATATTAATTATGACAAACTAGTATATACATCCTCACTTAGTAAAATACAGAAGAGCAAATCATTTTTGATGTTACCAATACATTTGTTTAGAAGTAAAAGCAAAAGAAAGCCATCAACAAGGAAAGTACAAATCAGTATCAAAATTATAACAGGCCCTACTGTATTGCAGATGCTCAATACTAGACTGCTGCTGCTGGAGGAACTCAAGAGAGAGTTAACCTGATGTGATAAAAGGCTTGACAAAGCAATTCTGACTGTGCAGCAATGCTAAGTTGTGGCTAATATGAGAACAGGGGGCCCAATCGGCGTCTTTCAACATGCGCAATTTACACATGGCTTTATCAATAGTCCTAGTGCTGAATACAGAACACACTCTATTTGGCTTTCAGTCAATTAAGCTTTAAGCTGTCAGCAAACAAGACTTTTAAGTTAATTTTGAATCACGGCAAATCAAGTTGAAGGTTGTGAAAGGGCGCGCTCACATGCCGGCATGAAAAAAGGCACTTTAATTGCCTCTGAATAGCTATGATAATGCTGCAATTGGCCTACTGAATCTTAAATGATCTATTTATTTATCAAAGTGCAACCAAAGACTGGTAAAAGAATTAAATTTATGAGCTAAGCTTTTTATGTTTTGCATAAGTAGGTAACATTACACGGTTGCGTGTACAATATAGCAGATCAAAATCTTACATTCTTTTAAGCTCAACAAGTTTTATTTAACTTACATTAAGTGACCTTGCTTATTCAAAAGAAAGTAAACTACAGATATCTGAAATGTAGAAACTAATAATTTTCAATACAATAATTCCAATTACAGTTCATATCTTTTTCTCAGTTTGACTCAAATGACATCTGTTTAATGTAGATGGTTGCTTTAAATGACCACAGATTTTGAAAATAAAATGTAGTTATACAATAAGAAAACAGAAAAAAGTACAACCAACTACCGGTACTTCTCAAGTTACTGCTATAAATTCTGCATCAGATCTTTATTTTTCTTGATGTCAAACAGATTGATTAGTTTAAATTTATGTTATAGGAGGATATCACCATTATGAATGAGTTTTTAATAATTTTATAAATTCTTTTTACTCCATTATAGTAGTTTGTGGCAGTCTGCTAGATTATAGATTCATAAAGAAACAGATTATAATTTCAAAGCACTTCAGAATGTGCTGAATTTTAAGCACTAAAGTACTCACGCTGACTTCACTGGAGCTAAAAATATGCTTAAAGTTACATATACACCTATATGCTTTGCTGGTTCAGGACCTAAATTTCTCCTTTTGCATTATATATACACATAATACTCTATTATTTGAGGGTTACATGAGCACTAGGCTGCATATGCAAACTTTTTATTTTAGTAAGAAGAAAGATCATTTAAGTTTTTGGACTGGAATTCAAGCACAAATTATTTTGCAAAGAGAAAAATGAGCATTTTTTTCATCTATAACATCAGCTGGGTTTTTTAAAGGGACTATGAGTAGAACAGATCATGTTTCTTCTATTGCAGGATACTGCCAGAAGTTGACTAGGTACCATATTGTTGGGCAGCTCAGTGTTGCGTAAATACCTGCCATATTCTCACTCATCCCAAGTTTCAATAAAAAGGTTTTTGTGATTGTTTGAGAGATGTCAAACATTGAAGAGCCCAGTTTAAAACATTCCCTCCAAATACAACCTCTAATGGAGGATCCCCTTGTATACTACTCTTTGCATTAGCCAGGAGAAAACTCAATATTCTCTCTCTGTGACAATTAGTGTCAGTCTGAAAACTTTTGCGACATTTGTTATTTTGTTACCCATCATCTCTTTTTAGGGAAAAACTGTGACCTGAAATTGTTAAATAATACCAGAGCTTCCCTCACCATAGGCCTGACCCAAAGCCAACTGAAGTTAATCAGATTCTTTCTGCTCACTTCATTGGACCTTGGATCAGGAACTATATAATATGTAGGCAGAAGGATGAGGCGTATCTAAGAAGTGAAAAAGCTATGAAAATCGAGCTATGTTCGTTGGCAAAAGTCTTAGCCAAGTAAGAGAAAGACTTGCCAGGAGACTTTGCCCAGATACTGTAATCCCCTAGATAGAGTCAGAAGTAAGCTTTCAGTATGTATACTGCTAATTTGGAGTCTGGGTATCAGAGACCCCCAAATAATGTGTCAAGACTTAAAACAGTAATTTAAAATCTGCATTTAACTGAGCAGAGCTCCAACAGCATATCTCTTTGGCGAGTATTGAGGCCTTAGATTGAAAACTCTATGGGGCAAGGAATCCAATTCTATCTATCTGTTACAGAGCACTAGGTTATCTGTTGCAATAGAAAATATTAATAACCAAATCCTGATTGCAGAATTTTTATAACTGGTGATATGTAACCTAGAAAAAACATGGTTTAATTTCATATTCCACAATAAGTTTACAGCGTTGCAACTTGAAGAGAAAAAATCTTCCTTGTAAACTGAGTAACTCTGACCTGATCTTCTTTGGCATCCAAATACAAACCGTAGAATGCTTTAAAAAACACCACCACAAAAATCAAACAAAACAAAACAAAAAATCTATAGTCACTTTTCAGAGTACAATCACACTTTAACAAAATGCATATTTCGCTCTACAGAATGGTGTATGATATAATTTGCTGGGTATCAGGTCTTTGTAAATGATTTGATATATGATGAAACAACTATGATCCAAAGGTTCTTCAGAATTTTCAGAAGCACTCAGGACAGGAGGCATTTCCAGACGCAAAATCATAGATTTTAAAGGTATAGTGACAATGTTTGTCTCGCACATGTGGGCAAATTACATCAATTAATACCTTTCAGATTAATGGGTATAATGCATATTGATGGGAAAACAGCTTCATAAAGTCTTTGACCTACCATTATATTTTCTTGTCCCAAGAGGTTCTGTCCTAGTGCTCTAATTCTAGACAGCACAGGTGATCTGACTGATTCAGATTTAACCTGTAGTATCGTACTCATACAATCATTTACACTTCATGAGGAATAGCAGAAAATCCTGAATGATTAATCTTACTCTTGTTGTGACCCAAAAATTTGAAATTTCCATAGATGAAAAACCTGGCACATCAGATTCACTGCAACTCCTGTATATAACAATTACACTAGCAAGAACAGAAGCAAAAATGGTTATGAGAATTACACAATCTTTACTTCAAATCAGTAATTTTCTTCACTTTCATCTGTGTATACAGGCTCTGATTCAACTGCCACTGAAGTAAATGTGAATCTTTCAACCAAGTTAAATGGGATTTGGTCCCTGCAAGTCACAGCTACAAAATAAGGCTGCTGTACATCAGAGAGTAAGGTTCTTAATGCGACATCTACTATAAATGTATCTAATTTTAACTTTGTGTTATAAAACTGATTCTGGAATTCTTCTTCACTTCACTGCCAATTTATGTGGTACATGTTAATAGATTCTACAACACCACCTCCCTACTGGGACAACCACACAGAAAAGAAAACATGGAACTCCCACTGCCAAACAGTGAAACTCTTATTTCACAGCTGTGTTTTTTGAGAGCTATATTTCACAGGACTGGCACCACAGCTGTGAAATAGGACATTTCTTTAAAATGTGAGAAAAAGCTCCGAAAACTACTTATTTTAACCAATAGTATTGCAGTATGTAAATTAACTAACACTGATTAGAGACATTATCACATCACAAACCCATCTCCCAGCAATAATTTGCTCATGGTGACCCTGAAATCAAACCAAGCTTTAAAAATGTCCTTTCCCCCCAAAAAAAAAGACAAAATTTGTTGCCTTTCCTCACACACTCCCCAGGCAAAAATTTCGAAGTCAGAGCTTGTCTGATAGCTGTTTATTGACCTTTTTAAGTGAGGTGATAGTCCAATTCTAGTTCTTATGGACAGGATTTCCTATCTCAAAAATCATCTATCACAGTTGGCCTTTGGCAGTTTGAGCAGAGGCGAAGGAGGGAGTGAACATAGGCCCTTAAATATCCTATTTAGGTGGCTCTCTCCAAATCAACCTTAAAGACTATTTTCAGGGCACTGGGAGGAAAATTGTACTACTATTGTTGCCTGTGCGGAAAGCATTATAGGAGTAAACAAGCCTTCAACTTCCAAAACTGTCAATGTTATCTTTCACAAGCACAAAATTAACTTTAAAAATACTAACTCACGAAGGACAAATATTTTGTTGAGAACATTTGTTTAAAAAGAAATACATTTTTTTTCTGAAAAAGATGTGATATTTTACAAATAGAAAGGGAAACGGATTCAATACATATGATATATCTCTGCATTCTAATGGTGTAGGAAACCCCTCTTATGCTTTGATTTTGAAACCGTCATCAGGACATCCTGCTGTGTGCATAACCTTAGATTTCAGAGCTATGCATTCTGCTTGTGTATGCCTATAAATTAATTAGAAAAATAAATCTAATTAGCTGACAAAGGCTTAATTGTGCAGGCATCTAATATACAGTGAAGGTTTGTCCAGTCACATTATCCTCCCTAAATCCACTACACCTATAAAAGGTGAGAAAATCATTTTGGGAGATGGTCATTTTAAAAACCCTCTTTTCCCTTCCCCTCCTTCCGTTTTTTGCTGCTCTGACATCCATTTCCATGGAAACGGCAGTGAAAAAGAACAGCATTCAGTTGAGGACTTGGAACTTCTGCAGTATTCAGCTGTGGCTGCAGGCAAAAGGGATACACAACAGTTTACTTTTAAAAAAGCCTAACTGTATAATTAAGAAATCAAAAAGATATTTTATGTTAGACATGAAAAGGTTGTGAAGCTTCAACTCCTCCTGCCCTCCCCATCTCTCTTTCCCCCTCCCCTTGCTTATATTCTGCCCTGAACCTTAATTATCACCTGATAACAGAAATTATTCACAATCTCCAACAAAAAAAAAAAGGGTGGGTGGAGAGAAGAGAAGTAGTTGATCAATGCTGCTAGTTTCTAAACTAGTTTGGCTATTTTTAAATAAGTACATTTAAAACCATGGTAACACGTTGACTCCATGATGATTGATTACATAGAACCAGATCCCTCTCATTTACTTCAGTAAACTCCGTGGAATTCAAGGCTAACAGCAAAACTAAGTTACACAATTTTGGGGGGAAAAAATTCCTCTAAACATTTATGAAAATTATGTAATTGGCCTTAACATCTGACTGCAAATTTTAAAAAAAAAGTCAACTCCAGTACCTCTCTTCAAGTCTTCTCCAAACCCACAAAATGGATTTTAGAATTGATTAGACCAGGACTGCCACTAAACCCACTACTATATTAAATGCTTATCTATTTAAATACTGTTTTCCCTGAAAATAAAAGTTTTTTCCCCATCTAAAAAGAAAAAAAATATAAATTCCACATTTAGAGTAACAGACATTTCCAAATGAAACAAAAAACATGGTTAATACATGCTAGATATATAGCATTTGATTTCTTAAAAGCTAGTTCGAATATATATATTTCTATTTCAGAGTACAAAATGTATAAGATGTTTAAATCGGTATTCATTAAGGAACAGGCCAAATTGAATTCTTGTTGAAAAGGCACCAATTTAAAAATGAAACACTCTATTCTAATATTATTCTCGATAAACCACTACAACTATTAAAGCATGGACCATGCAGAAAAAGATTAAAATGCCCTTTTTTAAAGTGAGAGATAAATGTGTGCAGTTTAGTATAACCCAGAAAGCTAAACCTGTGAAACAACCAATTTAAGATCCTCTAAAATGTTAAACTCTAAATGCTTAAAATGTCAAAAACAGATAAAATCAACTGAGCATTTCAATTGGGTTGTGTGAACAAATAAGTGGAGATAACTATACATGCAATGATCATTTAACAGTAGTAATCATAAGACTGAAACAATACACAAAATAAAGATCCTTATTAACTACTGTAATGTAATATGAAAAGGAAGGGGCGCACACATATACACACAGAATCATAGAGTATTAGGGTTGGAAGGGACCTCAGGAGGTCATCCAGTCCAACTCCCTGCTTACAGCAGGACCAACCCCAACAAAATCAATCCAGCCAAGGCTGAACAACACACACGTTGCTAATTTTGGTTGGATGTATTCCTGGAGGTTTTGTTATATAACATAATCTTTAATTAAAGATTAATCTTTGATCCCTGGAAACTCCAGGGCAATCCTGGAGAACTGGCAACGCCACTCCCACACACACGTTTGGAATTTTCATACCAAATAAGTAATCATCATGATGTATGCTTTAACTATATTGAAAATATTAAGTGAACAAATTTAATGTCCTAAAAAACCTGCTGCCAAGGGACTACCTAGTATGCCAATATTAAAATCAGTATTGCTGATTTTGCTAAAGAATTTTAGTACAAAAATAAAAACTTTATTACTAAGATTAAAATAAATAAAACCTTTTGTTTTGTATAAACCCTTTATAACTCATAGCATTTGTTAAGCTTTCACAACAGTTGCTGAAGCACAAATCAATGAGAACAGGCAAACATTTATTTAAAATAGGGCCAAAAAGCAGAACTTTATTACGACAAAATTTAATATGATAACCCCCTAATGGCAACAGGATCCTGGTAGTGGCTGAAAAAGGTGGAGGGGCAACAGCAGCCACATCACTCACTTCACTGATACTACCGTCACCATCTCCCTTCAATACACATATTGAGTTCTGAGTGTCCTGTCAAATCAGGGATTAATTCATTCCATCTATTAGAAAAGCCTAAACCAGTCTACAGATCCGAAAAACTGTCTGTACACAGATAATTTTAAACCTTGTGTCAAAAAGTAGGGCACTCCCAAATAATAAGTTCCTGCCAACACAGGCTAGTTCTAGACATACTGTCTACTGATGTGCTGAGAGGAGACACATCAGATCACAAATGTGGGGAGTATCAAAGAACAGGAATCAAAACAGTGCCCTTTGCTTATATTCAAAATGTCTGCACATCAATTCTATGTGGTCCATATAGTTGCTCTAAAAGTCCATACCTACCCAAACCAAATGAAACCGTGCAAAGTGCCCACCATATACACACTACCATACAAGTGTACACACTCAACACTTGGAACAAGGTAACTGTAAATATGATGAAAGTATTTATACACATAATTGTAAAGGAGGGATGATTGGTAAAGACAGAATGCAATTGTTCATATGGGTATATGTCCATGACACAGAAGATAACACTACCTCTTACAAAACATGCTGAGGCCCTGTCTTTACTAGGAAAAATGGTTTGCTCTTATCAGGCTAACTCTCATAAAACTACATACTGCCTTATGCGAAAAACTTCAATGCGATTTTACCTCATGTTAGTTACCATGCCTTAGCTAACTTGTGGTAAAAACACCGGTTTTTCCTAGCGAAGATGGGACCAATGGGGAAAACCCCAAGTAGTCAGCATCTCTTTTTTGTGTCTCATCTAAAAAATGGAAACCTCCAACAGCACACTTCCCCAAACACCACCCTGGTGTTGCTTTAGTGGTAACTCAAGCCTTATCCATGCTAAAAAAAAAAAAAAACAACCTGTATCTGGTTCTCTAGCAAAAGCACATATGCATCAGCAACAGCTTAAGTGGCAGTTTAGAACACACTCAAGAATGTCATAAAAGTCTGCTCGGGTCAGTCTACTGCAATGTATCATACCTAAGAATGAAAACAGCCTGGAAACAGCTCCAGCTCTTACAAAATGCACCAGCCTGTCCACCAGCCCAACACAGGGCTACATGAGCACAACACCCCAGCGTTCTGGACACTACACTGGCTTTCCAATGAACAATAGATCAAATTCTAAACTCCAATCCAGATTTTCAAGACTTTTAGTGGGCTGGGAAGGAGGCTATCCCAGGGACCATTTCCATATACACATGACCTTTCATGGCAGATGTACTCCTCAGGAACAATGGATTTATCAATAACAATGATGAGACTTGCAAGAGGAGACAGCTTTTCCTGCAGCTGGCTCACAGCTTTGGAACTCTCTGCCTTCTGGACATAATACAAGAATCAGCTCTTCACCAAAGCTCTCTTCCAACAGTAATGTTAAAATCAAACATTTTTTAAGAATTCCTATACAACCTTTCCTCTGCCATTTGGCAGGAAAAGAGATGAGTCCCAAAGTATGAATGCTAATTAAACTACATAGTCAATCAAATATATACGGCACTCAGACATCATAGTGATAAAAGATAGAAAGGAATGTTTTTCCACCAGTAAGGTTGTTTAACTCTTTTCTCTTTGCCAAATTTTGCATATTTAAATTTCCAGCATAGTTTCAGTTGAACATTGGGCCATTCTATATATTTTAAATGGCTCCCCCACACTACTTTACTTGAGATAGATACATATACATTTATATATAATTTGTTTTTAAACAATATTACTGAAACTACCCAATATTTTAGTAGGTGAAACTACTGAGCAAAAAAATCCATTGTGCAAAACCACCCATTCAAAAGCATCAAATTAGCTTTGAACTGAACCAACTCCATTTAAGAGACAGCAGAAAGCAATGCTAGTCAAATACCAAAAGCCTTACCTTGGTGAAATCCATTCACCCTACTAAACAACATTTTTTTCCCTGCTCAAATCAAGCAGTAGTTGCACAAAATAGATGCATGATCTTTTAGAATCTGGTGATTGATTAACCTGTCATCAGCCTCCTATATCAAAGATCGCAATAGTGGATGTTAGGACAGAGTGGACAAATCATGTCATAACCACAACTGCTGGGAAGTATTGTAGACAGACAGACAACTTTTGTATAAAATGAAGTATGCCAGAGATGCAGATATTTCATTGCAGATAATAATATAACCTCAATCCAACCTGAAATTTTACCCAAACACTAATATAAAACAGCTCTGGGGAATACAAATGAAATACTGTTTGCTCTCACTGAGGGCCAAGAGATTGTTTTTAAAACAGTGTTGGAAAATCATTTTCCAGATCCAATTTTCTAACATTGTTTTGGAAGAGTTTTGTCAGGTGCACAATGACCAGGCAAAATGAGGTTAATTTATTTTTAACCAGTGTTTTTTTTCCTAAGGAGGAATAAAATTGTGTGTCGTAAACAAATAATTTTTGTTGTGGTGGCAAAAGCCTTTGTCATTTCCTGTCTGGACTACCCCAGTATAGAATCATAGAATATTAGAGTTGGAAGGGACCTCAGAAGGTCATCTAATCCAACCCCCTGCCCAAAGCAGGACTATCCTCAGCTAAATCATCCCAGCGAGGGTTTTGTCAAGCGGTAGCTTAAAAACCTCTAAAGATGGAGATGCCACCACCTCCCTAGGTAACTCATTCCAAAGCTTCACCACTCTTCTAGTGAAAAACTTTTTCCTAATGTCCAACCTGGACCTCCCCCACTGCAACTTGAGACCGTTGCTCCTTGTTCTGTCATCTGACACCACTGAAAACAGCCTAGCTCCATCCTCCCTGGAACCCCCTTTCAAGTAGTTAAAGGCTGCTATCAAATCCCCTCTCATTCTTCTTTTCTGCAGACTAAACAGGCCTAGTTCTTTCAGCCTCTCCTCAGAAGTCTTGTGCTCCAGCCCCCTAATCATTTTTGTTGCCCTCTGCTGGACTCTCTCCAACTTGTCCACATCCTTTTTGTAGTGGGGGGCCCAAAACTGGACACAATACTCCAAATGCGGCGTCACCAATGCCGAATAGAGGGGAATAATCACTTCCCGCGATCTGCTGACAATGCTCTTACTAATGCAGCTCAATATGCCATTAGCCTTCTTGGCAACCAGGGCACACTGCTGACTCATATCCAGCTTCTTATCCACTGTAACCCCCAGATCCTTTTCTGAAGAACTGCTGCCTAGCTCGTCAGTCCCCAGTCTGTAGCTGTGCATGGGATTCTTCCGTCCTAAGTTCAGGACTCTGCCCTTGTCCTTGTTGAACCCCATCAGATTTCTTTTGGCCCAATTCTCCAATTTGTTTAGGTCCTTCTGTATCCTATCCCTCCCTTCCTGGGTATCTACCACTCCCCATAGCTTAGTGTCATCTGCAAACTTGCTGAGGGTGCAATCTACCCCCTCTTCCATATCATTAATGAAGATGTTGAACAAAACCGGCCCCAGGACCAACCCATCAACATCATATCATATGAATCCATCAACTCTTAGGAAACCAACTAGTACAGAATGCTACGGCACAACTCCTCAGCAACATGGGCTACTGTGAGCACATCACACGTCTTCTGCTCGTTTCACCAGCTAGCCACAGAATATCAAGTCAATTTCTCTGTCCTTATCTTCAAAGTACTCAATGGCATGGTCCAGCATGTCTAAAAAATTGCCTGAAGATCTGGAACGAAGATCATAAATGGCAATTCTGCTCCTTAGGCTCAATTTCAACCAGAAGGGCAAAGCTTATTTGTTAAGGAGACAGAGAAATCTCCGAGACCAGACCAAGAATGTTGAATGACTTCCAAAAGGAACAAAGGACCATCACAAACCTAAACAAACCTAAACACAAACTCTAAACTGCACATACCTTTCTCCCTGAGATAAGAGAACAAATCATGTGTGAGAGATATTAGTCATACTGCTTAATTCACTATGGGACGGTGCTGAAATACTACAGTAGTAAGGGTGGTATAAGAACCTATATAGAATAGAAAAGAACACACCTTACTGATATAACCAATTTATCATTTTTAATCGATTTCCTTTTCAATTTAAAGTCACTAACTGTACAGTCTATTTACCAGCTATTAAACTGTTTAAGAGATAGTAAATATATTGGTTTCACTGATGAAGCCTCACTCAGTGATTGCCATTTTCATGCATGAGGGTGACTCTACATTTGGCCTCAGTGGTACTGATATCTTAACACTAGCAAATTTTGCACTCTACTTCTAGAATAGTAGTGGCTAATCTTAGGGTATGTCATAAAAGATGTACTGCTATAGCCTTTTTGATAGTTCAAATTACATGTTTTGTCCTTCTAACTGAGGTGATAAAGTATCTCTGGACAATTTTGTTTTTAAGTAAAAATGTAATGTTTGCAGTACTGCAATAGCCATATTGATACCGGGATATTAGAGAAACAAGGTGGGTGAGGCAATATCTTTTATTGGATCAACTTCTGTTGGACAAAGAGACGAGCTTTCGAAATATACTCAGCTCTTCTTTAGGTCTCAGAAAGATACCACTTTAGCTCAAAAGATTTTCTCTCTCACCAACAGAAGATGGCACAATAAAAGATATTACCTCACTCACCTTTCCTCTCTAAAAATTCAATGGCTGTTTACTAAGCCAAATTTTGTAATCCTAGCGCTGTTCTTTGTGGTCCTGATCTGAAACCACTGAAGTCAACAGGATCAGCCTAAGACAATGTATTTTAACGTGTTCCTGTGCTTTTAGAAATTAACTATGTATGAAAACAAAGGAAAAAAGTGTTTGTGCTCTTTACTGTTTCCTTATAACGAATATAGATGCCTTGTAGTCAATTTCATGTAAGTTAGATGCAATATTTAGGATATGTAAAGCACCAAAACAAACAAACAGTTTCATTATTTTTTTTCCTGTTAGCTCAAAGAAAAGTCTGAGTAGGCTTAAACATTTTCCTGCAGCATTGGCAACACAAACATACACCACTGAATTGTTGAAAGAGAACGAGACAGTGAAATTACTAGAAACAAATTTGAAAATTAAGTCAGCTTTCATCTTCCTCCTGGACTACAATTCAAAAAGAAAATTTAAACAGCATAAATGAAGAAAAATAAATTATTTCAATGCCAATAAGCTCGTGTTCTCAGTAACACAAATAGGGAAAGTTTGATTTTTAAAATACATGATTTTTGTACAGAAGGGATAATAATACCGATATCCTTTGTAAAGGACTGAGATATATGGAAGAAAAAGTGCTATATAAGAGCTAAGTATTTATTATTATTAGCCTGACACTGTCCCTTTAAAAAGAAAAATTTAAAAAACTCAGATTTCTACAGTTAACAAAGTTATTCTAAATATCAGTTTAGAAAGATAAATTAATCAAAAGAGAAATCTTTAACTGATTAATGAAAGAGACATTCTGAAAAACGTCTGTCTGATGTCAATGAGGAAAGATGGGGAGCCATCAGAAAACAATAAAGCCATAAATGCTTTTCTAAAGGAAAGAGGACAACCTTTTGCCAAGTTAATAAAATTATTCAGAGTCACCATGGAACAAAGGAAGATTGCACAAAGTTGGAACAATGCACCTGTCACCAAAAAGACAAAAAATTACAGACCCATCACCTTACTAATCCTCAGCTTTTCTCAAAGCAGCAACATACTTGTAATAACCAACAGAATAAGAAGTACTGACATGCTACTTTAAACACACAAAATAAAAAGGCTTTAAGTATGAGTACGCGACAGCTACAGATTACTCTCAATGCCATCAAAAAATACAGGCAAGAAAAATTTAAAACATGCACATATTTAGCAATTTTTAAAAACAAAAAGTAGAAACAAATGTGTGTGTGTGTGTGTGTGTGTGTATATGTGTATTTTAAAGAAGAGGATCTGAACTGAGGATGGGAGTTGGAATATGAGGCCCAGTGTGTGTGTAATATTATTGAGATATATAATAAAGTAAGGAGCAATAGTTTTAAACTTTAATGTCCTTGCTTTTTTGTACCCTTAATCAGAGCCTTGAGATTAATACACACTTGTGCAGAATTTTATGATTGATAAATTACATAATATTTACAAGGCTTTACTAAAATTGGATCATGATAATATTTTCTACATTCTAGCATCTAGAAAAAACAGTAATGCAACTTAATCTAGAAGTTCTAGGTGGATACCAACATGGAGTTTATCCTTGGCATTTGAAGCATGATTTACAGCTCTGGAGGGCTAATGCTGCATCCCATTCTGCCCCAAACGTTAAAAAAAAAAAAAAAGGCCCATTATCTAATCTCCAATCTTGCAAACACTTAAACATATGTGTAACTTCAGTCCTTTGAGTGAAGTGGTGCACATGCACAAGGATTTATAGCATCAGTGCCAGGGGAACAAATTCTGCTCTCAGCCAAGCAGCTGCTGAATACAGTAAGATTGGTACGTATGCATGGTTGAGGGCAGAATGTGGTTCATTTCTATTCAGTTCTGTACCTTACATGCTGAAGCACCATAAGCACTGCTTTCCACTGATATTAGACATTTTCAAAAGACCTTTTAAAAGGCTCTAATCGTGATTAGTGTATCATATGAAAGGTACATCACCAATTGCTATATAGATTCTGTTTTGACATTTTTACCAAAATTTGCTAGCAATGCCAAAGCTGATAAAAAACAAACATTTTTCTCTGCAGCCATTTTGAAATGTCAGCCATTGCTAATCAATATGAATATGTTATGGCTAGACACAGTGGCTCACAAACTGGTCACAGTGGCTATTTTACAGACCTTTTATCAGGTCACTTTGCCAAAATGTTTTATTATGAGCCTAATTTATTACAATTGGCAAATTTAAAAACCTGGAACTCTTCCAAAGTGTTCTATGCTATATACTTTTAAAATTAATTTGGAAAAAAACAACATTTTCTTTATTAGCACTTCAGAAATAAATACCCATAGTACCATCCAAGCAATGACATCTGTCACTCAAACAGATGTCAGCCCATAAACTTCAAAACATTTTATGCAAGTTTACTGGGTGATATTTGTTTGAGTGACACATGCCCATATCTTTTCAGATATGTGCACTTATATATTGTTTATCAAGCAACTGATCTTACCTGTCTTTCTTGGACACTTTTTTTTAAAAAAAACCCTAGACTTATCCATAAAATATCATTGTTCTTTGCAGATAAACTACTGCAAATTGTGAAATACTGGATTTTAGATTAAATAGATAATTAGATTAAATAAATTTTAGGAAGACATCTGTCAAAATGCCTTTTAAACCCCTGCTGATGCAAATGAAATCAACACGAGAAAAAACAAATGTTTAATTTCTAAATAACCTGAAATCAGTTAGCATTCTGTTCTTAATTGTAATACTTAGATAAAAATGACATACAAGAAATAATATACATTTTCTTATTTAGCATCTGAAAGAGTTGAAATTTGCTTCAGATGAGAAAACTTCACTTATCTGGTGTTCTATACAATAGCCAGTGCAGGGTATGGTGGATGGTTTTTCAAGGAGTGATTAAACACAAATTAAAAGCTTCTTTGATCTCTGTATGACAGGCTTGTAAGAGACCACATACCAAAATGTGTGTTGACAGCGTCTGTGGAAGGTTCTCAGGTTTGGTCTAACCTACTTAAATGAAACCCAGCAGGAACTTTGTCAAGAGCCTGACTCTTTTGGCACCCTCATTGTCCTGAACAGTGGGTCATTGGCTTGTTTGTTGGGGATGGCAGATGGTTTCATTTGTTGTGTACTTCCACTCATCACCAAATTTTAGGTAGTAGCTTGGCCAGTGATGGGAGAGAAGTAATGCGTGGTTGCACCTGTCGCTTTTACTTCAAAAAAAAGTCCAGCTCCAATAGTAAAAGACAGTAGGAAAAACCGTTAAGATTGGCTTCAGAAGCTCAATAAATCAAACAAGTAGGTGGCCATAACACTATATACAACTTCAAATTAGTAATTCTTTCTGGTTCTTTTTCATGTTTTCTTTTATTATAAGGTTCAAATGCAATTATAAGTAAATTGCTTGTCATATTTGAGAGTCGTAAAAAACTAAATTAGAACTTTTTGAAATGGTTAATTTTTAACAGTATTTAGAGGCAACAGGGATATTATATAAAGAAATAAAGAAAATAGCTGAAAAAAACCAAACAATCAGCCTGAACTGAATTTGAAATCTGATTGCTACCACATGAAAAGTGTTAAAATTACTACATTCTATTAATAATATTTATACAGATGCATTGCCTGAATCCTTTAATCACGATTGCTGCCCCATTGTGTAATGCAAGCTACGGAACATACAAGACACAACCCTATGCTTACACACTTACAACCTAAGTCACAGATATTAAAGATAATATAGGCACACTACATTTTCCACTGTATCAAAAGAAAAAATACTTGCAATGTGAATGCAATTGAAGGTCTTTATTCATGCCACTGAATTCCCCTGAATAAAGACTGAGTGCTTAGTAACTGAGTTAGAAGGTTAAATATTTGCCGCAACTTGGTTATGTATTTATGACAGAAATAACATTTATTGTGCCCATACTCATACAAATAAATTGAAGAGAAAGATGACAAATTTTTTATCTAAACATCTATTTTAATTTTCACTACTTTAAAGATATGTCATCATCATTGGACTATATTTTCTTGATGTTTATACATGTAAGCATTATATATATATGTTTATATATATAAACTAATAATATATACTTATATGCGTAAATATTAAATATATTTAAATGTTATAAACTTATATGCATATATGTTTATACTATCTATAGCATATGCTGCTGTGAACTGAGAGCTTGTTCACAACACAGGATCACAACTTAGTACAATTCACAATCTGTAATTAAACAATGATAATTACTTGGGCTGGACTGTACACTGGCTTGCCTGACTGCACAAGGAATATGCACAAGGATCCTCCCCACACACCCCTAACCAGCCACCCAGATTGCAAGTAGCAGCAGTGTGAGGAGGGGAGTAGTCTCCACAGGGCTGCTATCTCCCAATCTGTGTAATAGATGAGAGTGGGAGGGGAGTGGGCAGATGACTGGCTCTATTCTGCCCCCTCCCCCCCCGGGCACTTGCTAGCATATTAGGCCAGCGTAATGGAGGAAATAGAAGGCACCAGGTAAAAGCCTGGTAAAGGGTATTTCCCCTTGGAAGCAAGGAGGAACCAGATTGTTCACCATCAGCCTTCTAGTCTGCTCCAGGGGCAGCACAACAAAACACTGCCTCTTACTTGGGGTTCATAACAAAGCCATGATGGAGACACTGAATTGCAGATGTCCCGTAAGTCAAAACTGAAGCACACTGACATGTTATGTGGGAAAAGACACCCAGCATTAAGCTCTTATGCATGGCTCTGGCACTAATTTTATGCAAACCAATTCACACATTGAATCATCACCAGGTCAGTCCTCATGTGCCCCTGTGCCATGTAAAATTATAATCTATACTTGCCTCTGTACTGTACCTACTTTTGAGCATTGCAAGTACAATTTATCCTGGATATTCCGTTCATTAGCTTACCCAATTCCTCAAACCCAGTTTCCAAGATTTCTAGTCTATGTCACCCAATGTCATTATTTCCAAAATGAACCAAAGTTATGGTCCTCTTAGCTCCTACCAAGAATTTGTCAACTTATCTTTTCATATCGGATACCGAACGACATGGACCAATGGTCTTATCCAGTATGCAATTCCTATGTTTGTCTCTAACTGTGGCTAGTACCAGCTGCTTCAAAGGAAGGTGCAAAAAACCCTGCAGAAGACAGTTATGGAATAACCTTCCTGCCAGGAAAGTTTCTTCCTAACCTACATTACAGTCTGGTTTATGGCCTGAAGCATAAGAGTCTATATTGTTTCCAAAACTCTTGGTTTAGTTTATTAATCCTTACTTTTATAGCTTAAATATTCTTATTGTCCATAGAGGTATTCAGCTTTTTTAATCCTGCTATGCTGATGGTTTTGAGAGTATTTTGTTGCAATTGGTACCACAGTAACTGCATTTTCTTTAACAGTTTTGAATTTGCCACCTTTCAATTCAATTTAACGTCCCTGGTTCTTGTAGTAAGAGATACGGCAAACAGAACTTCTCTGTATCATTTATTATTTTGTAAACCTTTTCATGTCTCCTCTTATTCATCTCTTTCTAAAGGCAAAGAATACCAATCTTTCAATCTCCTGTCATATGAAAGTTCTTCTGCTCTTTAGTTATGCTCATGGCCCATCTCTGTATCATTTCTGATATAAATTGATAGGTACTTTTTAGTACTACTACCAGTAATATTATCAATTAGTTCTTTAACCACTATTATGTTAAGACATTAAAAGAATTCTAATATATCAGTGAAGCACAATTTTCCTTTGGAGACACCATGTTGGTTAGATCTTATCAAATGATCAATAAGATGTTTTATAAATTTATTTTTAAAATTGTTTAAGTCAATTTAACAGGTATGAAAGCAAGATTTACTCATTTGTAATTCTCCAGACCCCTTTTATTAAAATAAAGCACATTATATATAGTCATTTTTAAGTTACTCCCAATAATAACGGGAATATCATATGCTCCTAGTGACTTGCTGAGTTTTAAGCTTATCAGTTTGTTCCAATATCAGCAATGCCACCTCATTCCAGGAATACCTCCTCTTTACTGAAATATAAAGATAAAACATTTAGCTTTTCTGAAATGCCTTTATCCTTTATCCCTTTATCCCACAGTAGTTCAGCAAACTCATCAATATTCTGCACTCTTCTTACTTCTGATGTATTTAAAATATTTCTAACTTGTTTTTACATCTCTGGATGCTTGCTCTTCAAATTCTAACTCAGCCCTTCTAATTTCTTTTTACAAGATGTCAGCTGTAGTTTATGCTCTTTTTTACAATTGCTTCATTAAGATTGGGTCTTCATTCTCTGAAGGATATCTGTTTGACTCAAATAACCTTTTGAACCTTGCCATTTGACCATACCATTTTATTTCTTGTTTCTCTGCTTCCTTTTTTTTTTGTTTAAAAGTATACATGCCCTTATAGACTGTTATTGTATCATGAGGCTAGCCTCCAAATAAATATACGTATTATATATTTCTTTACTTTTGACTTTAGTACTTTATGATTCGCTCTCTAAACTTGAGAAAATGAGATTTTAAATAGATGAGTGCTATCATGTTTGTTTTTGTATCTTTCTTGCTCAAATGCATATATTATATTATTTAGGTGTGAAACCTGTCTTCTTCTCTAGTCAGTGTTTTCTTGCCTTTTCAAACCAATTTATGTTCTCAGGATCTCTCTCTCTCTTTCAAAAAGTATTTTGAGTTTGATTATCCTTCCTAGAAGACAACACCTTTCTTTTCCAACTTCTCAGCTTCCACTTGCTACTGCTATATATTTTGCATTATGTATTCCAGATGTACATTCAGACCTTGAATATCTGTGAAAAGGCCAAATTTCTAGTTGGCCCCAAACCAACTTCAAAAACTGCACATAAAACCTGCATTTACATGCACAAATTAGGTAGTTTAGTGCCAGATACTTAATTTTTCAAGAGAAAAAGTCTATTTGCAAAAAGGGAATGATAAATCCAGAACTGGAAAAAGCAGATATCTTAGAAGATGTAGCTGAAACCTGACCCCATGTGCTTCCTGCCCTATTGTTCCTTAAATGAATAAAAACAGATTGGGAAGGTAGGAAGAGTGTTATACCGATATTTTTAAAAGGCAATAAAGAAGGACAATTTTTTTAATCTCTTCTCTAGAAGTTCCACTTCCAAATTTGTGTTGTCTGGATTCCAGTTTCTTCTTGCAGATGGAAACATTCACATTTCAAGATTCTCTAGTGACCTCAGAGGCTGAAAAGAAATCTTGAAAAATTATTTTGAACAGTCTGAAATTATTTTTCTTGCCTTTTTTTTTTTTTTTTTTTTTTTTTTAAAGAGAAGCATTTTCACAATCAGTAATTTAAGCCTGTTCAGTGTTTAGAGCAGCTGAAATGTTGCTGTGAATTAGGACAACATTCTACTTGTACCCTGTGATGTAATTTTACTTGACATTTTAACCATAAGATACATAATTACCAGATGAACAATAGCTAATTTCAGAAAATATGTTTAACTTGGTCTTGATAAACTAAACACAAAATTTCATGTCACAAAATGCAATACATATGATTAAAGGGGTGGAAAGTGTTAGTGGCCAACCCTAATATTTCTTGAGTCATAAGTTCTACCTTCTACCACAATATCACAAGCCAAGTGATTTTGGTGGGTCTTAACATATTCATCTACAGAACCAATTAAACTAGTAAAGTTGGAAGGGTGATCAAAAGAAGCCTATGAATGGAACAGAAATGTTGCCATCAAGAATGAGGCAACTTGGCAGACCTTTATGGATGCTAATTACATTCCTATAATGTGTCTGGCAGAGATAACAGGAGTTCAGAGACCACAGTGATGGGCACAGTGTAAGCACCTGAATGAGAGCATCTTCCCTCTTTGAACACAGAAATCCCAAAGACGTGATTTTTTTCTAGACACCTGTTTTATCACAATCTGAGAAACCAAAGTCTGAAGTAGTATTTGTTTTCTCTTTATACTAGGATCAAAGCAGTTCAAAATGTACCTCTAGACCAGTGAGGACATGAATTCATTTTTAGTGGATCTAACAAACCAGTGTAATTTACAATGTCAGTTTTTCAACTTAGAGAGAGTTTTAGGGCAATATTTGTCTGTTAGTATTAAATTGATTTTATGAGCACAAACAAATTTAAGTGGACCATCAACAGTATCTCCTTTCCCATAAACTGTTGTAGGAGATATAAGAAAGAACTACACCGCTTGTGGACACTTGGAGTCATGGTCATCTTGTGATCCAGCTGCAGTGTGAAATTCCAGCAACCTAGAATTTAATCTTCATGTACATTTTGAAAACAACTGGAGAGCAAATGTAAGCTTTTAGATATGCTTTCTAAAAAAAGTCAGGGCTTTTCTATATATGGTTTTGATTGTTGAGAGTCAGCTCTCAATCAAGTTGTGAAGCAATCCAATTAGAGGGCACAGAAACACCGCATATTAAGTGTGCCATGTGTTGTAGTTCATGACATACATACAGAGAAGTTATATAAAAACATTAAATACTCTTTATGGAAAGCTGCAATGTAACTGCACTTTATTAATAACAAGAATACAGAATCTTAACGCACAACAATGAAAAACTAAGACACAAAGCAGGCTGCTCTCTGAGGCACAGAAGCACAACTCACTCCAGCTTCTTCTAGGTTGGCTTTTTGTAGATGGACCCTGAAAATCCACAATGCACATTTCCCCACAGAGCCCTCCAGCCTTCAAGCAGAACAGGAAATCCCTTTCATCAAGTTTAAAGTGATAGCTTGTAATTCTTACAGTTTTCAATACACCACAAGATTAGCTCCCCGGAAGAGCTGAAATCTCTCAAAAGCACATGTAATTGGGTTGATTAAAATTTCCAAAATCAACCACAATTCTTAAATCACAGTTCTAGTTCCCCCAGCCCTGAATGCCCATGCCCTCCTTACACACGCATGCACACAGTTAATAAATAGTGGCAAACAGAAATACAAGATGCAAATTATATCCGATGAGATGTACAACAAACAGACCTTTCCTATAAAAATATTCTAAAAGTCATGTTGATTTTAGTTTATTATAGGATGCACTTCTGAAAATTTAGACCAATATAAGATGCTGCATTCTCAGCACTTTTGAAAAACTGATCAGTTGTTTCTCTCTAAATATGGACTTGGGAAACTAAACGTAGGCACCAAGTTCTAAAAACCTTGACCTCTGCTTATGTGTTCACAATTCTTTTGCTAATGGACAGTCTATTTTTTCTACAGCCATTGCTGTTGATCTGGTTGCACATCCTCTGGAGAGGTCACGAAAAGGGTCTTCTGAAGTTAAAATACTAAAGGGTGAACTAAGAGGGTTTTTTCAACCTAGACAGAGTACAAGGTTTTGTGTTTTTCAAGCAACACTGTTAATTGTTTATAAATGACATTGCAAACATGTAGTACAATTGTTCCCAATATCTACCTGTTCATCATCCCTTCTGTTAGTCAATACATATATATTAGACGTAATGCACACCATCCAACGTGTGGGAGGTTATGTTAACAATGTATTATGCTCTTCCCACAATGCTGTTCACTCCTATTAAGGTATATATCCCACAGTACCCTCCACAGCACAACTTAGCATTTGGAATAGATAGATATGAAACTTGTCAGAAACAAGCCAGCTGAATCTTCTGCCCTTATGCAAGCTGGCGGCTTGCACTTGGAATGTGGTATCCAAAACAAGATACAAGTAAAGGTAAAAAACAAGGAGTTCAGGAGCTGGTATGAACTTGCGGGTTGGATCTTAAGTGACACATAACGTGCTTTTACCTTGTTTATACCAAACTATAAACATGACTAATTTGAATGCATACTTCAGAGCACACCTTCTATATAAGGTGAAATGACAGTTGCAAGAGAAAGCTCCCTGGAGAAAGGAGTACGTGTAGCTCCTTTTCATATTGTACTACGTTGTCTTTAGATAATAAATTGGCTAAATTTGGGTTCTTGAACATTTTTAATATCGAACCACAAGTATAATCAAAATCAATTAGCTATACCTTTAGCTATACTTCCTAGTTTCTATTATTTCTCTTAATTTTCTTCTAAGGGCCTTTACTTCTCCCCATTCTTACCTTTGGACATCAGCTGCTGTTTCTCTTTTACAAACTTTAAAAAACAAAATAAAAAAACCCCTTCAGATTAGTCAGCGCTCTCTCCCAAAAGCACTTAGCTATGGTGGTTGTCATTCTGGCTTGTTACAGAAAAGGCTAAATGAGACAGAATTAGCGTTCATTTATATTTATATATGTCCACACACGCATGCACACACAATTTCAGAATACACATGTTTTGGGGCATGTACTGTAAGGCCAAAAGAAAGCCACAGCTGGCCAACAGCCTGTTTTTAAAAATTCTTCCCCCCCTCTGCCCCCTTAACAGGGTTTGCACACTAAAAGCCATAATTCACAAGTGTGATGTAAAAACCTCTGAAATATGAGACATTGCTGTCATTACTCTTGTGAATTACAACTTTTTGTCATACAGGTTTGTGATCAATTATAAGGGTGATCCATGTAATATATAGAATATATATAATAGTATGCCACAGTATAATGTAATTTATTTCCATCACTGAAGTAATATCACACAGCTCACCAGAGGCCAAATTTGAAAGTCCATTCTGAAGGTTATTCCCTCATGTAGGTCTATTTTGTACCATTCCTCAACTTTCCTTTTTACCAGCTTCAACGATTTGCTAAATAATGGTGCTTTATTTCCACATTGTTTCCATTTAACTGAATCTCAGTAAGAAACGTGTTCAAAGATGAAAACTAAGCAATCAGGAGACTGTGCCTTTCAGGTCTAAACCTGAACATAATTCAAAAAGTTTGGAAAAGAAATTCAAGTCTGTATGTGAACTTTTAATCTAGCATATTCTGTGCTTATTGCTTTTTTAAAATGTGTCCTCAAACTTTTGATGTTGATTTGGCATTTTTTTCTTGTCTCTTTCGTAAAATCTTTATCCATCTGGTGCCATATGTTGAGTATGAGAACTCAGAATCTGTATACCTCAGACATTTCTGTTTTTCCAGTTGGTCACCCCGTGGGGAGTTGGCTGGATGCCCTGAACTGGCAGTATCACCTAATGGTGATATTCAGGCGTAATGCCTACTGGCAAGGGGTCAAAGAGGTTGCCTCACATAGCAGCATCAGGTGAAGGATTGCCTAGCAGTGAGAGTTTTAGGGGCTACTTCACCTAAACGGTCCTAACAGGGGAATGGTGGCCTAGTGGCAAAAGTGGGGAGGATAAGGGAACCAGGGTCCACTCTAATCCACCAGGTTCCGACCCAGAGCCCTTCAAAACAAGATACCCTAAAACAGGGTTCAGGTTCCAATACCACAAAGTGCATTCCATGGTTGCTTCCTACTTTTGTCCCAGTCACTCCAGCATCATCTCTCGGGCATGTCTTGTGTCCTTTCTGTTTAGTCTCCAGCACTTCTCTGCTGGCAACAGCAAGCTGTCCCTCTTGGCTCCCGTGGCTGGCTGGCTGGCTGGCTTCCCAGGTTGCAGCTAGGAGGCTCGACTCCTGTGGCTTGGAGTCCTGATGGCTTCCAAGCAGGAGGCTGTTGCACACAAACCATTTTCCTCCTCAGTCAGCCCAGACTGGGATCAGTTGTTCCCTTTCAAATGCTCCCTCCACTGGAAGCATGCCCAGCAGGGGCGAAGGGGTGTGGCATCTTGGGCCAAGAATTGTTCCTTAACCCCTGCTTCACCAAGGTAGGATTGGTATATCCTGTTATACACCTTCTCCCCCTCAGGTTAGGATCCGCTGGTGGTTGTTCTCCCTGCTCCTCCCTTCCTGCCCATGAGAAGAAATCAACATTGGCGTGCACCTTCCCTGGTGGATGCAGTACTTGAAAGTCATATGGCTGAAGGGAGACATATTAGTGCAGATCTGGTCATTAGCACCTTTCATTCAGTTAAGTCATCAGAAGAGGACATGGTCTGTAATGAGCTGAAAGGGATTCCGTAGCAGGTAACATTGTAGAGCTTCTACTGCCCACTTCACCACCAGTGCCTCCTCGATTGTCAAGTACTTGATAGCCTAACGGAACAGCTTCCTGCTCAAGTATAGCACTGGGTTTTCCTCCTTCTCCCCCGACATCCTGGGACACAGGGCCCTGAGACCTACTTTGGAGGCAACCACCTGTAGGATGAAGGGCTTTGCAAAATCAGGGTGAAAGAGGTTGAGCCCCCAACTTAATCAGTCATTCAAAGTTTGGAAAATCTTTTCACAGACTTCTATCCACTGCACTTTCGGCGATTTGGCATCTTTTATGAGGTCTGAGAGACGGGCAGTGTGACACCGTGTCTGAAATCAACACCCCAGAACCCCATATTCACCACTATCATACAATTATGTTAGGTGCTGTACAAAATATGGCTTGTGAGGTATTATTTTAAAAGTCTTGATCTGCTAAACCATTAACATCCTGGTCAATTTGTATGTGCTATCATATGAGAAGTTTTGAAATATTGTTGTATACTACTAGAACATGTTGTGAGGTGGGAAACACCCACAGCCTTTCAGGCACAGTAATGAAGTGGCCAGACAGCTGTAGTGCCTCACTAACACCAAGCAAGGAGAGAATATATGATCCTGGAGACAGTATGCAATGGGGACTTCATAGAGTAGTTAGTGAACACTCCTTAACTAATGAAGGTGGCAACCCTAGGTGACAAGCATCAATTGTTCCAGCAAGCTGGAACAGACTATAAAAAAAAAGGGGGGTGGCATCATTACTTGTCTTCACTCCCCCACAGCTCAACACCTGAAGGAATGTCTGGAAGACAAAAGGATGTTGAAGGGGGAAAGGGAGCCCCAGGTGGGGAGGGCTGTCCCAGCCTGCATTTAAGCAACTAACTGCTTGTACCAGCTAACAAGGGTGAGACATTGCTAATTCCAATCCAGTTCAGAAATATAGAATTTAGACCACTTGTTTTTATTTCTTTGGTGACTACCTCTGACCTCTTTGCACTTACCACTTATAATCAGTTAAAAACTATTTTTCGGTAGTTAAATCAATCTGTTTTGTAATTTTACCTAAAATAGTGTGTCTTGGCTGAAGTGCTTAGAAAATCTTAGCTGTGCATATTCCCTTCACATCAAGGGAGGGGCGGACTGGTTAATGATCTTACTCTGGCCAGGCTTCTGACCTGAGCAAGATGGTACAATTTGGGGGTGAATTACTGAAAAGCTGGAGTTAACTGGCGTAGGCTATTCTATCCACTGCTGGTTTGTGAGTGGCTAGAAAGCAGCCAGGTAACTCTGTTTGGTGTGTGGCTCCACCTGCTGTCATGCTGGGTGATAGCAGAGTCCGGAGGGACTGGCTGTTTGTCACCAGCACAGCATAATGTGAAGACCACCCTAGCCGGATAGTTAAGAGTGCCCAGCAGTTCCACAGCTTCCAGGCTGCAGCAGGGGGTTGCCTTCTGTGACAGGTGGTTATTATAGCAAAAGTCAGGCACAAAGTGCCTATAATAGCCCACTAGCCCCAGAAACTGCTGTACTTGTTTCTTGGTTGAGGGGGCTGGGCAGTCATTTAATGCTTGTACCTTATCCACCAGAGGCTATAGCTAGCCCTGCCCCCTGGTGTACCTGAGGTGCATAACCTCCCTTTCTCCTAGGTGACATTTGGCCGGATTGACAATCAATCCTGCCTCAGTGAAGGTTTGGAGAGCTGCAATGAGATGGAATAGGTGGGCTTCCCATCCAGTACTGTAGACAATTATGTCATCGATACAGATGGCAATGTACTGGATTTGGGGTTATAGCAGCTGATCCATCAGCTGTTAGAAAGTGGCAGCTGCTCCATGCAGACCAAACTGCATGGTGACAAACTGATATAGGCCATATGGTGCAGAAAAAGCCATCTTCTTGCTGGACATCCTGGAAAGGGGGATTTGCCAATAACTTTGTCAGGTCTAGGGTGGATATATATTTGGTATTCACTAGCCTTTCCAATAGCTCTTCCACCCGGGGCTTGGGGTAGGCATCAAAGTGGGATACGGTGTTAATCTTTCTGAAATCAATGCAAAAGCTTGTGGTCCCATCTGGTTTTGGTATTAAGACTACAGAGCTCCTGCATACGCTTCATGATTCTTCCACAGCCCCCTGCGCAAGCCTTAAGTTTCTTGTGGCTCACCCACCACATTTTCCTCAGCAAGGGTCAGTGCTGGTCCCACACCTTCTGTCCTGGCATAGTGGCAATATGGTAGTAGGTCAAGCTCGCCCTCCTCGGGCATGCCAAGAATACCATGTGGAAGTCCTGGGACAGTTGGCCTTGTTGTTCTGGATTAAGCTCCAGTCCCACCAGTATGGGAGTCAGGTCCCTTTGGGTCCAGGCTTGATGTCCCAGTTCTGGTTCTGATGGTGCTGTAATTGACTATCACCAGAATGTATCAGAATCCAGACTCACTTTTCTCCAGAGGCCCCACCAGGTCCATCCCTATCTTCTCAAATGGTACTCTCACTATGGGAAGTGGGATCAGGGGGGCCTTTGGCATCCCTTTGGATCTTGTGAGTTGACATTCAGGGCATGAGGCACTAAACTTACGCACTTCATGGTGGATGCCTGGCCAAAAGAACACCTATGAGCATCATAGCATTTTCTTGCACCCCCAGGCTGCCGATGCATGGCATTGAGTAGGCCAGGCATAGTAGTTCCTCATCAAAACCTCTTAGGCATGAGTAGCTGTTGCAGTGTTTCCTGAGTTTGGGGTTTTTTCGCTATACAGTACAGCTGCTTGTTCTGGACTTCAAAGAGAGATTCTTGTGGTATCTGTGAGCCTCCACTATACTCTCCTTCAGGGGTGACTCTTTCTTCCCGAGTGTGGCTCAATGTTTGGTCTGCCCATGGCTCACACAAAGTATGCATCTTCCATCAACCAGTCCTCACCCATCTCCTTCAAAGTCGCCATTGTTGCAGGTCGGGTTGTCGGCACCCCTACCAGGTCGAGGGGCCCTCATCTAGGTCCTCCATCTCATCCCAACCCATGAGTCCACTTGCATAGGTTAGTCTCCACTGTGTGTTTGCTGCTCCACCACTTCAGAACCTCCCAAAACCACCTCCAGACCTGTCCCAGGACTACCCAGTAGGCCAAGGTGTCCACTAGGCTGACCCGGCATGCTGTTATACAGCCCTTCACTTCAAGGCACATCTTAGTTGTCAAGTAGGGTCGCACATCCACATGGAAACACTGGAGGTAGACAGATAGACCTGCCTTGTCAGAGGACTCTAGGAGACTGATAGGATAACAGTGTGACTACACCCAGAGACCACCAGGCCCATTACTGGGTACCACTGACCCCCACTAGGAGGAGCAGCAGCTTGGCTGGACCTATCCTCAAAGGTCAGGGGCCCATGGTCCATGCCATACAATCCATAGAGGAGCACTCTCACCTCTGTTGGCTCTGTTGATAGTTACCCATTCAAAGGCAACTAGGAAAGCCTTGGCCTTGTGTGTAATACACCAGGGAAGTTGTCTCCTCCCGGCTCATGCGTCATGACATTAGATGCCCTTTGTGGATGTATTAGCGCTACCAGCTGTTGGACTAGATGCTCCTGTTGTGCTTGGCACTGGGCTGCAAGTTCTTGTATTAGCTGCTGCTGCTGTTCTTACTGCTGAGCCATCTGCTGCAGCACTCTGTGGCTGGTGCTGTTGGGCCGCCTGTTGATGCTGGCCCTCCAACACCCATTTTAACATTTTTTCTGTATCTATGATTCCTTTTGTCTCTATAATCTTCTAAGCTTCTGATTGTTCCTGTTGTCAGGACTCAGCCATTACCCACATTCTCCACCATGTGTCAGGGTTGGCTGGGTGCCCTGGGCTGGCAGTTTGCGTAATGGCAATGCTTTGGGACGTAATGCCTCCTGGTGAGAGCTCAACTGGGCCACTTCGCCTAGCAACAATATCAGGGGAAAGGTGGCCTATCAGCAAGAGTCCAGTTGTCTAGTGGTGCTTTAAGGGGTAGCATTACCTAGCAGCGAGTCCAAGCAGCCACTTCACCTTGAAGCAGTATTAGGGGAAGTATCACCTAGTGGTGAAGGTAGGAGAATCCAGACCGGCTCTTCTCCACCAAGTTCCGATCAGAGCCCTTCGAAACAAGGTACCCTAAAACAGGTTCAGGTCCCAATGATCCCAACCATGTTCCCTGTGTCGCTTCCTACTCTTTTCCCAGTCACTCCAGCAATGTCTCTGGGGTGTCTCTCGTGTCCTTTGTCTCCCACAGCTCCTCTGCTGGCAACAGCAAGCCATCCCTCTAGGCTCCTGCAGTCGGGTGGCTTTCTTGGTTGCAGGTAGGGGGCTCAACCCTGGCAGCTTGGCGTCCCAGTGGCTTCCCGACAAGAGGCTGCTGCACAAACTGCTTTCCTCCTTAGTTGCCAAGACTGAGCTGAGCTGCTCCCTTTTGAATGGTCCTTCCACTGG
The DNA here is from genome assembly GCA_007922155.1 of Mesoclemmys tuberculata. NCBI lineage: Eukaryota > Metazoa > Chordata > Testudines > Chelidae > Mesoclemmys > Mesoclemmys tuberculata. The sequence goes on along the minus strand of ML675629.1, from coordinate 16,829,377 downwards.
GAACATGCTCAGCAGGGGTAAGGGGGCGTGGTCTCTTCGTCCAAGAACTGTTCTCTAACCCCTGCTTCACCAAGGTGGGGTTAGTATACTTTATCACACACGAAGACAGATCATGAATGTGTCTGACTGGGAAGAGAACTTACTTATTTACTACTGCTCACTTGAGGATGACTTCCTTCACAAAACCATACAGGCACACAAATAGTGCTCAGCATCTGGATTTTTTCCATTAATTCCCTCATTCCATTTCTATTTGGTAGAAACATATGGAATTTATTTCCCACACATTATGAGTGCAGGACTTTCAAAACTGGCTCCTGACATGTTGGAATAACATTCCATCACCAAAATACTAACCATATGGATACAGAAATGTATTACTGGCAGAACAGGATGCTATATTTAGGTGACCTAACACTTTCCATTATACAGTATTATTGCAACCTTTTCTTTGAGGCCTCACATCTCCATTGTTTGAAGTAGGCTTTTGATATTCAGAATGGAAAATATTTTCAGGCTACAGAAGTGCCTTTTCTTTGTCTCATGAAATTCCATTCAGCTTTGCTGAGATATACATTGTTAAAATTCACCATTTCCTTTCTCTTGTTTACATTCCTCAGGAAAATTTTGAGAGCTTGGCAGTTAACAGACACAAAGACATTCTAAGGCTAGACTCATGGTGCCATCACAGCATCAAGCTGTACTCACAATGTCTGGGAGCTGCCAGAGCAGCTATAATGAGAGAGGTGTGCATGAAGGTGAAGAGAAGTGAGCAAGGCTCCCACCTGGACTCAACACAAAGTCCCAGTAGCCCAGGATGCACTCTGGAGTGCATCGAGCTGGAACTAGACTAGAATGCCGCCACCCCGTAAATATCTCCTAGACCAACACCAGGCTTCAGCAGCCCAATTCCCCTTCTCCCAGAGCTTTCCGAACTCCCAAAGAGTAAGGTGGGAGGAGGAGGAGAGAAGAGCCAGACTCCCAACTAAGCCTGGACATAGCATGTGACCCCAGCAGCCCATCCACCCCTTTACGAGTCTGGTAGGGAGCAAGGAAACCCTCTTCCCAAATCCTATGGGGAGAAAATTAGAAAACCATGCTAGGCCAGGCCGGGCTTCCCACTCACATGACCCAGCGGGTCCATCCTCTCTCTGGGATAGCAGCCTTCTCCTGTTGTTGACTAACACTTCTCAAGTGCTAGTGGTCTTTGCTGAAGGTTCAGGCTTCACAACTGACCAATTATGAATTGCATATTAAAATTACATATTAACCAGTTTTTAAAAGTTATTTTGCAAAGTCAAGCATGCAAAAATTAGGAAATTCCAGATTTATACTTGCTTATGCAACCTTAATTCTGCCTCTTGGGCAAATGTGCTATGACACATGATCTCATAATATTTTTGCCAGGAATTCCTGGCCTAATTCAGTGCACAGGATGGATATATAAGGATGCAGAATTAGTGCAATTAATTGTAAATCCAGAACCTCCTAATTTTGAGTGCTTGAATTTGCCAATATTTTTAAATGAAATTATGTACATAGTATGAACAGTAAGTTTCATTTATATGCAATTGAAGATCATTTATAGACCAATAAGCAGACAAGACTGGTTTCCCAGAGCCAAACTATGTTGAGGGACTTCAATGGGAGCCACGTATTAAGAGTATCTGTGGGCAGAGAATGTCCCATAATGCAATACATAATGCTAGCTAAAGCAGTGAATCCATGACTACACTCATATATAACGGAATCCCCAAAAACACAGCACAGAAGCTTCTTCCACTTCTTCTCAAGTGTACTGTCTCAGCCATTTGTAATTTCATCAATATTTACTTAGTATATAAAAGCCACATTTTAGTGCCATTTCCTTCTATAAAGTCCACATACAAGTTTAAGAGTTATTTTCTTTCATTCCCTATCATACAGTTCTAACATCATCTAAAAATATTACGATAATAAATTGGTAACTAAACATGAGAGTACTGCAATGATAATCTGGATACAGAATCGCTAAAGCACATTAGTAGTCAGCTGCACGATACACTATGTAAGAACAGGATTAAATATTTATCTTTATTCTCTTATTCACGCCTCTCTTTCAAAATTTGTTCCAACAAACATTTTAATTTTTCTTATAATAGTTTGTTACAGACCATTGTAATAAGCTATAAATCCATTGTCTCTGTTCAGTCCATGATTGCACCATGAAACCTATGATATACCTGAAACACATCAATATGTTCATCCTCTGGACAGATGGCTTAAACTCCCATCAGCTTCAACCATCACAGATAGCTTCAACAACCATTACGCCTCCATTAAACTCTCTCTGGAATATTCCCACACTACTATCATCTTCTTTAACTCCACAATCAGCTTCAACAATGGAATCCAAGAGAGAACCGTATGTAAGAAACCCAGAGATCACATCTACTTTGAGAGAGCCAGTAACCACCCTAAAAACACCAAGAAATCAGTTATCTATAGCAAGACATTCATATACCACAGAATATGCTCCGAGGAGAAAACCTGCATATACTTAAAAGTACCTTCATCAAACAAGGACACTGCACCGGAGATGTAGATCACATCATGGAACTGACTGCCCATATACACAAAGAGAATCTGCTTTAATACAGAAATAAAACCCATAATAGATGGGGCCCCATCCTGAAAGAAATCGTTCGTGAACCTCCACTTCTGGCTTTCAAACAATCCCCAGCCTCTCCAAGTTCATCATCAGAAGCCACCCTCCACAGATCAGGACACACCAACTCAAAGCAGCACCAGACCATGCCAGAACAATAGATGCAAAACCTACAGACAAATGTACACTGCTACAATGATCAGCACCACCACCCAACACATTTTTCAAGATCCATAGACCCTACATGTCTATCACAACATGTGGTATACCTCATCCACTGCACTAAATGCAACAGTAACAACTATGTGGGTGAAACCAGACAATTATTATGCTCTCGAATGAACTTGCACAGAAAAATGATACAATACAAATACACCCTATTACCTATGGGTGAACACTTTTCCCAAAGTAATCACTCTATGACTGACCTATTAGTCCTCATCTTGAAAGTAAACCTGAGCAACACTTTCAGAAGATGAGCGTGAGAGCTTAATTTCATGACTCTGCTAGACACTAAAAATCATGGACTGAACAGGCACACTGGATTTATGTCTTGTTGCAACAATCTATAACCTACAAAACCCTTCTATTTCTCCTATGACTGCAGAGGTGTTAACGGCCACTCTACCTCAAATGGGCCCTTACAATATGTACTTTCCTAGATCTGAAGAGGAACTCTACGTCGTTTGAAAGCTTGTCTCTCTCACCAGTTGAAATGTATCCAGTAACAGATATTGTCTCACCTACCTTGTGTCTCTAATATGCTGGGACCAACACAGCCACAAGTACACTAAATACTGTACATGAAAAGAAAGGCATTCTTTATGACCTGGTTCTTCCTCCTCATCCACATGGAAAACCATCTTCTTGCCTGGAGGAGAACAGCAACATCTGGCTCTCATCAACTTAAAAAAAAAAAAAAAAAATCGACCACCAACAGAAATTGGTTCAATAAAAGATATTACCTCACACATCTTGTGTCTCAGCCCTGGTCTACACTTACCTTCCGGATTCGGCGGCAGTCGATGGGAGATACGCAAGTGATGTAGAAAAACTGCGTATCTCCCATTTACTTTGCTGCGTCTGTTCTGCATGTCATCCATACTGCGCTGCACCACTTATGGAGGTGGTTTTCCTACATCGATGTCTGGATCAACTGAGTGGGTCTCCACAGACCGCTCAGTCGATCCAGAAACATCGATCTGACGGCAGCAAATTCACCACCATCAGTATAGACGTAGCCACAGAATGCTTAGATATTTCCATAAATAAATGATTCCAAGATAGACCAATTGCTGCCATTTTACTACTACTTCCAAGAAGCAAGCCAGTCTACTGATATCATGGCCAATACTGCAAGCCTTATTCACGTTAATATAGCTAATCTTTGAGTAAGGATCACTTACATAAGTATAACCTGAAGGACAGGTCCACAGTTGTTACTAAGCATTTAAGTGCAGAGGAGAGACTAAAGACTTTCACTATTTTACAGTATGTTCCACTATAAACTTGTAAATAGTGTAGAAAATATGTTTTATTAATTTAGCATTGCTTTAATGCAAACAACATTAAAACTGTGATGAAAACGTAATAAAATTTACCTGTAAGCAACTCAAATTCTCCAGTCTCTTTCATGCATTAATATGTTAACCAATATTTCCCTGGTTGTCAGCTATGTTACCACAGGGAAGATGAAAGATTCTGGTTTCTTTAATTTTTAATATTTATAGTTATCTTAAAAGAAAGAATAAACTACAATTGCCCTTTAAAACTGTAAATATCTTTAGTTATTTAAGATCTTGTTTAGTTTTCCATCATTGCAACTTCCTTTATGCACCAATACAAGCTGTCACACACAACGAAAATGCCGGAGAAAGGAAAAGCCTGTGGATTCTGACAGCAGCAGTGAACTCTGACCTTCAAGGACCATAAAATAGCCAACTTGGGTCCATTTTACATGAATGAGTTGGTTGATGTATGTGCCCTAGTTTAAACTTACAGAGATGGATAACATCCCATGAAAACCATAGAAATTATATGAAAAGCCTTCTAGGCTCAATAAAAAAATGAAGCTTCACAGTACATATGTTTTCCTTGATTTTGTCAAGGATGTTTATATGATAGAAATCTGTCACTGTATGTGGGATTCAAAAGAATTTTAAATGAACAGTTGCACATGCAAATGAACTATGGGTATGCAGATGGGGCCACTGCAATCGGTAAGAGAACTGGTCATATAATCACAAATGGGATTACAACAGGTACAAATCCATCACAGCAGACAGAGGCATATTACCTATCACACAGGCCCCAAAGGAATAGGGAGGGAAAACACTCACCTGATAAAAGTATTAGTTATTTTTTCTTGTTTCCAAGAAAATCAGTCTGTATTTCAACACTCTCTCTCTAATTCTATGGGTTTGGCTACCCTGGTTCATGAATTTCCCTTTCCACACATTGGCATCACCTCTCCAGCTTGCAGAAATTACTGCTAACATACAATGAAATCCAAGGAGGTTTAAACCTCAACCTGTGCAAGACTGAGACCTCAGAATGAAATGCACATCAGAACACACAACTAAACTAAGGTGCTGTGGTGAAGCTTAGTTCAATAAAAATTAGAGATAATTTTGAAAGCCCTTCAGGTTGCTCTTGCACTAGTCATCCTCAACCAGTCCTAGAGGAATTCATCCCCACCACGAAGTGCATAAGCAGGCTGCCTCCAGCAACCCAACCTTTCCTGACCAGTGCCAAAAATTTATCAGAATCTGAATGACCCTTGCGTGTGCACCTCCCATGGTAACATCTGAAGCCCTGACTCAGTTTCTTCAAAAGAGAGGCTTAAATCAGTTATCTTATTAAATGGACTCAAACTACGTTATGTATATTGCTGTAAATTCCAAATTTTTTATCTTCTACGACTCTTCAAAATGAGAGAGCCTTCAAGGCAATGGAAACAAATATTTATTAGCTAGATTAAAAGAATTCATCCAATATAAAAATCAACTGTTTGTTAAGTGTGTGTTTTAATGTCATCTGTTGCTGTTATGGTTCCAAATATCACTTTTATTCAACTAAATATAATATTTTAAAATTAATATGGAAAAGAAGAAAAAGATCAAATTAAAATTCCCAAAAATTGGCAGGCTACTTTGAAAATTTGTTTCTAGGCTGCTCAATTTAGAACCCTTGTATACCAATATTTGAAGACTGAACCTCCTCTGTGGATTAATATGGAAAAGGGAAATATTTATTTAACCCAGGCTCTAATTTACCTAGAAAAATCTAAAAATGACCATGAATTTCAAGACAAAAAACTACTTGAAAATGAAATTAAAGTTGAGAGTAAATCCCAGTAACAGAGAGATTAAAAAATGTTACACAGATGCTGAAATTATCCCCAAACCAAACATAAAATCCAGGAAATTCAGACATAAGGTCATGTTAAGACACCCAAACAACTTTGACTCTACCCATAAGTGATATCATGGAATAACTATATTATTACGATACAGACATTTCAGTATTTATGACCCCATATTTCGCATATTTATTTATGACCCCTTATTTAGCTGAGGATAGTCCTGCTTTGAGCAGGGTTGGACTAGATACCTCCTGAGGTCCCTTCCAACTCTAATCTTCTATGATTCTATAATTAGTTTTTATGGATTTTTAAAGATATCACATTTTTCCCCCTTGTGCAGTTAAGGTTGCTCATATGTTTTAATATCCATTTCTTACCTTAAGAATCTTCCTCTTAATTTCCAACTGACTCCTAATTTTAAACATTGAGTTAGAGAGACCAGCACTACATGAAGCAGGAGCAAAGAGAGCTCAGTCCCCATGTCCCAGGATCTATGGGTATGTCTATACTGCAATGTAAGCCCTGGGACTGAAATCAGGCTGAAGCCTACCCCCTTCCATCTACACACAAATCATGCTAACCCAGGGCTCAGAACCACGATCCGAGGACATCAAGGGATGGAGGGTCCAATCCTGAGTCAAACCAGGACCCAGGGATTAAGCCCTATTTCTTGCAGCATAGACACAGCCCCACTGGTCTCAAGTTATGGGAATCCGCCAAAAATATTCCACAATCCCACTGGCTGACTTTGTTTGTCCTCTGGACAGTCAAGTTTGGTGGATTGACAAATTTTCCCAATCTAATCTGGGGTTACAGATGAGTGGAGACTCCCAAACCCTAGATTTACAAACCCAGGGTCTGGTAATGCAAGTTCTACACACCACCACATTATAACTACTAATAGAATCATTGCATGCAAAATATCTTTAGAAGTATCTAAAATGTGGTATTTTATTGAGTTACTTCTGATGTCACAATAGACCACTTAAGAGTAACCCAAACTTTCCTAACCTATATACTCATAGCATTAGACACAACAATATTATTTTAGGGCTAGTTTCTACACTTAAAATTTACAGTGGCACAGCTGTATCAGTACAGCTGAGCATACCCGAGTGACAAAGTTTGTCGGAATAAGTGCTAGTGTAGACAAAGCCTTAGCTTAAATTACAACCAGATGTCTTAAATATAGCATATGAACAAGATTTAATTAATTTTAACTATATGGGGATTCTGAAGAGTGTTCATATCATTATTAAGATAATTCAGTTAAAAGGAATGACTGACATATACTAATATTTCTTAAAGGAACCAGTTAATGGATTTATCTGTAAATACTCAGAAAATTCATTCTGTACTAAAAGTAAATGCTGGAGATTTGAGGTGGATGCAAAGCAGTCTTCATACAAAGCAAAGAGGCTGAGTCACTGTTTTAAGTGGAAAACAGAACTCAACCTTAACTACAGAGCCATGGCAAACATCTTGTAAAGGACTGGGGCTTACCTTAGAGTGCCCTCTTCTGGCTGGACCCAGGCTTATGCCTGCAGAGTGAGCTCCCTGCCTGGGAAAATCTTGTCTGGGGCTTTCCCACAGAACCCAGGAGGGGTGGTTTCCAGTCAGGTTAATTGCGGTGGTGGGGTTTATTTCAAGTCTTCTTAACAAAAGCCAGGATCAACACTTCACAGCCTTTCCCTCAAAGTCTGTATAGATTAAGTCCCTTTCCCCCAAGCCTATCCCTCACCCCACAAGCTCATCAACTCAAAGTTCCTGAGTCTTACCTCAAAGCCTTTTTTTCTGTGCTAAACAGGACTTTACCCTGTCTTCCTTCTGTCCATCTGTTTCTTCACTCTTCAATTTCCTGCTCCTCCTCTTATGAGGATTAGCCAGTTAAGTTGCCCATCTTATTCCAGATCCAGTGGGTGGTACTAATTAGCCATCTACTTGCAGGCCTCTGACCCAAGAGGAATACACTCTTATATCTTCACACAACTCCGTAATATCTCAATATACATATTACAATACAATACAATATACAATATACATATATGCCACAAATGCAGTAATGATAAAGGGAAGTGACATATGTTAAATGACATCTTCACACAACTCCGTAATATCTCAATATACATATTCATATACACCACAAATGCAGTAGTGATAAAGGGAAGTGACATATGTTAAAGGACATGTTTGGCTACCTCACATAAATTCTGCCAATTCAGGTCCTCATTCAAAGCCCAGTGAAGTCAATGAAAAGATTCTTATTTTTTCAATAGACTTTGGATCAGGTTTCTAGTCATCATATCTTGTAGTTATTTCAACACTCCAAACTGTTCAATTTAATGTATTTATTTGGGAAGGAAAACATTCATCAGAAGAAAAGGTTCTCTTTTTTCTTCCTAAATATGGAATGTCCTCCTCATCTGTCATTACACTGAATTATTGCACAAAACAGGCGATATTCAGCTTTGGCCCAGTGACAAGACTAAAGTGCTATAGTCAGATTTTCTGCAATACAAGATGTATAAAGATTTATAGTAACAAAAAAAGGGTAAGTCCCAGGTTTCTAGAGTTTTGGAAACAGCAGACTTTAAGACACCCTGTTATGTATGGAAATGGTATTTTATTATGTCAAATTTATTTTTTCCTTCTGAGGCCTGTCCAATTGGATTCATAGGAACTAAGCACAGGTGCAGGGGATAACAAAAAAAAGGTATAGATATATTTTTGAACTGTATGAAAATAGGCCCTCCATAACAACCAGCATGTACAGAATACATGGCGAACAATATTTTATTAGCTCTCATATGGGATGACCTGCACACCATTAATACATAGCATTTGGAACTAAAGGAATAATATAGTGCTTTCAAATGCACGCTAACAAATTTTTGTCAATGAAGTGTTTGTAATCTACTTTTATTATAGATACATGAATTCAAAACAAACTTAATATACTCTGCTGTGCCTGCACTATAAAGTTTGCTATCACCAATCAGAGTCTGTAATATGCTGTGAAGAGCATTTTTTTCATCTAAAAGGTTATGCTTTTTTTTTCTTGTTTTCTTATGACATGCCTGTACAGGAAAATGTACCTCTAGAACTGTACTGTTTTAATTATAACATTATAATTTTGCTGGTATAACTCTCCATGGTATAACTCTCAATTCTGGATGGTAAGATATTAGGAAATATCAGGGGTCTATTATGAGTAATTCCTAGAGGGTAACTTAGGTTTTTGAGTGAGAGAATAAGGTGATGCTTTGTGATGCTTCATGAATATTGGTTTGCTCAAACCAGTAAAGGTTTATTTTTATGTTGTATTTATTGCCACTGAATTGCACAAAGAAGATGACTAAGTTTAATGCTGTAATATCACTGCAGTGCACTTCTCAGTTCAAATAAAAAGAGGGACAAATCTGTAGGACAAACCCAAAATATTACCGTAGCATTTGAATTTATTTTTTTCCATGTACCAGGTCACCAAGGAGCTCAAGTAGGATATATTGGGGATATTATTATTTTTATAAAGGTTCTCAGGATAGTTAAAAAAATCTAAATATGAAGGGTTTACTAAACCATGAGAAGCAAATTAATACAGATCAGTGTAAACATGTCTTAAATTACAGAAATATTTGGATTAATAGACAAAGAGCATTTTAAGGTAGATTAATTTGCTATTCCAAGCCTCAAAACAAGAGGAAAATGAAATACACAGAGTATCTACTATATTGAAAGGCTGTAAACATGCTGACCATAAAGTAATTAGGAAGTTACTGCCAAAGAGTCCGTAAGGCCATCACACCAATGTGCAGCTGCAACATAGCCCTGCATAGCTCAGGGGATACAGAAGAAACCAAGAAAGATGGCATTTTGATGTTACATTTATCAGTGTCGTAATAAAAATGGCTCTTACCATATTTATGATGACAGTATTGGTATTCTAAAAAATAGCATTACACATTTTCCTAAAACTAAACAAAATTCATTCTGGCCACTGTCAGAAGACAGGATACTGAGCTTGATGGCCCATTGGTCTGACTGAGTATGACCCTCAGCAAACCTTAACTAGTAAATTAAATCAGGATGCTAGATTTACACAATGGTGGGAATAAATTAAGGGTAACATTTTCAAGTCTTGTTGCCTACAATTCCACTCCTAAAGCCATATTTAAGTAACTGACAAAAACACACTCTTTTTCAGAAGCATTGAAAACTCACAAATCCCATTCAAGTGAATGAGAATTGTAGGTGCTCAGCACTTGTGAAAATTAGATCACTTATTTAAACACCTAAATTTCATTTCAGGTGTCTAACTATAGCCTTCTCAGTTGGCATATATTGGCCTAATTACCTACCTGCAATTCTTTCCTAAAGATATAAACTATAATGGTCACATTCTTGGACTCATGCCACCAGCACATTCTCAGAGTTCTGTTTGCTGATAACCCTTGCTAAGAATGTGGTACTTTACATTCCAATTTAAAAGGGAATAATCCAGAATCCTTAATTCCTTTTTAACTACTGTCCCAATGAGAGGGCTAGTCTATGCTGCTGATGCAATTGTCTGTCTTTTTTTTTTAGATGACTATCTCAAGACAGTTATTTCCTTTAAGACACCGAGTCAAAATTATGGTAATAGTGAAGAAAAGACCTGGAGAAGATACTATCTGTTCCTTTGATTGAGAAGTTTGTCACTGGCCACTTGTGCTTGCAACTCAGAAATAATGTTTGGATGCCCCGTTGCTTTTAAACAATATTATAGAACTATCCCCCCAATCTGAAAACAGCCAGGAGGATGCCACATTTTCTTTCAGCTGCACCTACTGCAATCCATGTTTTTGTCACCTCAAGATCAGTCTAGCGCAGCGTGCTCTACTTGGAGCTCCACCATCTTAAGTCCATTCAAAAACCAAAGCTGGTGCAGAATGCAGCATCTTGCTTGGTAACTGGTATATTTAACCAGAGCACACAATACCGGTGTGACTCGCTCTATGGTGGCTGCCTATCATTTTCTAGTTTAAAGTGATGTTTTAGCATATAAAGCCCTAAATGATTTGGGACATGCCTTCTTGAGCGATAACTGCAAGCTGAAGCCTGTAGTATGGAAGAAGGAAAGTTGCTGGCAGGGTGTTTTCCACATAGGTCCCTTGACTCCAGAACTTGCTCCCCTCCTTAGTCTGAAACAGACCAAATATATTGACTTTTAGAGCATACTGAAAAGATCATCTGTTGATTAGGTTTCGGGAAAGGTTGAAGAAATAGATTTGATGGGGTTTTGTAAGACCTGGTTTTTCTAGAAGCCATCGAAGACTGCTTACAAGTGGGGAAATTACAGTATCTGTTGAATGTAGCCAAATACACCGTCCTTTGAATTCACACCTAAAATTTGCAAGCAGTTTTTCCAGTACCAAAGAGCCTTAAAGCCAGTTCACATCTCGAGGTATGGCAACTTCCACAGGTTTCCCAGGGAAATATTTCCGTTCCTGAGATGTACAGTGGGCATATGAAGTTTGATAGATACTTTCACTCACCATTACTCTCTTGAAACTACCAATTTTGGGAGAACTTATTTACAATCCCTTCTTAAATTTAAGACAAAGCCTTCTTCCTCAGACAGATTATTAATGCTGCTTATCTCCAGGTTCCCATTTGTGCTAAGTAAGTAGCATGGCATATTGAAATGGATCATAGCCAGTGCTGAAGAAGAACCCTTGTCCCAGGAAGTGCCAGTGAGCTAACTATAGAAGCAACAGATGTAATGCATGTGTTAAGGCGGGTGTAGGGTGGTCTTAGACACTGTATACCACAAAACACTTTCACTTTAAGCAACGGTACTTTACCACACTTTCAAGCCTAATATAGACGGGGCCTAAGGGTTGATGTACATGGAGGTAGTAAACTAGCTAAATAGATAAACTGAGTTTTCTGACTATATTTCGTCCATAGATCCACAGCCACCTGGCCCCTGTTTTTGGATCGTCTCAGATCATTCAAAAACTGAAGGATGAAGGGGCAACAGGCCTCTTTAAATCTTGCTAAGTTCTGTATACATGGTGGCAGGTGGCCCTCTCCAAAGGCTACCTGACTTCAAGAATTTTGGGGTCTGTGAGGCAAAACACAAACTCCAGTCACTGGAATCTGTGAAGGCAATGTCATCAGTAAGAACTATATATCAAAGAAAATACACACAAGATAAAGAGGAATTATATGAAAATATTTAACAAATTAATGAGTGGAAAGTCAAATGAGCATGCTCTTTTTAAAAATGAAAATATCTATACCATGTACAAGAGATAAGAATCATTTTCTGATCCACAAATTAGATATTTTACAGTAGTTCATGTAAATTGTACTGAATTTTTGCATTATAGATTTAGTTTGCACTTTAACATGGTGCCAATTCCCATAATCTTTGAACCAGAAGGGACATATAAATGTTCTGTAAGCAGGGACCTCAGAATGCAGTAATGTACAAAAATCAATATTCAGTCTCAGACTAAAAGTCTTCCTTCAGTTACACGGCTATACATTGAATATGGTTATTTTCAATATTTAAATATACAGTAATCATTCAAAAATTTCTTCATTCATTTATTTATTATTTACATTTCTAGACATCTTCTAACCTTGTATTTCTGAAATCCAGCAGTTTACAGATGCACTAGAGATACTGTACTGATAAAAGCAGGACATTTTTGGAGAGTGGAGGTTAATTCCTTAACGATGGGACAAATGGCTACAGTGAGCAATTATCTTAGGATTGCTTGTACACATTTGTTACACTTCTGTATCTACTGCTTGGAGCTAAAAGGGACAGAATATGAATAGCTTTAAAGCAAATTTCCAAATTAGATTTCCACTCATTGACAGGACTATAGCTCTCTGAAGAATGCTTTAAAACACTTTTATAATAGCTCACAAGAACTACTATGAATCAGTTGAGTATACATAAGTAGTGAAATAGAGTTCATAAGGCTGAAAAATCCACTCATTTACCCAGCCCTACTATGCAGGAAATTTCTCTTAGTGTGTGGGAGGATCAAGTTTCTCATATTTTCAGAATCTTAAGCTTGAATCAAAAACATACGTATTACATGTTATATACATATTATGCAGATACATATATGTATATCACACACACACACACACACACACACACACAATTTGTAGTTTGTATGTTTCTTTATTGGTTGCAAAACAAACCCACCACATGAATTGACTGTGAACTGATGCACTGTTATTTTACAGAGCCTGCAGACAGACTGCTCCAGTGCCTCTGTTCATAATCATAGGTTTGCCAAGCTACAGCTACACAACTGCTTGGGAAAGCTCTGAACAACAGCAGAGGCAGACACAGGAGTTATACAGCGGGGAGGAGTGCCAACTTTGACTCTCTCTGTGGTGTGCTCAAGTAATGCCTTCTCAGGTCTCAGGCCTTCAACCAACACTTCTCTCTCAGCAGGGACCCACAACCCTTCTCTCTCCCAACTGGGTTTTAGTCTGCAGTTGCCTGCAGTTGAACTGTAATTATCTCAAGCAGGTCCGACTAATGTCCAGTCCCTGTGTTTTCCTTTCTCTCCAAGAGCTAGGACCAGGAAATGCCAGCAATTACAAATGACCACACAGTTTTGCCAAAGCAGAGTACATTTATTTAAGAACAAAAGCATACAGAGAAAACAGAAAGTGTTGCCTGTATAGGAGAACCTGACAGGTTCAAGCCCTCCCAGTTTTTCCCCAAGATTTAGCCTCTCCTTAAACAAAAGGTCATTTTTATTTATGGAATCAACATGAAGGCCTCTGTCAATTTAAACTTATCTTTTGTAAACCAAGTTCTTTCTTAGTCACTAAATCTCTTAAAACCCAGCCTGAACCACTATACTCAAACCACACAGGTACTGCACTTCACTAGAGCTGTTTACAGCCCTATGAACTGCAGAAAATGGCCCCCCACTGTTTGTAGTTCCAGAAGGAGCTGCATCTATCACAAGGAGAGACCAAAACAGAGGTTGATGGAGGGATATGCGAGCTAAGAAAACCCATCGCCAATCACTCCCTGCAGCAGTCAGAAGACTGGGTAACGGGACAAAATAGCATAGACAGCCCTTCTTCCACCAAATAGCACTAATATGTGAAGGAAGAGCAGTGTGGGGAGGGAGGGATAATTCCAGGAGCCAAAGGATCAAGATATTTAATATCTACTAATGGTGGGATTCCAGAAAGGTTGCTGCCATTAGACATTTAGAGTGGTCCCTCCATCATCTTTCACATCAGCCTCTGGCTAGTAGATATAGTCCTCTATTTATTGAGTGTTCAGCATATTTTTCAAGCCCAGAAAGCTCTACCTATTTGTGAACGCTACCTTCTTTATGTATTGATAGTAATTGGGTTACACTGGAAAGCAGCAGGTGGCTCTAATTATAGATTCTGCAAGTATAGTTTTTAAATCTAACGAGCATAAGCCTAATTAATAACGAGACAGATCACAAGGATCCATGTTTGAATATAAAATGAAAAATTCACACAACAATAATTTTCTGTTTAACAAACGTATGTATATCTGTTCTTAATTCTAATTGCAATTTTACTTCTTGAGAATTACTTTTCAAGACAATTTTCACTACAGTAAATTCTGTGGATATTTAAGAAAGTATTTTTACATTCCACATATCTCTATATTGCTTTCTTTGTAAGCAGCTGAATCTGTCAACAGAGGTACTGATGTAGTATCATGCTGTCTGTTTCTGACAATGTCAGTGACATTTGACCCTTTACCCCTGTTATATGGTCAGCCCTGTCCTTGCTATATTGAACAAGTGATGGAGTAAAACCATTTATACAGACATTGCAATACTGACCCTCAAAATGCAGCAGTAACATTCCTTAAAAACGTGTATGTACATTTCTAAATGAAAAAGAGATCTAATTGATTTTAAAATTAGTTTCTTTCTCATTTAGCTCTCAGGGAAAAATATATACTATCATTTTTTAAATTGTTACATTAGATGGCAGAAAAAGTGCATTGTTGTGACAGAATGTTCTGGTTAATGGCAAATATATTTTGACAAATAGGTATTTGATTTATAAACAAAGCTCTTCTCTCTATCACAAAAGAAGCTAAACCTATTACAGCTTGTTATGTCATTTGTGTGTATATGGGTCTTCCCTTCAAGCTTTTGGACATTCTAGATCAGGGTTCTCAAACTGTGGGTCGGGACCCCTCAAGGGGTTGCAAGGTTATTATGGAGGGGTCAGAAGATTATTATGGAGAGGTACCAAGCTGCCAGCCCCCTGTGCATGCTGTGGCTGCAGTTGTCAGCCCCATTCATGGCTAACAGCCCAAGTCCTTCAGAGTTGGGTGGCCAGAGAGCAGCTGCTGCTGGCTGGGTGCTCTGAAGGAAACATCATCCCCAGCAGCAGTGCAGAAGTAAGGGTGGCGTGGCATGGCATGGGGGGTGGGGATCATCACAGCCTGAAATATTTTCAAAGGGGGTTCCAGAAAAAAAAGTTTGAGAATTCCTGTTCTAGATAAACTCATTTGGTTTTGCATAATTAGGATTTAGAGTGAGAGGGATGGGGAAGGATTAAGTGATACATTTAATTCATTTTCTTTCAAGTCACCTCATCTTGAAATCTATAATATATTTAAAATAGTGTTTTCAAAATCACCTGTACTTCTATTCTGAATTCTGAAGACCCAACCACTGAAGCCAGTGTGTTTTTTTGCCCAAGTAGGAACTCTAATAAATTGTAAAATCAAAATGCTTATGATTTGGTCTAAAATGTGTATCAAATTCATGCACAAGTAAAATATTTTACTGGATAATTTGAAATAGAGCAATCCTTCCAGCTATGAAAGATAATGCACATAAAATATTACTGTTTTGAAGGAATATAATTTTTAAAACATGTATTTTCGGTATATTTAAAAACAGATCCAATTTCCCTGAAGACTAACTCTAAGTGATTTTTTTAAATGCTTAACACACAGTCTAATGTATTAGTAAATTCAGCAATTTTTTTTAAACTGCCTACACTAGAATGTCCTAATCTCTAAAAGGATTGATGTGAAAGTGATCCTTTTAAAAAATTAGCTGGATAAATGAAAGTGTTTGGTGAATCTCAAGTTGGACTGAAGAAATTCCTGTTGACCACTGCAGCTGATCAATAGATATTAGCTTTAAAAAGACAAGCAGAGAAAGAAGCTGCATCATACTTTTAAGGTGACATGATAAGGTTTAAATGATCTCATTCAAGACTCAATTTTAGTTTTTTCTTACTCCCATTTCCCAGATAAAATATTCTTTAAAAAATATTCTAGTGATCATAGACTTAATTTATGCAGCTTTTATCTCTGTTTTCCTACCGTTGTAGAAAAGCGTGTGAAATCACTTTCATCATGTAAATGGAAGATTGTTTTGGTTCCTTTTAACTGTAAATTTTAAAGTTATGCCACAAGTATTCTAATTACCTGAAACAAATTATAAAAGTTGTACTAGCAGTGAATTAACCAGAAATCCTTACTACCTTTGACGAAGGTCCATCATTGCAGATGGACTCCAATAAAATTCTAGACTCTCCTGATCTGAAAATGCTGAGCATAACACAATGCAGAAGCATGCTCATATCTTAAAACTCTCCCTATATGAGGACAGACAATCTTCCTTCTCTTCCCTTTCCTGACAAGACTTGCTTCCTTTTCCCTTCAAAACCTTTTTGCCAGCTGCAACTCACAATTGTGATTGCTCATGATAGTGCTATCTGACAATACGGTAAATTAGTTTCAGGGATGGAAGAAGGCAAACTCTAAGGATGGGGCAATCCAGGAGCAGGAAAACAATAGGGAATGCTGATATGAAGAAAGAAGTCTCTATTTTCTGGTGGTTCTATACTATAATACTCCTAACATTCACTAATTTGTTTTCATTTTAATAATAGTCAACTTTCTATTACATGTGGGTTTAATTATATTTTGATATACTTCTGTGTACATTTAGACATGCCTTAAGCATAGCACAGCATTTTTCATGGATGATTGGCTTTCGTGGGAATAAATAATTATACTGCTATTAAACAATGAATAAATAAAATAAATAAATAAATTACTATGTAATATAAATTACTATGTACAGCATATTACATATATCACATTTACAACTTATAGTGCATACACAGTGGCAAAAATTAATTATGTGGTAATGATTTCCTTTATAAAGGAGGAAAAATGAATAAGCTTATTTTCTTTTTAGTTACTGCGAAAATCAGACAGATCATCAAGAAATCTACTAGCTACATTGCCCAGTAAGCCCTACAAAATAAATGTTCCAACCACTGGATACCCCCAAAATAAATTTATTATTCTTGATATGGGTTTCTCTCAGTATGCCTACCAGATTTTTCATAATATAATTTATATAGGCTTCTAGTCAATACAAATAAACAGAGTTTTCTTTTTAACCCTCACAAAATCTATACATAGCTCAATCAAGTCACACTATCTAAGGTAGTTTGCACAATCTACATACTGTAGTATGCTAGTTGCTTTGATGATGTATTAAGAATATCTCTTTTAGCTATTTAAATTCTGAGGATAGTGAATATTTTTCCTTTTTAATACACAGCCTATAAGGTAGCATAAAATAAATTCAAAGAAAGAAAGAAATACTGTATGTTTAACATATTTTTATGGTCCATCATAGTATATTTTGAATGAAACAAACCAGAACTCTTTAGATTTATTCAGCTTTGCCTACAACAAAGTCTAACAGCAGTGACAAGTTATGATGGTATTGTATATCTTTAACATACTTTAGTTTAACCTGCTATGCACTGCTTTAAACAGTGCTTACTTGTTCAAAAACTTCAGTACCATCTATAAGGCAAATAGTGAAGAAAACTGATCAAGACATCACAAAGAAAATTCTTTAATTAACCATAATTGCTAAGACAGAAGCCATTTCATCTCAACAGCAGTAAGTTAAGCATACCAGATCTTGCCAGATTCAAGACACTTATTTCTGAGAACATGTATAATGCAACATAAATGAATGCAGTAAAATTTCCTCAGTAATAGGAAGTTTCTAACAAAAATAATTACATCAGACACAGCTATTTAGTTCCTTCTGCAACTATTAAACTACTATTTCTCTGTTTTCAAATCACTGAAATGAGTTCAGTTCCTCAAAGGTTTCTGAAATAATTACTATTACTTTTCAAAATACTCTTCTTCATATAGACCCGACAATATTAGAGAGCTTCTCTTGTCAAACAACCTATTAACAAGAATAAATTCATTCTCTCAACCCATTTATACACTAATATAACAGGAGATACATGGGGACAAAACACATTCCATGTTAATTAACTATATGTTTGCTACACATGAATCAACGCCACTTGTAATGATGGTTTTTGTTTAGGGAGATCATTAGGGTCCCTCAACTTCTTTTCCTAATGGAATGGTTTTTAATACTTTCAAATGAAAGAGGTTGTTAGAGAGAAGAATTAAGATAATGGATTATTACAACAACAGAGGCTGACTGTATCAACAGGTTGTAATTTTACAATCAGTGATCTCATATTAATAGAGGGCATTTCTTGCTTCATAATTTGGCAGTCAGATCAGAAATGAAGATTACATACTGTAACTGGAGGCTCTTTGAGATGCGTGGTCCCTATCTGTATTCCACATGTGCACATGCCTGTGTGCCATGCGTCCACATCTGGAAATTTTTCAAACTAGTGTCCCCTGAGCCACACATGCACAGTAGCTTCCCTCATACTCACAACTGAGGGTATAAGAGGCAGAGTGGGCTGATGCCTCTCCAGTTCCTCTTCTTACCACAATCCAATAGGATCCAAAGTAGAAGGAAAGGAGGACGGGTAGTGGAATACAGATAGGGACAATCTTGAAGGGATATCTTGAAGAACTTTCAGTTACAGTAAACCTCCATTTCTTCTTCAAGTGATGACCACTATGTCTATTCCACACGTGGGTGGCTGGCAAGCAGTGTTCAGATGGGAAGAGGGTGCAAAGAAGACGGTAGCAGAGATCTTTGTTGTACTGCCGCTCCTATGACTGCATAGACTCATAGGTCAGAAGGGACCAATATGATCATCTAGTCTGACCTCCTGCACAAGGCAGGCCTCAAAACCCTACCCATACACATTTATAACAACCCCGAACCCATGACTGAGTTATTGAAATCCTCAAAAGTGAGATTTGAAGACCTCAAGCTGCAGGGAATCCATCAGCAAGCGAACCATGCCCCACGCTGCAGAGGAAGGCGAAAAACCTCCGGGGCCTCTG
>ML675629.1:16777752-16809657 GCA_007922155.1 Mesoclemmys tuberculata | reverse complement strand
AACCTGTTCCAGTTTGAATTCATCCTTCTTAAAAATGGGACACCAGATCTGCAGTTGCAGCTGGAGTTACAGCCTCATGTGACACAAATACGCTGAGAGAGCTCCCACTTAATGCTCTGCGAATGCCCTGCAGCAGAACAGCTGATGAGGATGCTGTGAAGGCCACTCGCGCCTGTATGGATTGAGCTTTGATACCCTCAGAAGGAGGAAGTTTCATTCTTTTGTAGCGTTCTAAGATGCATCCTGAAACCCACTTTGAAATCCTTTGTGAGGACATGGCCTGGCCTCACCATCTTGCTGCTATAACAGCAAAGAGTCTTGGAGATTTTCTCCTGGGTTTGGTTCTTTGCCGTTAGAATGCCAGGGAGCACCTGACATTGAGGGAGTGAAGTCTCCTGCCTTCAGAAGCAGTGTGGGGTTTCAGGAAAAATACAGGTAAGTGTACTGATTGACTGATGTAGAACTCAAACAATCATGGGAGGAATTTTGGACGTAACCTAAGGGAGATCTTCTCTTTGTGAAAGACTGAACAAGGAGGGTCTGCCATCATGGTTCCTAGCTCACTGACTCATCTGGTCAGAGTGATGCCCACTAAGAATACCATCTTCATGCATAGGTGGTCATGGCACATGTTGCAATAGAGTCAAAGAGTGGACCTGTGTGTGTTGACGGAATAAAGTAAAGGTCCCATTGAGATGAAGGTTTAATGATCGGTGGGAAGATCCTAATTAAGCCTGTCATAATTGGTACAGAAGCGAGGTATGTAAAGATACTATATAGAATCATAGGTTTGGAAGGGACCTCAAGAGGTCATCTAGTGCAGTCCCCTGCACTCATGGCAGGACTAAGTAATATCTACACCATCTCTGACAGCTGTTTGTGTAACCTGCTCTTAAAAATATCCAATGATGGAGATTCCACAATCTCCTTAAGCAATTTATTCCAGTGATTAACCACCCTGACAGTTAGGAAGCTTTTCCTAATGTACAACCTAAACCTCCCTTGCTGCAGTTTAAGCCCATTGCTTCTTGTCCTATCCTCAGAGATTAAGAAGAACAATTTTTCTGCCTCCTCCTTATAAAAATCTTCTATGTACTTAAAAGCTGTTATGTCCCCTCTCAGACTTCTCTTCTCCAAGCTAAACAAACCCAATTCTTTCAGTCTTGTCTCATAGGTCATGTTTTCTAGACTTTTAATTATTTTTGTTGCTCTTCTCTGGACTTTCTCCAATTTGTCCACAACTTTATAGAGAAGCGTGTCCAGAACTGGACACAATACTCCAGTTGAGGCCTAATCAGTGTGGAGTAAAGCGAAAGAATTACTACTCATGTCTTATTTACAACACTCCTGCTAATACATCCCAGAATCATGTTCACTTTTTTTGCAACAGCATTATACTGTTGACTCATATTTAGTTTGTGATCCACTATGACTCCCAGATTCCTTTCTGCAGTACTCATTTCTAGGAAGTCATTTCCTATTTTGTATCTGTACAATTGATCCTAAGTGGAGTACTTTGCATTTGTCCTTGTTGAATTTCATCCTATTTACCTCAGATCAATTCTCCAGTTTGTCCAGATCATTCTGAATTATAATCCTATCCTCCAAAGCACTTGCAGCCCCTTCTAGGGTGGTCTCTTGCCATACTTCTTACCTTTCTTATGCAATGGGATAGTTTGCTCGTGTCCTTAATATCATCTCTTTGAAAAACTGCCAACTGTCTTCAGTTGTTTTTCCTCTTAGACTTGCTTCCCATTGGATCTTACCTACCAACTCCCTGAGTTTGCTAAAGTCTGCCTTCTTGAAATCCATTGTCTTTACTTTGCTGTTCTCCCTCCTACCATTCCTTAGAATCCTGAACTGTTATTTCATGATTGTTTTCACCCAAGCTGCCTTCCACTTTCAAATTTTCAACCAGTTCCTCCCTGTTTGTGAAAATCAAATCTAGAACAACTTTCTCCACCTTCTGAAATAAAAAAAACTGTCTCCAATACATTCCAAGAACTTGAATAGTCTGTGCCCTGTTGTGTTATTTTCCCAACAGACATCTGAGTAGTTGAAGTCCCCTAACACCATCACGTCCTGTACTTTGGATGATTTTCTTAGTTGTTTAAAAAAAGCCTCATCCACCTCTTCTTCCTGCTTTGGTGGTCTATAGTAGACCCTTACCATGACATCACCCTGTTTTTTAACCTCTTATCCTTACCCAGAGACTTTCAACAAGCCTGTCTCCTATTTCCACCTTAACCTCAGTCCAAGTGTATACATCGTTAATACATAAGGCAATATTCCCTCCCTTTTTTTGTTGCCTGTCCCTCCAGAGCAAGTTGTAGCCTTCTATACCAATATTCCACTCATGTGCATTATCCTACCAAGTCTCTGTGATACCAATTATGTCACAGTTGTGTTTATTTACTAGCATCTCAAGTTCTTCCTGCTTATTCCCCATACTTCTTGCATTCGTATACAAAAATCCCCTCTCTCGATAGGTGGACCTATCTCTCCTTAGCATTCCTCTACCATAGGGAGGAAGGCACTAATCACTGTCATGATGGAACTACTGTACAACTCATAGTAGCAGGGTGAGACAAAAAGCGTATCTGAGGTTACCTGTCCAGAAGAACAGGAATGCATTGCCCTGGGAACTGTAGCCTGTGGCTCTCCTAGATCAATACACAGGATGCTTTCTATTCACCTGGGATGCAAAGCGGTCCCTTGGCAACTACCCCATTGTGCAAATATGTTAGAACTGTGTGGTGGATCTCCCGTTCATGGAAGCTTAATTTGAGAAGCTTAATTTGTCTGCCAGGAAGTTGTGAACACCCAAGAGGTATGTGGCTTGTATACCCAAGAGGTATTGTAATGTGGTTTCTGATACACCAGTTCCAATGTCTGACCGCTTCCAGGAAGAGAGGACGAGATCTTGCTCTTCCCTGTTTCATTATATAAACCACTGTGGTGATACTGTCTGACATTATCTGTACCTGGATTAAGTATATGAGGGGAAAGTAGGCCTGGCATGCAAGGTCGATTACTCAGTTTCAGTAAGTTTATGTGTAGCCTGGCCTATCTTGGGGTCCAGGTACCTGAGCACTGTGGCATTCCAGGTGAACGCCCCACCCTGTAAAGGAGGCATCTGTCAGGATTATGACCATTGGTATTGGAGGTCTGCAGGGAGTACCCACCACGACTTTCTTTGGGTTGGACCATGAAACAAGAGAGGTGAGAACTCTCATGGGAACAGTGACTTTGGAGTCAGTGTGACTCCTGGGTGGTTAGTAGGCTGAGTGGAGCCAAGCTTTCAGGTACCACAAGTGTAGTCTGGTGAACAGCATCATGAAGGTGCATGCAGACATGTAGCCTAACAGAGAAAGACACCCACACAGGACAGTTTGCAGTTGGCGGTTAATGCAAGAGATCAGGTTGCTCATCATGTAAAACCTGTCTACAGGGAGAAATACTCTTATAAAGACTGAATACAGCCATGCTCCCGTAAAAATATTGTCCTTATGGGTGACAAAATGGACTTCTCTTTGTTAATACAAACACCTAAAGTAGCAAGAAGGTGCCAAAGAGGTCCTGTTGCTTACATGATTTCCTGATGAGATAGGCCCACCAAGTTTTGAGTTGCAGTGGGGGAGGTCTAGGTTGGCAATTAGGAAAATGTTTTTCACTACGAGGGTAGTGAAACATTGGAATGGGTTACCTAGGGAGGTTTTTAAGCTGCGGCTTGACAAAACCCTCGCCGGGATGATTTAGCTGAGGATAGTCCTGCTTTGAGCAGGGGGTTGGACTAGATGACCTCCTGAGGTCCCTTCCAACTCTAATATTCTATTATTCTATTCTATGAATGTCAATGAGGTATGGAAACATTGTATAGCCCTGGCATCACATCTGGGCTGCTATCACAGTGATAAACTTTTGTGACTATCTTGGGGACTGTAGCGAGCCCAAAGATGAGGACATGCAACTGGTAGTGCTCTTGGTTACTGAAGCGCAGGTACTTCCTGTGAGATGAGTCAACATCTATGTGGACATTTGCATCCTTCACATCAACAGCCATAAACCACATTCCCTCCTGAATGGAGGGGATTATAGATGCCAGCACAAACACCCTGAATTTCAGATTTCAAATGAAGGTGTTGAGTTGCTGGGGGTCCAGGATAGGTCTCCACCCTCCGTCTTTTCTGGGGAAATACGGAAAACATAGTTACTTACCAGTAACTGTTGTTCTTCGAGATGTGTTGCTCATATCCATTCCACTTAGGTGTGTGTACGCCCTCGTGCACGGCCAATCGGAGAACTTTTACTAGCAGTCCCTGCAGGGGCCGGTCCAGCGACCCCGTAGTGTCGCCGCCATGCGGCGGCACAACCGTCGCTGCCGGCCCCTCCCCTCTTCAGTCCCTTCTTTCTGCCGACTCCGACAGTAGGGACGGAGGGTGGGTGTGGAATGGATATGAGCAACACATCTCGAAGAACAACAGTTACTGGTAAGTAACTATGTTTTCTCCTTCGAGTGGTTGCTCATATGCATTCCACTTAGGTGAATAACGAGCCTTACCTGGAGGTGGGTAGGAGTCAACGTTGGGCTGCCCTCAGCACTGCCCTGCCTACGCGAGCATCGTCCCTGGACTGCTGGACGATAGCGTAGTGCATGGCAAAGGTGTGCACAGAAGACCAAGTGGCAGCCTTGCAGATGTCTTCCAGGGGAACCCTCTCCAGGAAGGCCGCCGACGCGGCCTGGGCCCTTGTTGAGTGCACCGTCACTGGTCCGGGAAGCTGGACACCCGTGCTCTTGTAGCACAGCCGGATACAGGCGATGATCCACTTGGCGATGCCTTGTGATGACACTGGGGAGCCTCTCATCCTCTCTGCCACCGCGACGAAGAGCTGGGTGGTCTTGCGGAGCGGCTTTGTTCTATCGAGGTAGAACGCCAGCGCCCTCCTCACGTCGAGGGTGTGTAGTCTCCTCTCGTCCTCGGACCCGTGCGGTTTTGGGAAAAACACAGGGAGGAAAATATCTTGGTTACAATGGAACCTAGAGACTACCTTAGGTAGAAAAGCTGGGTGAGGCCTAAGTTGTACCTTATCCCGGAAGAACACCGTATAGGGGCGTTCCGAGGTCAGGGCTCTCAGCTCGGAGACCCTCCTGGCGGAAGTGATGGCCACAAGGAAGGCCACCTTCCAGGACAAGACCAGCAGGGGGCAAGTGGCCAAGGGCTCAAAGGGGGGCCCCGTCAGTCTGTCAAGGACTAGGTTCAGGTCCCAGGGAGGCACCGGGTCACGGACCTGCGGGTACAGCCTCTCGATTCCCCAGAGGAACCTCACCGACATGGGGTGAGAGAATAGGGACCTCCCCTCCACCGGCTGGCGGAAAGCCGAAATGGCTGCCAAGTGGACCCTTAGGGAAGCCAACGCCAACCCCTGTTGTTTGAGGTGCAGCAGGTAGTCCAGGACCGCCTGCACGGAAGACATACCGGGGGTTATGCCCCGCGATTCCGACCAGCAGGTGAACCTCCTCCACTTGGCCTTGTATGCGCTCTGGGTGGAGGGCCTCCTGCTTCCCAGGAGCACATGTTGGACCTGCTCCGAGCAGGTTCTCTCCTCCTCCGTTAGCCAGAGAGTCTCCAGGCCGTCAGGTGTAGGGAGTCCAGGTTGGGGTGCAGCAGGCGACCGTTGTCTTGGGATAGAAGGTCCGGTTTCTTCGGGAGCTCGATCGGGGGAGCGACTGACAGGTCTTGGAGCAGGCAAAACCAGTACTGTCTCGGCCACGCTGGGGCGATCAGGATGATGTCCGCTCTGTCCCTCTTGATTTTCAAGAGGACACTGGGCAAGAGCGGGAGGGGGGGGAAACGCGTACAGGAGGCCCCCCGTCCATTCGATCAGGAACGCGTCGGAGACGGAGCCCAGCTCGTGACCCCTGAGCGAGCAAAACCTCGGGCACTTCGCGTTCCAGGCTGACGCGAACAGGTCCAGGTGGGGAACACCCCACTCGCGGAAGATCATGGCGACCACCTCCGGGTGAAGAGACCAGTCGTGCTGGGGAAGAAACGACCTGCTGAGGCGATCTGCCTCGTCGTTCCTGGCCCCCGGGAGGTGAGAGGCGGTTAAACAGAAGTTGCGTCTCACCGCCAGGTCCCAAAGTCGAAGCGCCTCCTGGCACAGTAGCGAGGAGTGCGCTCCCCCTTGCTTGTTGATGTAGTACATTGCAGTGGTATTGTCTGTCAACACCTGTACCATTCTCCCGAATAAAGCGTGGCGAAACACTTCGCAAGCCAGTCTGACTGCCCTCAGTTCCTTTACATTGATATGGAGGGCAGTCTCCCTCCGGGACCAGAGGCCCTGTGTGGTTAGGCCACCAGTGATATGGGCTCCCCACCCCAGGTCTGAGGCGTCCGTGATCAGAGTGATTGAGGGGGTGGGTGCCCGGAAGGGAATTCCCTTCAACACGATTTTGGGGTCCAGCCACCAGCCCAGTGACCCCAACACCGCAGGGGGAACTGTTACCACCCTGTTCAGGGAATGCCTGCTGGGCATGTACACTTTCTTTAACCAGCTCTGGAGGGGCCTGAGTCTGAGGCGGGCCAGCCCCACTACATAAGTGCAGGAGGCCATGTGGCCTAGCAGCTGTAGGCACTGCCTGGCTGTTGTCGTGGGACACCTCTGGAGTTGCGAAATTATCGCTGCCATGGCCTCGATCCTCGAGCGTGGGAGGGAGGCTTTGGCCCGCACTGAGTCCAGGCGAGCCCCTATGAACTCTATGTCCTGTACGGGATATAGTGTTGACTTCTGCTCGTTTATGAGCAGCCCCAGGGTATAGGAGGTGGTTTGGACGAGGGAGACCGCCTCGCACACCTGCAACTTGCCCCTTATCAGCCAATCGTCCAGGTATGGGAAGATTTGGACCCCCTTGCGCCTCAGGGAGGCCGCCACCACTGCCATACACTTCGTGAACACCCTGGGGGACGAGGCCAGGCCAAAGGGGAGGACCGTAAACTGGTAGTGGCCACCAGCTACCGTAAACCTTAGGAATTTCCTGTGGGCAGGAAGGATGGAGACGTGAAAGTACGCATCCTTCAGGTCGAGGGCGGCGAACCAATCCCCTGGGTTCAGTATAGGGATGATGGACGCTAGGGAGACCATGTGGAATTTGAGCTTTTTTATGAACCTGTTGAATTTGCACAGGTCCAGTATGGGTCTGAGGCCTCCTTTTGCCTTGGGGACGAGGAAATACCTGGAGTAGAATCCCCTCCCCACCTCGAGTGGTGGAACCACTTCTATGGCACCTTTGAGAAGGAGGGTGTGAACCTCCTGGCGGAGTACATGCTCGTGAGATGGGTCCATGAAAAGGGACGGGGGGGGGTAGTGGGGGGGGGTAGCCAGCAGCTGGAGGGCATAGCCCCAGCGGATGGTGCTGAGGACCCATTGGTCCGATGTTATCTCCCGCCACAGGCTGATGTAGGGTCTTAGCCTGTCCTGGAAAGGCAGGGGGTGGCCCAAGGAACGTAAAGGGGTACCACTCTTGGGCGCAATGTCAAAATTGTCTTTTGCCCTTGGGGCCCCGGGAGGGGCCTTTGAAGGAAGACGAGGGGGTCGCAGGTTGGTCGCGCCGTCCTGCGCCCCTGTTTCTGTCCCGACCCCTGGGAGGGGGGTAGGGTCTAGGCGGAGGCCTAGTCTGCTGCTGGTGCCACTGCGGCGGTTGATGCGGCTGTTGGCGTTCTTGCAGACTTGCCGCCTGGGGTGTGTAAAGGCCCAAGGAGCGTAGCGTCGTCCTTGAGTCTTTTAGGGTGTGCAGCTTCTCGTCCGTCCTCTCCGAGAAGAGGGCGGCTCCATTAAACGGCAGGTCTTGAATGGAGTGCTGCACCTCCTGGGACAGTTCAGTAGATTGCAGCCACGCTGCCCGCCGCATAGCGACAGCGGAGGCCATAGCCCTGCTGGCCGTGTCCGCAGCGTCAGAAGCAGTTTGTAAGGCCGCACTGGCTACTGTCACCCCTTCCTCCAGGACCATGGCAAAGTCGGCGGCCTGGTCTGGAGGCAGAGACTCCGAGAACCTTTTCAAGGAGTCCCATAAGTTTAGATTATATCTGCCCAGGAGAGCCTGATGGTTGGCTACCCTGAGCTGGAGCGCCCCTGTGGAGTAGACCTTCCTGCCAAAAAGGTCTAGTCTCCTGCCCTCTTTGTTTTTAGGGGAGGCGCTCTGTGCACCCTGCCTGTCTTTCTGGTTGGCAGCCTCTACCACCAAGGTGCCCGTGGCAGGGTGCGCGTATAAGTATTCGTGCCCCTCGGCTGGCACATACTTCTTCTTCTCGGCGCCCTTAGACGTGGGGGCGACCGAGGCAGGGGTCTGCCATACTGCCTTGGCTAGGCGTAGGACCCTTTCATGAATGGAGAGAGCAACTCTAGAAGGGCCTTGGGTCCCCACCCGTCCGAAGAGGGGGTCCACCTCTTCTTCTAGAACCTTGACCTGTAGTTCCAGGTTCGAGGCCACCCGTTTCAGGAGTTCTTGGTGGGCCTTAAAATCAATGAGTGGGGCCCCTTGGTCCCTTATGACCGCCTCATCAGGGGACGATGAGTACGAGGGGTGGTGGGGTCCTGTGGAGGGGCCCTCCCCGGGGTCCTCCTCCTGGGAGGAAAAGGATCGGTCACCCTCCTGCACCGAGGGTGCTTGTTGAGAGTGGGTGACCGAGGCAGGGGCCGGCATAGTTCCCTGCCCCATTTGAGCCGCCCATTGGGCCCACATTGGCCACTGCCAGGGCCCTTGGGTCCAGCTCAGAGGCAGCGCCGGTGCCGAGGGCAACGCCGGCGCTGCTGCAGGCGGTGTCGGTGCCGGCACCGCGGGAAGGGGTACCTGCGGCACCGGGGTCTGCGGTACCGGAGAAAACGGTGCCGGCTGCGTCGGTGCCGGCTGCGGTACTGGTGAGGGCTCTTGCTCCTGGCGGCGGGTCCGGGATCCCGAGCCAGGAGTGCGGGGAAGGCGACGGCGGTGCCGGGAAGAGACGCTCCGTGGCTCACTCGAGGAAGATTCGGAGGAGCGACGTCGTCTGCCTCGTCTGCGGGACGATCCCGAGGACGAGAACGAGCTGCGCCGGGGCAGGGAGGCCTTTCGCGGCCTCTTCCTCGGTGCCAGGGAACGGTGCCAAGCGTGCCGGCTCGGAGCCGGGATGGAGCTGGAGCCGGAGCTGAAGCGGCGGCGGGCGTCCTCCGACGACGAAGGGGGAGAGGAGCTTCCGGGCTCGGATCCTCGGCATCGGGCGATGGTGATGGTGGGCGGCTGGACGTCCGGTGCCGATGCCGCCCACCCTTCAGGGACACCCAACACGGGTTTGCCCCGGGACACAGACTCTGGGCCCCTCATGCGAGGGGGTGCCGGAGGCGTGGGCAAGGTCATCAAGACTCGTGCCGCCTCGAACGCCTCCGGTGTGGAGGGAGTCTGTACGATGGGTCCCTCGCTCACGCGAGTTGGGGAGACCTCTTTGGAAGGCGTTAGAACCTGTGCTGGGGTCGGCGGCCAGTCCAGGGGACGCACCTCCGTGCTCGACCCCGGCCGCTCCTGCGGTGCGGGGGAGCTCTCCACCAGCGGGCGGCGCTTCTTTTTCTTCCTCGGCACCGTGCTCCCCGGTGCCGGGGGTGCGCTCCGCACCGAGGCCACACTCGGTGCCATGGTGGACCGTGTGGGCTCGGACGCCGGGCTGAGCGCGGTCTCCATTAAGAATGCCTTCAGCCTCACTTCTCGGTCCTTTTGAGTCCGAGGCTTGAAGGACTTGCAAATTTTACATCGGTCTCGCCGATGTTGTTCCCCCAGACACCGTAGGCAACTGTCGTGGGAGTCGCTAGCTGGGAAAGCCTTCCCGCAGCCAGCGCATGGCTTGAAGCCGGACGCGCCGGGCATGGCCGCGGGCGTCTGAGCCCGAAGGCTCCCTAACTAAACTACAAAGACCTTTCTAACTGAAAACTAACTTAGTTCGAGGCGAACTACTAACTAAATACTCACTTTTTAAGGTGAAACAAAAACCTGAGAAGAGCAGGGTTAGTTCTCGACCGACCGTCACGGGCAGAAAGAAGGAACTGAAGAGGGGAGGGGCCGGCAGCGACGGTTGTGCCGCCGCATGGCTGCGACACTACAGGGTCGCTGGACCGGCCCCTGCAGGGACTGCTAGTAAAAGTTCTCCGATTGGCCGTGCACGAGGGCGTACACACACCTAAGTGGAATGCATATGAGCAACTACTCGAAGGAGAACGTAGACCTCTCTACTGGTACTGAGGTGGAACACATTCTATTGCCCACTCGCATAAAAGGGATTCCGCCTCCTGTTGAAGGATCAATTGATGGGAATGGTTCCCAAAGGGAGATCAGGAAGACATTTGTGAGGAGGGAAGGAAAGAAACTCTGAGTGTCCCTGATGGATAATCTCCAAGACCTAAGTATCTGTGGTGATCTCCCTCCAGCTGTGGTAGAAGAAAGTAAGATGGCCTCCAAAGATGGCAGGCTAGGAAGTAGGTGGCATTAGTGGTGATACACAAGCCACAACTGCAGTTCAGAAATGGCCCTTGACCTGAGGTTGGAGTAAGCGGAGGCTGTGTCAGCAGAGGGAGCTGAGAAATGGGACCCCTGAATCCTCTGTCATTTAGGCAGAGGCTCAGTTGGGCATTCATAATATGGAGCATGGCAACGGGGTGGTCATGGTCAAAAGAGCTGTCTCTACTGTTTCCTCCTGGTGGCTGGACTGTAAATCCCCATGGATCGCAGAGTGGATTTTGAGTCTTTTAGAGAGTGCAGGGATTAATTCGTCTCTTCATTAAAAAGGTTGAAGTCACTGAAGAAGAGGTCTTGGATGGCGTTTTGGATCTCTCTGGGAAAGCCTCAGGACTAAAGCCACGAGTCCCTTCTCATGACCAGTCCTGTGGCCAAACTTCTGTACACTATCTGCAGTACCTACCTACCTATCTGCCTGGAGAGCCAACTTTGCTACTAATCTCATATTTTGCTAATAAAGCTTAATAATTAGGTATACGAAATTGGAGAGCTGCAGAGGAGAAGCCTTTCTACCCAGGAGGTCCACTCTAAGCCTTTATGCTTCACGGTGGTATCTGATTGTGTGACCAAGCTCTTTCCATAGGCTCCTGTACCACCACCATGTTGGGACACGATGGGAAAAAAATCAGCTGCTTTGGCAGGAACAAAATAAAGGTTTTTAAACTCTTATTGGTATAGGAACACAAGATGTTGGTGTGTGCCAAACTGCTCCAGACAGTTCTAATATAGCCTTGTTAATTGGAAGGGCCACCCTGGTCAGTCCCTGTGGTTGCAAAATGTGCAAGAGATAGTGTTAAGGGTCATGAACCTCTTCTAATGGGATCTGTGGATTGATAAGAATCCTTTGCTCCAGCTCTTGATAATGATGGTGGCAATCCAATGAAGAAGGGAATGATGGCGTCATCCAGAGATGATGAGGAAGTCTATGTTGGAACTGTTGGTACTGGTCGAACCAGTTCTAGATCTTCCTTCTTATACACTGATAGAACCAGCTGATTAGAGAGCAAGGAGTAGTACTATTCCTGAGAGCGGTCTGGACATCTCCCATTGGGGTTTCAAAGGCCCCAATAAGGAGGGGTCCATCAGTCAAGGTGGCCCCCAAGGGCAATTGGTACCTGCTGTCCCATAGGGTCATATATCTGGAAGGATGGTAAGCATACCTTCTCAGCCATCTCTTTGGGACCAGGGAGGATTTCCCCTACTGGAACCAGGTGGGATGAACTATCCTATCCTATAACTACTAAGCTAAGATATAAAGCTATTTATAAACATTTCCCTTTACATGTTATGCACAGAGTGAAGGAAGACATGATTCTGACTCAGGATGTGGCAGTAAGAAGAAACTGGGGAGGAATCAACCAATCTTGCCTGTTATGCCCTCACTCAGGAGTACAAAGGAAGCTACCGTGTATGTGCAGGTCAATGGACACTGCTCTGAAGAATTTCCAGACTGGGGCACGATGCACATGTGTACCAAAATGTGGAATAAACATAGGGATCATCACTTGAAGAAGATGTTAACATTATCAGGGCACAATCAACATATGCCCCATCACTGGAAGCAGTGTGTGCAAATTTTCAACCTGTAATTTAAATGTCTTTCTTATACAATGATCTTCCTCATGCAACACAATCGTTTTCTTTTTAGCAATACTTGTAACCAAGTACTTTGTACTTCAGGAGAATTGTTGCTTCACAGTAAATTTTATTCTAATTCATAGTTTCAGAATTTACATCTATGTTAAATATAAAAAATCACTAGATATAATTCACAAATATACAACACATGCAGATACATTAACTATACTGATTTTGGTTCTTATCAAATATTTTTCCTCAAATTCAGATCTCCTCCAAGTACATACTAACCCTAAAAGTTTAAAAGGAATGGCTACAACAATATAAATATATTAACATTATTAAATATATTCATGCTCACCTGCTGTGATGTCATCATCAACAAGATCATGCTCTTCTTCCTGAACTTTGGCTTCTGACCCTGATGAATCTGGACTTGCACTACCAGTTTGAATAGCTTCTGCTGTCACTCCAGCTGAAACAAATTCAGTCACATAAAAAAAATGACTATTTTGTTTTTAGTTGATCTTTAATTGGAATTTATATTCACAAACAATCTTAATTTGCCCTACTAGGAATGTCAATGCTTTGAAATAAAATCTTTATAACTTTCTGTTCAGCCAATAAGAAAGTTTCTTCCCAATAAAATTTCAAATTTCCCTCTCTTTTATATCAATATATAGAAGCAGTTTAATATTCACATTCAAAGGCAAAATACACACACACACACCTTTAGCCTCCTTTAAAATGTATTAGTATCAGATTTTTTTCTAAATGTGACAAAATGGAACAAATTGTATATAATTTTCTAAAAAATAAATATACAAATAGTTCCTCCTAAAGAGAAATATTTAAGGCATTTATATATTTCATGTACATCTGCAATTCAACTATGAAAAGTATTGGACATGTACATGGATAATGAGAATAAACATAGAGATAAATCAGAAAAAGTTTAAAACTAGAATTTGGAAGGTGTACAGAATCTCATGCTTTAGAGCACAACTATTTCTGGCTAATATAGTTTCAAAGAAATATCTCTTATTGGCAAATTATTCAGTAATTGCCTACTTTAGGATTTTTTGGGAGGGATTTTTTTTAGACTAGCATCTGAAGACATTGACAAAGCAGGATACTGGACTAGACAGACAATGATCTGGTCTGATACAGCAATTCCTATGTCTTCTAATGAAATACAAAACAAGATCGTCCCAATTGTGCTATTTTCTTGTGTAAAAACATTTTACAATGAAAATGTCATTTTATGTAACCATTTAAAATACAACTATGCATATATATGCCCATCAAAACAAAGATAAAAACAAAAACAAAATTGTGTGTCAAAATATTCATACAGCTGTCATTGTAACAGTAGGAGGCACCAAGAAAGAATGAATTTTCAAATCTAAAGTACAGGAGAAAGTTCTCTAAGAGGTTGCACTTCAACTGAAAGAATGGAGTAATACAAGACGATAATGAAAAGACAGAAGATGGAACACACTATCAAATCAGTAAGTTACTAGTATCACTTCACTATACCTTCTAGTAACGCTCATGTGAAGACTACCTAAAGTAATAGCTTTACAACACAGTACATTACTAAAAGTTAAAATTCATAATTTTTCTTACCACTATCGCAACAACTACTGTACACCCAGTTTATAATCTGAACTCTGCTCCCCTAGGGATGCCAACATTCCAATGCTCCCTTTACCAGACTACCCACACCAAACAAGCTTTCAGAGCTCTCTCCTGAAAACACCCTTCATCATAAAAAACCCTTTCCCCGAAACGTTATTAGTTGCCAAGATTTAATGTGGTAGCCTGATGTGTTGTGAAGGGTTAGTCAGGTAAGTAGGTGCTGGAAGGCTGGCATTCCTAGTGGTACAAAATTAAGATTGTTTGATGTGCAGTAATTATGGTAGTCGCAAATATATGACTGAGTGGAAGATCAGAAGACATATTGGAAGCTCCACTTTTCGTTCCTGTGCTTTTGTGTAAAGTAACCTTAACTATTTCACACTAATGTTGGTGAACTTTCATATTTTAGAAAGTGTTTAATACCGTATGTCACATCTCCATGCAGATCTACACAATCCCTATTTCTTTCTTCACACCCATGATCCTCCCACAGGAATGCCCCCTGTGATGAATCATAAGGAGTTTCTCAGACAAAGGTGCTGGTTTTTTAACAGAACTGGAAGCGCTACTTGTTAATGGCTCTCTGCCAATCAGATTGCCCTTACCCCTGCAGCTTTGAAAGGCTAGGACAAAAAGCAAGGCTAGAACTGGAGAGATGCAATGATTGCATTCAGGGAAATGGAGATAGTATTGATAAATACATGTATTCAAAAGTCAGGAGTTGGTTTCCCCAAATCATAAAATGGACTTAAATATAATGAGATTTTAATAGAAAAAAAATCAATCTCCCTGCTCATTTCTGAGTCATTAAGGGGATGCTGCCCACACCCAATTTGTGAGTGATCCAAATTCCATTTCACATTCCAAATCCAATCATAAATGCAAAAAACTGAGCTTCTCCATTGGCTGCTGGGAAATGACTCTACTTGACTCTTAACCCTGTGGTGCAGGAGCTGCCATCCCCCTCGCCCATCACTATCCTATGTCCTCCCAAATCTTCTCTGCTGTCTCAGGCAGTCTTCCACTCTATTTGCATACTCCCTCTATGCTTCCATATTGTCTGTCTCTGTCTCCCCTCCATATTTGCCTTCCTTTTCCCCATTGTTTTACCCTACACATTCTGTGCACAGACATACCCATCTCATTTCCCCCCTCCTGCTCTCTTCTTGTATATTCACCTGCACCTAGCAGTGCCCCATGTTTCCTGACAGCATGGAGGAAGGCAACCATTTTCCTCAAAGAACAGTGTGATCTCCCCTGGCAATGGGAAAATGGATAGAGGTGGTCACCTTTACTAAAGGCAGTCCAAATTTCCTCCTACATAAGTTGAAGGGAAATGGCAACCAAATTAACTAAGAGCAGCATGAGGGTTCAGTCTGACTCAGAACAATGTAAGGAGGCAACTATTTTGCAAAGTCAATTATTCATGACTATTTCCAAAGATAGTGACTGTGTATGCCAGCCTCTGTTGAGAAATAAACTTGTAGCTTTCAGTTACAGGCAAAAACTGACCATTAACCTTAATATTCCTTTCTTACTTCCCATTATGCAATATCTACTCAAGATCAATTTTTGTGTAGATGCATATCGTTTCAATGATGCACATCTCCAACAAAAAACTAAAAAGCCCCATAGCTTTCAGTTAGAAACCTAGTGCAAACACTCCCTGTTAATAATCTATTACACAAAACTAAACAAAAACTACATAGAAATGTAGGAAACCATTTTCCCTCCCAGGAAGGTATGTCCTAATTTAAACCTCTCTGAGAAGGCAACTTTAACTATGGAGTCACAATCAAACCCTCTGTAATAGAGCAATCACACACGCCTATTGGACTGTTTAAATAATCATAATAACCTATGCACTGAACAAACAAAAACATGCATAAACACACATCCTG
Source organism: Mesoclemmys tuberculata (assembly GCA_007922155.1). Lineage (NCBI taxonomy): Eukaryota > Metazoa > Chordata > Testudines > Chelidae > Mesoclemmys > Mesoclemmys tuberculata. Next base: position 16,794,003 of record ML675629.1, on the reverse strand, counting down.
ACTCAACCAGAGAACACATCCGTTTTATTTATTTGCCTTTGCGCAATGAACAAGGAGCTTCATAAATTCTGTCTTCTGGGTGCAGCAACCTAGAATATGGTCCACTTGTTCCTAAGCACACTATGCAGAACCCACTTCCCTGCATTAGGATGTCAGCGGACACAACAAGCATACTTGATGTATCCCCCCAACACGTCTCTTATGATCCCAGGGCTAGGCAGTATCTGCAATTCTTCCATTTCTTTCCCCACCACAGGAAGAGGTAAGGTTTGAATGGTTGCTTAATCCTGAAAAATGCATTAGGAATCCTCCTCTTAGATGGAAGTTCCTCCTCATGTAAGGAATGGTCTCTGTGGGTATGTAACTGGATACGTTTTTAGAAGCTCAGGGTACAGCGGCCCCAAAAGTAACTTTTGATTTGATATCACTCTTAGGGAATGCTGGTTTTCATAAGTATTACAGCAACCACGGCTATCTGTGGGTCACCAAAAGGAGAGTGATTTTCCATTTGATATATGTGTTACAATTCCTAGGCTTAACAAGGCTAAATAGAAAGGACAACCTTAACAGAATGCACATCAGATAGACAATAAAATATTTTTTCCATGCAATGAAATCCAGTAATCAGGAACATGTATTCCTGTACTCCAGTGCTTTTTACATAATTGATGACCAAAAAAAAAAGACCCTAAAAAGCTGTCTTAAATATGAAAAGATCATAAAAACATGAATGCATGTTCAAAATAAGCCTAATACTCTTTAGAATACTAAATCGGATGGAAAACTTATTTTACTATGGGCAATTTCAATAATATGTGAGAAGACTGTATTAATCATAATATTAAATATATCTACCTAACCTAATAAATTCATTTTTATACGTTACTATTGCACAATGCAATCTTTTAGTTGTATTTTTCTGCTCTTATAACTCAAGTCTTTCAGAAGTTAAAGGATCAACCATATGTATGTTAATGCACACTAGGGAACTTTTAGTTCACTCCAGCAGGATCTCCATGGGCCAGTTAATGAGCAAAGGGTCAGTGTGCTTTTGAAATCACATCCTATATTGTGTGTTGTCATGCCCTAACTCCTTGGACCTGAGTCAAACTATCCTTACCATATCTTAGGTATCAGTTCCTTCTGAGCCACTAACACATCAGGGAGTTCAGTTCCTCTAGCAACTAGGGTCACTTGCTTGTTCCAACCCTTATTCCCAACTGATGTCAGCTCATTCAATATCCTCTGTCACTGTCTTCTACCACTTCTTCCTTAGCCTGTCTCACTTTCTCTTTCTTCCTTTGGGTACCGAATTCAATGCTTGCTTAGAATGTCTCCCATCTTCCATTAAGTGTACATTATCCCAACCACCTGAGCATTCTTTATTCGATGATATTTTCTAACATGTACTGCTTGATCTGCTCCCTTACTCTCATATTTGAAATTTTGTGTTTTCATGAAATGTGTAATATATTCCACAGTCAACTGTGATGGGCAGCCTCCAATCTCTTTTGTTAGCCACTACCAATGGCCAACTCTCTGCTCCATGCAATAGTGCCATCAGTACAACGGCATGGTATAATCTGACCTTTAATTTGGTGTGGAGATCTCTATTTGACCAGATGCTGTTCATCCTTCCAAAAGTGGTGTTTGCTTTTCCTAATCTAGTACGAACATCTTTATCACAGTCTCCTTCAAATGTTATCACATTTCTTAGACAGCCGAACTCTTCTGTCTGTTCAATTTCTTTTCCATCCACATACACCTTTGCCTCTGTTATCATTTCCTATCTTCAACCATCTTGATTTTCTCTGTATTTACTTTCAATCTAATTTTTGCTGCTTCCTATCCTCTCTCTGATGCAAGGGCAACCATTCTATTTCACGATGTACTCAATAAAGCAATGGTGTGTCACTAGTCTCTGCTTACCTATTTAAATGTTCATGACACCTTTTGTTGCCCACTTGATCACCCAGTCAATTGCTAATGCAAAGGGGATTGGCAATTACACACCCTTGTCTAACTCTCGCCACAACATTGAACCACTCAGTGTGGCCTGTATCTGATCTTCCTGCACATCTATATCCATCATAATAAAGAGTTTTCTATGTTGATCAGTTTGTCTGGTATCCAGTAGCTTCTAACAATATTCCACAGGGTCTCACTGTGTAGGCTACTAAATGTTTTCTTAAAGTTGATAAAGTTGATTAAGATGGGTTTTTGCCAAGCAGTAGCTTTTGGGTCATCTATTGAAGAGTGAATATCTGTTTATAATATCGTCTACCTGGACAGAATGCAGCCTGTTCTTTCCATAACATTCCACCCACTGGTTTCTTCATTCTATTCAGTATAAACAGTAACAAGTACTTTGCCCAGGACTGATAGAGTACTACATATCTCCAGTTCATATACTGAGTAAACCCCCCCCCCTTTTTTGGGGGGCAATGCCACAGTCATACCATCTTTCCAGTCTTCTGGCACTTGTTCTTTCACCCATATTTGTTACAGAGCCTTGTTAGTTGCTCAATCAGAATTTCACTTCCTGACTTTAGTACCTCTACTTGAATTCTGTCAAACTCAGGAGCTTCCTCATTTGAGGCCTTTGATGTTGGTATTGGTCCTTCTTCTATTTCTAACTTCACACTGGCATTTCTCTAGAACCTGTGCCATTAGCTCTGGAGAGTTTAATATGAAATGACTTTTTTCCCCCCCATTATCTGACTTGTTCTTCATTCATTTTCAACATCTGTCCATGAAAATCTCTGATGGTCATTCCCTATGACAGTCTGGTTCTTCCTGAGAGGTCATGTACTATTCTATACAGGTACTTGATGTCTCTTCTCTGAGCTCCTTGTAGGCCTCTCAGCCTTCTCCTGAAACAAGGCATTTCTATCTTCCCTTCATCTTTCTCTCTGTATCTTTAATCTGCATCTAGGAGTTCTGCCTGTGTCTTGCACTGTTCCTTTTTTGCTTTCGAAGTTTTCCATTCATCAGTCGCTGCCCATGTTCCAGATGTAATCCATGCGTCTTTCTTCCACCCTCTTCAGAGGCCTACTACTTCCTCTGCTGTCTCGACTATCATCTTCTTCCAGTTTGACCATCTGTCTTCCAGACTTTCAGCAGCCTAGTCCTATAAAACACTGGTTTGCTACGTGCAATCCGGAATCTGAGCTGTGTTTCTTCATCCTGTCATCTCTCTTGCTGTAACACTATTTTTATCTGTGTTAGTGATCTTTCTGAGTTTATCTTTTAGTGGCCCCATTGCAATTTAATGATCTGAGCCAACATCTGCTCCTCTGTTGACTCTGACATTCCTCAAAGATGCACATCTCTTATATATAATACACATGGCTCTATCTGGTTGAAAATCACATCGACTAGTGATCTCCATGTGAACTTGTGACTCCTCTTGCACTGGAGGAGATTGCCTCCTACGTCTAGGGTGTTTGTGCCACACAGATTCGAGAGCTATTCACCATTATTAGTTTGGCTGCCTTCCACTGCTGTGTCCATGACTCCCTCCAAGCCAGTACAGTTGCCTGTTTGTGCACTGAAGATACCTATCATCAGCGTAATATCATGGCTAGGCATGCCATCCAACATTTGTTGCACCTGTTTGTAGGATATATCCTTTTCACTGGCACCTGCAGAATCTGTTGGTGCACATACCTGGATAATTGTACCCTTGATGTCTTTGCAGCCCAGCTATTGCTAGTCTGTAACTCACTGGTTCCTAAAACTGCAGGGTCTTCACTGTCACGTTATTCAGCATAATTCCTACTCCTCTTTCATGCATTCCTCCTTCTAGCACTATCAGACTGCATCTTGCTGCTCCCGGCCCATCTTGACTCATTGATGCCAAATATGTTCAGATCATATTTTTTCATTTCTCATGTAACCTGTGCCTGCTTTCCTGTACTATACAAAGTATATACATTCCATGTGCCTATGTCTTGTTACAGGGATTCAATGTCTCGAGATCTCAGCTTCCTTTTGGCCTTCACTGAGATCTGTTATATTTGGATTTTGAGCTCCATCTGCATCTACCATCAAGTTCTGGTTTAGCCAGACTGTTTTTGTTACAGTAAGTTTTTACTTTCGTGATTGCAAACCTAGCTGAAGAACCTTCCCCTTTTCATTGGGTTTAGGAGTCAGCTATCTTTATGAATCAAAACTCCAATTAAAATCAATAGGAGTTTAACAGACTATAAGTATCAGGCTACAAACTATAAAAGATGTATATAATGTTAGAAATGTATTAATTTTAAATCACCAATTATTTATTTTCTTTTGCATGGATAATACAGATCATCATTCACATTCGAAGTAATTTAAAGAAAGTAATTTTTAAAATGTTTATTTCTTCAATTTCATATAGTTGCATCTTTCAAAAATGTTAATTAAAACACAACATAGGCAACAATTTGAGAGAGCTATATGTATACACACACAAATTTGGGATTTAACAATGTAAGCGTATGAGAATGTGTGCAGTTTATTTTCAGACAGAGGGTTTCAATTTATTAGAAGCAGATTTGTGCAGTGACTGACCAGCACTGCCCCACATTCCCTGCAATCCTTATGACAGACAGACTGCCTGCCTCACATTAATTCACTTCACACTATTTCTATCGATCCACAGCCGGTTCCCTAGTCTCTTTGCACACACTGCCTGTCTGGCTGCCTACATCCACATCAGCAGATATACACAAAGGCCACAAAAAGATAACCTTTTGCTTTCCATTAAAGACACAGTATCCATTTTTCTAGCTACAATATCATCAGAGATTTAAAATATAGTAGCTTCTCTGTTGCCTAGTGAACAAATCTACTTGGGCAGTTTGCCTATTGTATAGTTTGGGAAATGATCATTTCAACATTAAGAAAATGTATGTTGGCCAAAGGGAAAATGGGAACAGTGGGATAAAAGATATACTTATAGTATGCAATAAGAAAATCCCCCCAAAATGGAATTTAGTTTGAAGAACCCATATAATACTGAAGACTAAAACCAACTTTCAACATATCTTTGTCTTTAAACATAAATCAAGATAAACAGCATTTTCTAAAATCTATACTTAATCACAAAGCCCCTCTTCATGAAGAATACATTATAGACATTGGTGATTGCAACATCTCACGTGTCATTTTAAGAAATGAACACAAGGAATAGAAAATGAAGTTATTGAATGCCTTACAGCTGCACAGTCTTATCACAGTGCAGGGAAAAAATGAAGTGCAGTAAAGCTCAAGTATCTTCCCTACATTAAGAGCTGAAAAAAAATATCAATGTCCAAAATCACCTCCAATAATTTTAATTCATGATGTGCACTTTTACATACATTCCTGTTTGATTTGCAATCAGCAAGCAGAACACACTGATTTTGGGTCCAGAGGGCCCCAACAGAACACAGATTCATTGTACAGCCGACAATGTGTTGTGAAATTAAGTCTAATCTATCCTAACACTAATAATCTTATTGCAGGAGGAGCTGCAGAAGCAGCCTGAGCAAGTACCGATGCAATGATTGGGAGATGCAGGAGATAAAATGGGAGCCAGCCTGGATTACCTCTTTCCCATAACCCCTCCTCACAATCACCCCCAAAAACTGTGCAGGGAGACCCCTACTTTGGGGGAATTAGGACCCGGAGGCATCCTTCCTCCTCCTGCTTCTCCATCCTATGGCTTCAGAGGAAGAAACTGCAGGGAAGAGCCAACGAGAGACTGGAATCAGCAGCACCAGCTCAAGCAAGGACCCTGAAGTCTTCAGTGTATTTTTTCACACTTAACTGGACATTCTTTCTCCTCTGCTCATTTACTGTTTGTTCCAGCCCCCTCCCTGCCCCTTCTTTATGGTCTATTCCAGGGGTGGCCAAAATTACTGAGCCCCCAAGACCCCTCTCCCTGCTGGGCAGAACCCTGCCATGGGGCAGAAGCTCTAAGCTCCCCACCTCAGTCTGGTAGGCAGAGAATGGGGAGGGGAGGGGTGTGGAGGAGGGGGCCAGAGGTGGCTCTGTGAGCAACACTAACTGTAAAAGAGCCACATGCAGCTCATGAGCCACAGTTTGGCCTCCCCTCGTCTGTTCACTCAGCCTCACTCTACATCTGCCCACCTCCCCAAGCCCCTTCCTTTCAGTGCCCCTTCTTTATTCTTTAGTTTATCCCTCCCAACCAGCCCGCTCCTCCCCCCTGTCCAAAATTTTTTGAACTAATATGGCATTTGCTGACTGTAATGTTGCTCTGGTGTATCCTGTCCCTTTTCCCATCTTTTATCTCTTCTGTCCACTTAGATTGTAGATATCAACTATATACTGTGTCTGTACTGTATCTTGCACAGTGGGGCACCAATTTTGGTTGGTCCCTAGGCTCTACTGTAATAAACAATTAATAATAAATTTATTATACTCCTGAGTGTAAATTTAAGAATTCTAACTTTCAGATGAATCAGAAAGAGAGGTTTCTACAAAAAGAGAGGTTTGTTCCATACACTTCAATATGCTACAAAGAAAGTTATTTCTTTCCAGAAAAAGAAAGGTACCTAAAAGGTTTGCATTATTACTCATATTACCTGCTGTGTGAAGAAGTTGTATTGGTATGGAGAAAAAACCCACAGTGCTAAATGTATTCACTAAAGCTGGAAGGAAAATTCAACAAAAGGTTACCTAGTTTTTGGGATAAAACATAACAAATCCAATTTCAATATTTGGAATTTATTTAAAAAATAACCAGCATTTTTTTTCCAAAAGAAATCAGTTCTACAGGTAAGAATCCAAGGAAGTTCAAGCTGATGCCATTTTTTTTAATCTGTTGAATATTACTCTTGCTAGTGACAAGTACTTTATATTGCTATAAGATATGAATCTTGAATTATTACAGCTCTCTCTTTAAACTCCTATAAAGACACAGGCTTCTTTGCAATTTTTATTTCATTCATATCAACACCAGACTCCTTTGTTTGACAGCAACATATTGTTTAATAAAGTGGTTACCATAAAACTATTAATGACTATTACAGAAAACTACTTCAAATTATATTTGCTATTTTCACACCTATTTCTACTGTAAAATTAATATGCCCCTTTTAGGAAAAAATGTATTGTACACACACAGGAATAAAAGGCCTGCCTGCAGATCTTACCACTTTAAAGGGCTTCTGAGTGTATATACATACACAACTTAAGTTGGAATCTGGAGAGTGAGACTTAATGAAGGGGGAGAGTCATTGCTCATTTTTTATATCACTAGTTTTAAATGCATAACAAACAGAAAATGCCCTCTACTAATCCAGAGCTAGTTTCATAGATCACCAGTTACAAAAAAAAAATCTACATTTTAGAACAGGATATATTAAATGTAAATAATTTATTCCTCTATAAAGACCACAGTGAGTGAGGACGGAGATAATATATTCCTTATTATGCAAAATATGACTAACTACAAAAGATGGGAAGAATATTTCCACAACTGTTTGCTAATTTTCAACGTTAGTTGAAAAGCCAATGTTCAAACAGCTATTGCAGGGGAACGGAAAAGAAAAAAATCACCTATTGCAGACAAACAAAATAGGATCACTTCCTGTCATATCAGAACTCTGGTAAGGAGTATTGTAAGTATTAAATTTAATTCAAACTGTCATATCACACTTTCAGCTTCTGAATAAGAGACTAAGTTCTGAAGGCAGACAGAATCAGAGAATGACAGAGCAGAATCTGGAGATTCCCTGGAATCCTCTGATGATATCGTTCCAGCAACCACAAATGCACACTATCCAACAATGGTGGGTCAGAAGGGGGGAAAAAGTTTGAGTTATAAGCCCATCGGTAAGAGGCAGAAGCATACAGGCCTCAAGTCAGAAAGATTTCACATTGTGGAAGAGACTAAGAGGGTGGTGTCTGTCTGAGACACGCATGTAAATGCATATGCACCACTCCCATACTTCTCTTATTTTATAAAGTTTTTTATGAAGTTCAAGGACAAATGAATCATCGAAAATGAAGGGCCCAAGGATGACTGGTAGATAAAAAAATACCAGCAGATTGCTCAAAACAAAGGACTCAAAGGACCACAGAACCGCAAATTAAAATATACCAGAGCAGCTTAGTGGCTGAATCAACAAACATTTTAAGTGCTTTTTTGAATCCTGATTAAAATGCATTTTATTTAGAACAATTTGGCTCATATGTTATACAGTTTTCCTTCCAGTTTATTACCAAGAATATTTGCATGGAACAGGGTCTTTGTTTCTAAAACTCCTCATCTGGTCATGGTGTTTATTCTCTACCTAAGTCAAACCTCTCTCTGTGATATCACAGTTGGTTACGTGAGAAATGGAAGATATAGTAAATATGATACACACTCAAATGTTCCTAAGAGAATGATATAGAAATACTTGCATGGTATTCAACATTTCTTTAGCATGCCAGTGAAAAGAGCAAACCCATCATAACTAATAATGAAATTCCATAAATCAGTTATGCATTTTAACTGTCTGCAAGGGATGCCTTTATCTCTTCTACTTCCACAATAAATATTTATTCCAAACACTGATTTATTACTGTCAGGGTAGGCCTATAACTGCACATTTTTTTGGTTCCCATGTTAAGTAATCAGGCAACCAGTATAGGATATTATGCATATTTCTGGCTTTACTAATGAACTAGTGTTGCTGAAAAACAGAAAACATTCTTTTCCAGAAAACGCTGAAACAATCTATATTTAGCAGAACCCTATGCCCCACCTCAAGAATCTAGCAGGGTTTTATTTATTTATTTTCAAGATGAGCATGGTGGTGAAAACCATCTACTTCAAAAACATCATTAGCACCCTTTTATGTTTTGAAAGTTGTAATGTGGACAGATCTTGTGCGTTAATGCCTTCCAGATTGTTAAATATATAGCTGATTATTACTTCATTTACTTTAGACAGTTAATTAAATTAAAGAAAATATGAAATGTTGGCTAATGTAACTTCAATTTTCATAGCTAAGAAATATAACTAGTGTTTAAGACCCTGATACAGTATGATAGTTAAGCACATGCCCCATTTTAACCACATGTATGCTTAAAGTACCTTCCTGAATCAAGCCCTAACTGGAGATGCCAAACATGCAAATAGACCCACGCTTCAGAGCTCCACTGAACTAAAGACTTTCCACGTGGAGCAGACTGCAGGATTAAGGCATGCGCTGCTAGTTTTAATGCATCTAGGTACGCCAATGGCTTGCAGGAGAAAGATGGAGCTTTTGACATTGATTTCCATTCTGATGTGCAAAGCAGCCAACATCTTTTTCTGGGGAGGTGGGGGGGAAGAGAGATCTCCCAGAATAGTCAACAGTCCAGTGGTTAAGGCTATCACCATTCTCAGCACGTAGAAGAATCAGGTTCAAGTTGCTGGTTTAAGCAAAGATTTCAAACTGGGTCTCCCACAGCACAGATGAGTTCCCCAACTACTGGGCTACTAGCTAATATGGGATGAATCCTTCTTCCTCTCTTATTTTAATCAGAAACTCGTAGACCCAAAAAACCTTCCCCAAAAAAATTTAGTCAAAAACAAAATATGTTTCTGCAAAAAGTTTCCATTTCAACAATTTTTGACAAAATGTTTAGTGGAATGATTCCCAACCAGCTCTAATTGCCACTATTTTTTCCTTTCCTCTGATCCACCTTTCCACTGCCCAATAGATGGGACTGTTTTGCCTAAAGTAAAGCTTTCTTTTGGCAACAGAACCTGCCCCTTATTGAAAGAGTTTCCTGTTTAGGAAGTTCACAAATTTACATGGAAAGCAGATTCATCTTATACGTTTGGACATTTACTTCATGGAATTCTTAGAACAGTGAATTACAATGTCAAATCAATATTTTTGTTTCTTTTTCCTGAGTTATGCACACGTAATTTCACAAAAACACTGGAACAACTACCTTCAATTACACTGATGAATACCATTGGCTTTAGAAAACCTACAAGCCCATTGTTAAAATGCTACCCACATTATAGATATAACTTGACTTCATTCAGGCTGCATGGATATAACTTAGATCAAAGTTTGTCCCTCTGTATTGTATCTGTCTTTAAATTAAATAGGTAAATTATGTGGTCTTCTGGGGGAGACAACACAGGCTGTTGCATAATCTTTAGCTTAACATACTTTCTTTTAGTTTAAAAAGACAAACTGCTATTAAATTGCAGAAGAAATGCACTTTCATACAGTAAAAAGATTGCAATACATCTATAGAAGCATGCTGTTATTCGAGTACATTACACTGATTAAATCTCACAATTCATTTTAAAGACTATTCATATCAAACAAGTGATTTAGAGGGGGGAAATGTTGAATTAACTTAGGAAGCACTGATCACAACATAGAGCAGGGCTTTTAAAGAATTAACTTGTAAACAAACAAAAATAATGAAAAATAAGAAACAATATGACAGATCTAGAGAAATACTAACTAAAATAAATGTTCAAAGAGCAAAACATTTGGCAGATGAAGAATTGCAGAAGAGGAAACAGACAGATACAGATAACATGACTGTGTTTTATACCCAGTACCAAAACCCTTAGGGGCCTGTCAAATTATTATAGTACATCCAGATACAAATTGTTACATAGAAGCAAGAATCAAAAACCACAAGTTTTTACAGTATTTTGTAGTGTCACTGTAGAGTGATGTTAGTTAAAACATCGAACAATACAAAGACAAATTCCTACACTGTCACAACTCTAGAATAGAAAAGAAAAAATCTGGATAAAATAAAAATGAACATGGCAAAAGTGCTACTCAACATCTATTAAGATGTGGTACCAGTTAACACTACTCCATGCTCAAAGGTTACATTTTATTAATAAAAGCTCTGGTCACATGCCGTAAACCTAGAGTCTTGTGTTATGTTTTCAGTCTATGCTGTCTGGGGGTCAGGTGGGGAAGTTGGAGTTGCAGCTATGACTGTTTTAAACAAGTACATCAGTTAGCTAAGAAAAGCAGAGTGTTATATATTTTTGTTTTCCAGCTACTGTTACAGTTGAATGGGTTGGTATTTCACAGGCTGCAAGGAACTAGAGCCATCTTCCTCCTCCTCCCCCCCACCCCCGGGGTCAGTTTGGGTTCTTAAATTTATTAGACAAAAACTTTTTTTTCCTACAACTGTTTTACATTTCTATGTTTTTGGCTCTTATTGCAATGTACAGTAGAAATCAACTCTGCAAATGAGCAGTGAAATGCAACACTACTATACAGTTATTAATTAAAATGCAAAAATTAAGTGCCAAATCCTACAGTCTGTCACCTGACAATGTTTACGTTGATCCCCACTGTGTGCATGTTAAAATTCACTGTAAATGTACGGAGAATACTACTGATACATCAACAAATCACAATGGCTACAGAAGTATTACATGCAACAGCAACGTATGTGTCACTGTGACTCAAGAAAGTAGTCTAGTGGAAAACCAATAAATTACATGTAGTGAGATTCTCCTTTTCTCTTACATATAATTTGACAGAAATGTAACATTTAAATTTGTTATCTAAGAGTGAAATTCTGGGACCCACTTTTTCTAGAGGGGCTCCTCTTGCTGTGACCTGATGAGGAGGATGTGGATGTCAGATTTTCCTACTGTTTCTTGTTAGTTTTAGGTGTTCCTTGTAGGATATAGGGCTCTCTCCCTCATTCCCCAGTGTTGCATAATTGGCTAATTTGTAGCTTTCTTGGAGCCTTGCAGATGGTTCTCAAGTGCCAGATCTCTGGTGTACTATCCAGTTCTGCAAGGCAGGCAGGGTACCAATGAAGAAGCTTTTTCCAGCAGGATGTTTTCCCAGAACACCCAGATACCCCATCAGGAAGACCAGTAGCCCTTGATCCACAACCAATACTTTTATTCAAGTTCACCTGAATCTCAGGCATGGAGGACAGGCCTGGGTGACTACAGAAGATGGCAGGAACTGTGACATGCCAGATACTTAACACACCTTCCCCAATAGATCACAGATATCTTGAAGTGCGTTCCCTTCTCTTGTTCCTAGCAATGCAGGCTGACTCACTGCAATCTATTTATTATTTTATAAATGTGCCTCTTATTCTTAATTCTTTCATTCACTCCTTATACATAGGTTTGCTATGCCTCTAGACCCAATGTTCAAAGTGACAGTGTACTATCACTTACTGAAAAATGTTTAACATTATGTATTATTTATAATCCCATTCTTCACACATCCTAACTTTTTCCTTTTCAGACTGCACATTAAGCAGACAACTTAGTTGAGCAGTCCATAATGAAGTTCAGGTCTTTTGACTGGCTTCAGTTAACTGAATCCACTGAGGTGTAGGAATAGTTCAAATCATTCCTTCCAACAAGCATTACCTTGCATTTGTTAACACTGAATTTCATTTGACCAATTACTTTAGCATCTTTCGGTCTCTCTGAAGATCCTCAGGCCTCTGTATTTTAGATTAAACTAAATAATTATGTCTCATTTGAAAAGTTCTTTCATCTCACTTGGAACATTAATAAATGTATTAAACATTAGTAATGTAGAGATCCTTGGGACAGTTATTCCTATTATTTTTTGTCTCAACTATCCATAGCAGAACTTTACGTCACACCTATGACTTCACAATTCCCTTCATAGCCTCTTGCAGGTCATATCAAATGTTTTTGATAGTGAAAATCAATTATACTTCAGTATTCCTTCATCCACTATTTTGTGGACAGGATCAAAGAATTCTAGTAGACTGGCATTTCATTATTTTCTTTTACAGAAGCCATGCTGGTTTGGTCCTTCCACAGCATGTTTAACTAGGTGTTTTATAAAACACATGGTAATCATAGTTTCATTCAATTTAATTATTACTAAATAAGATTAGAGGTCTGAAGTTCTCAAGACCACTCCAGAACTTTTAAAGACAGGAATATCATTTGCTGTGCTATAGTCCTCTGGTATAGTAATGGATTTTAATAAGATTGCATATTATGGGTAGCATCTCAGAAACTTGTAGGGACTAGTTTCTAATAATCACTTTGTTCCAACACTTCTTTTTCTGATTTTCTCATTCTTATTACTGGGAAATTGTAGGTTTCTCCCAAACATTTCCTCTAGTGAAGACTGAATCGCATAAAAAATTTAGCTTACTTAGTGGCCTTACCCTCCTGAATTGCTTCTATTACTCCCGACAGTTCACTAGACATACTGATTCTGTCTTATAGGTTATAGTGTCCTTATAGAATCTCATGCTATATGTTTTTCAGTCATTGGCTATTTAATCTTCAGATTCCTTGTTAGGAACAAATCCTATAATGAGTTCTATGTGAAACAGAACGCTGAAGTCAGTGAAGCTCTGTATTGGTAAAATGATTCTGCTCAAGCAGAACTCATTGCAGGATCAGGTTCTCAGTCACCTTAGGCTGGGTCCACACTGGCAGCGGCAAATTCGCCACTGTTAGATCGATTGCTCTGGATCGACTGAGCGGTCTGTGTAGATCCGCTCAGTCAATCCAGCAAGCGACACAGGAAAACCACCCCGGTAAGTGCCGTACCACTGCGTGGAAGGGAACACTTTGACACAGCGCAGTGTAGACGGTGTGCAGAGCAGACGCCATGAAGTCGATGGGAGATACGCAAGTGATTAACGTCACTTGCGTATCTCCCATCAACTGCTGCCGACTCCCAAAGGTAAGTATAAACTGGACCTTTGTATTAATCTCATGTTTTGGCAGGCATCGTTTGTTAGTCAAAAAAACCCAAAAAACTATGCCTGCCAAAGAATAAGATTAATGCTAAAATGGAATAGATGGGTTTCAGCTGAGATAGATTTCCTTTTTTATTTTACATATACCATTTTGCTTGAATGTTCTCTAGTACCTTGCCATTTATCCATAAAAATTATTTTATTACCTTCCTGCTTCCTATGAAGTTCAGAGGTACCAACTATAGTTCATTTACAGTATTCTCAAGTAGTCAACTGGTTGGGTTTAAGAATTTCAAGTTTCTTACATTTACTACATTTAAATAGGCATTAGTTTTTAGATATTCAGTAATCTCATATTATGATTGCTGGGTCATTAGCCAAAAAACCTTACACTCTGCACATGTAAGGGCTGTGGCATGTTGTTAGTTTCTGTTCTAGAACAAACAAAACAAATATATTTTTAAAAAGCTTCCTAGACAGTTTTTCCATTTCAGAGACATGTTCCCGTATTCATGTGCAGTGTTTTGTAAAGCACTTTATTTCCATTAGCATTAAAAAACTCAGGTCTTCAGCAAATCAGCAAGAGACTAATGGCACAAATCAATAACAGATTCTTCAGAGCAACTAATATTAGGTCATTTATTATATACAGTGCTTGCTAGCATGACTAGAGCTAAAGGTCTGTCAGTGATTATGTAATGAGCCCCTTCTTTTAGGGAGCCCCAAATTTGCTGTGGCTTGAAGCTTAACCGAGTTTCACAGCATAGTGACAGTTTTTTCCTGAACTTGATTTAATTACAGTTGTTTCTTAAGTTACAGAAACAATTACAAAAAAAATTTTTTTAACTAAATGAAAATAATTTAATAATGGATTTAAGTAGTTGACCTTAATAGGAACCATACATATTATTATTAGTGCTTTTGAGAGTACTGAGAGAAGAAAACTGATCGCAGGTTTAAAAAAAAAACTGTACATCATGTATGATCATTTATTTTTAGAGCTTTTAGCCACAACTTTTATCCTGTAGGGCAGACCCGCTTGTTGAAGTAGCTGGTCCTTCTTCAGGCTCACTACTTTCACCTCTACTCAAATGCATCTAAATCATCACTGTCCTTAGGATAGCGTTTGTGTCAGGTATTTCAAAAAGTGTTGGATTTTCTTTTTTAAAGGAGTGATGGAGGTGATGGGTTTTACACAATGTACCTTCTGCAATAATTAGGCACAATCAGGAGAATTAAGGAAAGCATGAGAAGTCTCACTCTGAAATTCCTTGCTTTAATATACAGATTTAATATAGTAAAAACGAGAGTCCTGTAGCACTTTAAAGACTAACAAATTTTATTTCTGTAGGCATGAGCTTTCGTGGGATGTAACCCACTTCGTCAGATGCAATGTACAGAAATCAAATAGAGGGTGTCATGCGGACTGGACTGGGGGGAGAGGGCATTTGTGTTATTTGACATTAATATGTCAATATCATAACAATTCATGTAAGACATGCCATGTTAGGTACTGTTAGAAAAGTTACAATGTGCTGAGTAAGATGATGATGTTTATGTTCATGTGTTATATCTGTAAGGGAAGTTATGGATATCTTTGATATACCTGTATTTCAAACTGTGCTGTAGAAGACACACCCCAGACAGAGAGGCAGCAGGACAATAGCCTGCTTATTGGCCCATCAAGACCTTTACAGAAGCAAAAGGCACAGGAACCTGAAGAGTTACCAGGATTGGCCCATGTTACTTTGGACTCCATTTTGGTTCCTGTAAGGTTCCACAAGCCACATGGCCAGTGACAGAGGGTATACAAGATCAAGCCACAGAAACCATTTTGTCTTTGTTCCTATCCAGCTGCAGACACACCTCTGGATTAATACATTTTGCAACTGAACTGAAGGATTTAGACACATCCAGGTACTGGATGTGTACCAGAGGGACTATATAAGCCTGCAACTCCACAATTCTTCTAGAAACCTGATGTATATGGACTTTCAAATCATTTGTATGTAACTGATTATTTTAATCCTCTGACACTTCTCTTATTGTTTGTTTTTCTTTTATTAATAAACCTTTAGTTTTAGTTATTAAAGGATTGGCTGGCAGAGTGCTATTTTGGGTAAGATCCAAACCTATAGTGAACTGGTACTATGGCTTGTCCTTTGGGATCAGAGGGAATCTTTTGAGTAAAGAGCATAGAGTTTAAATGACTGGTCTCTTTACTGGACCTGATGGCAGTTTGGGAGTCAGAGACTGAAATGCAGTAAAGGGGGCTCTGAGTATTTGCACAGTGGCTTCTTGATAACCAGTGTGGGGGAATCAGAAGTACTGTTTGAGGCTGGTTGAGAAGTCTGACTTTAGTGTCATCCACCAGTGCTGGGAGAATTTGCTCTCCTTTTACAGCCTGCCCTGACCCTGGCATTATTAGTGGGCTGCCCAGGGCATGGATGGGTCACAGAGGGTACACATCCACATCCACATCCACATCCACATCCACATCCACATCCACATCCACATCCACATCCACATCCACATCCACATCCACATCCACATCCACATCCACATCCA
>ML675629.1:16763991-16777742 GCA_007922155.1 Mesoclemmys tuberculata | reverse complement strand
ATCCACATCCACATCCACATCCACATCCACATCCACATCCACATCCAGGGATAAGAAACAACAATAGGGAGGGGAGGTTAGCAAAATCCATTCAGTTAGAGTAGATGAGGCCTATTCACAACCCTGGATTAGAAGGTGAGAATGTCTGAACAGTGACAATTACTTTTTGTAATGAGATAACCATTCCAAGTCCCTATTCAGACCCAGTTTGATAGTGTCAAATTTGCAGACGAGTTTCAGCTGTGCAGTTTCTCTTTGAAGTCTGTTTTTGAAATTTTTTTGTAGCAGTATGGCACCTACATGGGCCCACAAATATGCCAACATTTTTATGGCCAACCTAGAACACCGCTTCCTCACAACTCACCCCCAAGCACCTCTCCCTTTACCTACATTACACTGATGACATTTTCATCATCTGGACCCACAGGAAAGACTCCCTCGAAGAATTCCACCAGGATTTCAATAACTTTCACCCCACCATCAACCTCAGCCTGGACCAGTCCACACAAGAAACCCACTTCCTGGACACTACAATAGAAATAAAGGATGGTCACATTAATACCACTATATACCCATAACCAACTGACCGCAATACATATCTTCATGCCTCCAGCTTCCACCTTGGATACAGTACACAATCCATTGTCTACAGCCAAGCCCTAAGATACAACCGGATTTGCCCCGATCCCTTAGACAGAGAGAGACACCTACAGGATCTCCATTATACATTCTTAAAACTACAGTGCCCACCTGGAGAAGTGAAGAAACAAACTGACAGAGCCAGACGAGTACCCAGAAGTCACCTACTACAGGACAGACCTAACAAAGAAAACAACAAACTGGTCATCACCTACAGGCCCGAACTAAAATCTCTCCAACACATTAAGGATCTACAACCTATTCTATCAGATTATCCCTCACTCGCTCAAGTCGTGGGAGGCAGACCTATCCTTGCTTACAGACAGCCCCCCAACCTGAATCAAATACTCACTAGCAATCGTACACCATACAACAAGAACACTAACCCAGAAAGCTATCCCTGCAACAAACCCCGTTGCCAACTCTGCCCACACATCGACTCTAGTGACACCATCACAGGTCCTAAGCACATCAGCCACACCATAAGAAGCTCATTGACCTGCACATCTACTAATGTAATATATGCCATCATGTGCCAGCAATGCCCCACTGCCATGTACATTGGCGAAACTGGACTGTCACTACGCAAAAGAATAAATGGACACAAATCAGACATTAAAAAATAGTAACATTCATAAACCAGTCTGAGGGCACTTCATTCTCCCAGGACACTCTGTAGTTGACTTGAAAGTTGCCATACTGCTACAAAAAAAATAAATTCAAAAACAGACTTCAAAGAGAAACTGCAGAGCTGGAACTTATATGCAAATTTGACACTATCAAACTGGGTCTGAATAGGGACTTGGAATGGTTCTCTCATTACAAGAAGTAATTGTCACTGTTCAGACAGACAGTCTCATCTTCTAATCCAGAGTTGTGAATAGGCCTTATCTACTCTAACTGAATAGAATTTGCTAACACCTCCCCTCCCCATTCTCGTTTCTTACACCTGGATGCGCGCGTGCGCACGCACGCACGCACACACGCCTCCCCCCCATTTGATTTCTATTCATTGCATCTGACTGAAGTGGGTTACAACCCACAAAAGCTCATGCCTGCAGAAACAAATTTGTTAGTCTTTAAAGTGCTACAGGACTCTCATTGTTTTTACTGTATACAGACTAACACGGCTACCCCTTTGGAGATTAAATATATCATTTAGTTTTTACTTCTGTGCATATATAAGGGGAAATGTATTTATACGTACCTGAAAATTTCCTTTCTTCAGTTAACAAGTTCCACAGATCCATTACAATGGATCTTCAGCCTGGATTTGCAGCTCTGGGGCAAAACCCAATCTGTCAGTCCCAGGCATTGTCCTGAAGTTCCCGCCATCTAAGACAACTGCCACAACCAGGACCATTCAATTTTACTGTTCTAAATTACAGATTTGGGTTAAATATATTTGGATGAAGAGGCATAATTTCTCCTACTGCAGAGCACTGGAAATTCCCCATAATAAAAGTAAGCCCAAATCTCTACATGTCAACTTCCGTTTCTATTTTGGATAATCCACTTTTCTCCAACATGAGCCAGATCTGTGGAACTCATTACTCAAAATGAAATTTTCAGATAAGCACAGATCAAATTTTCCTATTCTTCATTGTGCTTCATCCCAGATCCATTACAATAGGATTTTCAAAGCAGTCTGTCTCCTTTAAATATAGACATCCAAAACTAGGTATATTTTATTTCTTCCCACCTCCCCTTAGACACTAAGATGCAGAGAAGAATTCTGCCAAAAAAATGGCATTTGCTGAAGACTGGGTGACCAATATGTATTATTCGGTGAATTTATGTACTGATAGCCAGATACTTAGCAGATCTCACATGACTTCTCTGCTGTAAGATTCCAGTCCTTAGAAGAAAGGACATTTTGATATTTAAAAGAAAGAAGAATAATTCTTTAAATTTACTTTGGGAATTAAGTTGCCAGGACTACTTACCAGAATTAAAAGTACAGTATTGGGTCTCATTTGAGAAACTGCCATACTTACTCATCTGAATACAGATAGTAGCTATTGGGAGGTCTAGTTTAATGGATAAGAAGAATTGAAACAGTCCAACCTCCGCATGTTCTAAAGGAGCAAAACGAGGTGCCACAGTCGTGCTTTACAACCTTGTGGGGCTGGAATAAGAGTTGTTGTCCTACAGAAGCATTTAACTTTGGGATGTGTACAAAACTTCCATTTCTTAAAAAAATGGTTACTAACCTTTCGTAACTGTTGCTCTTCAAGATGTGGTGTTCATGTCCATTCCATGCTAGGTGTGTACGCACTGTGAATTGCCAGAGATTTTTCCCTCAGAGGTAACCCTCAGATCAGCTCTAGAATTCTCTGGAGCCATACATTTATGCCGCCATATAAGGAATGCCACCAGCACTGCATCCTCTCAGTTTCTTCTTGCTGGTAAACTCCGACAGCGGGTAGGTGGGCAGGTCATGGAATGGACATAAGGAACACACCTTGAAGAACATCACTTATGAAAGATTAGTAACCGTTTCTTATTCAAGTGCTTGCTCATGTCCATTCCATGCTCAGTGTCTCTCAAGCAGTACCCCACGAGGTTGGCTCGGAGTTTATGGGCATGCTGACTGCAACATTGTTTTTCTGAAACTGGCATCATCGTGGGCCTGTTGGGTGATGGCATATATGCGAGGGAGAAGGTATGCACCAATGACCACGTTGCGGCTCTGCAGATATCTTGGATTGGGACCTGTGTAAGGAACACTGATGATGATGCCTGACTTCTCGAGGACTGACTGGTTAAGATGGTCAGAGATGGGACACTGACCTGCTCATAGCAAGCCTGGATGTAGACGGTTACCCAGGATGAGATTCTCTCGGCTGACGTAAAATAGCCCTCTCATCCTTTCCACTATTGCTACAAAGAGTTGCGTGGACTTGCAAAAGGGTTAGTCCTCAATATAAAAGGCAAGGGCATGCCTAATGTCCAGTGAGTAAAGCCATGATTCCTCAGAGTTCTTGTGAGGTTATGGGAGGAAGACTGGCAGGAAAATGATCCGGCTGTTATGGAATTGTGACACCATCTTTAGCAAAAAGGCTGGGTTCAGGCACACTTGGATGTTGTCCTTGAAGAACACTATGAAGGGTGACGCTGACATAAGGGCTTTGATCTCAGAGACCCTTCTAGCTGAAGTGATTGCAACCAGGAAGGTGACCTTCCAAGAGAGAGTAGCAGGGAGCATGATGTTAACGGCTCAAAGGGGAGACCCCGTGAGCTTCGACAGAATGAGGTTTAGTCCCATGGGGGAACTGGTTCATGGACCCGAGGATAGAACCTTTCCAGGCCCTTGAGAAACCCAGCTGTCATTTCTTGGGAGAACATTGACCTACTGTTCACTGTAGGGTGGGAGAATGAGATGGCTGCCAAATGCACTTTAATAGATGAGAGGGCCAGACTTTGGTGCTTTAGGTGGAACAAGTAGTCCAAGGTAGATTGAAGAGAAGCTCAAGATGTTGAAAGACCACATTCAGAAGTCTAACAAGAGAAATGCTTCCACTTTGTTAAGTAGGTAGTCCTGCTGGAGGGCTTTCTACTGTCTAACGAGATCTGCCGAACCTGTTCAAAGCAGGCCTTTTCGTCAGGATTCAGCCATGCTGCATCCATGCAGTTAGGTGCAAGGAGACGAGGTTCAGATGAAGCAACTGGCCATGGTCTTCTGAAACGAGGTCCAAACAGAGTAGGAGCAAGAGTGGAATTGCCAAGAAAAGATCCAGGAGCGTGCTGAACCAAATGCTGGCATGACCACACCAGGGCTATCAGAATAACTCTTGCCTTGTCCCATCTGATTTTTAGGAGGACCCTGTGAACCAAGGATATCAGAAGAAGGGCGTAAAGTAGCTGGTCTGTCCAAAATAGCAGGCAGGCATCAGAGAGGGAGCTTGGGCTATGTCCGCACACTAGACAAAACTGCTGGCACTGCCAGTTCTGCCTGATAGCAAACAGGTCCACTGACGGAGGCACCCACCTTCAGAAGATGAATGTGGTTACCTCTGGTTTAAGGGATCACCCGTGATGAGAGGAGAAGGACCTGCTGAGGTGATCTGCCGAGGTGATCTGCCACTATGTTCCAAGCTCCCAGGAGATGTGATGCCTTGAGATGAATAGAGTGATCCATACAGAAGTCCCACAGACAGATGGCCACCTGCACAAGGCTGAAGTTCAAGTCCCTCTCTGATTGTTGTTGTAAACCATGGCCACCATACTGTCTGTCAAGGCTTGCACCAGCTCTCATGAGATCTGGGGAAGGATCATTTAGCATGCTAGGCATACCACCCTGAGCTCCCTGACATTTATGTGCAGGGAAAGTTCTTCTTGGGAGAGACGCCCTGAATCTTGTTGAGGTGGGCTCCACACCCTAGGTTGATGCATCTGAGATTAAGACTACCAATGGTTCAGGGGTAACAAAGGGCACCCTTAGCATTACCCATCTCGGAACTTTCCACCAGTTCAGGGAGGTGAGGACCAGAGGAAGCGCCATGAGCAGTGAGTCTAGGTGATGTCTGCTTGATAAGTATACTGATGCTAGCCACATCTGGAGAGGCCTGAAGTGCAGCCTTGCATGCTGAGATACGTAAGTACAAGCCGCCATGTGCCCCAGCAGCTTCAGGCAAACCCAAACTGTGATTGGGTGGACCATCATCTGGGATATCAAGTCTGATGTGGTCTGGAATCAGGCCTCCGGCAGGAAGGCTCTGGGCTTGCATCGACTTCAGCACAGCCCCAATAAATTCTACTCCATTGACCGGAACCATATTTGATTGCTGCTCACTTATAAGCAGGCCCAGAACTCTGAAAGTGGCTGAGACCATCCTGATCCTGTTCTGTACTTGAATCTGTGACTGACCTTTAATCAGCCAAACGAGGTAGGGGTAAACCCATATGCCTTTGCCACCTGAGGAAGGCTGCTATGACCACTATAAAGCTTTGTAAAAAACAGGGAGCGGGAGGGCTGTTAACAGGCCAAAAGGAAGGGTGATGAATTGGTAGTGACGTTGACCACTATAAACCTGAGAAATCTTCTATGGCCATGAAAGAAATGTGAAAATATACATCCTTTAAGTCAAGGGTGGCAACCCAGTCTCCTGGATCCAGGGAGAGAATGACAGGCCAGGAAGATCCTGCAGAACCTCAGTTTCTTGAGATATCAGATCCAGAATGGACTTGAGGCCCGCTTTGGCCTTTGGGATTAGGAAACACCCAGAGCAAAACCTCTTCCTTCTTAAGTCTTGCGGAATTTCTTCCACAGCCTCCATATGTAGGAGGAATTGTACCTCCTGTACAAGGAGTTGCTTGTGAAAAGGGCCCCTCAAAAGGGATGGAGATTGGGGGTGGGATAGAGTGGTGGATAAAACTGAAGGGTATATCTGACTGTAACTGTACTCCAATGTGATGGTATGAATGACCAGGCTGAGCTTAAAAGCGAAAGAGTTCAAATATAAAAGGGGGATATATCTGAAACTATGACTAGTACAGCACCATCAGGCACACCTTCTAAAGGCCTGCTTGGTACCAACAGAGTATCTCTGAGACCCCGACTGGGAGGCTGAGGTAGATGGGAGCGGCAGGCACCACTTATAACTTCTCCCTTTTCTTTGATAGGGAACCTGCCTCTGAGACGCCGAGAACCAAGGAGGTTGCTGGGGCCTGAAGTGCTTCCTGGAACAAGATGGTGCATAAAGGCCTAAGGACTGTAGAGTGGCCCTCGAGTCCTTCAGGCTTTAACTCTCATATCCATCTGCTCCAAGAAAAATGAGGTGCCTTCGTAGGAGAGGTCCTGGATGGACTTTTGGACCTTGTGAGAAAGGACTGGTGACCACAGAGGCCGTTGTCCTGGCTGCTGAGTCAGTAACATCCAGAACTGCCTAGATAGAGGTCCTGGCCCCATTCTTACACTCTCCCAAGAGGGCAGTGAACTCCTGCCTCAAATTTTGGGACAGAGAGTCTTTGACTTTACTTAGGGAGTCCCACAGATTAAAATGGTATCTCTCCAGCAACATTTGCTGATTGGAGATATGTAGCTGAAGGCTACCCATTGAATAAACCTTTTTTCCAATAAGGTATAGTCTTTTAGTGTCTTTTTGCTTAGGGATAGTGCTGGATTGGCCCTGTTTGTTCCTTTTGTTAGCTGCAGACACCATCAGGGACCCTGGAGAGAAAGGGGGTAAGTACAGGTATTTGAACCAGCTTCCTGGTACATAATATACTTCTCTGCCCTCTGAGGTGCGGGGCGGAGAAGAAGTTTGCCACAGGATCTTGACTCGCTCCATCATTGATGGGTAGGCCTTCCCTGGAAGGAGCTGCTGCAGCCAGATATCAATAAGGCTGTGTGAAGTTTCTTTGGGATCCTCAGTTGCCAGGCCCAGGTTCACCATGACCCACTTCAGAAGATCCTGATGGGCCCTGAAATCATCCTGCGGAAGCAGGCTGCTAGGACCAGTGACCGGTTCCTCTGGGGAGGAGGAGAAGGCAGCTTGCACTGGAGAAGCAGCTCCTTCCACTTTCTCAACTACGTCCATCGGAGTAGTCTCCTAGATATTTGTACCAAGGTCGGTGCCAGAGGTGGGGTACCATGCAAAGTGGAAAGGAGCAGTAGTCACCTCTAGGAGATCACCGAGTAGGAGGATGGGAGATAGGACCCAGTACCCAGGGATCCAGTAAGGCCACTGCATGAGCCAGTGACCCACTGGCCAGGGGACTGATACCAAAGTCTGGTGGCGCATAAGCTGATTATCAGTGTAGAGCTTTAGGTGGCACATAAGGTTCCACTTCAGACTTTGAAGATTAGTCTTCTCTCAGTGACCATACTAGGGAGGTACCCACTTCCACCTCTATACAGTGCCGGGGATCCAGGGACTAGTCACACACCAGTGATCAGGACACTGGGATGAGAGAAGGCTTGCCCCTTGAGGGTGCCGGGGGGGCCCAGCGCTGGGAAGGCACCTAATGCTCCTAGTTCTCTCCTGCTTCCAGGCACCGGAGCTGGCAGATGTAGAGAGAAAGCAAGTCCCTAGCTGCCTGGAGAGCCTCTGTGGTTGAAGACACTGACAGACCATTGGCGCCGTGGTGGCTATCTGGTGTTGGTTGAGGGAGGACGGGGGGGTCTCACACTAGACTCAATGCCCTAGTCAGAGTCGACAGTGCCGACACATGTCTGGAAGCAGAGGAATGGCTCAGAATGGGTCTCATTGTTTCACTGCCTTCACTCCACTTATCTCTCTTCTTCATCAGCGAGCGGCCCCTGTCGATGCGCTGCTTCTTGTGCTTCTTCCTCAACACTGGACATGGTGAAGTGCTGGTTGCTAGGGGAGCACTTTGCACTGACATCGAAGTACTCAGTGCAGAGTCGGGGTGGCTCTGCTCTTCGGCTGGTCTGACAGCAGCTTCCATGAGGAAAATCTTTAGTCTGATGTCTCAATCCTTTTTAGTGTGGGCGCTAAAGTCTCAAGAGATTTGGCAGTTGTCCTTCATGTGAGTTTCCCTCAACCACTGTAAGCAGCTGTAGGGGCAAGTTACTCATGGGCATAGGTTCGCCAAAGCAGGCACAAAGCTTGAAGCCTGGGGACTGGGGCATGCCTGACCCCTGGGGCGAAAAGTCCCTCAATGATAGGAACTATCTACATACACTAACTATATACATTAACACTACTTTGCAAACTATATACATTTCTATTAAACTGTGAATGAAGATAAGAGCCCAAAAACCACTGGGAAGAAGCCCTGCAGAGCAAGAAGGGTCATTACACCAACCGTCACAGGCAGCAAGAAGGAACTGAGAGGGTGTAGGACTGGCACATAAGCACTTGGTAGAGCTGACCTGATGGAGACCACTGAAGGAAAAAACTCCAGCAACGGTGCACACCCCTAACTCAGAAGGGACATGAGCAAGCACTCAAAGAAGAACATGCTGATAACACTGAATACTAGCTAAATATGAGTCAACAGTGTAATACTGATGTAAAAAAACCAAACATTCAGAATTAGCACGAGTGTTGTAAGCAAGCAATTAGAAGTAATTCTTCCACTCTACTCCATGCTGATCAGGCCTCCACTGGAGCATTGTGTCCAGCTCTAGGCGCCACATTGCAGGAAAGAGGTGGACAAAGTGGAGAAAGTCCAGAGAAGAGCAACAAAAATGATTAAAGTTCTAAAAAATATGACCTATGAGGGAAGATTGAAAACACTGGGTTTGTATTGTCTTAAGAAAAGAAGAGTGAGGGGGACATGATAATGGTTTTCAAGTATATAAAAGGTTGTTACAAGGAGGAGGGAGAAAAATCGTTTTCCTTAACTCCTGAGGATAGGAAAAGCAGTAATGGGCTTAAATTGCAACAAGGGTGGTTTTGGTCGGACATTAGGAAAAACTTTGTAACTGTCAGGGTAGTTAAGCACTGGAATGAATTGTCTAGGGAAATTGTGGAATTTCCATCATTGGAGATTTTTAAGAGCAAATTAGACAAACACATCTCAGGTGCTAGATTAATGCTTTGTCCTGCCACGAGTGCAGGGACTGGACTAGATGACCTCTCAAGGTCCCTTCCAATCTTATGATTCTATGGTTGCACAACAGAAGCTTGACATTTTTGCTCGGATATTATAAATTCAAACTAAGAACCTGCTGGAGGAACTCAAGGCTGTATTTCATTTGTTTGACATGATAGTTTAAGTACAGACTTTGCACTGGTCAGTAGAGTAAGTGCTATTTGTTTAGTTGTTTTTAAGAGCCCATGAGAGCAACAGTTACTTCAAACGGAGAACCTGTTCTGAAACTGTCTACTTCTGGATTCAGGATTGGTTTTTTGTTTTTGCAAAAACAGGTCTTCTCTATGAAAAGCTATGAGAAGGACCAATATAGGCAAATCACATTCAAGAACCATAACTTCTTCATCCCAAAAGACATAAAAAGTATCACTGCCTCTCTCTCCTTTCTATATTTATATGGTCCATTGTAGTAGTTAAAAAGTTGGAAAGGTATGTAATAGACATGTTGCCCAGCTTTGTGAAAGATCATTCACAGCCTCCTCTCCTGGGTTCTAATATATGAGAGACCACAGAGCACTTCACTGCTATTACCAGATGAAAAGTGGTCAGTCTCCAAATTCATTTACAAGTGAGAATATTTATGGGTCCAGATTCCACTCTGATTAATTCAACTATTCAATCCATGTAAACCTAAGTGTTCATCTCTTCTTGGAGGGGGAGTGCACACACACAGAAACTTTTCTCCACCCACAACAGGATACATTAATTTTTTGCTGTGTGGTAGGGCAGATTAGGTTCTTCCTAGTTTATTCATGAAAACCCCAGCAGACAGGTTGTCACTAACAGAACAAGTCTCTTTTATCCACAGAAGGAACAAAGCACCAAGAACTCGGTGAATCACTGTGTTCCAGCGAGGTCCAATTTAGGGCTGGAAGGAACCCTGAGAAGTCATCAAATCCAGACCCCTGAATCAAGGCAGGATCAAGTAAACATAGACCATCCCTAATGGGTGTTTGTCCAACCTGTTTATAAAATCCCAGGGATGAGGATTCTACACCTACCTTGGCAGCCTATTCAAGAGCTTAACTATGCTTATAGTTAGAATGATTTTTCCTGATATCTTACCTAAATCCCCGTTGCATATTCGAACATATTTGAAGACTTATCAGGTCCCACCTCACTACTGGTTTGGGTTTTTTTGTTTGTCTGTTTTTAAACCTATCATCATTTTTGTTGTTTTCCCCTGGATGTTCTCCAGTTTGTTCAAATCTTTCCTAAAGTCTGACACCCAGGATTGGACACAACACGCCAGCTGAGGCCTCACCAGTGCTGAATAGAGCAAGACAATTACCCCTCATGTCTTACATGCAACTCTCCTGTTAATGCACGCTAGAATGATATTAGCCTGTCTCACAACTGCATCACATTGTTGACTCATAATTGTGAACCACTATAACCCCAGGATTCTGTACCCTCTAGCCAGTTATTCCCCCATTTTGAAGCTGTACACTGATTTTTCCTTCCTCAGCAGTACTTCGCACTTGTCTCTATTGAAATTCACCTTGCTGATTTCAGACCAATTCTCCAATTTTTCAGGGTTGGCTTTGAATTCTAACCCTGGCCTCCAAAGTGCTTGCAACCCCTCCTAACTTGTCATCTGCAAATTTTATGACCATACTCTCCACTCCATTAAAGAAAATATTGACTAGTATGAGACCCAGGACTGACTCCTGTGTGACTTCATTAAATACATAATCCCAGTTTGACAGCAAAGCAGTGATAACTACTCTTTGAGCACAGTCCTCAAATCAGTTGTGCACCCACCTTATTAGTCATTTCATCTACACCACATTTCCCTAGTTTGCTTATGAGAATGTCATGTGGGACAGTGTCAAAAGCCTTACTAAAAACAAGATATAGTAAGTATACTACTTCCCCCTACCCACTAGGCCAGTAACTCTGTCAAAGTAGGAAATTAGGTTGCTTTGGCATTATTTATTCTTGATAAATACATGTTGGCTACTCTTTATGTTGTCTTCTAGGTGCTTACAAACTGATTTTTTAATAATTTGTTTCAGTATCTTTCCAAGTATCAAAGTTAGGCTGACTGGTCTATAATTCCCCACCTCCTCTTTGTTCCCCATTTTAAAGATAGTTACTATGCTTGCCTTTCTCCAGTCCTCTGGGACTTCACCCACAAGATCTAAAAAATAATTGCTAACAGTTTCGAAATTGCTTCATCTAGTTACTTAAATACCCTAAGATAAATTTCATCAGGCCCTGCTGATTTGAATATATCTACCTTATCTAAACATTCTTTTAACCTGTTCTTTCCCTATTTTGGTTTGCATTCCTTCCTGCTTCTTGTTAATATTGTGTTGAGAATCTGGTCATCTTTTACCTTTTTAGTGAAGATTGACACAAAATAGGCATTAAATACCTCAGCCTTCTTGATGTTATCAGTTATTAGCTCTCCTTCGCCACTAAACAGAGGACGTACATTTTCTTTTACCTTTCTCTGTCCTAAAGTGTTTAAAAATCCTCTTCTTATTGCCTTTTATGTCCCTTGCTAAGTGTAACTCATTTTGTGCCTTAGCCTTTCTGATTTTGTCTCTACATGCTTGTGCTCGTCTTTTGTACACCTCCTCAGAAATTCATAGAATATTAGGTTGGAAGGGACCTCAGGAGATTATCTAGTCCAACCCCTGCTCAAAGCAGGACCAACCCCAACTATACCATCCCAGCCAGGGTTTTGTCAAGCCACACCTTAAAAAGCCCTAAGAACGGAGATTCCACCAATTCATCCATGTTGCCACTTTTTGTAGGATTCATTTTTGATTTTCAGGTCATTAAAGAGCTCCTGGATGGAGCCATATCACCTTCTTACCATTGTTCCTATCTTTCCTTCACATCAAGATACAGGCACAACAGTAAAGCAATATTGTCTCCTTGAGAAACTGACGATCTCCTTAACTCCTTTTTCTCTTAGATTTTCTTCCCAGGGGAACTTACCTACCTGTTCTGAGTTTGTTAAAGTCTGCTTTTTTGAAGTTCACTATCCTTATTCTGCTGGTCTCACTCTTTCCTTTCCTTAGAATCATAACATCTATCATTTTATGACCACTTTCACCCCAAATTGTCTTCCACCTTCAGGGTCTCAACCAACTCCTCCATGTTGATCAGAATGTAGTCTAAAACGGCTGTCCACCCAGTTACTTCCTTCATTATCTGGAACAAAAAAATTGTTCCCAATACATTCCAAAAACCTACTGGAAATTTTGTGGATGTTGTGCTCTTCCTGACACTTATTGCCTGGATTGAACTGGGACCTGAATAAGCCCCCATACATTATCCTCAGTGAGCATCTGAATGAAGGATAGCTGGTTCACTAATGGATGAATCTTTCAAAAATCAGATTCTCTACACTCAACTGAGGAAGCAGAGAATATACAAAAGGATCTTAATCTCTGCCAATAGATGGGGGAGGGGAGGGAGGGGGTAAAGAATATACAATGGATATGACTCTCTGGTTCACTGAAGCATGCCTGTGGATGAGATCTTCATTCCCATTCGGCTTCAATAAGAACTGGAGTTTTGATACTCGTTCTCCCTTATGGCCGTCTTTATATTCTATTAACGTTCTTCTGAGATGAGACTTTGCAGTTGACTGAATTCATCTTCCACCCAGACCTATGACTGACTTTCCTATGTCTGTGTTTATCATGAATCCAAAATTGTCCAGAAACTGTATCACTATTTCTCTCACTTTTGTCTCTGTTCAGAGCCCTGACCAAAAAAATATCTATGTATATCTGGAAAGAGAGACTGTTTTACCTTCTTCCTTAAAGCCAATATTAATACCACCATGATTCTGGAAGATTCTCAAATTGACAGCCTGGTACTAATAGGGGCTCTAACTCCAGATAGGACTGACTGAGAGTCATGCAAAGAGCTGGCAGACCTCTGAGGGAAGCTACTGACATTGCCTCAGTACCCTACACTTTTTCTAGCTACTCCTTACAAATTAGTATGTTCTTGTAGTACTTCATGGAAAGCTTCAACTTGCCATATGAACAGTATTCCTTTCTATAGTGCTAGTAGGAGCCAGAGATTGCAGATTGATTCTTCTAATGAGTCTGAATTGCCTCAGCTTTCCATAAAATTTCCCACTGCAGTGGTATGAGAGCTAAGCCCAAGTGTCTGATCTCAAGGACCTAAGTCCCATTCTCAGTGGTCAGTAAAGACCCGTTAGGTCGATCCAGAAGTCAACATATTAAGACCACCTTCTCAAGTGGTGTAGTGCTGTGTCGATGGGAACACATTTCCCGCTGATGCAGCGCAGTTAAGACGGCATGCAGGACAGAAGCAGGGAAATTGAGGGGAGTTACGCAAGTTTTTTGCGTAACTTGCATCACTCCCATCCACTGCCACCGAATCTCAGAGGTAAGTGGAGACAGGGCATTAGTCATTACGCATGACATGAAATCTCCATCCTTCTATTATATCTTCCCAGAGAGCATGAGGAAAGATATACTGCACTCTGAACATAGCACCACTTGAGCTCATAGACTCATAGACTCAGACTCATAGGTCAGAAGGGACCAATA
>ML675629.1:16656714-16748991 GCA_007922155.1 Mesoclemmys tuberculata | reverse complement strand
ATGTTGGATGGGATGGGAACTGAGTTACTGCAGAGAATTCTTTTTTGCCCACATGCTCGGGGTTTAGCTGAGGTCTTCAAATCTCACTTTTGAGGATTTCAATAACTCAGTCATGGGTTCGGGGTTGTTATAAATGTGTATGGGTAGGGTTTTGTGGCCTGCCTTGTGCAGGAGGTCAGACTAGATGATCATATTGGTCCCTTCTGACCTATGAGTCTATGAGTCTAAGTATCACTACACCCATTTTATAGATAGGTATCTGAGACACAAAAGTTAAGTGATTCACTCAAGGTCAAACAAGAAATCACTGACAGAGCAGCAGCTATTACTCTGATCTCCTGACAACCAACTCAAGTGTTCTAGCTACAAAACCTCGGCTGCTAAAGAATATTTCAGTTATCTTTGAAAGTGATTGTGCTTTCTGGGAACATGAACACATTACCTAATACCTAGTAGTAGTGTAACTATTCAGAAATATACAAAGCTGCCAGTGTTTTTGCATAAAGAACACTTCAGGCAGATATGCTTTGTGCTATTACCATTTAAACTAGAAGATTGCTTAAATTCTACAGCATACATCCCAGCTTTGTTCTTTGACAGGTAACAAGCTTTATGGATTGGGGGAAGTGGTAGAGGTGGTATATCGTGGCTTTAGTAAGGCTTTTGATACTGTCTTGCATGACCTTCTAAGAAACAAACTAGAAAAATAAAAGCTAGATGGAGCTACTGTGAGGTGGGTGCACATCTGTTGGAAAACCATTCCCAGAAAGTAGTAAGCAGGGGTTCACAGTTAAGCTGGAAGGGCACATATCAAGTGGAGACCTGCAGGGATCAGTTCTGTTCAATATCTTCATCAGTTATTTAGATAATGGCATAGAGAGTACACTTATAAAGACTGCAGATGATACTAAACTGGGAGAGGTTGCAAGGACTTTGGAGGATAGGATTAAAATACAAAATAATGTGGACAAACTGGAAAAATGGTCTGAAGTAAATAGGATGAAATTCAAAAAGGACAAATCCTTCCACTTAAGAAGCAACAATCAGTTGCACACATGCAAAATGGGAAATGAAAGCCTAGGAAAGAGTACTGCAGAAAGGGATTTGGGGGGTCACTGTGGATCAAAAGTAAAACATGAGTGAACAGTGTAATATAGTTGCAAAAAAAGCAAATATCATTCTGGGATGTATTAGCAGGAGTGTTGTAAACAAGACATGAGTAGTAATTCCCGCTCTACTGCATGCTGATTAGGCCTCCACTGAAGTACTGTTTCCAGTTCAGAGCACCACATTTCAGGAAAGATGTGGACAAACTGGAGAAAGTCCACAGAAGAGTTCTAGAAAACATGATCTATGAGGGAAGACTGAAAACACTAGGTTTGTATAGTCTGGAGAAAAGAAGAGTGAGGGGGGACATGATTATAGTATTCAAACATACATAAAGGATTGTTACAAGGTGGAGGGAATAAAATTGTTCTCCTTAATCTCTGAGAATAGGAAAAGAAGCAATGGCCTTAAATTGCAACAAGGATGGTTTTGGTTGGACATTAGCAAAAACTTCCTAACTGTCAGGGTTGTTAATAGAGAGAAAATATTGTCTAGTGAGGTTGTGGAATCGCAATCATTGGAGATTTTTAAGAGCAGGTTAGACACACACCTGTCGGTGATGGTCTGGATAATGCTTGGTTCTGCCATAAGTGCAGGAGACTGCACTAGATGACCTCGTGTGTTTCTTCCCAGTCATATGATTCTATGATTCATTTCTTTCTTTTAAAGCTGCACAATCAATATTTTTTTTGTGTGTGCGCGCACGCACGCGCGCACGCACGCTATTTTTTGCCACAACAGCATAGATGTGATGTTATGGCCAGCTAGTCACCTATCAAATAGTAGGCATGCTACTGTATATGCATTCCAGAAAATATAAGAACCCAGCATCCTCTTGATAGAAACTGAGTTGAAAACTTGTTATTGTAATGAGATTTTAAGCAGATTCTAGAAAATTCTAAAGCTGAATGGATAAAATAGGTTTCAAAACATATAGAGTACTTTTGTATTTTCTGTTCATCATCATAGGTTACTAAAAATTAAGAAAAAATACAGATGTTAAACTTTCAAAGGGGTGTTCATAAATGAACACAAAAATTAAACACAATAGGTATGAAACTGTAGTATGTTAATTCTCATTTTTTAAACATAAAAAGATACCATGTAGTCAATATTTCCTCCCTGAACCTAAATACTATTTTTAAGTCTCTGGGACATAATGCAAAAATTCTCTCCAACAGTTACAGAGAACCAAACCCCACATCCATGTCCATAAAAAAATGGAACATTTTTTAAGTAAATTATAATACAATAGAACCTCAGAGTTACAAACACCAGAGTTATGAACTGACCAGTCAACCACACATCTCATTTGGAACCATGCAATCAGGCAGCAGCAGAGAGCCCTCCGCCCCCCCAAAAAAGAGCAAATACAGTACATGTATTACATGTAAATGACTGTAATACTGTATTACATGTAAACGACTAAAAAAAGAGGAAGTTTAATAAAAGATTTGACAAGGTATAGAAACTGTTTCTGTGCTTATTTCATTTTAATTAAGATGGTTAAAAGCAGCATTTTTCTTCTGCACTGCAAACATTGTAAGCTATATTAAGTCAATGTTCAGTTGTAAACTTCTGAAAGAACCACCATAATGTTTTGGTCAGAGTTACAACATTTCAAAGTTATGAACAACCTCCATTCTTGACGTGTTCGTAAGTCTGAGGTTCTACTGTAGTTTTTAGCATTCATTGACTTCTTCATGCATTAACAGCACTTTCACTAATTTTATTTAATTAAAGAGGAGACCTGTAAACTACTTGGAATTTAGCTACTCAAAGTGAATTTGTAGATTGGGGGAAGATTTATTCTACTGCCAAATAAAACTATTTATGGGTATTTTAGTGTCACGATGATGACATCCAATGGCCAGTTAGATAAATCACAGATTCATATTTCTCTTGATAAAGCTCTACAGTTCTAGTTTCCTATTTAAATCCAAAATACTCATTTAAACTAAGAGGCCACCTATCTGTTTAATAGCTGACCTGTTATTTAAAAATATACTAATCATTATCCAGTAGTGCAGCTTACAATTTTGTTTTTTGAATCAAAATTCTTTGTCATATGCAGATCCCTTTGTTTTGCTATTTGTAACTTAATATTACCTCCAAGCATCGATCCTGCCACCTGCGAGCTAGCATTTCAAGAAGAGGAGGTCTAAATTTCTCCAATCCCAACAGGTCAGGGAGCATAACACAATGCATAGCAGCTAATTGACTCCATCCTGTTAAAATATGTTAAAAACAGGCATAATAAACACATAGGCAATTTTAACATCAAAAGGTCAAAGTATGTGCATTTTATTTAAATGTATTCAAAATATTTTTGAATTTACTCCGGTCACTGGCTTGGGACATGCACTTTTTCCCTAGAGCTAAATTGCTTCTTAGGGAACAGTGTAGAAGCTACTTTCGATGCAGACAGTCCTCTCACTGACAAGATCAATATCTTAGCAAATAATATGCAATTCTTTTTCCTGTAAGGCAGATATTTTTACATAAAGAGAAAATATGCTCGTTGTCATGAAAAAACAAATACACAGCTAAATCTCTGTTCTCAGCCAAATTCAGACAGGTTTGTCAATTGCAACCATACTCAAAATGTTACATAGTAGCAAGAAGCCACAGCAAAATCCAGGTTTAAAAACATGTAAGACAAAACAAAACCAAAAACCCACAGATGAGTTACTACTACAGATGTGTATTTAAAAAGCAGTTAAAAGAACATCTTTGCTGACATCAAAAGAGGGCTGTGTGTCAGCTAAAAACATGGCCATCTGTTTGTCACTGTCATCTGAAGCAGAACAGAATTCTTTTCCCCTCTGTCATGGGAACCTAAGGCTAAACCCTACATAGAACTTGATCCAGAGCCCAAGGAAATTAATGGGCTTTTTTCCACACTTTTCAGTGGACTTTGGATCAGGCCTCACAGCACATATGAGCTACCAGTATCAACCACACAAACTGAATTGGCTCTCTTAGGCCCAGATCCTGCAGCAAAAACTAACTGGTCACATTCCTACATCCATGCAGAGCCCACTGACTTTGACTAGGGTCTATGGACCAGGATTTCAGTCATAAACTACATTGCGGTCTTGCATTAAAGTATTTTAAAACATGCTTAATTTAAAATCACTGAGACTTAAAAAAGTGCTTTACTGAATCAGGAAGTGTATCTATAATAAATGCAAAAACAAATACAAAATTACTGAATTCATTCAACACTGAGGCTGAGATTTTAAAACACACCACTCATGAAATTCAAAAGAAGTGTAAATCAGCTGACTTGCATATACATTACATTACTTTACATGGAGCTTAATACCCTAATATACAAGTGCAGCATGTCCAAGTTACAGTCATTAAGAACATAGTGTCAGCAGTAATGTCATTTTTGTACTTAAATTATTTTTTAGTTTTTTAAAAGTATTATTTTAAAGTACAACAAATAGAAGAGGTGCCAGTTGAAAGTGACCTACCAGCATGTGAAAATAGGGCACATAATATTTGCAAGAAAGCTTGATTTGTTTACTTAAATCTTTTCTGCAACATGCAATGCTTCAGACATATATGCCACATCACTCTGAACCATCACATCGTCTATTTTTTTTTAAGTTAGTAAAAATGAGCATGTCCAACTTGTACAATAGGGTATTTTAGAATGTTTATAATTCATTCCAAGTAAAATTTCTTGAATTGTAATCCTTATTGAAGAGGAGGGTTTGATCTCTTAATTTACTGAGGGGGGGAAGGGATGGTACTAACATCAAAGGGGCTCTCCAGGGGCTCAGGTGTCCACCACAAAAACGGAATTTCTTGATCGGGGCCTTCCTTGATCTACATCAAGTTTGATTATTTTTTAATTTTATTTAATTTATTTAATTTTATTGTGAACTCTAAGAGTTATTTGAGCATGAAAATACATCTATGTTTTTTCATTAACTGTGGAAAGGTCTTTCCTCATTCACAGATACCACCAAAAATATACTCAACGTATTTCAAGCTCTTCCACAGAAAAATTAATTCCTGAACTAAAAACATCAAAAGGAATTTCATCTTTAAAAAGTTAACTGTTTCTGATAGTCATCAGCACTTGAAAACCGGAGGACAAAATGCAACTCCATCCTCAATGACGTTGTGGCTAGCATAGCAGTACTTACAAGTACCTCCTTGCTATGGGGCTATGAATATTTTCAGTAATCTGTTAATCATAAAAATTCCATTTGGGCTGACATTTCCCATAAAAGTTCTCTACACAAGCTAAATTTAAAAAAAAACGGATTTTCTCAGTCAAACAGAAACCATTTAAATCCAGCTATTTTTAAATCACATTGATACAAAAAAAAGGAAAAGTTAAATGACTGTAGAAAACCTTTGCATTCCTGTTATTTCCAATCTTTTTGTTTTGTTTTTAAATACATTTTAGGGTTTCAGTTCATAATGTGGACTGAGTAACACTGGTATTATAAAGAACATCTGTAGTACTGAAGTTTAAGAAATGACAACATACTCACACTAACAGCTGTTCTCAAGAATTTTTACTAGGAATTTGATATTTCTATCATTGCAAACTGTAAAACAGAAATTATATCCACAACAGAGGAATTGTAATCTGTTGCTAAACACAATTCTAAAGGTATTTTAAAAAGTTTTAAAATCTGGTTTCATGGCTCCAGAACACAAATGCATATATTGCCATAGTTGAGGTCAGCAGAGGTGCCTGAACAGGAGCCCATTTATATATGGAGGCACGGCAGAACTAGATTTTCATTTTTTGATAATTTAAATGAAAAATATTTTTATTTTTAAGCATCTTTTAATTTTTATTTAAATTTTCGCAGTTGTGAAAATTATTGGTTTTAAGCATTTTTTCCATGTTTATCGATTTTAAATTTTCAGAGTTGTGGGAACTTGTGTGGGGGAAGGGGTCAGACAATTTCATAACTGCTGATGTACAGATTCAAAAAAAGTTAATGCTTTCTAACTGTTAAAACATACACTGTCAACATAATATGCCAAAACATACAAAGTAAAGAGCCTTAAATCAAACTCTGAAATTCTCAAAGCAACGTTTTTCTTACCTTGCCTATCTGTAAATTTTAATGATCATTGATGGAAATATTTTTTCATCTTTTCAGTGTGTTCAGTGAAATTGACACATCGACATCTACAAATAAAAATCTAATCCTTCCGAGCCTATATACAGGAGAGACAGGGCAGCTGGCATGGTGTTATCCTGTGAGAGCCCCTCAACTTTGGATCTTGCTGCACTCCCCAGACCAACATAATCCTACTTTGTCAACTTTAAACACATGTGTTTTCTCTAACTGTGAAACACTGGAATGATTCTGTTTTTTTACTTAAGAAAGGTTTCAGACAAAAATAATGCCTATAAACAATTCTCATGGAGTTAAAGTAAACATGATTTACACAAAATCCAGGAAATATGAATTATAACTAATCCTTGTCAACATTCTTGTCCAGTATTAATGATCAAAGTTGCAAAATGAAACTTGTCGTCTCTATCTCTCCCAAAACAATGAATACACAGATTAAAGACTCAGTTGTAACAATGATAACGCACATTAGTTGTAAGTAAATGACGAGTAGATAGAAAATGTGGAGAGAATACCTTCATTTACTAAGAAACAGCTATGGAAAGTAGGAGCAGGGTCAGAGCCAGAGCGATGAGCTTCAGTGCTAGAAGAAACAGCAGGAGCAACTTGCAGAGGGAAGAAGAAGAAATTTAAAAAAAAAAAAAGAGAGGAAAATGAAGATAGACATTTCTGAAAAACTGATTAGTATTTTAAATGAAAAAAGAAAAACTGGGATAAACTGGGACTATATCAACTATAAAATAAAAATAATCTAGGTTTTACCAGAGGTGTAACATCAGTGACAGAAAGACATGCAGTTGCAGAAAATACAAAGATACTAACACAAACTTGCTTTATTTTGAATACACAAGAGTCACTGTAAATTAAAGGATTTCAAATTTGCCTTAAAATATAGTGTGAATTCAGTTTTACACGGCACAACAAGTAAATGCAGCCAAAACTCAACTCATAACTATAAAATTTAATACACCAAATATGATATTTTATAAATATTCCCAAAAACTAACCAATTTGCTATTTTCTGCTACTAGGTACAAAACCTAGAAATAGATACACCTATAACAAAGAGTCCCATCTAATCCATCACTCTAGCACTGAAGAGTGTTTCCTACAATTGTAGTTCTTAGTCTAGCCTAGTTTTAAATGTCTGAAACTATTAAAACCATTTTAAAACTAGCCTAAATAAAGCTCTATACAAATGAACTGTAGTGGAAAACCAACATGTGGACATATAAAATGTATACTATATAACATAGAACTACTCCTTTATATAACCAATTTTAATGTAACATTGTACAAAACTATAATTGCGAAATTAAGGTCTCTCTGCTTTTGAAGTAGCCATTATGTAAACTGAATAAATTCTTAGTGAAAAAGCAGTCCAAAACTAGTAATAAACTTAGTCCCACTAATACTCCATGACTCAAATTATCATATGAAAAGACAGGCAGACCTTATGGCACACACATTCTACAAGCAGAGGTCAATGTCAAGATTTAGAGGTCACTATTTGACACTTCCTTCCTATAGAGAAATTACCATATGTCATGCACAAGCATCTTCAAATTAATCCCTCTCCTTTATTCCATTTCAGAACAATAATAGGTTCAGGCTCCTGAACAGATTAAGCATTGTCTTCTGAATGGTATGTTTACTTTTCATGCAATGAACTTCTTTTGTCACTGTAAGGACATCTGCATCAAAACTACTTTTTCCATAATTTCCACGCGAATACATCATGATGGCACGTGTAAAGTGAAAGGGTAACTAGCGTAAATTGCCAACCTTGTATTTTATCTAAACAAAAATTAGATGCACTAAATATGGCAAAACAAACATCTAATTTGATTTATGATAATAAAAAGTTCACAGAGTTTTACAAAAAATGAACTGCCTGGTAATTCACTTTGAAAAGTATCTGTTCATTTTCTTAGGATAGCTCCCTCAACATGTCACTATTTACATCAATCACTGTAACTGGAAAAAAAACAACAGCTAGTTCAAATAGCCTAATTGCATTGGCCTCTAGTGTTCTCAGAACAGACATTGGTCAGAGACGGAGATTAAACATGCCACAACTAAAGAAGGAAAGAAACAAAATGCTACAAGTACCACACATGGGGTAAAGAGAGGAAAATATTGACTTTGACTTAATGCTTACGAATATCACCTGAAAATGAAAAATACTAAATAGAAATGTGGAGAAAATCAGAATTCAACTTCCCATGAAGAAATATATAAATCTAATTTTGAGAAAATAAAGATGCCAGTTTAATTACGCTTATTATAGCACACACGACAAAATGAAAATTTAAAATGACCATTTAAAAAAGTGAACATGCTATGCTATACTGTATTTGACACCCACTATTTCATTTTTGCTGACTGCATCCTAATGTAGTTCAGTTCCCAACTGAGGTCTCTAAACATGTTATTTACCATCATAATTAAGGTTGTCATTTGAATGAAAAGTGACAGGCTTTTCATTCTGAAAAGGAATAACAGTGATACAAAACATGTCTTCTTTAAATCTCTATTCAGCTCTCCAAATTTTAAAAATTGTCTTTTTTTAAGAAAGAAGGAAAGTAAACAGGTGAAGGAGGGAAGATGTCTTGATCAAATAGCCTTCATCAATGGGATTAAGTCTGGGTCTTTTGTTACCATAATTTTGCCATTGAGCTCCAGTTCTCCCTTAACCTTTCATCATGGCCCTGATCCTACACACACTCAAGTATTGAGTAAATTTATGTTTCCAAGTCCTGAAGAAAAATTGAGTTGAGTTCCTGTTATCTAATGAAAGTACTGGCAAACAGTAATGTTTAACAAAAGAATGAAGATTCACACATGTTGCTGCCTAGCAAATTTCCTCTTCAAAGATGAGCCCATCTCTTTTTATGTCCGTGATGAGAATACCATCACAAAGAGAAGAAATACAAATTATTCATCCTACCTAGTAGCTTTTCAAATGGTAAAGCATATCTACAGCTTTTTTATTGCACTAGACTATAAATAAAGCAGTACAATGGCAAAAGAAAGTTACTTAATGTAACTGTTGTTCTTCAAGAGGAGATGCAGATGTGAATTGCACTTAGGTGTGTGCGCAGCCAGCCTAATAGCATCCCTAAATGGGCAACGCTCCTGCCTCCTGGCATTAAGCCATCCCCATGGCTAAATAGGGTGACATCACCCTGACCCCCCCCTCAGTTCCTTCACTCCAAACACCCAGAGACTAGACTCCAATGCAGAAGGCACAGACAGTGGGGTCATGGAATACACATCTGCATCATATCTCGAAGCATCACAGTTAAAGTCAGTAATCATTTCTTCTTCAAGTAAATGCAGCCATGTATTCCACTTTGGTGACTCACAAGCTGTACCCAAGGGGATGGAGTTTGGAGTTTATTTAAACAAGGCCTGCAGGACCACCTTTCCAAAGTTTGCATCTACTCTAATGCAATCCGCAGTAATGGCATAATCGTTTGTAAATGTATGTATCGAGAACCATGTGGCCATCCTGCAAACATCTAATAGTGAGAAGTCGCTTAAGAATGTTACTTATGTAGCTTGCACTATTCAAGGGGACAGAGCAGAAGTTGTTTCATATGCAGGCCTGATGCACTTAGAGATCATATGAAGAGACAGATAGTCTCCTTATAGACGTTTACATATGACACAAACAAACAAGATGAAACCCAAAAGGGTTTAGTCCTATCCACATAAAAGGCAGAAATCATCTGATGTCCAAGGTGTGAAGATGCTGCTCCTCTGGAGATGAATGCAACTTAGGAAAAAAACACAAATGCACTTCCTGGTTTAAATAGAACTAAGAGACCACTTTAGCTACAAATTTCAGGTGTGACTGCAATATCACTTTGTCTTTGGAGAACTGTGTGTAAGGAGGCTCTGCCATCAAACCCTGCAACTCACACACGCTCCTTGCAGATATTATCACAATGAGGAATGCATTTTTTTTTTACATAAGGAAAGGAAAGGGGCAGGATGCCAGAGGCCTGAACAGAAGTTCCATCAGAGCTGCTAAGTATGTGTTAAGGTCTCACAAGAGAACCGGTTCCCACACTAGCAGATGGAAGCACAGGATTCTTTTTAAGAATTTCGCCCCCATGGCATTGGAAAACACCAATCTTCCATCAATGGGTGGATGAAAGGGTAAGATCGCCATGACATTCACACCAACAAGCTAAGTGCAAGGCCTGATGAATGAAGATGCAGCAAATGCTCCAAATAGCCAGTATTGGCTGAACTCCACGGACTAATGACCATATTGGGAAAATGCTTCCACTTTGCCAAACAGGCCATTCTGATAAAGGGTTTTCTACTACTAAGTAGGACCTGTCGAGCAGCCACCGAACACCGCTCTTCCTCCTCATCCAATCATAGAGCAGCGATGCCATGAGATGCAGGGAGCTGAGCGCGCAATGCAAAGTGCAACCATGATTCTGTGGGAGCAGGTTGATTTGGAGAGGAAAGGATATGGATAGCTGAATCAATGGTGCAAGGAGGTCAGAAAACCAGCACTGCCTTGGCCATGCTGGGGCAATAACGATGAGCTTGGCCCAAACCACATTTAGCTGGAGGATGACCTGGAAGACATTATTCGGGGAGCCCAGACTGAGGCCCCTGGGAGACTAGAACAGAGGGCATGTCCTGTTGTCCCTTTTAGCAAACATTGGGATGCTCCATGTTGCAAAGATGACTTGCAGAACACTGGTACTCAGAGATCACTCATGCTTCATGGAAAGACTCCTGCTGAGATGGTCCACGAGATAATTCTGGGCCCTGGGCAAGTGATCAGCTACCAGAGAGGTACTCTAATCGATGCAGACTGCCACAACCTGATTGCCTCTTGGCAAAGCATGAAGGAGTGTGGTCCCCCTTGTCTGTTCACATAATTATATCACAGTGGTATTGTCAGTAAGTATATGAACTACTGAAGCCTTGATATGGTCTAGGAAAGTGAGACAGGCATTGTAGATGATGCAGAGTTCCAGGACATTGATATACTTTAGAGCTTCCTGCTCTGAACACAGGCCCTGAACCTTCAGTGAACCTAGAGGAACTCCCCAATCTATCAGGGAGGCATTGGTGACAACAGTTCTGGTTGGTAAGGGCTGGATGAAGGGAATGCCCTGACATACATTTCATTGAACCGTCCACCAGGGAAGGAATCAATGGAAGGAGGCAGACTAACCTATCCAGGAAGTGAAGATTTGTATGGTAAACAGTCCTAGGGGCACATGTGAAGAGGACAAAGGTGCACCCTTGTGAATTGACTCACCGGCATGCATGCAGACATGTGGTCTAACTGTCATGGAAGGTTAATACTGCAGACTGAGACAAAGGTGGCAAGTTGTCCGAAAACATTTGGTCGGCAGAAACTTTCTCAACCTCAGAGTCTAGTAGGGCCCCAAATGAACTCAATTTTTTGAGTGGGGACTAAGATTGACTTTCTGGTGTTTAGGATGAGACCCAGATGGTTGAATAAGTGAAGTTAATGCGTACATGGGAAAGGACTTTTTCCCTGGACCAGCCCCTGAGAAGTCAGTTGTCCAAATGTGGGAAGACATGGATTCCTTTTTCCTGAGGTACACTGTCACCATGACAATACATTTGATTTAAAAAACCATAGGGCAGAAGACAGACCAAAGGGAAGGTCTATACACTGAAAATGGCAGTGCACCATGACGAACTGAAGAAATGGTCTGGGGCTCAGGAGAATCGCCACATGGAAATAAGTGTCCTGAAGGTCCAGAGCAACAAGCCAGCTATTCTGAATCAATGCAGGGAGGACAGTTAATAGGGTAACCATATGGAACCTCATGTATCTGTTATATTTGTTGAAATTGCTGAGGTCAAGCACAAGTTTAACCCTCCCTGGGATTTGGGAACCAGTAAGTACCAGTAATAGAAAGCCTGCCCCTGGTGTTCTGAAGGAACTTCCTCCACCACTCCCAAAGCCAGCAAAGAGCCGAGCTGTTCGAGTATCGCGTGAGAGGGGTCCCTGAAGAGTGCCTGGGGAGGAGGAGGGATAGTGGATCTAACAGTTCTAAGAACCCAGCTGTCAGTTGCAACTGAACCCCAAACATCATAAAAGCAACCTAACCTGTCCTGAGGTAAAGGAAGTAATGACCAGACCACTGCTCTGGACCAAGGAGTCAAAATGGGCACTTGGTGTTGTTGGGGGAGGCTGTGTCAACTGGCTGAACCCCAGACTTGACTGCCTCCTCCTTTGGGATCTATGCCCCTTTCTAGGGTAATCCCACTGTCTCAGGGAAGGAAAAGGCTGTGCCCAATGGTGCACTGAAGACAGTATTGTTGCTGCTGTTAGCCTCTATAGTTGCACTTCTGCACTGCCACCAAATGCACCCCCCAAAGAAAGGTTGTGGCCCTAGAAACCTTGAAGGAGTGCAGGGTCTGATCTGTTTTGTCCAAAAAACGCCCTGCTGTCGAAGGGCAGATCTTCTATCATTGAAACAGTTCCAGACTGGCCTTGAAATCTTTTGGTATTGGAGGAGAGGAAGAGCCAGGCACTGCAGAATCATCCAGATGAAGGATAGTTCCTGCTCCTCGACTGGTGGAGCTGCAAGGGGAAGCTCCATGGGCTTCAGACAAGGAAGGCTCATTGGTGCCCAAACCTGCATGGGTCCATAGTTCCTGCCACCTTTCTGTTGGTGATCTCACCTCAAAGCAACTGAGAAGTGTTGCCTCCGTGACCAAGGTGCGTCCCATGAATTCCATGGAAGCCACTAGGGATAAGGATAGGACATCCATGGCCAGTAGGCATCAGAGCAAGCGGTGCCATCACAACCACAAGACAAGTGCCGATCCTGGTGACTGTAGTGCTCCATAAACAGTCCCTGATGTGGGTCAGACAACGGAGAGCAGGAGGCAGATGATCCCAACCTTGATGGGAATGAGCCACAGGTTTCTGGGGATAAGGATAAAGTTAGTCCTGAATGAATGAGTAGCTGGTTTCATTGGAGTAGCGACAAGTTTCTCAATGCTGAGTTCCCTTGCACCAAGCCAAATACCAGCTGTGCTTTCCCAGATTGTGGAAGGAAACATTGAGGCACAGTGCCAACAGACCCAAGGGTTCAGTGGCCCATCCAGCCAACAGGACTATAAATGACATAGCCCTGGCAAAGTTCTGGACCAAGGGAGAGGTCATGACAGAAAGGCAGAAGAGGTCTGTAACTGCCTGGATGCTACTGATGTAGAAACAGTTAGTGCCAGCATCGCCCTCGTTGGTAGCAGATTCAACAGGTGCCCCAGGGCTGGAGCCAGAGTTGACGGTATAGGGTCTGTGCGATACCGGGAAGCAGTTAAAGGTTCCTACATGATCACACATGCCAGCACTAAGCCCATGCCACTGTATGCTCTTCCTGGGGGGGACTGAAAGAGTCCCCACAAGATCTGGAATGGCATCGATTGATTTTATGCAACCTTTTCCTCAGTGCACTTGATAGGGAATGATTCCTCCATCTCTTTGGAAAGGCCCCTGATCCGGAGCATGAAGCAGCAGCAGCACTCTTGGAACCCAAGGGCAACAACTGATATGACAAGAGCCTCAGTGCCAAAGAAGGCTGCATGACCAGTTCGACAAGGTGCTGCTTTAAACTCAGGTCTCTTATCACCTGAGTCTGTTTTGTGAACGATCTACAGCTGAAACACAGCTCCTTGATGTGGGCCTCACCCAAGCACAGCAAGGACCACATGTGGGGATCATTGTTGGGGATCACCCCCACACCCAATGGACAAAAGTTTAAACCCATGTGAGGACATCACAGAGAAACGTAACCATATACAACTAATGCTA
This sequence comes from Mesoclemmys tuberculata, assembly GCA_007922155.1. Classification (NCBI taxonomy): domain Eukaryota; kingdom Metazoa; phylum Chordata; order Testudines; family Chelidae; genus Mesoclemmys; species Mesoclemmys tuberculata. The sequence continues at coordinate 16,734,930 of ML675629.1, read as the reverse complement.
TCCCTAACTAACACTAAGGGTACTACTAACTATATACAATTAAGAAACAACACTAAACTGGTGATAGGGTGTGAGGCTAGGACCACACAGAGCTCTGACACCAGTCATAGGCAGTAAGAAGGAACTGAGGAGGTTCAGGGCAGCACCATCTTATATAGCCGGGGAGGGGCCACGGCCACAAGGTACAAATGCTGTACCCTCTATGGGTATTATTGCTAGGCAAAATTCTCCAGCTCCAATGCACTGGAGACACACACACCTATGTGGAATAAACAGTTGCATCTACTTGAAGAACTTGAGATATCCATAAATAAGAATTGGAACTCAATCATCATTTTATAAGTCATAAATTTCTCTCTTATTCATGCAGGCTGAAAAAGACAAAACTACTTTCTAGTTAATGAGATAAAACCAACTATATTTTACAAAGAGAAAATAAAAACATCCAAAGGAGGCAACCTTTTCTTTCACAATCATTAGAAAGGCATAGCACTCGCTATGGAAAAAAGACCTGAAGAAGAACTCTGTAGCTCAAAAGCTTGTCTCTTTCATCAACAGAAGTTGGTCCTATGAGAGATATCACTAACATTGTTTCTACGGATAAAAGAAACAGATGACAGAAACAACTGTAGTGTTGGGTTCATGTCTATGGAGTACCAAAGCCCCCAGTTTTCATAAAAGATCAGTGCTATTCTTTATCTACCACCTCTGTTTTATCACAGGGTGAAAATATGTCCTACTGAAGTGAAAGGGAGTTTTGCCATCGACTTCACTGGGACCAGGTTTTCATCCAGTACCTTTAAACTTAACTAATAGTTTTTGCTCAACTCCACCTCTGCCAGAAATCCTTCCATGCCTTCAATTATTCTCACCTTCACTACATTTTGACTCTTTAGCACTTAAATAAATATTGCTACTTCCTACGCAGCACCCTCAAATCCATGCTCTCTAGACTTCTCTGTGAAAAATACATTGCTTCACAGACAAACAGAAGTATAGAGATGATGTGGGTAGCTTTAAAAAAAGAATGGCACTGGGTCCCCCCTTCATTTCAGGCTCTCATTCAACATTGGCCACTCCATGGTTGGTTTGTTTTTTATTATTATTATTTTAAAACCCTTGGATGCATTTTTATTGCCTGTCATGGATCAGCTCTCACTAACCTCTCTTTGCTCTCCCTCCCCAGGGGCTTTTTTGTCTACTCTCCGTCAGTGGAAGAGTCTTCTGTTCTGCAGCATCTGCCATCTGGAACAGCCTCGAGTCTCTGCTTCATTCTAAATCTCATCTGAAAACTAATCTTAATTGTATGTTACATATATCTTTTCCTTTACTCATGTTATTCCACCTCTCTCTCAGCAGTAATTGTATTGTTTAGTTCCATGCAGTGTATCAATACAGTTTGTCTGAATGCTGTGTTATACCATTAACATTTAAGCATTTCTATGCAAACAAAGTGTGGGTATCGCTTATAAAAAATCAGAACTGTTACTGCAATTACTCATCTCTACACAACCAAGCTACAGGTAAGTAACCAAGTTGCAGTATAAACCAAGTAACAGTCAAGTTGCAGTTTTAATGTCTAGGCAGACGAGGGTGAAAGGGTGCAGATCTGGCTAGGGAGACTGGATTAGAGAAGCAGTCGGCAGAAGCAAGGAGGGACAGTGGTCAGGCAGGAGGGGAAAATATCTGGTTGGAGGAAGTGAGCCTTTGCAGGCAGAGAGAGGAATCCTAAAATACTGCCCCATTGCCTCCCTTTCCCGGCAACTGCAAGCAATGAGATTTTTCTGTTTGGTTTTTGAACTCAAGAAGTTTGGTACTGGTCTACAAAAAATGCAGTTTAAGTAAAACTGATCACTTTTTTTCAATCTATATCAAATTGTATGCCAATTGGGTGCATAGGTCAGACCCCTGGCAAGTAACTGACCCACGATGATACAAAGTTTGGTCACCTTTTGTATGAAGCAGACAGTTCAATGTCATGAGTTCACATTATTTATAGTATCAGCACTTTATTATACTGATTTTTAAAAAACCACAACCTTAATCATAAACATTTTCATATGGAATATCATAGTATTTTCTTTTTACAACTAGAAACCCATACAAGGTTATCATCACTATAGAGCAGCTAGACCATTTCAGTCTACAGCTGAAATGTCATGTCAGTTATCTGACAGGCTTTAAATTTACCTTGTTTAATTTGCCCTTGAGCGGCAGGACTAGAAATTGGATGGGGAGCCTTCACTTTAGACAGTTCCGGGGTACCTGGCCTAGGAGGCCTAAAAATTAAATGAGAAAAAAAATTCAAAATTTACTTTCCAAAACATACTTATTCTGACTAAAGTCTCCCATCAAAAGAGTTTTAAAGAAAGTGTCCCATCAAAACACTTCAGCTGATATTAAAATTGAGGCTCACTACCAATTCATGGATAGTCCTAATGTGTCAAAGTATAACAGAAACACCAGTATAATTTTCATCTATTTAGAATTTGATCAACTAATTATTTAAGAAAATTATTTAAGAGAAAACATTTAATATAAATACGTGGGCCTAATTCTCTCTCTCGTGCAGCCATTTTATGTGCTGTAACACCAGTTAAGTCACAGTGGTGTAGAAAACAAACATGTGTAACAGGATACCTGTATCCTATTCATCTAGTGTAGCTGTAACAGGCATTCAATAGCGCAAAGCCATAATGGGCAATAGGATTAAACAAAATAAAAATTGTTTCACAGTAAAAAAAAAAAATCAAAAAACAAACAGGTTATTACAAGAGAAGTAAACAAAGGAAATCATTTTCACACCTGGTTGGACCTTTCTTCATATGGTCTCCAATAAAAGTTGCATTAGTCATACTCATCAAAGTATTCGCCAGAGAGATAATAGATAGGAGATGCTGAGTAGTGACTGCACGTGATACTCCATATGTCCCTTTTCCAAGTCCCTCTGTAATGGACATTTTCCTTCCTACTTCCACGCTACCATATGATGGTCTGCCTATGGATTGGTTATATCCTGGAAGCATCAGAGACATGTGGCCTCCTCTAGATAGCAGACCAAAGGACACAGAACAGTGTGGTTTAAGCATCCCAAGGCGATCAAGACAAACATCATCTAGAACGTCATTCAATCCCCAGGCATGAAGGCAGGACATAAAAAGCTTTGCTGTGTCCATGGTTAGATTATACTCTAATAGGGTTAATGGTTTGGATTTGCTGGAGCGATATTCTAGGTCACTGTCTTCTCTTCTCTGTCTCATTGATTCTTCATCCTCATCTTCATCATCAAGAAGATGTTCTTTTATATTCTCTTTGATTGTTTCCTTGACCTGCTGGAATAGCACTGCTGCTCGTTTGCCAGCCAAAAAAGACCCCCCTTTATCAGAACTGCCAGATGCTTTCTGTAAATTCTCTGGGGAAATGAGTGCAGTATTAGGCCTAGAGGCTTCTTCAGTCAGTAACTGAATAATGAGAGCTTCTACATCAAAGAAGAGCACATGTATATCTGGATCTGTTAGGTTAGTCTTTATGGCTTGAACCATCAGTGAATTGTGTGAATATTTAGGTAAATTCCCCTGCAATTAAAGAAAAAAAGAAAAAATGTTTGGATTACAATGAAAATATCTTCACTTATTAATATTCTCAATCTTTCCACAAAGTTAATTTATAAACATAAGCATCATGGGTAAAAAAGTTTGAGGACTCATGAGATTTAAAATATGCAATGCAAATGCCTATGTAAAATGTTATATGATTCCATTTAAGACACCATACCCAGGAGAGGAAATATAATCGATCTGAAATATCATTGGGTAGGTTTAAGCTTAATCCCAATATATACAAATTTTATTTACAGAAATTCAGTGAACTACCAATAGTCAATTTATTATCCACTTCTCATTGGTTCTTTAGATCACAAACCCTAAAAGATAACAGTTATGCTACAACTAAAAAATGAACCCATATATCCCGGTCTATTAAATTCAAATCAAACAAAAAAAACCACCTTTGTTATTTTATATTCCGACATTAATAACATTTACAAAAAGAAGATAATCTATTATGTGAATTTATGTGATCAGAAGTTGAAATATAGTAAAATAGATATGCCTGAAATTTATAGTTTTCTCCACTGCCCCATCCCACCCCTCCAAAACAAACAAACAAAAAAAAAGGCAAACACTACTGATGGAGAAAAGCCACCAGGCGCGGAAAAAATAAAGGAATAAACACCACCACCACTGATTTCTAAGTACCATTAGAATTCTATTTTTTCCTCTGTAACCAAAGTAATTTCTGAGGAAAACATCTATATATATTTATATAGCACTTGAATAGCTGCTACATCAGAAATGTGATAGCTTCCTTTAACAATGTCATATATACAAAGGGTAATTGCTAAGCTATTATTGTGGCCACTCAGTTTAAGAAATGGACTGTAACATGTAGGATCTGAGGAAAAAAATAAACAAAAAGATTGATATGTGGTCAATGTATAGCATTTCCAAAACCCAGAACAAGGAAAAATGGGTGGAGTGCAGTGCCTACTTCTGAGTAATCGAATTAGGCTTTTTGTTTTGTTTTGTTTTTGTACTTTGCTGCAGTCAGATATTGCTTGGTTTTCTTCTGAAAATGTAGTCTTTTGTTAGCATTTATAGAATTGTGAGATTTGAGGGAAGATATACCTGCATCTTTACCTTCATGTTTAAAATGACTGTCCACTGGGAATACATTCGCTCCTTTTTCATTTAAAACTAAATAACATTACCTTTTATGAGGCTGAGAGCAGGTACTAAAGTTACTGTGAGTGCTTTTGATACCCATCAGGTTGCATGGTTTGCTAGAGACTTGCTGCATTTGGTGAAAGCTGGACAAGTCTGTGAAGCCAACAGATCTTAGTATATCAGAGATCTGTTTTGTTAGATGGTTAATGGAACTGGAATATTTCCAGAAGACTCAGGAACTATATTGTTCCTTCAATACACCAATCTATTGATGGGATGCTATAATACTATTTTATCCTTCACCAACATTCAAAGGGCTCAGAATTGCCCTCTTTTCTGGCTTGGTTCTCACGTTATCCTGGTTGACAAAGAAATTGCCAAAGACAAGGAAGTTGAGGTAATATCTTTTATTGGACCAACTTCTGATGGTGGAAGGGATAAGCTTTCAAGCTACAAAGAACTCTTCCTCAGGTCTGGAGAAGGTAATCAGTATCTGAGCGAAATACAATGTGGGACAGATTGTTAAGCATTATGGGTTCACACACGCTGTAGGAGAGCACTTAAAATGAAATGGGCATTTTAGGGTTAGTAGGCAGTGGGGTGTGATACAGATGTTGTAATGAGCTATAAAACCTGTATCTCTGTTTTTTAGTGTCCACCAGAGTTATGAATTTAAATTCCCTGGCTCTCCTTTTGAAAGTAATATGCAGGTTTTTTCTGAGAACAAGTACGGAGAGATCAGATACAGAGTGATCGCTTTGTGAAAAGCATTTGCCCACAGGTGATATGGTATTTTTGTCTTTTATCATTTTTTGCATGAACTCATTAGAAAGCATAGCAAATGTCTGATCTCACCTGCTGAAAAACAAATCGTACTGATCACACAGCACTACTTGTCACCCCATACCAGCACCCATATTATCAACACAACCCATACATAAAGGGGATCCATTCAGAAAGAAATTTTTCTTGAACCCCCTTTTCTACCCTTCAAACAATCCCCCAACCTCACCAAGCTGATCAGAAGAAGCAAGCTCCCCAAAGACCAGGACAAACCAACTTAAAGCACCACCAAACCCTGCTAGAACAATAGATGCAAAACATGCAGATCTCTCCACACCTCTCAAGATGGGTCCTGTATCACAACATGCAGCGTACCTCCTCCAGTGCATCAAATGCCCCAACAACTATATAGGTGAAACCAGTTAATCACTATTCTCTCCAATGAACTCACATAGAAAAATAACTGCCTCAGTGCACTGAGAAGGTGTCTTTCTTGAAGGATCCACAGTGAAGTCTGCATCTTTCTCAGTGCTGACAATTAAATGTATAATCCTGAGATTTAGGAGTGCATTATTCCTCCTAGTATGCATTACCTTGCATTTTTCAAGACTGAATTTCAGCTTCCATTGGGGTGACTATTTTTACCTATGGTTTTAAGCCCCCCCTTGAGTCCCATAAAGTCTTATCTAGTCTAAACTAACTTAAATAATTAAATCTGCAAAATTTGCAACCTCACTGTTTCATTCCATTTCCGGACCCTTAACAAATGTGTTTAGCACTAACAGTCTTAGCAGGGATGCATGCCACTTAATCTTTGGTTATTTTGGAAACTGACCATTTATTCCTATCTTTTATTTTCTGTCTCTTGGCTAGTTTCTTTTAATTCAAGACAATACACGCCTTGCAACCCCATGGCTACTTCATTTCCTTAGCAGCTTCTTGTGTAGGACTTTGTCACAGACTTGTTGAAAACCCAGATGACTGACATGTACTCTTCTTCCTTGCACCACCATTTTGACATGCTTAAGATTGGAAAGGCATAATTTTCACTAACAGAAGTAAAATGCTGGTTTGAACCCCATTTGCTCCTTCTCATCTAGGTGTTTTATGAAATACTAATTATTGTTTCAACCATTTTAATTGATACTGAAATAAGGATACAACTCTAATTCCCAAGATCACTCTAGCAACTCTTTTAAAGATAAGTCCAACATGTATTGTCCTCCCATCGAACAGCATAATAGAGTATTTTAATGAAAGAGAGCATATTTATGTTAAAAGCTCAGCTCACTTCACATTCAGAAGTCTTGAATAAAGATGATTAAGTCCTAGTTATTTGGTGCTGTTCATCTTATCAGTTTCTTTCAAAATCTCACCTTTTGACATTTCTGTCTTTAGTGGTGCTTCATTTATTGTCAGAACGTAGTTATCACTACAGAGGACATTCAGAAGACTGACGTTATCTTCCTAAATTGCTTCCTTTACACCCTGATCAGGTTTATTTCTTTTTAAGATCTTCATCTATTTACTCCACAAAATTCCTCTTCACCCTTCTAATTTCCAATTTGCATTTTACCTGAAACCATTTATATTCCTTTCTACTAGCTTCAGTGGGGGGAGGGAGGAGGGATTCACATTTTTCACTAGCTTACTTCTTATACTTTCTCACTTACTCATACTTTTCTGCCTTTTTTTTTTAAACTTTCCATTTTGTCCGTCTCTGAATATGTATACCTTATACTCTATTAAGGGATGCTCATAGTCCAAATTTAAAGTTTCACACATTTAACTTTAGGGGCTTCTTGACTAGCTTCTTCATAGGAAAAAAAAACTTCTAAAGTTTAATGTTCGTGCTAGATTTTGATCTATCCATTACAGAGGATTTTGCATTTTACTTTATTTCAGTTACTATTACTTCGTGTTTCAACTATAGTTACTTCCTGAATCAGCTTTTCTGTTATTTAGAACGAAGTCAAGAGTACCCTCTCCTCTTTCGTGCTCTAAAACGAATGCCAAGAAGTAATCCCATAAAGTGTTGAGAAATTGCTTCTATAAACCTTGTTCAGATGTGATGTGTGGGGGGAAGAGAAGGAATCAAAGTCACCGTTATAGCTTATGTATTTGGTTTAGTTACCTCTCGGATTGTCCTCCACAGTGCACATTTAATGTATTTTCCCTGATTCAGAGGCTGGCAGTATAATGGCACTAATGTATATCTGATGATGATGGTTTGGAATGAGTATGTATACAGATTCTGTTACATAGTTCTCTCCACTTGAAATCTAAGGAGATAAAATTTCTACATGCTTTTTCAGATACAGTACTATTCCCCCCCACAACCTAATATGCACTTCAACTACAGTTTATAATATGTAATAAAGTACCCTGGTTTGACATTCCCTGTGTTTCAGAGGCAACTCTTACATCAGTCTTTATCCAAACTTCTTTAGCTCAGCATTTTAGCTCACCTGTTTTGCTTTTAAGCTTCTTACAAAAATATATAGAAATGTATGGCTTTTATTTTTGACCACATACTTTGATTTAACTTCTCTATTTTAGGCTCTGTTACTTTTCTGGAATGTACCTGTGATGATAACCTGGACTTCCTCCATTTCAGTTCTCTGGATACACCGTTTTGTATTAATGAAACCTCTAATAGATGTCTTTGGGCATGTTTATATTAGAAACACTACAACATCACCACCGCAGTGAATACACTTATTATAGCAACAGAAGGAGTGCTTCTGTCACTACACTAAATCTACCTCTGAGAAAGGGTAGCTAGGTTGACAGAAGAATTCTTCAGTTTACCTAGTGGTGTCTACACCAGGGCCTAATTTGGCTTAATTACATGGTAGTGATCTAGTTCATCTTACCTAACTTAGTAGAGTAGACCAGCCCTTAGGATATGTCTACATTACAAACATCCACCGCCTCAAGTTACATCAGTTGAAAGCCCCCACAGTAAGCATAGCACTTTTGTGTGTGCATACTTGGCTCTCTGAGTTGGCCCTGCACGTACTCACCAGGAGTGCTTGTTTTGATGCACAGTGCAGTACATTATGGGTAGGTATCCCAGTGTGCAACTCACCACCATCCAGCGCACTCATTTTGGGGAGTTTTGGCAATGCATGGTGGGGAAGAAATGAGTCACAAAGGGCTGACTGGGACAGATGGGTCAAATTCTCACCATGAAACTTTCTCAATCCCATAATGCCATCTTTACACCATAATTTTCATAAATTCCACAAACCCAAAAGGGACTTGTCGCTGTCCACCATTTCTACAGAACAATGGAGCCTACACAGCTCTGCATTACTGTCATGAGTGTTGCAAGCACAGGACGCACAATCCTCCATTACCTGCAGAACCACAGTGAACATTACAATTTCCTGGATGTCAGATTACTGTGGGACATAGGGAGAATATTGTTGGTGGCATTCACAGAATGCTCCAAACGTTGGGACACCACATCTAGGCCTGAGAAATGGGCACTGACTGGTGGGATTGCATTGCAATGCCGGTTTGGAATTATCAGCAGTGGCTGTAGAATTTTTGGATGAACAAGGCCACATTCTTGGATCTGTGCGCTGAGCTCACCCCCCAAGCCCCAAGCAAAGGGACACCAGAAAGAGAGCTGCATTAACAGTGAAGAAGCAAGTGGTGATCACACGGTGGAAAACTACAACCTCAGACTGCTACGGGTCAGTGGGAAATCATTTTGCAGTTGGAAAATCCACTGTGGAGGACATTGGCAAGCAAATGGACAGGACCATTAGTCATCTTTTCCTATGTAGGAAATGTCCTGCATTATGTCCTGCAGCAAAATGGATTTGCAGCATTGGGGTTCCCCAACTGTGGTTGCGCGATTGATGGCATGCATATCCCTATTTTGGGACCAGACCACATTGCCACAGAGTACATCAACAGAAAGGGCTATTTTGCTATGGTTAGGCAAACACAGATGGATCACCAGGGACACATCACTGACATCAGTGTTGGCTGGTCAGGGAAGGTGCATAACGCTTGATTTTTAGAACACTGGACTGTTCAGAAAGGTACAAGTAGGGACTTTCTTTCCCACTTATCAGATTACCATTGGTGATGTTGAAATGCAAACAGTGATCCTGAGGGACCCAGCCTATGCCTTACTACCCTGGATCATGATGCCATTCACTGGGACACATTAAAAGCACCAAGGAGAGATTCAACTATTGGCTCAGCTGGTGCAGAATGACAACTGAGCGTGCTTTTGGTATATTGAATAGGCTCTGGCATCAGTTACTCACAAGAATGGGTCTTAGTGAGAAAATATCCCACTGGTTATAGATGTCTTCTGTGTTCTGCATGGTACCTGTGATGCAAAGAGGGAAAAGTTGCCACCAGGGTGGAGGGTAGAGTCTGTCTGCTGAGTTTAACAGCCAGATACAAAGGCTATCAGAAGAGCTCAATGCAGAGCTATATGGCCCAGAGAGGCTTTGAAAGAGCTCTAATAAAAGAGCCACAATAATGCACTGTGATGTACTGTGCTCTATTCAGCCCTGCAGTTTGGGGCATTGTTAGGAACAGAGGTGCTTGACGCACATCTATGAATGTAACACTGTCAATGCACCTATTAATTTTGTGGTGCTTGCTTTACATTTATGACTATTACACTGTATTTGTCATTGATCCTCTGAGTTGTGTCCAAGGGCACAATCAAAAGTAAGTGGGTGTTTTCAATACCCACCAACCATTCTGCAGCATATGTTGAGAATGAATAAAGATGAATTATTATTTTCCAAACAATTGAGTTTTACTGAGTAACAAAAAACACTTTCAAAAAATTCTGCACAAGTTAAAAGCAGATACACTAAAACCTTAATAAATGTATGGAACAGAGCTTAAAGATGGAGAAGGAATATTCATGTCCATTTTAGCTACACATACATCAACCATGACTCTCACAGGTGAAGATGTGTTTGTCCCTCGATATGGAGTGGTATGGGCAGGGATGTGCCCCTGACGCCATGTGGAATGTTGAGAAAAGTGTAGGAAATGCTGCCATTCTCCATGGACTGGAAAGGGAGGCAAGTCCAGGAGTGTTGAACCTGTAGGTTCAGAATTGTCTGTAGCGTCTGTGTTCGCTGCCAAAGAAGCCCCATTATGTCCTGGTGCATTTTCCTCTCTGACTCCTGAACCTTTCTCCGTATAGTATGCAATACTCATGATCCAGACCCTCTGTTTACAGGCTGATGCAGCACTAACTTGCAGGATCTCACTGAACATATCATCCCAAGTCGTCTTCTTTCTCCTCCTCACCTGACTCCGGCATCCTGCAAGTGACTGCAATGGCAGCAGCTACAGATAATACGTACAGAAGTACCATTGTCAGCATAGTCATAAGAGAAAGTGAACGTTAAGATTCAGAACTCCCTTTCCTTGCTCATGTAAAGTTTTAAACAAGGCATGCTCATTGACACTTCTGCTTCAGAGAGCTTGTGCACAGCACCACTGACAGAACCAGCTATGGTGAATATGACCCACCAGGGAGTGAGAGAAATGAGTGGGGACTTGCTCAGTTGAGTATGAGCACGGGCAATGACAACGAATACGAGCACTGTTTTCCTGTGGAGGTGGTGATTTTAGCTGACATCTCACTCCAAAAGATAAAGGCAGAGAGCAGAGCTGTTGCTTGCGTCCCAAAGCCACCTTAGCCTGTTTATTGCAATAGTGCCTGCTGAAGTTATCACTGACTGGTGTAGGAAAGCGTCCAACCGCAGAGGAAGAAATAAGGTGGCCAGAAACCTTTGGGAGAAGATTGCAGAATACCTCCATGAAAGTTTCATAGAGATTTCTCAGGAGGATTCATGGGATTTCTGCGTGTACATAAACAGACTGCTCTTAATGATCCCTATCTCCTAGCTCTCCACAGGAATGAAAAGCAGGTAACTCTTCTTCTCTCTGTTGTACCGATACCTCTTCTAGTGCAAGCAAATTAAAAGTCAATACCTGTGTCCTTGCTAAATTGGGGACACCATCACTGTAATGAGATATATTAAAACCCTTACCCGAGGCTCCTTCTCCCGCATTGGACTCGTCCGTGCTTGCCTGCTGTTACTGACTGGACTGCAGTGGAGTCTCCAAACAGGTCCATTGCAAAGCTGAACACCCTGGTTGCATGTTCCCCATCCTCCTCTTCAACCTTCGCCTCATCCTCACTGTTTATGCTAGGGGCCTATGACTCAGGCTCCTTGGAAGTATCCATGGTGGCATGCACGGTGGTGGTACGGTCTCCACCAAATATGGCATCCTGCTCTTTGTAAAAGAAGCTCATCTGAGACTTGGCACCAGATCAACTGTTGGCCTCACTGGCCTTCTGATAGGCCTGCCCCAGTTCCTTTGCTTTCATGTGGCACTGCTGCTGATCCCTGTCATAGCCCTCTGCTGCATCCCCTGTTGCAATCTGCTTGTAGATGTCCACATTTCTATGGCTGGTCCATAGCTCTACTTGAACAGCCTCCTCTCCCCACAGGCCCAAGAGATCCAGCACTTCCAGTCTGCTCCAAGCCAGTGTGCGTCTGGAGTGTTTATCTAGCATAGTCAGCAGGGCAGTTGTGCACAACGTTAGGTTAGGTGTGCTCATCAAGCTGGACAATCAGAAAAAGCCATTTCAAACACTTGTGAGGCTTTAAAGGGGGCAGGTGGAACCTTCTTGCCTCCCTGACTGCTAGGCAGTGGAGTTCACAATTGTGACCAGAGAGGTCAGTGTCGGACACTGTGGGATGGTTGTTGGAGGACTGTTAGGGTCAACATAGGTAAAGCAGTGTCTGAATTCATCCTGCATTGACCTCAATACATCGACCATGGCCTGTTTATTGTAATGGTGCCTGCTGCAGCGTGTTACTGTGTTGGTGTATTGGAGGCTTACACTGGTGGGAGACAAGTTTAAGTGTAGACACATTCACAACTATGTAATGCAAGGCAGCTTATTTCAACTTAACTTTGTAGGGTAGACCAGGCCTTAGTCTCAAGTGCTTCTCTGTTTCAGGTAGCTTTCCCTCTGGCCTTAGTTAAGAACTCCCCCCAAAAAACCCTATCAACTTTTTGTGCCAGCAGTCTAAATAAGGTGCTGCCTATCCTGTCAGGCTAGGGTCACCCTTCTTAACAAACTTCCCCACCAATTCCTAATAAATGTAACTTCCCTTTTTCTTTCCTTCATTCTTTCATCCATGCATTAAGACAATGATGCTCTCCCTGGCTAGTTGGTCCTGTGCTCCAGAAACAATTCAGAGAAAGGCATCATGGAGGCTCTGGGCTTAACCCTTTTCCCTAATAATCTAAATTAATCATTCAGAAACTCTCTTCTGTCTCCTGATATCAATATCAGTATGTACCATGATTACGTCTCCCTTAGCACTCTCTCGAATTTTTATTTAATTTTTTTTAAAAAGAAAAATGTCATGTGAGATCAGTCCATTCTCAAGCAATAGGCAAGTCACTGAATGATTCTCCATGTTACCACATGCTCAGCTGTCAATTTTTCTAACAACTGAATCCCCTAACATCCTATCTGGTCTACAACTTCAGACTCCTGGAGAGAACATCTCAGTGTATGAGGAATGAATCAACCTGCTCTCCCTCTGCCAGAAAGTGGGTCTCATTTATCCTTCCACTCAATCTTGGTCCCCACCCATCATAAGACATCTGGAGAACCATGACAGAGATGTGCCTGCTTCAGTGTCTATATAAATAAATATATGTGCTGTCTTTCTCTGTTCTTCCAGTTCATCAGCTCTGACCTCAAGCTGTTGTTGGACCTTGAGATGCATGAGCTACTTGCATCAGGGGTGTACACATGCCACCTGGCCACAATGCGAGCAGTCACACATTTAAGTAATTTAACAATTTGTCTCATACAGAGTTTTGATTGCTTAAGAGGCCCATGGAAGTGTACCTTTTAACAGGTGTTTGCATCTTTAAAGTATAGGCAAGGTAGAGTGCCAGATGAAAATACATTCTTCAGGACTGATTTTTAAATATGCAAAACCTACTTACAGCAAGTTATAGTGTGCATGGAGGCTCCCCACCAAACAAATTCAGAGCTACTGAGTTAATCTTCAATAGCATCTGCTGCTCTGCTAAATATTTTTTGGCCAACTTCTCCTTAGTTTAGCATCCCAATTTAAAACCCCATTTCGTTTACATCATGAGAATTAACTTTCCCTTCCAGTAATCTCTTCACATTTGTCATGAAGACAATTACAAACAATAAGAACTGTTTTTTCCTCCCCTTTTTTCCTGTTACCCTGTTACATAGCTCAACCACCAGCTGCAGTATTGACTGGTTCTGAGTGTCACATGAACACCCAGATTGCCTAAGACAGTCAGCACAATGAACAGCCAAATCCTATGGTACCGGAACAGAGAATCAAGAAGTTCCACTTATTTAATAAAGTAGCTATGAAAGATAGATCACAGGAAATGAGAACATGGAAGGAAATTACTATCAGTGAGACAAAGCTGAGAGAGAAGAAGCATTTTTAAACATCTTATTTTTATAAATGGTATAACAGAAAGTGTGATCTGACTCTCAATGCATTAATTCCTCTTATGCCTTATGTATAAAGTCTAATAATTTATCAGAATACACTGTACAAAACTATATTTATTTATACAAGATATTTCATTTATGAAGGAGGAGGAAACAATATAGTGAAAGTTAGTGATAATGCAGCAGAATATTTTAGCTATTAATAATCTCTACACATACTTTGTTACCAATGCATTTCTTAGGTAAGCTACCCATTACGGTAGAAATATAGATAGACAATGATTAACAACATCTTGATTAAATTAGGAACATTTGTTTTTTTAAAAAGCAATTTTGAAATCATACTTGTGCAGCTGTAATATTTAACAAGTCCAATCCTATAAATACTACAAGCATGCAAACAGACACATTTGAGTTCAGTGGGAACAATCACATGTATAAACTTAAGCGCATGCTGAAGTATTTGTAAAATGCAACATGGTATGCTAAAAGATATATTGTATAAATATTAAATGTTTTTGAACATAGAATACATAAAAACAAAATTGGTTCTATAACGAGAATGGATCTCTGATGCCCTCTGCTGTCCTATTGTTGTCACTACCAAAACACTAGTAAGAATTAATTTCAGAATCAAATAATTTCTGAGGATTCACTTAAAAACTTAATGTAGGTTAATTTAATTACCTGATACTCCAATCTGACAAGCTCTTGTTAGGTATGAGAATTTAATTATTACTAGTGCTCATGTGTGAGCTATCAGCAATAATTAAAAACATATTAAGTAAAAACAGAAGCAAAACATATTCTTTCCCCTAATATGCAATTTCTAGGATTTTTCCAATTTGCCCCCCATCAGAATTTAGCTTGTGTTAAATTTTAATTTTCTTGAATAAGGGCAATAACTTGAGCAGGTGACTTTCCCATCCATTTTATGTCAAAATTCATAAGCCTTTTGGAGGGGCAAAACTTACCCCTTCCTGTGTTTGACTCCATTAACAAATAAACATACAAGAAACAATAAAGCCTTCTCTTCAGGCTTTACTCCTAAATTCTTCCTTGAGAGTTATTTACCCACTCTCTAGAATCCCTCTGCCTCAGACACAAGATCTCTCTGTCAGGGGAGCTTAGTTCTGAAGCTTGCTTTCTCCCTGTTTATTCCATCCACTTGGTCCTCTCTTCAACGTAATATTGCTGGAAAATATTGCAGGATGGCCCAACTTCAGCTCCTCAGGATCAAATCAAGAAGAGGTTGAGGAGTTGTCTGGTCTACTACAGAGATGTAGAACTAACTATTCTTCCAGAAGCTCAAAATACACAAATAAGAAAAGGCAAAATATAGAAGAAAAGGTATAAACGTAAATAATGTAAGGGAAAGGGGACTCTAATACACAGACAATGCTACAGAACATATATCAATTACACTTGTATCCTTCTATTACTCTCACAAGTTTGCTTGGGATATATGTTTTCTTTTATTTACCCTCAAATGCTAAAATGACTGTTTAAAATATCCAATTTCAAAATATTCACCACTAACTAACATGCAAACCAACTTGGGAAAATAGCTCTTTGAAAAGGAGTTCTTTTGTTGATAATGCTATTAAATCCAAAATATAAAATCAAAATCCGAATTAAAAAACATACAAATGCTTCCAAGCTTATGCAGTAATTTTAACTTAAAAACTTAGATGAAAAACTATTAAACGTTGACATTAAATTCCTTGGTTTGTTCCTTAGACTGTTGTCATTTGACTTTTTTTTTTTGGACAGGCTAACATATAAGCTAATCCTGCAACACTGATATTGTAACATCTGCGAAATTTACTAAAACTTCACTATAGTTTTCACTGAAAGCTCCATTTAGCACAGTTCTTATTACAATAATTTATTTATTACTCACATTGACGAATAGTCCATTGCCATACTATCTCGGTAATATTTACATGAATTATAAATTTTGTGTTTCTAACTGCATACACAAACACATGCAATTGATCAACATGTGCCTTACTAACAGTTAATGAAATACATTTAATGAGTAACTGTAGGTTATTTCATTTTATTTACTACATATAAGTAATCATAGAAAAGTTTTGTTAAAATGTTTTAAATATTAACTCTGCCAGTTACGTGTATTTTTAGACAAAGCAAGTCCATTAAAGTGTTCTTTTGTTAGACTACTAAAATCCTTCTCCCTTATTAATTAGTTTCAGTACTGAGATTCTTTAGCCTCACACATATCCTCTCATTTTTCTTCCCTAAGCCTCATACATATATTTTATTAATATTATTTCCTGGTTTCCCACAACGAATCATAGAACATTAGAGTTGGAAGGGACCTCAGGAGGTCATCTAGTCCAACACCCTGCCCACAGCAGGACTATCCTCAGCTAAATCATCCCGGCGAGGTTTTTGTGAAGCCTCAGCTTAAAAACCTCTAAAGATGGAGATGCCACCACCTCCCTAGGTAACCCATTCCAGTGCTTCACCACTCTCCTAGTGAAAAACGTTTTCCTAATGTTCAACCTAGACCTCCCCTGCTGCAACTTGAGACCGTTGCTCCTTGTTCTGTCATCTGCCACCACTGAAAACAGCCTAGCTCCATCCTCCCTGGAACCCCCTTTCAGGTAGTTAAAGGCTGCTATCAAATCCCCCCTCATTCTTCTCTTCTGCAGACTAAACAGGCTTAGTTCTTTCAGCCTCTCCTCAGAAGTCTTGTGCTCCAGCCCCCTAATCATTTTGTTGCACAATGCACCATTACAAAATCAAACTTCAGCCATATCATAATGGAGGCATTTTTCAGGCAAGTCAAACTACTACAGCTAACATGAAAAGATATGGATCAATGCTGCTTCTATGCTGCAACTTCACCTCGCACAAAAAGGGGTAAGTCTTCTTTATACTGGATAAAAATCCTACTCTAGGCCCATGGTTCCCAACCTGTAGCCTGCGGGCCAAAAGCGGCCCACAGGGGCTTTCAAAGTGGCTCGCAGCTCCCCTCCTGCTGGCTGTAGAAAGGAGTCACTGCCTAAGGAGCCAGGTGGGGCACATTTCCACATGGTTAAAAGACTGGCGCAGGCTCCTTGCTGCAGCCAAGGGGATGGGAAATCGGAGCTCCCCTCCTTCTGGCTCTAGCAGAGAGCAGAGCAAAGCATTCCACCTAGGTCCCTAGGTGCTGGGATACCTGCTGGAGCCAGAGGGAGGGAAGCACTGCTAGGGACCCAGGTGGAGCGCACAGAGCTACAGGACACGTGTTTTCCCTGCTGCAGCCAGGGAGATAGGAACTCCTTCATTTTGGCTGAAGTGTCGGGAAGTGCCTGCTGGTGGAGACTGGTGGCCCTTCATGGTTGGAAAAATGGTATCTGTGGCCCTTGAGCCAAAAAGGTTGGGAACAACTGCTCTAGGGTTCTGGCCCTGCTCCAGTATTATCAGTTATCCAAAGGACACATCTGATCCAATATATTTGGATTTTAGTATTAGCATAATCTGGATTTACTATTGTTTAATAAAAATCTTATTCAAAAAAATTCAAATCAATTTGAAGAAGAGCATGGGTAAACCATAAACAAATAGCAATAAATAGTAACATCAAATTGGGGATCAATATCTAGAGAGGAATCAGAGGGATCAGTGTTGGCTTGGTGTTATTAAGCATCTTTATTATCTACCTGGGAGAGAAAGTAAACAGTATCTTTACTGAATACCTTTGTGCTTGTTAAGTCTAAAGAAAAAAACAAAAATCAATGTAGGATTTGTGATGACTAGAAGATATTGAAAAGGAATTAAAATGGTTTTATTTTTAATTTTAAATGATTAAAAAAGACAAGATAAGGAAATTCAAACTATTGTGCAAGCTGTTATGAATGATATGTGTGGTAGCGATTTACTTGAATGGGTGCAAAAAGATGCTCTTGGAGTAGAACATGAGACATTAAGTTTTTGTGTTACTGTCTGGGGTGGTATGACTGGATGAAAAGTGACCTGTATCAATGGAGGATCCAGAAAGACAATGGGACACTGAACAACTGATACCTAACAAGGGGAAACTCCAGCAAATAGAACATTTGAACTCAGCAGGTGTCTGCTGAAGGCGGCAATGGACTTTGAGGTGACAGGAGGCTAGGTGCTAGCCTTTGGAGAGACACAGGAGCTCACCAGGAAACTTATAGACAAAGGGACAGAGAGAAGAAACAAAGGTAGCTCCTTCAGCATCATGGCTTAAGGGAGTCCTGGCTTGGTCAGTATGACTACATTTTAACCTTCCTGCAGCTTAACCTTTGCTTCTTTACACTAACTGAAGGACTTCCTGATGCTGTGTCCCAGTTGACTAATAAACCCTACACTGTTTTTAAAAGGCTGCCTGGCATCATTGCACATACTTGCTGCAGTGCATTGATTCCTAAAGAGGGCAAAAAGTCTCTAACCAGGAGTCTATTTCAGTTGGATTTGCTGGGCAGAGCTCACAATGTGAAACAGGAGTGAAGGTGCTGAGAGACTCAGTCTCTAAAGGAGTGTGACCGCCTGGCCTACTCTTAAGGAAGAATGGGTCCCCTCGGAAGTCTGAAAGGGTTCCTCTGATGGCCTTTTTAAAAGCTGGGGCACAGCACAGATCTTGTGGATCTGTGACACAAGAGCAGGTAACAAATAAATACAGAAATACACATCTCGGAACTTATATTTTTCTCTCCCACTACCACAGTGGCATGAACATACGTTCAGACGTATGTAAAAATATGAGAAGAAACTGATCGTTTGCCTGAATAATTAGACTCCAGACTGGAAGGCAAATCCTATGACAGAATACAGCTAAGCTAGCTCACGCTGATAGATTGAATGGTCATCAGATTAGGTTCAGAGCAGAATTTAAGTCTGCAGTAGAATTTCTTAATATAAGACAGACTGACTCTCAAAAAGGCATCCTCTTGTCTCCTTCACGAGGTATTCTCCAAAATTCAAACGACAGGCCTGATCCAAACAAGAATCCATGTTATATATTGGACAATAATGATAGTTTGAATTGGTGGGCCTAATTGTACATAAAACCCAGGCTCTTCATCATTTTACTGGTATAAAGCTCATCTCATATTTTTCCTCTTAGTTTCCACAATGGCCAAGCATGCTGCAGACTGCCAGTTCATTCTTTCAAAACATATTTCTTTGGCAACTTCACATCAATTCCTCTCTTTCACTATGGCATTTTTTCTTAATTACTCTTACACAGTTTTGCTAAACTTCCTTTTTAACACAGCTGTTTAAGTAAATCAATACCTTATACCCCAAAATTTAAAAAAATCCCACAACCTGACCCCAAATAGGCTAGTTCTAGAGTTGGAATGGTCCTCTCCCTAACGGAAGGAGATATGGGACTCCACCATCCCAGCAGTCTGCCACCACGTCCCCTGCAATACCAGGAACCACTCTGATGTGAGCCAGCATCGCTCCAGACAGCTACTGTCCCATTCCTGCTGAAGTTGCTCAGTACTGCCCCCGTTCACAGTCTGCTGTATCACAGGAAGGGACGAAGAGGATAGCTCTAGCTGCTACACTGCCGTCTTCCCTGCCAGACTGTGGGAGGCTTAGAGAAAGCAAAATAAGAGCTCAGCTGGCTCTGCATAAGCCTACTAAATAGTTAAACTATTGATTATAGCCCCTTGACCTTTCCGAAATAATAGGTTCAGCCCTCAGGCTGTACAGGTTAAACACCACTAGAGAAAGAGATCACTCATGCTAAGAGCCAGTGTTATCAAGTAAGGCTGGATGCTGCATGATATAAGAGGAAAAAGAAAGTGAGTTCAGCTAACTGACTCCTTTTAGGGTACATCTACACTGTTTGTGTGTATGTTCCTGTATGTATGTCAGTATCTATGTAAACACATACCTCCACCCCAAGATACAGAGAATTAAAAATCTGCCAAAAAAAAACAAACCCCAAAACTAGACTCATATCCTACCATAAACAATAGGCATTCATGTGCTTTCATGTCAAAATCTATCAATAGAGAGAGCATCTACATAAAACAAACAAACAAAAAAGAATGGCAGCACTCTAATAGTTCAACATTAGGTGAAATCTTGGGCCCTAATGATCTTACTGTATCTAATGCTACTATTTAGATATGCCATCTCATTTTATGTTCAACTATGGTTGTTCTTTTGTTAACGAATTGTTACTTTTGTTTATTAAATCAAATGAGGAAGTTTCACATTCCAGAGCTCCATATATTTACCACAGCATTCTTAAAACTATCAGCGTTGTTTGCTCACGTGACTCAGCCTTCCAAAGGGACTTAAAACTGTTTTGAAATTTAAAACACCATACCACTAAAGATTCCCTTCCCCCACAAGTTCAATAAAGTCTATGTTGAAAGCCGGAGCATGCCTGAGGTGTATGTGTTCTCCTGAACTGTACAAAGAAAATGTGGTAAATTTTTCAAAGTACAGTCTATATGAGCACCACAAGCTTAAAACAATTAGAATAATTCAAATACTGTGTCCCGGAAAAAAGAAAAAAAAGAAAGAAAAGCAAATGTATAAAACAAAAGCACAATGGGCTTTGGTGGTCTAAATTTTCAAAAGTAAATTTTCAGTAGTAAATTACCATCCCAAGACATTAAATATTCTGGATATTTTAGGTTTCCGAACAAAAACATTTAAGGTAAAAGAATTAATGCTTCTTTTGCCACACTATGTGCACGTTTCCCAACAGAAAAACATATAATATGCAACCTTTCGCTTATTTTTGTGAACCTTTCTTCCACAGTCAGGAAGCTGAAGTCATCAAAAAGGTGTCTCTTTACTAAGATGTCTCTCAAGGAGACCTGCAATCTCTACACAGAAGAGTGGTGAAAGAAATCCCTCATGAGTGGAGAGTGGCAAGAGAAATCCCTAATGATTCTGTCAGCATACATTTTTCATAACGTGATTATCCCGAAGCAGCCTCTGGCTTCTTAGGCTCCTTCTCCCCCCTCCTCTTCTATAATTGTTTTCCTTGTAGACTAGGCAACAATTACCATTGCTGCCTGGTATGTTCTGACTGAATATGTTCACAAGCAATATATAAAACACTAGTCTCATATCAATGGCTTTTATTGTTTTATTAATTGCACTATAAAAATGTGCTATTAAAACTGAGAAACAAGATTGTTTAAAAAAAAATCATAAAATGGGCCATGACCACACTTGTAAGTGTTTCATAAATGTCACAGTAAAACTTTGTTTTCAAAAATTTCATCCTAAGATGTCTGTTTCTCCATGCTGTCTTTTCAGATGTGCTAGGAAGAGTTCAGAATTTAAATAATTACTATCATATAAACACATTAACTTAAAAATAGATGGCATTTCTATCAAGTCTGCTCTTGAGGTATTCAATTGTTAATGCACCTTAACAGACATTCTGAGATTTACAAATCGGTTACAGTGCTGTTATCAACTGTGTTATGCAAAGTATTTCATAAAAAGGACAAAAGAATTATCCTAAGTTTCAATCTGTTATAAATATAAATTACACTTCTTACCTTCTAAAGAAATTCCATCTCAAAATGCCAATATAGCAGGCACAGAAAAAAATTAGCATGTGAAAATCCTCTCACTTAGTTACAATATTCAAGTGAAAATGCAAGTTAAGTTAATTATAGATACTACAAAGGATAGTAAAAATATACAATTCGCTTGTTTCATTGTGGCCAATACTTTAAACCTCTGAAATACATCATCTGAAAATAAACCTGTTTCTAAACTATATAACAAGTACTTTAAGCATTTGCTTCCTACTTTATATATAACCACCCTAACAAAGGGTAACTCATAGCACACTTTAAAAAGTATCAACATTTACCCAACCCCTTTTAGAGAAATAACATTTTAACCTGTCACTTAAGCAGCTGCTGATACAAGGACAGTCAATCAATATATATTAAAATTAATCTCTAATCTATAAGAGGCACTATCTACTTCGTCTAATGAAGTATAAGAGGATTTGAGTATGGCATCTCATAAACAGATGCCATTTTAATTAATTTCTTCAGAGTTAAAAAAATATTTTTATCTTTCTTTTGGCTTTGTTTTTTATTTAACTCTGGATAGCACACTATGTTAGAAACTACAGAAAGTTCTAATCAACTGATTAAATTGCTCTAAAGCCAACTGAATTCAGGGAGAGTTTTTCCATTAACTTTAGAGGGTTTGGATCAGGCTCTTTGAGATTAAAGTGATTAAGATTTTCCAGATAAATTCAATTATGACAAACAAACAAGTTCCAGCTATTGCATTAAAAACAACAAAAACCTTACTTTGTCAGATGCTTCAGAAGCCAGAAGATTAGTAGCAAGAGTCTGTAGTTTCTGGTGGGCCATATTTTTTAGAGCAGCAAGGCTACGTCTAGTCATAGCCTGTTTTAGATTGACGGCTGGGTGACTAAGAGAATCTACTGCAGCTGGAACTGCCTCATCACAAGCATTCAAGATCTCGACTGCTGTTATCCCCATCACACAACGATCCAGCGCACCTTGAAACATTTTTAAAATGAATTATTTTAGTACAGACAATTCAAAAGTTTCAGAAATGTCAAAAGCATATGTTAAGCAGTCATCTATTCCACAGTATTTTCTGTAATGCCTAAGACTACCAGTTATTATTTATAGTACTAAAGTGCCTAGGAGCCCTAGCCATGTAACAAGGACCCCACTGAGCTAGGCACTACACAAAAACAGAACAAAAAGATGGTCCCTGTTCCCAAAGAGCTTATCATCTAAGTATAAGAAAGAGACAACAAATGGCTATAGGAAAATGAAGGAGTATAGGAAACTATGGGACCAATAGTCAACACAACTGACAGTGATGATATTGCAACAGCAACCTAATTAGTTTTGTGACTAATATTCCTAATGTGGTTGGATCTTCCTGCATTAACTTGCAATTATAGGAGGTTAAAAATCACAACCACTACACTTGATTTTTTATCACATGCAGAGTCAGCAGCACACTTAGGCAACTGTAACACTTTCCATTACCAGCCTGTTTCCAATTACTTATAACCTTGCCACTCTATTTGCTGTGGCTTAATTCTTCCGTGCTTGCTCTAAAACTAGATTTTTCTTTTAAGTTTCAATAAAAACATCTCAGCCATTTCTGAGAAAGAGCTTAGTGAAAAAAACCAAAACATAATTTTGCTAATGTTCAAAGAAATGGATGAAAAATTCTGTTAAAAGCTGTAGTGCTTTCATGCTTGAGGCAGAACTTGAAATATGGCAGGCTGATAAACTCTCCTTAGCCCCAGTGCTAAATTGTAAAACTCTGAAAACTGCCATTTGCACATGCTC
Organism: Mesoclemmys tuberculata; assembly: GCA_007922155.1. Lineage (NCBI taxonomy): Eukaryota > Metazoa > Chordata > Testudines > Chelidae > Mesoclemmys > Mesoclemmys tuberculata. The sequence continues at coordinate 16,711,570 of ML675629.1, read as the reverse complement.
AGTAAAAGTTTTTAAGAGGCTTGCTGCTAAAGTTTCTGATCATTCCATCTACACTGAGCATGCCCCACAGAACTACAGATGGGGCACAGTAGTGGCAGCCACCATCTCACTCTCATGGACAGTAGCGCTGGCCTGGGAGCAAGAACACTAGAAGTTCTAATCTCAGCAACTCCACTTACTAGTATTAATAATTTTGTGCATTTATTACTCAGTAAAGACTCCACATTTCCCACAGTATTCTTATCAGCAAGTTAAAAAGAAGTATGGGTTGAACGAACGGACTATAAAATGGAGAGAGAGCTGGCTAGATCATCGGGCTCAATGGGTAGCGATCAATGGCTCCATGTCTAGCTGGCAGCCGGTCACAAGCGGAGTGCCCCAAGGGTTGGCCTTGGGGCCGGTTTTGTTCAACATCTTCATTCATTAATGATCTAAAGGATGGGGTAGATTGCACCCTCAGCAAGTTTGCAGATGACACTAAGCTAAGGGGAGTGGTAGATCCCCTGGAAGGGAGAGAGAGGATACAAAAGGACCTAAACAATTTGGAGGATTGGACCAAAAGAAATCTGAGGAGGTTCAACAAGGACAAGGGCAGAGTCCTGCACTTAGAACGGACGATCCCATGTACAGCTACACAATGAGGACTGACGAGCTAGGCAGCAGTTCTGCAGAAAAGGACCTGGGGGTTACAGTAGATAAGAAGCTGGATATGAGTCAGCAGTGTGCCCTGGTTGCCAAGAAGGCTAATAGCATATTGGCCTGCATTAGTAGGAATATTGCCAGCAGATTGAGAGAAGTGATTATTCCCTCTATTCAGCATTGGTGAGGCCACATTTGGAGTACTGTGTCCAGTTTTGGCCTGCCCACTACAAAAAGGATGTGGACAAGTTGGAGAGAGTTCAGCAGAGGGCAACAAAAATGATTAGGGGGCTGGAGCACAAGACTTATGAGGAGAGGCTGAGGGAACTTGACTTGTTTAGTCTGCAGAAGAGAAGAATGAGGGGGGATTTGATAGCAGCCTTTAACTACCTGAAAGGGGGTTTCAGGGAGGATGGAGCTAGGCTATTCTCAATGGTAGTAGATGACAGAACAAGGAGCAACAGTCTCACGCTGCAGTGGGGAGGTCTAGGTTGGACATTAGGAAAGAGTTTTCACTAGGAGGGTGGTGAAGCACTGGAATGGGTTGCCTAGGGAGGTGGTGGAATCTCCATCTTTAGAGGTTTTTAAGCTGCAGTTTGACAAAATCCTTGCTGGGATGATTTAGCTGAGGTTAGTTCTGCTTTGAGCAGAGGGTTGGACTAGATGACCTCCTGAGGTCCCTCCAACTCTAATATTCTATGATTTTATTTATTTAGGAACTAGGCCAGTATTCCCCAAAATTTTGCAGATGGGTTATAAAGGGTGTGCTAGGTCCATTCTGGCAATAGATGTCTGAGTCTACTATATTATAGACAAGACTCATTCATTCTAAAAAGCGGTGTGGCAGCGAGTGTATCAAAGAAATGAAAAGAAATGAAAGAAATGGTTGACTGATATATGGGAAGATATTTTAGCCACTTTTCTCTCAGGAGCAAAAGATGTCTGAAAAATGGTGCCATAGGATAATCCATCCTTTTAGAGGTATGCAGTCTTTATGCAGATTCAAGATGAAGTTTTTGACCCAACAAAATGGGTTAATGGAACTAGAACTAAACTGGCTTCTAGCCATACCAGCTCTGATTCTGATTATGTCAGAGATCATAAACTATGCTGGTTCAAATACAGTCAGAACTTGGATGTGAAACCTTTAGGTAACATGCAGGTTGTTGCAGAAACTGGTGCTAGTTATTTTCTTGACTCAGAAAGACAGCTGCCACCAAGCTAGTGGCAGGCACTGGAGGCACCATGTTGGCAGAAGTGCCATCTGACAGATGACACAAGAAACCAAGGTCCTGACTACTAGCAATCATGGAAGATCTCAACTTTTTTTTGTTTTTGAAATATCAAAGTGTTATGGAATCCCTTTGCCATATTCCTATTTAGGCAATTACACACATACAGTATGATCACTTAAAATATTGCTTGCAACTTGGGTATTTAAAAAAAAAATCATGTCCCAGTTTTAGATAAAATGTTAGCAAAATGTCTTAAGTAAAAAAAAACAACCCCCCCAATCTATTTTTCCCTAGCTCAATAATCTCAATTAATACAAATATAAGTGCTTTTCATATTAAACCACATCCTACTGTGCAAACACTTTGGTAGCAGGAATATTATACGTATCAGTTCAGTTAATGATGTTTGAGAAGCTTATTAAAGTCATGTGTGACTGCTATTACACCAGGATCTAAACTGTGGGTGAGAGTCCAGGTACTGAAAAGTTCACCAAGGGTTGAAGCAAAACAAGACGCCACAACCTCTCCTACCCCACAGAGGCCAGCCCAACCATGAAAGTGAGTGGAAGTGGCCAGGAAAAGCCATAATAAAGACAGGATAAGCACAGCAGCCAGAGAATTGTGCTTATTCACTTGCTCGTTGCATGAACTCCTACATATGGAGCTCATTTGGACTCCCTCAATAGGATTTAGAACTGCTCCTTTCCCTAATGGAAACACAGATGGCCATGGCAGTACAAACTTTGCCTCCATTTTGGTGAACAAAGCCTTCCTGGTACAAGAAAGCATAATTCACATTGTTGCACTGACCAGCATCTGAAACCATCAATATAAGCCAATAGATGTTATTTTCTACTTCAAATTATGCAGTAATGATAAATAGATTGCACAGCAACACCTCCTCCTGATTCTACTTCGTACCGTGCACTGAGAGAAAAGCAACATAGCAACAAAACTACCTAGCTACAACAGCAGATATGAAGAAATCTGCCTCGAAGAGAAGTTCACAGACTGTCAAAAATGAAAGAAGCTTTGGACAATTTACTACCTTCAACTACTAAGTTGGATAAATCTGGTCCCACACAGACATTTTCCCCTCATTGCCCTATCCTGTTATTGCTCCAAAGACATTTCATAAAACCTCATGATATGCTTTCCTGTCCCTCTTGTAGTACATTCAATGCAGTTCAGAAACCACCTCTTCTTTCTCTGTCTGAGAAATGTATCTGTTACTTTAATGTCCTGCCCTGTCCCCCGACAATGTGATGAAGCAGGTCACTCAGGCTCACTGTCCATTTGAAGATGTGCATGGTACTGACTCACTACAGTGGCAGGTTTAATGAAAGAATGACTTTCCGCAGATGAACACTGCATACGTATTTTTATTTAGTTTTTAATTTCTCCTTTCAGTGTCTGTACCAGCATAGAAAATATATTTTTCTACATCTTATCTATCACTTTTATTCATTGTTGTCTGTTCTGCTATTTAAAATTCATTTGCAGCCTCTTAAAATCTTCCAAATGAATGCAAAGCTATAGTATTGAGTATTACCCATCTTTTACTTATTTGCTTAGAACACCTTATGGAGCACCTTTCATCACATGATCTTAAGGCATTTTACAAACCAACCACTGCACCCCCATGAGGAGGTATATATAATTACCCCCCATTTTACAGAAAGGGACACTGAAGCACAGAGAAGCTAAATCACTTGCCTAGGATCACACAAGTCAATGGCAGATCTGGGAATAAAAATCCAGATTTCCTGACTTTGAGTCCTGTTGATTTAACCACTAAACCGTGCTTATTCGGCAGTTACTTCAAGCTTAAGGACAAACACAAACAATAGTTACTGAAGTCTTCAACAGTGTGGCCACTAGTTTCCAGCACATGTGTATTAATTAGCCTTCCTAAAGAACAATAAGAAATTAAGTGGGGGAAGGGGAGGAACATTGCTAACTATATTTCTCTAAATCCAGTCAAGCACTAATTATTGGTTTCAATTATTGGAATATACTTAAGAGCTTGTGGCACCAAAGAATCCTAGGTACACACCATATTTAGAGATCCAAATTTCTGAAAGGTAACGTGATAATGTATGTTTAGTGTCATGCCCATCTATTTCCCAGATGGAAAGCTAGAGGAACCTTTTAGCACATATCCCCAAAAAGTAGAATTTAGCCCTAAATGAAAAAAGATTTTCAGTTCAGTTTCTTGCACTTGACCTTACCTGTATCCATTTGCCAGACGTACACAGATCCATCTGAACATCCCACCACCAGGTAATCATCTGAAGGCCTCCACTTTATTATTTGAATAGGGAAAAGGTGACGAGATGCCAGCATAATGCATTTTTTCTCTCGCAAACTCAGAAGTCCTACTGAGTGGTCACTGGCTACAGAGCAGATGCAGTGCTGGACTCTTGTCTGAAAAATAAGATGCATTTTGATCATAATAAGATTACTTAACATTTCTATATCATTTTTCATCAGAGATTTAAGTAACAAACAAACTTCAGCTATTTGAGTTTGATCATTACTACCATACCCATTTTACTGGTAAGGCAGTCAGGGTAAAATCCTGACCCCATCAAAGTCCAAGGCAAAATTCCCATTTACAACAATGGGCGCAGGATTTCACCCAGAGAACTTAAGTGACTTGCTAAAGACTACATAGATTTAAGCACTTGGAATAGAATTTAGAAAGTCACCTATTAACTACTTGAACATAATTGTTTATTTAGGGAGGTTGTGAAAAGGTGTCATGGGATGGTGAACATTTTGCCTGCCCTGTATTGCTTAATGGTACACAAGGATCTCGGCATGGAAATATCTGAAAACCAAATTACACTAAATCAATGATGTTACTTAACTAACATTAATGAAGAGCCTTAATACATTATACATTTATTTGTTCTTACACAGGGATGACTGAAGTTCTCTAATATTTTTCATTATTAGAAGAAAATTTAGAGATAAGGTTTAAATACTTTTTTTAAAAATGCATCTCGTCCAAGCACTTAATTGTGATGTTTTCTAAAAAGCTGCAAAATTAATGCAATTAGAAGAAATAAGCACGTCCTTGAACAGTTTTGCAATCTTCAAAAAATATTTCAGCAATTTGACAAAACAGTTCACCTTCAAAGCAAATACAAATTATTTACTCTCAAAAGAATCTTTGTTTTCATTTTATTACATTACAATATGAAACAGCTTAGCCTAAAACAGTATTTTTAGTAAGTCTATTAATTCACAACTGTAGGATAGGAAATGATGTTAGGAAGAAGGCATTTGTACCTCCAACTGATTTTCTATTTTTTTAAAAAGTTAAAACAAGAAAGCTGACAAAGGGGTATTTCTATCAAACTAGACATAAGTTTTTCCTGAAGCTTTCCGTTTTCAATTAGTAAGTGTTTAGCTGAATTGCCAAAACAAGATTACCTGTAATATAAAAAAACATTAATCCAAAATTATTCTTTATCATCATAGGCTCTTTTACCATCATAGATTCTTTTAATATTGGATAACTGAAAACACAACAATGTGCCTTTATAACTAATCAATAACTCAAGATATAAAGACAAACCAACAGAAATAATCTGAATTGAAAGAAATACTACAAGCAAGGTAGTGCTGAACAATTTATGCCTTTAAATTGAAGCATCATTGCAAATTACTTCAAACATTACATATAATTTTGGGCAAGTGTTAATTTTTTAAAATTGTTATAAATTGAAGAGAACCATAAACATCCAGAAACAATTAAAGTAAAATGAGACAAATCTATAAGTATTTACATCATTGTGTATTGTTTGCCACAACAAATATAGGCCATGATTCAGGAAAGAACTTACGCATGTGTTTACATTGTTTTTCTGAATAGGAATGTACTGAAACACATGCTCCCTTAAATGAAGGCCACAGTACTTAGAGACTTGCACATATGATTTTATTCAGATTACAAAAGACAGGAGGAACCTTTAGATTATAAAATCAAAAACAATCCAACTGCCTACAAGTGTACCAATGTGTACTTTAAGTAGCAACTCCAGTGAAAAGTTCTGAGGCTAAAATAATATCAAGTACCCAAATAAGTGTGTTATGGAACATGTAAGTTAAGTTATTTCAGTAAATTTTGTTGACAATGTTCATTATTACTACAATAACGTATGACTAACTTTTCTATATTCATGTAGAGCAATGGTTCCCAAACATTTTACTAAGGTGACCCACAAACTACATTTTTCCTTCTTTTGCAACCCATCATTATATACATGCAACCTCTGCCCACCAATAGAGACCTATGAGGAGGGGGTTTGGAGAGCAAGCCCACCCTGCACTCACCCTGCAGCAGCAACTCCTGTCCCGCAGGGCGGGCCTGGCTTCCCCATTTGGGGAAACCTGAGTGACACTGAGACCCTGTGCACCAGGTCACAGTGCCCAGAGAGGGGACCTGGGCCCAGCCCCATGGGACAGGAGTCACCACTGAGGGGTGAGCATGGGGCAGGCTCACTCTCCAACTGCACCCTCTGTACTCTCCTGTATACTGGGCCGGGAGAAGAACATGCTTGCCTCGGCCAGGGCCAAGGGATGGGTTAATATAGCAACAAACATGTCAACCCACTTAGAACCTTCCCACAACTCACTGGTGAGTCTGGACTCTCGATTTGGGATGTACTGATCTACAGAATGGCAGTAGGCAGACAACAGGTGAATTTTGAATTAGGTTGAAGTCTTTCTACTATAACAGCTGAAGCTATTGTCATGAAAAAAAATCAATATGGAATCAAAGAGTAACATGTGAAATATTAAAATTTCCATACTAAATTATTGACCAAATAATCTTTATTAAATTTAATTACACTATCCCAGGAAATAACATAATAAAAAGCTTTCAAGGAATGAAATCAGACATGGAGAAGATGATCTGAAAGACATTTTCTCTATAGAAGTACCTTAGTAGCAGCACAGAAAGGTAATGAATGGAAGACTAGCATCTCAAGGAGCATCTCGATATTAAAGATCATGAAGGACTTTGGTGCAAGTCTCTTCACAAGATAAAGGACAAAAGAATTGTTTCAATCCTTCTGATTTACAATACAGAATATAATTTTTTTTTAAAGTTACAATATGTAAGCATCTAAATTATGCTCAACATGGACAATAAAAGTTCTATAAGGCTTCCCCCCATGAGCTTAGCTAAAATTCCCTCCATTCACTGTTATATATCATGTTGTGCATCAGGTGGCAGATGCCATCCACTCATGAACGTGCATTTCAGTAGTGATGTGTGTATAATTTGTAATGATATTTTGGATCCTGTGAAAAAAGACATTTTATATACAATAAAAATTATTCTTCACACATTTATGCTGACTGCATTTCCCATCCAGCTTCCTGTCCAACTCTAACCATCTAAAAGATGGTAACAGAAAGCTCTTTTTCAAAGAAAGAAAATCCTGTACCCTGGACCCTCACCCTTTTCATTATTTTTTCTGCTGGAAAAATACACTTTTAAAACTATAGGAAATTGCACCAGAGCAGCTTGCTCCTTACTCCAGCTAAGATTAACACATTGGTGAAAGTGTAATTAAACTAGACTTTTGAAATGTCTACATTTAACTAAAAAGCTTAGACTAAAGTTATTCATTTAAAGAACAGAATCCATGCTTATGACTATTCTTCATTTGTTATCTTTAGGTATAAAAATGCAATGGTCATTTTTAAAAATGTGAGAAAAATAATCCACACATGAAAAACCCACACACTGACAACATTTTAAAAAAATGTTACATATCAGACTTCATTATCTCATACAGTTTGAGCTAAAAAAAATAGAAAATTTATTTTCACTTAACATGCCATAAGGTGTAATCTACATACACACCGCATTAAATAGAAGTGCTCTGGTCAGAGGTTAAGCGAGGCTTTATTAAACCAGCTAAAGAGAGATATTATGATTCAGTGATCAGCACATAAGGTGGTTAGTTCTCAAATGCTCAATGGAATGGATGTTTGCTAGGCATTCAGCAAATATGCCTAGACCCTCCGCCCCCTTCACTTTTTAAGCATCATTCAACCCTTTGGTCTTTAAGCATGCCTACTGATGTGCTTTAAACTATCAGCACAATTGAACACGTCATTAAGTTATCAGTAATTCTTCCGCTTGTGAAATTATAATTAGTCTTATAGAGGATATTATCACCTTTGCTTCAAATCAATATGCTGCATTTGTTCTTTTTTTAAAAGAACACCAATCTTGAGCCTTGGTGTGGAAAACAGAACTTTAAGGTTTTTTGTAAACTATTACAAAATATAGCAACTCTTTTGTCCTGCTTTAGTTAATGTTGTAAGCAGTTTTATGGTGAAGTATTTTTTTTTTTAAACAGGGATTCTAAAATTTAGCCATAAAAAGTTGAGTTACTGCTAGAGGCTGGAAAACTATATTCCTTTAGGAGGAAGGTAAAGGAGCTTTAGAAAGCTTAAAAGATCTAAATATGCAACTCTTCTATTATTAATAATACATACTCTTATAGCATGATAGCACAGTATGGTGTTTTACAGAGATTTAAAATAAAGACACGATCCATACTCTGAAGATTTTCAGCCTAAATTAGAGACAGAGAAACATATATGGAAGAGAGGGACAGAGCTGAAAAATACACATCAGGCATGTTATATAATGAGCAAATCCTAAATTCCATATTTTTAGGGTAAGGTCGTGGTAGCTGTAGAACAGATTTCCATGTTAAGCGGGAATGAATAGTAGAAAAACCATGTAAAAGTGTGCTCAAAGAAGGGATATGAAGGGAGACAATGAGGATTATCGTACACAATAATGCTGTTTCAAGTATAGGAAGAGAGAGGAGAGGAGACAAAGGGGGAAAGAAGGGCAGGAGACTGGGTAGAATGAAAAGAGTAGGCCGATGACTGATATGAAATGAGAGATGGGATGGTAGCCAAATACTTAAAAGTAAGGACAAGGATCCTGAACTTCAGATCACAGAGTGAGCCAGAAGAGGGACCTGAGTGTCAGGAAAGAGAAAATATTTTGGTGGCTGAATGCTACATAGATTGGAGATGCAGGGAAGCTGAAGAAAAGGAAGTTAATTTTCGAAAGCATGAACCAGAGTTTTGGCAGCGAGGACAGAGAGGAAGGGGCTGAATTTAGAGGAAGAATTTTTAAGATTTGGCAAGAGAAGGGAAAAATAGAAAGGGATGAGTCAACGATAACCTTATTGTTGCAGCAATGGAGGAGAGTGAAGATGTCAATTGTGATGATAAAAAGGGAGAGAATTGAGGAGGAAAAATGAGAGGCTCGGGTTTTGTCGTGTTTAGTTGAAGGAAGCAGCAAATCATCCACAAGAAGTTTCAGAGAGTCAAGAAGAGATGTAAGGCACAGTCATGAGGGAAAGAATAGAAGAACACAGGAGCAGATTAGATCTGAAGGAAGTGAATTTTATTTGGAGGGGGCGGGGAGAGAAAAGAGCCACTGGAGCCAGACAAACTGGAGAACACTGGTAGAGAGGACAAGGGACTAGGAAGATGATCTATCTAAGGTAATGCTGATTATGCAATCGACAGATAAAGAACCAGGAAAGGACAGACTCACTGAAACCCAAAATTGGCAAGACCAAAAAGGAGTATCAAACAGAATAGTGGGGAAAGACAGTGGACAACAGTTTTGCCTTTACAGAAGTTAACAACATCCTGGAGTTAGAGAAAGTATTGAACCCAGAAGGAAAAAGCAGAGTTAAAGGTGGTTCTGAGTATGAGAATGAGTAAGAATAAAGCAGGACTGCTTAGTGAATAGCGCAGAACTAAAGGAAGGGAAAAAAAGATAGCAGGAAGTTGGCAAGGTCACATGATTTCCTCTAGAGCAGCGGTACCCAACCCTCTCAACCTTCAGCCCCCCAAAAAAGTGTACTGAAATATCCAAAGGTCCTAGCAGGAAAGAAGGGGCTATTTTTTTTAATTTTATTTAAATTTAAATATTTTTTAAATCTCCAATATCCATCTTACTCTCCATTTCTCCTATAACTGAACTGGATGCAGCTCTCAGCTCAAGTTCCTAACTCCAGACTTTAGGTTCAAAGGTGCTCTGACATTTATTTAGAGTACCGAATGGGCTTGGAGAGGTAAGAAGTGACCTTTTTCAAATCTTACTTTTAGTGCCCCAATCCCTGCCTTTAATCCTAGCCCAGCCCCCAACCCTTTCTGCAAGCATCTTCCTCAGCCCCAATCCCTGAAGGGAACCATTGGTTCTTTGTCCTGAAGCCTCCAGCCACCAGAAACTCAGCCCATCTTTCTCACCATGATACATGGCCCCCAGTGTTCTCAGGAAACACAACCCTCTCCCCCAAATCTCTCCCTCCTTCCCCTCTATGATCCTCAAGATACTCCCCCAATACTCACCTTAAGCCCCTATTTCCCCCCCAACTTTCCCATACCTCAAAATAAACTTCTTCCCAAAACAAAGCCACTCAACTGCACCAGAGGCACCCATCCTCCAAAATCAGTTATTTCTGCACTGTCTGGGACCTTCGCTACTGTCTCTCTTCCTAGTGCCCTCTCCAGAGAGCTAACACTCCTATTCAACCAGTAACAATTATGCTTGCTTGCTCCCTTTTCTCTTCTGTTCCACCTCCCCCTCTTCTGATGACTTTGTGGCTCCAGCCCTCTGCTCTACCTTCGTCTTCAGGGAGCAGCAGCTTGGAGGCTCTTCACTTCCCCTCCTGAGGAAATTGGACTACGGAGCTTTTCCTGCACAGCAGTAGGGTCCACACAGACAGCTATTATGTGGCAGGATAGAGTGCTACACATTACACCCCAGCCTATCAATCACTAACTCACTGTATAGACAAGCCCCAAGATTTCATATATTTTGTATCTATATCTATATCTCACAGCCTATTTACATGTGTGTGTGTTTTGTGTAAGACAGTTTTAATTAAAACTAACTTCAGTTATAAGAGCCACAAACCAGCAGCTCACTCTCTTACTTAATTTTGATTAACAATCAATAAGTGTAACAATAGGACTTACATATTACCGTGATGGGTTAATTAAGAAATGCATACAATTAAAAACTTGGAGCTGACTAAAGTTTCTAAAAAGCAAGAGCAACATGATACAGGTGAATCAATGCCTCCAGCTAATTCTGATAAACAAGAAATAAATGTAAGACGACCGGATAGCTATGTACTTCACCAACCAGGAGAACCACATGAGTAACCACACCATCTGGCACCCCACTCTTCTCCCTATGCTTTCTTCTGCACATGGAACTAACTGCATCATGGCCACCTCTACTTATGATATTTTTCTTAAAACCCACTTCATCCAAAGGCCTTAAAATGCTTGACCTCTCCTTTAAAAAAATAGTGAGCTAAATTAAACTGCAACATTAAGAAAAAGGATCATTAAACAAAATCACAGAGCTAACAAGATAAGCACTACTTCTCTCCCTGCATCATTTCACCCATCTATTACTTGTCTATTCAGACTGTAACCTCTTATGGGCAGAGAATTTGTCTTCATGCTTCTGTAAAACACCTGGCTCACGACTGAAGCAATTTACCAAACATACTCTGTTTGTTAAACAAGGTTTTATTTCTAGTTTCTGAATTACTGTCTTAATTGCTCAACTAACCAAAAGGCAAAATCATGAAATTACTTCACTTTTGGTCCTAACAACAATTAACATTGGTACATGTCGATATGATTTCTGTTTGGCCGACGTAGGTCTCTCAATTTAGTAAATTTTGTTTGTTTGTCCAAAGTGTCACATTCATTATAAGGGCTCTGTTGATATAGTTTTTGGAGGTCTGCATTATACATGAGTGGTGAACCATGATATTAGTATAAACTTACACTACAGTTTTCCGGTGGAACTAGAAGCTGTGTAATCTCTCCACCATGGACACAGAAGATGTGTTTCATTTCTCCAGAAAAGATGTCCCATATAATGACTGAAAAATCCACACCACCTGAGATCAAGTATCTTTGGTCATAACGAGATGAGACCTGATGAGGATACAGTAAACATGTAACTTTGTTCCGATGACCCCGGAGTGTTCTGTGAGGTGGCCAACCTGGGAAATAATTTTTTAAAAAAAGTTTAAAAGGACAAAAAACAATTTTCTATATTCAATAACATTTTGAAATTAAAAAATGAGTATAATTATAGCAGGAGTGGTAGGAGCTCAACATTGTTAAGTTTGTGTGAGGCTTTTCCTTCCAATATTCCTGTTTTAAATGCTTATTACTTGGCAAATTGAGTCATTAGGACTCAATTCTTCCAACTATCATCTTGCCAGAGCATCACTATTTTCAATCTGAGCAAAAATATTTCAGCTTTTTTTCTTTTTTTTTTTAAAGGGAGAGCATGTGCCAGAGATGGCATAATAAATCATGCTGAGACTTTTTTCTGTTGTGTGTTTTTAAATGATGATGTGACCACCACCATGATTTTCACCAAAAGGTTTGGTAGCAATTAGACATATAACAACGAATGCCAGTGAAAATGAGGTAGGATCAGAGGTTAAAATAGGGAAGGAACAGGTTACAAATTATTTAGACAAGTTAGATGTCTTTAAAAGTCACAAGGGCCTGATGAAATGCATACTAGTATAGTCAAGCAGCTGACTGAGGAGATATTGGAGCCATGAGCAATTATCTTCAAAAAGTCATGGAAGACGGGAGAGATTCCAGAGGACTGGAGAAGGGCAAATGTAGTGCCAATCTATAAAAAGGGGAATAAGGACACCCTGAGGAATTATAGACCAGTCATCTTAACTTCAGAACCTGGAAAGATAATGGAGCAAATAATTAAGCAAGCAATTTGCAAACACCTAGAATATAATAAAGTGATAAGTAACAGTCAGCATTTGTTAAGAACAAATCATGTCAAACCAGCCAAATAGCTCTCTTTGACAGGGTAACAAGCCTTGTGGATAAGGGGAAGCAGTAGATTCGGTATACCTTGACTTTAGTAAGGTTTTTGATATTATCTCACATGATTTTCTCATAGACATACCAAAGAAATAGAACCTAGATGGAGCTACTATAAGGTGGGTGCATAACTTGTTGGAAAGCCGTTTCCAGAGAGTAATCATCAGCAGTTCACTGTCAAGTTGGACTGGCATATCAAGTGGGGACCCACAGGGATCAGTTCTGGCATTGGTTCTGTTCAATTATTAACATCTTCATCAATTATTTAGATAATGGCATACAGAGTACACTTGTAAAGACTGCAGATGATACTAAGCTGGGAGGGGTTGCAAGTGCTTTGTAGGATAGGATTAAAATTCAGAATGATCTGTACAAACTAGAGAAATGGTCTGAAGTAAATAGGAAAAAAAAACCCAACAAGAACAAGTGCAAAATACTCAACTTAGGAACGACCAATCAGTTGCACACATGCAAAATGGGAAATAACACTAGGAAAGAGTACTGCAGAAAAGGATCTGGGGGTCATTGTGGATCACAAGTCAAATATGAGTCAACCGTGTAACACGGTTGCAAAAAAGCAAACATTCTGGGATGTATTAGCAGGAGTGTTGTAAGCAAGATACGAGAAGTAATTCTTCTACTCTATTCCGTGCGGATTAGGTCTCCACTGGAATAGTGTGTCCATTTCTGGGTGCCATATTTCAGGAAAGATATGGACAAATTGGCAAAGTCATGAGAACAACAACAAACATAACTGAAGATCTAGAAAACATGACCTATGAGAAAAGACTGAAAAAGCTGGGTTTGTTTAGTCTGGAGGAAAGACGACTGAAGGGGGACATAACAGTTTTCAAGTACATAAGTTGTTACAAGGAGGAAGGAGAAAAATTGCTCTCTTTAAGCTCTAAGTATAGGACAAGAAGCAATGGGCTTAAATTGCAGGAAAGGTGGTTAAGGTTCGACCTTAGGAAAAACTTCCTAGCTGACAGGGTAGTTAAGCACTGGTATAAATTGCCTAGTGAGGTTGTGGAATCTCCCTCATTGGAGATTTTTAAGAGCATGTTGGACAGACACCTATCAGGTATGGTATAGCTAATGCTTGGTCCTGCCTCGAGTGCAGGGGACTGAACTAGATGATCTCTCAAAGTCCCTTCTAGCCCTTTGATTCTATGACACCTCACCATGAGTCATCAGAGGAACAGACCTTTGGCATTAAAAACACAGGCTTCCAGACAGTAATTTCTTTTCTGTATGTGTACCAGCCACTACAGGGAGACACGACCAAACACACTTAGTCAGCATTAAGAGCCCTAGTACCAAAAACATTGGTATCAGCAATGTAGCATGGAAAAAGTCTCTTAGCATGTGCAATCATCATCATGCATTTTCCACTTCCTAAGCTCATAAATGTTCAGTTTAAAAAAAAAAAAATGCTACTCTGAGCAAATATTCATGGCTCAGTTATCCAGATAAAAAATAAGCAAACTTGCCAAACGTGTACTAAAATAATTTCAGAAAGTGTGGTCATTTAGTCAAAAACAAAAACATATTGCATATACAATATCCACATAATATTATACCATTTTTCTGTATTTTTTTCTCTATATGATTTTGCCTGATAGTGGATTGTAGTCTGCCTCTACACAGAATACAGGACCTCATACAAATACACAAATGTAAATATATGTCACTGTGAAATAAAGTTATAGACTTCAAGTCAAGTGTTGTGCTTTACATTTAGGGCAAAAAAGACTTGTTTTATAACACTAATTTTAAAATTTCCAACCCCACTTATCAATGCAATGGAAAAAATATTTGTATGCTTTTTGCATTTACCGGTATTTGCAAATGTTAGTGTAAAAAAAAAAACAATGATTTGTTCTCAAGTCTAAACCACAACATCACTAGATAATGATCTAGGGCCAAAGTGTGCATGGAATACACTGGCCTGCAGTCAGAACCGTACAGAGCCACCCTACCCCATTTGATGCATGGAGACGATGTATCTCTTTCGAAGCCAGAATTGCCCTCACAGCTCCTCGCATGCAGGGTAGCGCACTTGTTGGCGACACCCTTCAAGGATGGCAGCATGCTCTCCTAGCAAATTCTGCTACCCAACTGAAAGAAGGAGGTAGCTCTGCCTCCTCATACCTTTGTTATCCTTAGGTTGCCTTTCCTTCGAGTATGTCCTGAAACATAAAAGTTCCAGTGCTCAACTATGCCTGGCAGCTGCTCAAAGGCACAAGAGGACAGGAGATTTCTCAAATCTTCACCCTACCTTCTTCACCCCTTGAGCAGATATACTCGCTGTGACACTGGCAGACCAGGTACCAGCTCATGCCAAAGTCCCAGGTCAATTCACTTGTGTATTAGTATAGATCACATTGTTAAATGTAGTTGGTGTTTAAACTTCATGAAAACTAATGAGATGTTACTTGCATTACTTTCACTTATCTATATTCTGTTATAAAGTAGTAGCAAAAATTTACATTGTGTATACCCCTTTAACTAAATAAAGGAGAAAGAAGCCTTGTATAATGCAAATGAAGAATCTTAACAGGAAAGAGCTAAATTCAAAGCAAATGGTCAGTGTGTGTGATGATCAAACACTCAAAATGTATTCCTCACTCTTGGTCATCAAAGGAATAGCCCATGTAGGTAGTGACACTGTCAGCTAGTTTTCTGTGAAAAGCAGCTATAAGTATGGATTCAAGGAAAAATCCCTCATCTCTGGATTGTTTCAACTTTTACAGAGAAGTGTACCAGATGCAAAGCGGAGATCCCTAGAGACAATCTGGGTACCCTGAAAACTTTTGGGAAACTGGTAGTTCATTACATCACTGTCACCATTTGGAATTAGAAACTGTAAGTCACCTGGGCATGTATTTTAGCTGCTTTAACCTCTCAATAACTCTCATTTCCTTTTCATAGCTAATAAACCTTTAGTTAGTTTACTATAGAATTGGCTACCAGCATTGTTTTTGGTATAAGATTTAGATTACCAATCCATCTGGGGTAAGTGACTGGTCTTTTGGGACTAAAAGCAACCTGATGTGGTATGGTTTTTGGTTTAAATGACCTTTTATTACAAAGTCTAGTTTGTCTGGGTGGCAAGACTGTGGCTCTATGGTAAGATTGGTATAGTGATCAAGGAGTTCACATTTGTTACTAGTTTGGTGAAATCTAATTATAGAACACACCACCATCTTGGGGTTTCTGCCCTGTTTTCTGACCATCTGCCTTGAGGTAGGCACTCTCAGTTGTGAGCTACCCAAGCCAGCATGACACCAGCGAGGAGCCATCTTATGTTTATTATTTAGATTTCTCCAGATATAAAAGAATTTAGGGATTACCAAGGGTGTTGTAAAAATGGTTCCCTTTTTAATCTTCTAAAAATGTATTTATTAAAGGATGTGGTGCTGAGAAGCGAACTCCCACAACTCCTGCTTATTTCAACGTTGTTTGCAGACGATCAGCACCTTTTGTACTTCAGCCATACATGTCTAATGTTTGCTTACATACCTCTCCTGAGCATGTGCTCTCCTTGCAGAAGTTGAACTATTGCAGTTTGAGTTGCTGGCACAATAATGATGCTTCCATCTTCACGACCACAAACCAGGCGCCCATGTGCTGGGATATACACACTGGCTGTAACTTTAAGTGGTTCATTACTGTTTGGTATTAAGCTTAATTGGTCTATAATTCCAGCGGGACGAGGAGTAAGTTTATGAAAAGCTTCTTGCAGGGAAGTTGAGGTTGTAATTTGCAGTCCTGTTTAAAAAAAAAATTATTAAAATAATTATAGAACCTTACTTGAGAAGATCTCAAAGCCTTTTATCAACATTATCTAAGTTTTACAACACAATGCGAAGTAAGTACAAAATACATAATGGAGATTAATCTATCTACCACAACATAGCAGTCAGTCACTTTCAAATTTTAACGTGGAATTCTATTAGTGCACAGAAATACTAGACAACAGTTTGCAAAAGGAATTGAAAAAGAATATATCCAATTTAAACTGCATGAGGAATTTATTTGGACAGGTGGCAATTAACAAACACGGAATTTGGCAAGAGACCAACTAACTCCTTTAAGTCTGTGAAACATGCAATTGGATTTTTTCAATGAGAAAACACAACCAACACTTGGATTCTACATATCATCTGAAAGAGGACTTCTTCAGGAACACAGCATAGCACTGGGTTACTAACTGATCAAAAGAATCTATTGACTCACAGCCCCTTTAACATCTCAGTTGTTCTTTGGAGGTCTTCTGATCCTACATATACTTGTGCACATGTCTTTTGAGTGAAGTACGTTATTTTTTGTATTGCAGTAGCACTTGGAGTCAGGATGTCTTTGTGCTAGACACTGTATGAACACAAAGACAGTCCTGTTCTGAAGAGCTTATAATCTTAAAACAACACGCAGCCAGTAGATATGACAAATAGATCATGGAAATGGAAGCACAAGGGAACAGCAACACAACTGAAATCAGTATGACAAGCAGTGGTCAAAACACTCGCTTAAACACCATAGTTTTTTTTTTTCTTCATCACAAAATAAAGTGTGATTTAAAGGAGGATAAAGTAGTGAGTGACCTTGCAGATTTTTACAGTGAGCTTCTTCTATGTTAAGGAGGTGACATGGAAGGTGCACAACATTGCTTATCTGAAACTGTGACAAATGGGCAGCCAAGGGAAGCATCATTGACAGAGGGGGGGTAGGAGTGTACTTCTGTACAGAACGTTGGAAATTACAGGTAAAGTAGGAGAAGTCATGAAGGGTCAAAAAAAAAAAGGAAGAGAAGTTGTGCTTGATGCTGTGGAAATGGAGGAATTCAGTGGAGGAATGCAAAAGGTGTGCGCATGGTCCAAGTAACAAGACAGGAAGATGATTTTTGAACAGCATTATGAACCAGAGGAGGAGGCTGCTGTAGTCAAGATGTGAGATGATGGCCTGGATGAGAACATTAGTTGTGTGAATGAGAATTTCAGCTTTACATTTAAAAGAAAATTATAGCCATTTTTCTTCTGAAATGCAGTGTGGCGAACGGCTGGCTTCTCCCTAATGGGTCTCACACTTTTGCCTCTTGTAGTGGGCCAGGGCATTGCCGGTTACCCCATCTTCCCGGGGAGGGGGGTAGGGACCAGGGCCCACTCCTCCGGGTCCCAGCCCAGGGGCCCTCTGAGTAACAACTATGTACAGCTGGCACCTTACTGGCAGCTTTTCCCCTGGGCCACTCACCCCCCTCTGTCTTTCTGGCTTCTTGAGCCCAGTACCTTCTTCAGGACTCCACCTCTCTCCCACACACCGCTGTACTCCGTTCTGTTCTCCTTCACTACACACTCCTCTGTCCATCACACACCTACTCCTTCAACTCCACACTGTCTCTCAGGAGTAGAGGGTTTTTATAGGCACCTGGGTGGGGCCTTAATTAGTGTCAGCTGACACTAATTACCTTCAATTGACTCTGGCTAGTCTATAGGGAATAAAGCCCAGATCATTCTAGCACTTACATAGCCCCCTTCCAGAACTTTCCTACTGCCCTCTGCCCTCGCTATACCACAACAGCCTTACATATATGAACATAGAAGTAAACCCTGGAAAAATCATGGAGCAGATCCTCAAGGAATCCATTTTAAGGCACCTGGAACAGAGGATGGTGATCAGGAACAGTCAACATAGATTCATTAAGGGCAAGTCATGCCTGACCAACCTGATTGCCTTCTATGAAGAGGTGACTGATTCTGTGGCTGTGGGGAAAGTGGTGGACGTGATGTACCTTGACTTTAGCAAAGCTTTTGATACAGTCTCCCACAGTATTCTTATCAGCAATTTAAAGAAGTATGGGTTGGATGACTGGACATGGATAGAGAGCTGGCTAGATTATTAGGCTCAACGGGTAGTGAGCAATGGCTCCATGTCTAGCTGGCACCCGGTAACAAGCAGATTGCCCCAGGGGTCAGTACTGGGTCAGTTTTTTTCAACATCTTCATTAATGATCTGGAGGATGGGATAGATTGCACCCTCAGCAAGTTTGCAAATGACACTAAGCTAAGGGGAGTGGTAGATACCCTGGAAGGGAGGGATAGGATACAGAAGGACCTAAACAAATTGGAGGATTGAGCCAAAAGAAATCTGATGAGGTTCAACAAGGACAAGTATAGAGCCCTGCACTTAGGACAGATGAATCCCATGCACAGCTACAGACTGCTGACCGATGGACTGGGCAGCCGTTCTGAAAAAAAAAAAAAAGACCTGGGGGTTACAGTGGACAAGAAACTGGATATGAGTCAGCAGTGTCCCCTGGTTGCCAAGAAGGCTAATAGCATATTGGCCTGCATTAGGAGGAGCATTGCCAGCACATCGAGGGAAGAGATTATTCCCCTCTATTCGGCATTGGTGAGGCCACATTTGGAGTAGTGTGTCCAGTTTTGGGCACCCCACTACAAAAAGGATGTGGACAAGTTGGAGAGAGTCTAGTGGAGGGCAACAAAAATGATAACGGGGCTGGAGCACAAGACTTATGAGGAGAGGCTGAGGGAACTAGACTTGTTTAGTCTGCAAAAGAGAAGAATGAGGGGGGATTTGATAGCAGCCTTTAATTACCTGAAAGGGGGTTCCAGGGAGGATGGAGCTAGGCTGTTCTCAATGGTAGTAGATGACAGAACAAGGAGCAATGGTCTCAAGTTGCAATGGGGGAGGTCTAGGTTGGATATTAGGAAAATATTTTTCACTAGGAGGGTGGTGAAGCACTGGAATGGGTTACCTGGGGAGGTGGTCGAATCTCCGTCTTTAGAGGTTTTTAAGCTGCAGCTTGACAAAGCCCTGGCTCAGATGATTTAGCTGAGGTTAGTTCTGTTTTTATCAGCAAGTTGGACTAGATGACCTCCTGAGGTCCCTTCCAGCTCTAATCTTCTATGATTCAGTTACTAAGGTCAAAAGAATGAGCAGCTTGCTTTTATGTTTTGAGAAGGAAGCTGGTGAAATCTAAATATTCCTCCCTTCTCTCCCTCCTCCACCCTCTCCCTACAAATTGTATGTAAAATGAATCAGTTAAGTTTAAGATATATCCCAAAGAACTATCTTTCTAACCCCGGGAGGATAAGAACCTTTTTTTTTTTAGATTAAAAAAAAAATTAGATTTTTTTTATTTACATGAATAAAATATTAAATTTCTCTCTCATATAAAAACAACACTTACAATTAAATCTCATCACAAACATGCTAAATTCATAGTCTCACAAAATGAATTAAATGGCTCTAGTCTGTCCAGCCTAACTACCAGCTCTTGCTTCTTGAAATTTATAGGCTTTCGGTTTCTGTTTCAGCTTCTCAGCAGACTAAAGTCACATGTGCAAAGACAGATAGGATGATTGTTGTTCTGTGCTTATGTGGTGGTGGAGCTGGGACAAGCAAGGCAGAGGAGTTAGTTAAGACACTGTCTGAAACAAAAAGACAAAGGACAGACACGAAGTAGAAAGGAACAGTGGAGCAGACTGGAAAGAAAAAGGAAAGACGTTATTCAGTACATGCACAGCTTCCTATATCCCCAAGACTTGTGCCACAGAAAAACTGTCATGGCTGCTGGGTGTAAGAGAGACCCTATCTGCGAATATTTTGAAGAAATTCCTTCCCTGGGTAAAAAAGGAAAATGTGTCAAGTGGAAGAAGGAGATGCAGGGCCGATTTGCAAGAATGAAACATCATAATGAAAACTGCTTATTGGGAGAAAATGATGTGGATGAAGATGGGAATATGTCTGAAAAACAATGTGGATCAACTGATTAGTAACTTAAATAATTCACTTTGCAATGCATCATTCTTCAAGACTTTTTCTATGTCTTAGTATGAGTGATTTAACAAGTAAATTCCCAAGCTGTTTGCTATGTTGGATGTTGCTAGGAAAAAAGTTTAGCTTAGCTTATCCTTATGGCTTCTTTAAATAGCAATAAAGAAGCAAATGGATCAAGACCTAACTCCCGCTAATTTTCTTGTGAGCATTCTCGACTCTAGATATAAAGGTAGATGCCTAACTTCTGAAGATGATGATGCTGCCATAGCATGGGCATCTCAAAATCACTTCTCAGTTATGCCAGTCATAATAAATTTCAGGGCTGGAGCAGGAATATGTAGTACATGTTTGCTGATAATGTTTTGAACAAAGTCACTCCCCTGAATTGGTGGAAATCATTAGCCAGGCACCTTGAAACAGAATTTCTTCTGTTGCTAAGTCAACTTTTCACAGCAATAGCTTCCTTTGCAGGAAGAGAACATTTTCTTCTTTTGGTATTATTCACTCAAAGCTAAGCAATCGACTGGGAGTTGAACAAGCAGGAAAATTCATTTCTGTTTCAGTCTATGAATAAAAATGACAGTGGGAGTTTGGAAGATGAGAGCTAGTTGTAGAAGTTTTAAGGACAGCATATATTCAGTGTTGTGATGACTTGCTTGTTAAAGTTAATAAAATTTGAAAATTAAAAAAAATAAAATGAAGGAGTTTAAGGACAGCCAGCAGCTCAGGAGACTGCTGCAATTGCAAATGTGAAACATTTAATATTTAGTTTAACAAAATGTAAGAGCTATTGTGCTTTTGATTTAGTTCTTACCATTCCTAATGCATCTGCAGCTTGACACAGGTAATGAGTATTATGTACCATTTCCTAAATTAATAAAAATCAAATTATCTAAAATATTACACCAAGTATACACTCCTAGATGTTGTAAAATGCTATATTGAATTGTAAATTAACGTGTTTTAGTGATCAGATTTGCACCATTGTTAAAGAAATATGTGAAGAAATATCAGTGGGAAACTTGATTTAAATCAATGATTTTCTCTTGGTGATTTAAATTGCCTTGATTTAAATCATTTTGATTTAACTGATTTTGATTTAAATCAATCCACCCTGCTCTAACCCTTCCCAAATTCCCTAGGCTGTCTCTTACACAGTGATGAGATAACTCATTTCTGTCCACTTTTGGGTTTGGATAAGAGCCGAGGCAAAAAAACAAAAAACAAAAAAACCCCTCCAAAACAACATTTCAAATATACCCAAAAATGCTGGGTCCAACTCTATATATTAGAAGTGCCATCATATTATAAGGCTGGGTGCAACCTAGCACCTCCTCTTCTCAGGCAGCTTTCACAGCACAAGTGTACCCAGCTTCACCACAGCAACAGCAATTGCTGCAAAGAGAATTCCTCTTCTGCAACTGTCACCAAAACCACAAGTGGCACGGCAAATCATACCACCCACTCTGCCTGCAACCACCTGTCTGCCAGCTACTTCAACAAGAGATAGTGCTACGCCGCTGCAGCAAGGGGTTGAAGTCCCACATATGTTGCCTCCCTCCCCAACAGGGCCTGCCCAATGGCAGTACAGGAAAAAAAAACCATGGAATCCCTCACCCATCCCCACCATTCTGAGGAAATCCAGGACAATAAGGAGACCTCCCATCACCTCATTCCCATATTTGCTCCTCCCTCACACTGCCAGGAAGATTTGTTCCCTCACCCAATCCACTACATGAAGAAGATTGCAGAAGACTAGGCGTGGAAGGAATGGCTCTAGTCTGGCTCTAATACCACACACCGAGGATGGATTTAGAAGGCTGGTAAGCATATGAAATTATTGGATTTAGAGGAGAAGAGGAAGCATGTTCACCTAGGGAATGTCACACAAATAACCAAATGAGGAAAGAAAAAAAAAAAAGAGGGAGAAGCTTTTTAAAAGTTCTGGCAGCAAATCACCGTATTAGTTAACGCTACCTTCTGTGTTGTCTTGCTGTTCAAGTGTATCTGGAATACTCCAGATACACAGTCTCCCTGAAGAGTCTCCCTGGATTAGAAGTTTATGGAAACACTCCCTGCGTCCATAGAAGAATCGAGTAACAGGGGGACAGATTAGCAGCTGTAAAATAAAGACATATTAGAACAATTTCAGATGCACATAGCAAGATCCAATCTTGACAGTACCACCTTCACATAACCTGCTCTATTCCTACTATCCCTTTTCAAGACAAACAAGAATGGGAAAACAAAGTAACGCATAGCAAAACAAACCATGACTAGTTATAGAGCATGTTATAAACAGAAAATACATCAGGCAGAATTTTAAAATAGACATTTTAATTGCAACAGGTCTGAACAGTGTAATTTGAGATGGTGAAAGTTAACACCAATGAGATCAGAAACACAAATAGAATACAGCAGGAATTAAATAGTGTCCAAAGTAAAACAATAAAATAGTCAGGAAATAGTTCCTCTTCTGTGGGAACAAAAATATGGTTAAATTAGGAAAAAAGCATTCCTATAAAACTATGTTGTGACCAAGTTATTCTTCTTAACTTAAACATATCTATGAATATTGTTTTAAGCATCTCAGTGTTTATACTGTCAAAAAGGCCATCAATGTCAAGTTATACAATTTATACATTTGGAGATATTTATTGTAATTGGTACTTTTTGTATCTAGTCTCTCAAAAGAACTCAACTCCCATTTCAGCACTTCAGTGCCAGATGCCTTTTGAAAATCTGTCCCTTTCAAAGTACAGGTAACTGATAGTCAAAGTCTACTCTAACTTCCATTACAGGAATTGGAGATGGAAGAGACATTAGATTGTCTTGGGTCTATACCTCTGCCAATGCAGGATTGTTCCCAATATCATCATCTCTAGTACTTTGCCTAATAT
Organism: Mesoclemmys tuberculata; assembly: GCA_007922155.1. NCBI lineage: Eukaryota > Metazoa > Chordata > Testudines > Chelidae > Mesoclemmys > Mesoclemmys tuberculata. Next base: position 16,688,043 of record ML675629.1, on the reverse strand, counting down.
GATTTTAAATAAGAACAGGTTTCCATTATTTCCCTTAGGAAACTATTCCAGAGTGTCTTATAAATATCACTCAATTCATTTTACCCAATATTTACCTTAAGTTTACCTTTTCTAAATTTCAGTCCAATTCTGTTAGGTATCCGTTGAACCATACTATATATTCCACATGTTCTTTACATATTTGTCAGTATGCCTCACTTTAGCAGTTGTTTAGCAAAGCTAAAGAGTATATACTTCATACATCGTCTATTGTCAGATGCTACATAAATCCCTTCAGTTGTTCAATCCTTTTTTTTACTTTCTCTGCAGTCCCTCCAGTTTGTCTAGCTCTTTCTGGTACTGCAAGTTTGGTCTCACTAGAGCCAGATGGAGAGCGACCATATCATCCCCTTTGGCACAAAACCTCTGAGGTACAGAGCCCAAAAATTGCAGTGATCTTTTTCCAGCTCACTGCATTACATTACAGTTATACTTAGATTTCAGCATCAAAAGGCAACGTTTTCCAGAAGACTTTCATTTTACGGAACTAAGCTCTTCTGCCTAAATACGTCAGAAGCATTGAAGGGACAAAACAAAACAAAAATGAAAAACAACCCAAACAACCAAAAACACACAAAAAAGGAAAGCACTTATATGCTGCAGTAGCATGAGTGTGATCTGAGACTGTTTAGACATATTACTATGTGTGTATTTATTTATATATTTTAAAAGAAAAATCCCTTATTTTCATTAAAACTTCATATTATCAGTACATGGCTAATCACTAGCTGGCTAACTTGTCTGTTGTTCCCATTTCCCTTCCCCTTCTCTCCACCTTTAATCTCTGGTCTTTTGTTTTAAATGTAAGTTCTTTGGGACAGAGGCCATGCTCGCTTCTATGTTATTTATAGTGAGACTTACACAATGTGAGTGCTAATAATTTAAAAGATCCATTACATTCCAGGGCCATGCTTATAAACATATAAAAGTAAGAAAACAATTTTTTAAGTACAACATATACAAATATCACACACACAAGGGCTTTTAAGATTGAAAACTAGCATTTCAACAGAACTAAAGCCTTACTATATCTATCTGAACACAACAACTAAACAACACAACAACAAAATTAAAAGTTGCCAGAAATTTTTTTTAAAAGCCACCTTATACTTGAGGGAACCTAATCCCCAGTATATTACATATAGAAAGAAAAAGGGACTCTCTCTCTCTCTAGTGATTTGGCTTTGTTTTTTCATTACAATGTTGCTTAAAAACAATTTTCAGATAAGACCCACAGACTTTACAAGTGGCAAACATATGGTCTGCAGGTCAGATCTGGCCTGCTGGACCTTTTCCTCCAACCTTGCAATTTCCTCTGCCATCTTCACAGCTAAAAAGGACAGAAGAGAGCAGAAGCTGCAGTGGGGGAAGCTGAGGGGGGTGCTCATGCCTGGCTTGACTGGGCACAGGGACCTGAACTTCTACCCTTGTTGAATAGCCACTGTTGCAGCCACACCCAGGGCAAGGGAGTGGCTGCTCCCCCTTGTTATCAGCCACTGCTGACCAATATCCAGGTTCAAGGAAGTATCTCTTTCTCTGCAGCTTCCGCCACTGCACAACGCTGTAAGTACTGGGGGGAGAGCGAAGGCATAATCCAAAAAGGGTGAAGACTGAATACAAGAGAGGAAACGCACAAAGTATGTAGGGGAGGAGGAGGAAACGGGACAGAAGAACCTCCAAAGGGTGTGACATGGGATGGGGGACAGGCAAATGTCCAAAGCAGAACAGGGGTTGGAGAAAAGAAAGGGAAAAATTCAAAAAAGTGATGGTGAGGATGGTCATAAAGGGAATAAATGGCAACCCAAGTCAATGAACAGAGGCATGGAGGTCCATAAATGAATTTAACTTTAAAAAACATGTTGAGTTTTGTAAATGTAATACTCAGCACTTTTTTAGGTAAAGAGACTCATTTTGCAGTAGCTATTGGCAAGACTGTGAAACCCTCCTTGCTAGTTAGCTTTCTTCCCCTCTCAGACCATGCACTCTACTCAAATTGGTAATTCAAGCTCAGAATGAGTATGACATGCCTGACCTAGAAGATTATTATTAGGGGATATCATCTAACAATACTCACTGAAAAGAAAGGAAATGCTGTATGTAAATTATTTGGCAGATGTACCAATACACTAGTGTGAGGATGCCTGCAGAACTGAAAAGCTCATCTTACCTGTCCAGTGCTCATCACAACATTCATCTTAAAAAACCCCACAAACTTATGAAATACTGAAGGAGCAGGAAACTAAGCCAACTGAACTATACTTTAAAAAGTCAGTTATTCTCTGAAAATGTTGACTTTAACTAAGGAGAAGAAACAGATCATTTGTAATGTTTTTGAGCAAGTTTATATTTAAAAATATGCAAAGCATAATCTGCAAGACAAGGAATGTGTTTTACCTGTTTATCTGCTCTGTCCAATACACTGAACAGTAAAGGACGAATTGAGTTTTCAACAGCTTTTCCTACATCACTGCGAAACGTATCACTAGCTGGTAGGCAACTGAATTTAACACAAAAACAAAAGACACTAAGTTAGAACCCTTACATTCTTAAGACTACTACTGCATCCCTGTTTAAATGAAGAATTGCTAAGAAAAAAGTTACTTTAAAAAAAAAAAATCAGTGTTTCCACTACATATGTATTTATTTTGCCAAATTTTTAAAATATAACTATACAGATGCGCATCCAGTTATCTAGGTTTATTTCACAATATAACCAAAGGGCTGCTCATAAATGTATCCAGCTCAGTCCACTCCCACCTCAATGGACTTAGAAAAGAAAAAAGATGGGCTTTGCAGTGGACCTAGAAGGGTCAGTCTGGCCTTTGGTGGACCAAAGACAGGGCAGCAGCAAGTGCGAAAACCAAGGACTCCCCACAGATACCCTTGCCAGCAGCTCTACTGAGGGAGTTCAAGTCCCTCTGCTGATCCCGCTGTGGCAGTATACGATATGGAGAGAAATGGTCTCTCAAGTAACCTTATCTCAAACCAATTAAGAGTTTTATAGGTTTAAACCAACACTTTCAACTCCACATAGGAGTCTGTTGGTCCTTATTCAATTCTGTATACAAAACTTAAGAGCTTATACATTATGAAGAGATATACTCCCCCGACAAATATAGTTGTCCAGTCAGAAGACTGTATATAATTGACTAATGGCTAGACAAGTGGCTTGAGAAGTGGCTAGATGCTATATTTAAAGACAATTATTTTCTAGCTCAGATTGAGAGGACCGAATAATTTTGTCAAATATAATTAATTATGATCAGAAACACGCATAACTAATATTTATTTACTATAGATTGTCATCACAAAAACAAAGCATCTTGGATAGGCTGGGACAGGAGATCTTTCTCTCATGATATTAACTAGAAAGAAAGGTGATAAAATTGTTCTCTAAAAACATCAAATAATTGATTCCCAGCAGTTGGAGACACTCTCTTGTATACTGTACTAATTAGCAGCCCACAGACCAGCAACATGTTAAAGGCTTATGTCCAGGACACAACTGGTTCCAAAATTCATCCACGTAATGTTAAAAACTTGTGGTACAAAAATTAGGTCAACTGTGGCTTCAACAGGATCTCATCACATTGTCACAGAAGCATAAAATTTTTGCACTGGCTACAAACTCAGCAAGAATCACAGCATATTTCATGCAAATGGAGTTGAGAAAGAGTGTGGCCTATAGAGATGATGTTTGCTTATATCACGTAGAAATGTGCAGAAACAAACAGAGAATAAATTTTGGGGCCTAAATTTGGTCTTGAAGATAATATGGCCTAGTAAAACATGAGTGAAAAACACAATTGAGGGTCAAATCACAGATAAGTAAGGATATAAGGCCAGGTAATGTTGTAGACAAAATGTGAATGTTTTTCAAGAACAGTATCTGTACTGATAGTTACTGGAACAATATTTATGGAAATGTTAATTAAGATGACATTTCATGTTAAATAACTCATGAGAAAACAGAAAATGTTTAATTATGGCAGCAGAAATATAGATATGATAAGATAAAAGATAGGCTTAATTAATTATTTATTAATTAATTATTATTATTATAAAATTATTATAAAAAGAGTAGCACATTAATTTTAGGTTTCCGCACTTATTGACCATCAAGGTACACTTTGAGAAAGGATTATATACCCATTCTTCTCATCCAGGGACTGATTATCCCAGTATGCACCATTTCATTTTGGAATGTGGTATAAATGCAGTGTGTGGTTATATTGTGATACCTGTGTGCTTAAACTAATTATTTTATTTTAAATAATGTCTTTAATTCTATCACTAATTGTGTCATTCACAGTCCTCCATTAAATTAAATTATCTGTAAGGGCCCCAGAGGCTCCAACCTTAAAGAGTTCAGTTTAGTTCTGTTCCTTATCTTGAAACCATTAACTGGGAACACACACCATTCAAGTTAATCAGCGACAGACACTTTAGGCATTCCCAGTTAAGGTGGTTCTGAAAACAATGAGTTCAGCAAAAGCCAACCATAACCAAGAAGTAAAAAATAGGGGGTCTGATTAACAAAGTATCTTTGGCGGAAACATTTTTAAAACCCACCAAAACTGATCTTTTACCTTTATGTGTGAAAGAACAAGTAATGCTCCATAATTCTGCCTTTTAAAAGTTGAAATACTACCTTAGCTTACTGTAATATCATCCTGTTGAGCCTAATTAACATAGCACAAATATTTCTTCTATCCATGTGCTCCTGATTCAGCAAAACATTTTAAAATACATGCTTGAACTTGTTCATGGCACTCCTTCAAGGAAAAAACAGACCCAGTAACACCACATATTCTCCAATGTCAGCAATAACTAACCACAAAGGATCATAGTAATGATGGAAAACAAATGACAAGTTTTGACTTTATATTATCAAGTATTGTTTGGTATGTGCCACAACATTAAAGATACCACATTTTGCAGATACACAAATTTTAAAGTATATAAGTGGCATTTCAGTTTCTACAAAATTAGTCTGATTTAGGAATAAAACAAACCAATCAGATTCAACATTTTACTTTTATTCCATATCTCTCAGTTTTACATGATACCCCATATATGCTCAACTGTATAAAATTCTGAGTACCTGGCTGGTAGTTTGTAAATAAAACTTTGTCCATCTTCTGTCCATATGATCACTTTATCAGCTGATACAAAGTCACCACCAGTCCAAGTTTGTCCATTCTCATTGGAAACTGAACATAACAAGGAATAATCTCCAGCATCAAAAACCTAGAAGTAAACAAAATTAAACAAAAACAGAAAACACGGTCTATTTGTTTATCATTACATGGTGATATTTTAAATATTCGGATAGCTGATAATTTAATACCTCCATATATTTAGTTTTAAGAAACATTACATTCTATTAGCTTATAGCAGCAGCAATTTAAGATACATAATAAATTCCATAAAATAAGAAAATAAATTTGTTACAGAATTTATAATGCCTAGGTCATGTTTGCTACCCTTTGATACATGTTACAAATATGGAATGGCATAGAATGCTCTCTTTTTACTTAGGTTTTGCAGATTTCTGTCTACATAAAACAAAACCATATCAACCATTTAGCCTTCAAAAAAAGGGTTTTCATCCATTTTTTAAATAACGTCCAAAGCGTGGAAACAATATACTCCCAATTCTGTGAGCCAACATACTTGAAACAGACTAAACAGTCAATGAACTCAGAGCTCTAATTGATTTATAAACATTTTCCCAAGCTTCTTTCCCTATAAGCCTCACTAACAGTTTGATTAAACCAGCCTCTATTGCCAAGAAAAGCCAGGGGTTGGTTTGTTTTTTACTTAACTGGTTATCCTTACCCTCCAGTATTTGGAGCACACTACCAAAAGCGATCGCTGGGTAAATGCACAGAAAGAAATGCTTTGGCAGTTTTGACAATAAATTGGTTTAGACTCCTCCTCAAATACTGGCTCCGTATCCTAAGACAGAAAGAAAGAAAAAGTTACCTTTATTCAACCATATAATACTAAAATTGTTCTGCTTAGTTCCATGATTCTCAAATTATGCTCTCTGGACCCCTGAGCAGGTCTAAGGAACATTTTCAGTGCTCACAGAACTTTTTCTGTCACAATAACAAAACATTTATCAAGCTAGGCCATTTCCTCTGATGTAGCCCAAGACACATCCATACATCTTTGCATCCCTTACATCAGGTCTTATTCTGTCAGATATTTCTTTGGTGAAAATTCAGCCAGGATCAAGTCTGCAGACTATCAAAACTCAAGGAGTAGAAAGCACACAGAAGAGCAGAACAGAAGTTATGGAGTGTCATGTAGAGATCAGAGGAGTGAGGATTGCAGGCAACAACTGGAGATTCAGTTATGGTAATCTAAAAGCCCTACATCAGGGAAAAAGAGGGAGGGAAAACCCACAGTATGGAGATAAAATGGGTGGGATATAATCAAGCAACCACATTCGTTACATCAAGTGAGTTTATTTTAAATTTGACCCTTTTCATGTTAACAAGCATTAGAGTTGCCAGAGGAAAAGGGTGAACTCAGGATTGGGAGAAATGTTCATACGAGGATCTCATCATAAATGATAGGTTACCAAGAAAATCTGGGTAAAATTTAGGCACTCTTGAAATTTTTACCCTTCAACAATAATAAAAACTTATGCCCTAAACAAGAGAAGGAGGAGAAAAAGCATGACAGCTGGTAGACAGCTATTCCATTTCCTAGCATTTTACTTCAGGCACATGTATTTTTGTGCACCTTAGAACAAGCAGTTTGGTCATCTTCTACTCCAGTTTTTCCAATCATAAAATCTAGTATACTTAGGATTGACAGTGTGCTTAAAAAAGACCCTAAATTGAAAAAGTAGGAGGGATGCATAGGGAGCATTGTTGGGGAGAACAGAAGCTTACACAATAACCTGTCTATGCAATTCCCTGGCTTTAGCCAATCACATCAGCCTCCTCACTTTCACCAAAACTGAATCTAATTTAAGGAACAAAAGATGAAAGACTGTTCAGTGGTTATGGCTCTACCTTGGGACTCAGAGGATCTCAGTTCCTGTGTGACCATGAACTACTCTCAGTCTCTCTGGGTTCTTGTTCCTCCATCTTTAAAATGATAAAGTTTCCCTACCTACAGCCATGTTGTATAAATAGAATGAATATCATGATGTACTCAGATCATATGGTACTCAGATAATACGTATTTAAGAAATATATACAGTAAGCAAAGATAATACATGTATAATTGTACTTGCCTTATAATATGTAGCTAGTTTTTCTACAGGGGACAAGTTTATACATGGAAATCTCTTCACAAAAATCTTACATTTAAATTTATTACTCAAACTAAACTTTAATAAGACAACAGTGGGCTGTATACACGTTTTAACACCCATGGCAGTGTGTCTCCAACAGATCCAGACTCGTGCCACAGGGGCAGAAACAGCTGTGTAGACATTCATGCTCAGGCTGGACTTCGGGCTCTGCAGCCCAGCATTGGAGAAGGAGGAGACTTCTAAGCCTGAGCCACTACGGCTACGCGGCTGTTTTTAATGCCATAGCACAAGCCCAAGTCTGTAGACCTGAGCTAGGCAGCTGTGGGTTTTAAAACACAGTGTAGACATACCCACTGTGCATGTAATGAGAAAGGGAAAATTCTGTGTTTCATAAAAGACCAGATGACCATCTCTCAAGGAACAGTCAAAAAGCTTATAGGAATTCTTATGAGAATAATAGAAGACGACGACCCCTTCACAGGCCATTGGCATATCTACCACCAGTAGTCAAAGATCAGTCAATTGCCAAACTAGGATGCCCCATCACACCATCCCCTCCATAAATTTATCTAACTCAGTCTTGAAGCCAGCTAGGTTTTTTGCCCCCATTGCACTCTTTGGAAGGCTATTTCAGAACTTTACCTCTCTGATGCTTAGAAACCTTCATCTAATTTCAAGTCTAAACTTCCTGATGGCCTGTTTATATCCATTAGTTCTTGTGTCCACATTGGCACTGAACTTAAACAATTTCTCTCCCTCCCTGGTATTTATCCCTCTGATGTATTTATAGAGGGCAATCATATCTCCCATCAACCTTCTTTTGTTAGGCTAAATAAGCCAAGCTCTTTGAGCCTCCTCTCATAAGTCAGGTTTTCCATCCTCGGCTCATCCTAGTAGTGCTTCTCTGCACTTGTTCCATTTTGAATTCATCTTTCTTAAACCTGGGGGGAGGGGCCGGAGGAGGACCAGAACTGCACACAGTATTCCAGAGAAGGTCTCACCAGCACCTTGTATAATGGTACTAACACCTCCCTATCTCTATTGGAAATACCTCGTCTGATGCATCTAAGGACCGCATTCGTTTTTTTCTCTGTGCTTAACTTTAGGAGTCAGACCTCCAAGAAGGCGGCATGAGACATGGACAAAGAAAAATGGCATCTCTGAGGACTTTGCAGCTGATGTAAGGGAGATTTAGAGAGGATAAGGAACTCCTTTTCTGGAAGGAAGAGGAGAGGTCAATCTTTACTGTTACCGGGCAGCTGAAGGAACGCAAAAAAGATGCTGACCAAAGGAAGTTCTTCTGTTGAACAATATTCAGAGAGAGGGCAAATTTATGGGACTCAACATAAAAGGACATGCTGAGAGCATCCCACAACAAAAAGAGCAGAGCCTGGTTCATGCCCCATGCAATGTTTAATAGGATTAAACATTAAAAGGATTCAGATTCAGCAACTTGTCCGCTTACCTGCATGCGACTAACTTCAGAAGTTATAATCCACACTTTCAGAATACCGGTCACTGAAACTGCTACAACAGTATCCTCTGGTGGGTGGAGGGGGGGAGGCAGGAAAGAAGTTACAATAAAATGAAAGGTATGCTGTACAAGAGATGACAAATACATCAAAAATATGCTAAAAGGTAGTATAACTCATGAAGAGCTTGCTCCATATTCAGCAGAATATATTAGAACTGGCAAACCATAAGCACAGAAAACAATGCACTAATTTACCATTTTTGCTCTTGTTTTGTGGGAGTGCGAAATTCTTTGCATACATACTTACAGCTCAAATTGGGAAGAAAAAAAGAATGAAGTAGTGGTACCCTCCCAAGCTCTGCACACAAGCCAAGCTAGGTCTACTTTAGATGCCAAAATAAGATACCACACCAAGTAGGTTCTGCAGATGTGATCACATGAGCTCTTTAGGGTTGGTTCTCCCTCAGTGGGAGAATTTGGATTCCACTCATGCAGAGGGCCAGGTTACAGAATAGCAACAATTTACTGAATGAATACAGAGACTGAACTGAGCTACCATTCCTAAAAACCATCCCACTGCTCAGAATTACAGTTGAGGTCAGTTCCTGGTGATGTATACAAAGTTAGTGTTTGAACAGTAATTCTAGTCTGGGATTAACAAAAAAACCCCAAAAAACAACCACGCAAAACCTCCAAAAACTGCAGTCTCAAAGGCTATCAAGCCTGTACCTTTCACCAACACCAAATTCTCTCTCTCCCGCAGAAAAGGAAACAAAACCCAAATGTATTTTTAAAAGGATAGAACTTAATGATTTTTGGCAAAGATAGCCTTAATCCTACAAATGACAGAAAAACTTGAAAACGTGCGATTTCAATACAAAGTGATAACATTCCAGTCCAAATTTGGCTAGAAAACTAGAAAAGTAACTATTTTTTCTGCTTAAAAAATAGAAGTATGATAAACCCAAACAACATCTCATTACCTTGTGTTCTATGGGATCGAATAATACTCATGGAGCTGATCCAGTCAGGAGAAATCTTTGACACTAAGGAATAAAGAACCTCGAGACTGGCAGCATCCACAACAAGAATTTCTGGGTAATGGCCATAGCACAGTAGCCTGCCTTCACGCTGAGTCCCAACTGTGAACTGGTAGAACTGTTGTAAAGAGAACACAATCCCTTAAGTAATCAATATTTTTTAAATTACAATCTAATTATAGGTTTTTAATCTGTATGGTTTATTTGTATATTACAATTATTTTCTTTCTATTTTCACAAATTATTTTGATAAGTTAGAATTCCTTGATTAACTAGCAGAGCCCAGCCAGGTATTTACAAATTGTTTGTTTGTTTTTAAATCCATATCCCCTGCTGCTCCAAAAACACACTGTGATATTATATCACATCAGCAAATATTTTAAAAATTTCAAAACTGGCTGACCAAGTATTTGGCTTCAATTATTTTTACACTCCAGCTGGTCTCTGTGGGGAGCAGTGCTACTTGCCGGATCATAAAAATAATCACTGAAAATTAATTCTTGACAATTTTTCAAAAGCTGAAATACAACATATTTCCAGCACCAGGGTATATGACAAAGTAGAAATGTATTTTATGAACCGGCCAAATTGAACTTGTGAAGATAACCACTCAGCATTAGCAATAAGACTACATCAAATGAGCTAAATAGTTCCTCAACCATACAAAAGGATCTTTCAAACATTTAGCGTTTACATGAATATAATACCAACCTGTATTCCAGTATGTGTGCAGGCTAGCTTTGTAAATTCTATACATCTCCCATCATTCACATCCCACAGACACATTTCCCTAAAAAACACATCAAGTAAGTAAATAACTGATTATGCCCATGCACTTCATTTTTCAAAGGATTTGCAAGTTACAGAATTATTTTGGTTGCAAGAAAGCTATAATAGGTCATCTAGCCCATCCCAAATATTTAAGTCAGGTAATAGTCATTCATCCTTTAATTCCCCTTCATTTCTCAAAGTCATCTCTCTCTTCTTTTTTTTTTTTTTTTAAATCCACAGCCTTCCATGCAAGGTCTGCTTCTCAGGCATTACTATTTTAGTTACAGCTGAAAGAAGTAAGGAGCCAAGACTTGTCACAAACAATAATAAATATTCAGGAGTATGCTTGTGTAGAGCTCAGGGCTCCTGATTTCTTTCATGCAAATATTTTCAACAACATTTATTTCGACCACGTATTAAATACTAAGACTAAAGAACTAGGTTTTCCTTTTCCATACTTACGTGAGAGGAGGCCTTAACGCAGTAAAAAACTGATGTTTTATCATGTAGCAGTGAAGACTGAGGGTAATTTCGCTGCTTTTAAACTGTTGAAAAGTTAAAGTATCACTTGTTGCTACTAAGTGTGTGAGATGGGGCAGACAGGCCCCACACTGGCAATGAGAGAGTTAAGGAGAGCCTGTGGACCCAGCTAACCATGTCCCATTACATCTGCAGTCAATGTCAGGAATGGAGAGGGGAGTTAGGAGGAGGAGAACTGGCCCAATTGAGAGCAGACAAGCAAAGAGAATAGAGCTCTGCTGCTTCCTGGATGAGGAAATTCTAGTTCTAGCCAAGAACCTAAGGCTCCATGCTACATGGATGAGCTATCTGACAGATGGGATGACTAGGCCCAGGAAGATGGACAAGGAGGGACTAGCTACATGCACACAAGCCCGGAGACCTGCCAATGAATTCTTGAATTACCCTAATTTTTAGTACACTGTTTTCGTTTATGTTTAGGACTCTAACATCTTGGAAGGGGTACAAATCCAGTGTGCCATAGCAGGAGGGCTAAGGCATGCTCTGAGGAGCAACACCAGTCCATCAGAGTCCAGCTATGAGGACTCATATCCAGACGAACCACAAATGGATGCCACCTAGACAATCTTAGTTACAGGGTGCTACAGCTGAATGCACCAAATAACCAACTACAAAGTATCATCCAATGGAGATTTTTCTTACAGACCAGGAGAGTGAATTTTATCATTTTGAAGCAGCTTTTCTCTTGGTTAATTCCACTCAAATTCCAGGCAGATGAGCATAGGTTGCTTTGTCCTGGATGAAATATTTCATGGAAAGAATCATAGAATCATAGAGTTGGAAGGGACCTCAGGAGGTCATCTAGTCCAATCCCCTACTCAAAGCAGGACTATCCTCAGCTAAATCATCCCAGCCAGGGTTTTATCAAGACGCAGCTTAAAAACCTCTAAAGATGGAGATGCCACCACCTCCCTAGGTAACCCATTCCAGTGCTTCACTACTCTCTTAGTGAAAAGCTTTTTCCTAATGTCCAACCTAGACCTCCCCCACTGCAACTTGAGATCATTGCTCCTTGTTCTGTCATCTGCCACCATTGAAAACAGCCTAGCTCCATCCTCCCTGGAATCCTCTTTCAGGTAGTTAAAGGCTGCTATCAAATCCCCCCTCATTCTTTTAGACTCATAGACTCATAGACTCATAGGTCAGAAGGGACCAATATGATCATCTAGTCTGACCTCCCGCACAAGGCAGGCCACAAAACCCTACCCATACACATTTATAACAACCCCGAACCCATGACTGAGTTATTGAAATCCTCAAAAGTGAGATTTGAAGACCTCAAGCTGCAGGGAATCCACCAGCAAGCGACTCATGCCCCATGCTGACTCATGCCCCATGATTTCTTCTGCAGACTAACAAGCCTTCAGCCTCTTCTCATAAGTCTTGTGCTCCAGCCCCCTAATCATTTTTGTTGCCCTCTGCTGGACTCTCTCCAACTTGTCCACATCCTTTTTGTGCACTGAAGCACAAAAAAAGCAGCACTGATGGATTCTTTGATGCAATAAGCAGTCCACCCTCCCATCCCCCCAAAAAAGATTTTGCCTACTCCGCTAAATACTTGGCTTAGAGGACGATCAATGTTTTCTTCGTTTATTTTAATAATTCCTCAGAAGAATGGTAAAAAGAAATTCTAGAGGAGCTAACTACAAGAGCTGATCAAAAGTTTTCCAATGGAATGTTTTTCATTTAAAAAATATTAAATGAAGCATTTTAATATGGCCATAATGTTCCATTTCAACCTTGTTGTAATGGAACATTTAAAATTTCTCATTTGTTTCTATATATATTTTTGTACTTTTATTTTATTACCATACAAATTACTATTTAGAATACCAATTACAAATTAGAATTTCAGTCACCAATTTTTATTATAATTTAAAATTTAACTCTTAACTTTAACATAAAGATGTCAAAGTCCAAACAAAACATTTTGATTGATTCTAAGTGAAATATTTTTGGAGATTTTGTTTTGTGGAAAATTTCTACCTTTCATTTCAATTCAAAAATCAAAAAAGCTGAAAAAATATTGGAAAATCCAATGGAACAGAAATTCAAAATTTCTGTCTGTTCTACTCACTATATCAGATTGGAAGGTCATCTAGAGCTACTACTCTGACTGTTCCAGCTGCAGAAGAGGGGGATTTCCTTAGTACATTTTAATACAAACAGATCTATAACTGGTTAACCACATTCCTTGACTATAAATCAGAATGTTATGGGATAAAGAGTTTGTCTCATCCACTTAGTTGAGACACTATTGCTTAGTACTCAGATACACTTTGAAATGCATAGCTCATATCCAAAATCAATGGAACATTTGAAAACATTTAAAAAACATATTTTAAAAAACATGTGTGTGTGCCCAAAGAAACCACTCATTCAAATGATGAATTATTCAAAAACCTCTCAACAACAGATTGTTGCTCTGAGCAACATGACCTTTGTGACCACTCTCAGGGAGATGCCAGGCCAAATGGAAAAGAGCTGAATTGGAAATGCTAATATTCAGTAGAAATCTCAGGTACTTTTGGAAGAAGGAAGTGATAGGGATGTAAAAAGGCATTGTTAGATGCATTAAATGCCATGAAATCAGATGGATCTTCATGAGCCATGACTGGCAGCCTGGACCTGAGAGATTTTGTTTTGAATATTTGAGGTTCATAAACTGGTTCACCCATTACATATATAAAAGGTCAGATTCCATCTTCTTTAAGTATACAAAGAATTTCAAGTAATTTCCCTCTAAAGTCTCTAAACTACAGCTTCTACAAGGTTTCCAAAAGGTTTGAAAAAAATAAAAAGCAAGCCTCTCCTGATCCAAGAAAAGAGAAAGGAGAACACTAAAGGCTTCACTACACATGGAGTTACTCTAGAATAACTACTGCGCTTGAAATTCACATCTTCCTTTATTCTAGAATAATTTTCACATGTAGACAAGCCCACGGAGGAAAGATGGCATAACTCAAAGAGTTACCTTCCAGATCCGGTGGCAGTCAACAGGAGATACACAAGTGACGTAAATCATTTGCATATCTCCCATCGACTTTGCTGTGTCTGCTCCACGTGCCATCCACGCTGTGCTGCACCAAAGGGAACAGCGTTCCCTTTGACGCAATGCTACGCCACTTACCGGGGTAGTTTTCCTACATCAACACAGTGTCTACACAGACCGCTCAGTCGATCCAGAGCAATTGATCTGACAGCGGCAAATTTGCTGCCGTCAGTGTGGACGCAACCTTAGAGATCAAAATTAATTTTAACTGTCCCACTCTCCTGTGGTACCAGTACTTTCAAATCAGGCATTATGTTTCTGAGCACTCTGGAAAACCTGTTTTATACAGAAAACAAACTTTAATAGGAGCAATGGGATCCAGTCAATTAGGAAACAAAAAATTAAACTACTTTCTATCAATCTTTGCAGACAGTTTTCCTAATAAAATCATGTTCATATATGGCATGTTGGGAAAAGGATGTAGAGAGACAAGTTGCTCCAGAGGAATGGAGTTTGATCTAGAAAAGAGGACCAGCAACCTCAGTCTGTATGTAGCACAATAACAAAATTTCTTTAAGATTCTGTATCAATGGTACTCACACCAGAGATATGGGGGACAATAGAGGGAGAGGGGAAGGAAGGTAGTGAGAGAGACAGAAAGAGAATGGGCATAAATGTCAGCAAAGTTGTGATGAAAGGCAATTTTATGCATCTATGGTGGACATGTCCTAACATTAGAATGTATTGGGATGCAATCCATAACCAAATATCACCAGTTGTTGGATATTTATTACCAAGTGATCCCTTAGTAATTCTCTTACGACCTCCTAGAAGAAATGGTCGAACGAGAGGAAATAGAGAATTAATCTTATCTACTAGTAGCTACTTAGGTACTGGTAGTCTCCAATGGAAAAAGAAAAATAATCCAATCATAGAGGAATGTCTCAAAAAATATGGAGGTTGTGGTTATGAAAAGATTAACACACCAATCATGTGCCCAGCTAAATAGACAGGGGACAGAAAGATACTTAGATATTTGGTTACCTTTCATTCAGTAAGTCAAAAAGTACATTCACATTCTACAGATTCATCAAACTTCAGAATAAAGTATTTCAGCTGCAGAAACAGCATTTTACCAGTACATGAACAGATTTCAAAATATAATGATGTAATACTACGTATGTTCTACTTATTTCTTTTCACTTACTACAGCATCATTGGCATGGAGAGAGCTGTTTGGGTTTTAGGTTGATATTTTTGTAAATTAGGGCTATGTTTACATTATAGAGTACATTTTCAACTTAGTACCATGCGACTTCATCACGACTAATTTCCGTTAATATCAATCAGAGTCATGTGTTTAAATCCTTTGCTTTGCACTGAAAGTTTAGTCAATTTCAACAATATGGTTTACTTAAAAACTTATTTTCCAAATTACCCTTTTCAATTCATGACAAAAGCTTGAAGAGTGAACAAAGGAGACTCGAGTGGTAAATATGAATAAAATAATAGAAGAAATTAAATTTAAGATACATATTCAAATTCCGCATTAGGAAGTTGTAGTAGAACTATCCTGCACCTACTGAAGTCACTGAGAGTTTGACCATAGACAGCAGAGGCAAGATGAGTAAAAACACATCTGTTCACAGGCCCAATTTAAAATTGTGTCTTTCAGAAGCAATGGGCCAGTGTATTTGGTGGTTAAATTAGAGCTAGCCTTGAGTGCACCCACACAGGCAGCTGTTGCTTCTTCATTGTGATGCGGATAGTTGGGTTTGCCACCAAATTCAAGAAGAATTGGGTTCTTAAATTAAGGGAGCCCATCACATAGATTATTTGGAAGTAGGGTGATCAGAGGACTAGTTAAAAATACCTACACTGGAAAGGGGTAATCTATTGTTAGTGACCTGATCGCTCTCTCTTCCATCTCTGATTTCCTTTACTTTAAATCAACAGATCTACATATCAATTAATCTATAGAAAACTCACCCACTTTCAGATGCACTCACTATATACTGTTTTTCACTGGAAGCCGAGGCTTTGGACAAACATGTAATAGAAGCTGTGTGACCAAACAACAGCGCTCTGGGATTAATCTAGAATTATAGAAGTAAAGTACAAAGTAAACACACTGGACAGCAGGTCTCGACAAATTTGCATCGTAGCTAGGAGCCAGCCCAAAAATTAAGGAGCCAGACAACATGGGCCCAGCGGCGTGCCCTGCTTGAGCGCAGCAGCTGCTCTCCCCTCCTGACCCCTCTGCCACAATGTGGGCCCAGCTGCAGGGCACCCTGGCTGAATCACAGCAGCCGCAGTGCTCCCTCCTCCCAGTCCCGCTGCCACACGGACATACTGGCACCCTGGCCGGAGCGTGACAGCCGCTCCCCCTGGGACCCAGTCTTTCACTGGGAGAAATACTAGGCACCAGAATTAAATTCCTAGGCACCATGGCAACCTGGTGCCCAGAGTTTGTCGAGCCCTGCTGTAAATACTGTTAACAGAGCAGTTCATACATAACCAGAAAAACAAGAAAAGTTTTCCAGAGGGTGTTATCTACCTATAGAAGTTTATATTATATATATATAAAGTCAGGCCGGATGGCTATAAAAGAGCATTAGGGACTGAAAGGATTAAAAACCCTCTGCCTCCTAGGCAGAGGGAAGAGCACAGCAGGGCAATTCGCAGCACCTGGACCTAATGAAGGGCCAGGCCAGGCGTATTTAAACCCTGCCTTCCCTAAAGGAAGGGGGGGAACACAGGCAGGAAAAGCTGCCAGAAAGTCTGGGGCAGCTGCAGGAGAAGGTTCTGTCCCAGGATAGGAGACAGAGCTCTGCTACAGTCAGGGGAGATGAGGTAGTTGGGGGCGTCCTGACCGCTAATGGCAGAGGTAAAGCATGAGACCCACCAGGGGGAAGCGGGCAGTTTGCCACTATATATTTATTTATTTATTTTCATTCATTGCTAGTGCAGCTGTGGAAACATGATATTTTAAAAGTAAGAGTATTTTATGACAAGCTAGCTCCATGACAAGCTGGTCTACTGTGCAAGAGAACCAACTGCCAACCGGTGCTTGAAAGAAAGTATTTGAAAGACCCACAACTTCAGTCAAGCTGGCTCTACCAAGGCTGTTTTTAATCATATGCTAAATTTGGATAAGTCATGCAGTATGGCTACAAAAAGAATTACTTTATAGTTTTCATTAAACCATGTCCTTCCCCAAAATAGGGTTTTAAATTTCAAGTTTAAAATAAAACAGAAAATTACTACAATTTATGAAAGACCATATCTACTTCATGTCCCATAGCTAGCATCTCCTCTGTTAAAAATACACACTCCCCAAAAGGTTTGTGGATGTATTCAACACTTGCGTGTTTTGCATGACTTACGAAGCATGGGTTCAAAAATCAAATGCCTTGAACTGTTTGAGAATTGCAGTTATCCAGTGTAACTCCACTGACTGATTTGTATTACTCCTTTTACAAAAGGATTGCTTTTTAACTGAGAACTATATGTTTCCAAACAAACCACTATAGACCAAAGGAGCCCATCTGAGACAGGCACTTGTAGCTTTCAGCTGAGAGAGTCAGCAGCTGAAAACTGTAACTGAACAGTCTCAGGCCTAGTCTACACTAGACTGTATTGTCAACAAAAGTCAGCTTTTTTTTGACAAAACAGTGCTGCCCTACACACTGCAATTACCCCCTTCCATCCCTGCTGATAAAACTGCCCTTTTTTCCCAACAAAATAAAACCACCTCAACAAAAGGTGTAGGGCTAACATTGGCTTACTTAGGGCAACAAAGTGTCAATGTAGACACTGCATTCCCTTTATATCAGCTCTGGAGCTGCCATTCTTATCAATTTCACCACTCTGTGAAATTGACAAGAAAGCTGAGCAGCTGGACCCTGCTCCCTGCTGAGTGGGGTAAGAAGTCTGGGTGCTTTTCCACCCACTCTTGGCAGGGAGCCAGGGCAGACTTGTTAATTTCACAGCTAAATTGTGGAATTGACATGGGTGCCAGTTCCAGTGGAGAGTGGGGAATGGAGACAGGCAGCTTCCCCCAGCTCGTGGTGGAAACAGGAAAGGGCAAAGTCCTGGGCTACTTCTCCTCCCACTCCCCTCTGTGAACAGGCGGGGTAGGGGAGATGAGAAGCCAGGGCAGCTGGACTCCACGTCCCAGGGGCAAGAAGCCCCAGGTGGCTTCCCCTAGAAATGTGGAGGGCGGCTTTCCCTGGCTGTCAACATGGAATGGGAAGGTGAGACGCCCGGGGCTGGCTTCTGGTGGGGAACAGAGAATCGGCCGGGGGGGAAGCGGAGCAGCCCACCAGGAACCTGTGGGGCTCCTGGCAGGAGCTGAGACCAGGATCTCAGCTCCCCACACTGCCCTTCTTAGGTTGGTGGAAGTGCTCCTGCTGAGGATAAACATCACTGACCTTAGGGAGGTACATAAGCCAATCATAAGCAGTGATTATTGTGGTGGCGGTAAATTGACCTATATTTGGCTGACTTATTTTTCTAATGTATCTCAGCTACTAGGCCCCCTTCTGATTCAGTTTCTACAGAAATAAAAAGGTTGAAGAATAAGGATATGCTTTTTAAAAGTGTGTATTTTCTAAATTAAATGTTAATTTCCAAGATTAGGTGTCTGTTTTCATAAACCAACCAGCTGAAGCTGAAAGAAACACAGCCGTTTTTGTCAGCTTCTGGGTCAAGGAAGGTCATCAGACATGGAAAGGGAAATATTGGCTTTAAAAATTAATTACCCTTGCCAACATTAGCTTCCACAGAACTACGAATGGAAAGGCACGTGTGAGAACCCTCATTTCAGCTACTGGCTGTCAGTTGAGACCAGTAATTACTGGCATGAAAACACAACTAAAAGGTTTAGAAGTGAAAATGCCTCTCCATCATCTATACCTACGTTAGCCATTAATATCAAACTGAGCCAGCAGTTTGACCCCAAAACTGAATGACTTGGAAACACATAACACAAGATACCAATTTTCAGCTGGATTCATTAATAAAAAGTCATTACAACATGGAAAATCAAAAAAATTCATATCTCTTCTGGAAATAAAACACTGCCAACCTATGAATATCAATAATGAACATTGATTACTGGGCACTAGATTTAGAGTTTTTGGACAACAGAATTCCTACATGGATATTTAATCTGATTTGCAGATGCAGATCACAACTGCATAACCAATGTGTTATGCAAATTGTTTAGCCAGTAAAAATACTCTTTTGGAGAATTTTAAAAAAAAGACTTAAGATTTAAGGCTTCTTTACTATAAGAACTGCAATGTAAATTATGTTAGCTGTACTGGCTGAATTATCTGTTGTAGACTAATCTCTTTGTATAACACTGAGTTGTTCATGGTGCAAAATCATGGATTGATTGTGAGAAAGAGAAAAAGGGGAGGGATGAAGGAGCAGTTTGAAAACAATCATATACTCTCTGAAACAGACATATTGTACCAAAGAATAAAAATTGCTTTCAGGACAACGATACACACCTTAAATACAGAAAGATTAAATAAAAGGTTGAGACTTACTTCTAGATTTAATGAAAGGTCCCAGAGAGATATCTGTCCATCATGGCATCCTGTGACAATCATTGAAACATCATCCATTAACAGAATGGCTGATATGCAGTGTGTGGGAGCTTTGCGGCCCCAAAGAACAATTGGTAGAACAAGGCTGTTTCCTGCCATTTTGCTTTCACTCCTGCAAATTTCATCAAGAACATAAATATCAGAGATGCAAGTTTCAGAACTTTTGTAATTTTCACAGGTTTAAGAATTTAAAAACCCAAAACCAAAATTCTATAAACTGCAAAAAGATTACAGCAGTGGTCAGAGCTGGTTCACTTACTACATCCTTATCTCCAGAAAAACTTAACAACAGCAACAACAACAACAACGTTATAAATGACACCTACTATAAAATACAAAACGCAATCAAACGTTTTCCTAGTCATTCAATGTTTTAAAATGCATCTTCAAATACTATCCAGGAACAGAACAATAGATACTTTAAGTAATCACCTTTAAAACTCAGTGGTTTGTGATATTATTAGAACCTCAACATGTATGCAAGGGTTTGGGTTATAATATATTGTTGCTTACACTTTTTTTAATAGCTGGCTTTTCAAAATTGAACTCTTAGTCATTTTTTCCCTAGTCATTTTTCTCTTCACTAAAGTGTTTAAGAAGTAAATGCCTCAGGCGGTTTATACTAGTAGCTATTTACTAGATGCCCAATCAACAGAGACCTGACCTGGTTTGTTTTCCTCCTTTTTTAAATATCAGATGAATAATGCCGTTTTAAAATATCAAAGTATTTTTCAAGTCATCTCAACTGAAAGTAGACTTGTAATGTTCTGTAAATTAACTGCACAAATCCAAAAAGCATATTTAGCTTGAATTACTTAAACTGAATTATTCTGAGCTGATATTGTAGGAGTTTCTTTTTGTATATTACATTTATATTAAAATGCATGAAGTGTGCTGTATTAGACAGAGTTACAATTCACAGAACATTCAAAGGTTATTACAACTCCTCATTAATAGGCAGAGTAGTCTACAGCATGTTACACTGATCTACTGTAAACACAAGCAAAAAAAGTTCGTAGGGACCCAAAACATCATTAGATTGGCTAAAACAAAAGATGATGGCAATGACATCAGAGATTTTTTTAAATAACTTATTTTAGGTTCTCTTTATTTGCCTTCTGGTTTTTGAGCTTTTAGGTGTATTCACAGCACATTTTCAAGCTTGTCTCTGCAATGAGAACAGCTGTCCTCAAACTGTGGATCGTGACCCCAAAGTGGGTCATGACTCCATTTTGATGGGGTCGCCAGGGCAGAAACCCACAGGCAGGAACCCTAATGACAGCAGGGGGTGGAAATCCCAGCCAGGAGCCCCACAGGTGAAAGAGGCTGAAGTCCAAATCCCACCTGGGCAGAGCTTCAAGCCTGAGCAATTTAGGTCAGCACGCTTCCCTGTGGCATAGGTCCTCTGTAATTGCCCTGCTTCCCACTCCCTGCAGGCCATGTGCATCACTTCCTGCACTCAGGAAAAAAGAAGGGTAATGAAAGGAAACTGTCTGCCACTTGCAGCAAAAGAAGGGCAACAACTGGGAAAGGGGAGCTCAGTGAAAGGCAAGTGACAGGAGTGGCTTGACAAAGCCCTGGCTGGAATGAGTTGGCTGGGGTTGGTCCTGCTTTGAGCAGAGGGTTGGACTAGATGACCTCCTGAGGTCCCTTTCAACCCTAATCTTTTAAGATTCTGACAGATTTTTTTTAAATGTATCAGACAAGTAGGAAGCTAGAGGCAACAGGGCAGAGTCTAGAAAACAGGGGTGGGGGGAACCTCCAGCCAAAACTCAAGGGGTTTGAATAGGTCTAAAAATAGCTATTTCACTTGGACCAACTGGTGTATTATCTAGTTTGAAAGGGATGGGGATGAGGGAATGTCAGTGGACTGCAAAAACAGTATTAATAAATTGTCTTTATCTACTTTTTATTTACCAGTTCTTGTATTTAAACTTGGAACAGTATGGTATTTGACATTTAGAGAAGTTCATTTTTGGTTTGAACACAAAGGCTACTGAGGTTTCCCTCCTTCTAGCACATGCCAGATGGTTCCCTCTGCAACAGAGCTCAAATTTTAAGCTTCTTTAAAGTTTCCTTCCAAAGCCAAAGTACTGTTTCCAATTTAGCTCCAAACAGATTAGTTTTATTTTGTAACTGGTTAGCCATACATTCAAATATGACCTAGCAAACTGAAACAGCAGAAGAGCCTTCCCCCATAAAAGGGTTTATTTTAAAAAAATAAATGGAAATAAAAAGGCAAGACACAGTCCTGTGGCGCTCTGCTGCTTTTAACTACTACACAAGTCACAAAGGAGATCGAGATCAAGCAATTTATCATGGAGTCATCTCACCCAAAACACTGCTGCTGCTGCCACTTACTTCCTCTCTATCCCCCCCCCTCCCCCCCGGCACAACAAGTTTTAGAGGGCAGAAAATGCTCTGATATTCAAATTCTAACCATTAAAACATAACTAGAATGACTGACAGAAGATTACCTTTGTGCTTACAAGGGTACTTTTTCTTGGCACTCTAAAAAGTTTACCCATCAATTATGTGATGTTTTTATAACTACTGAGATTGTGTTTATAATATCTGAATCAGTCATAGGCAAAGTTTGCTTATGCAGAGCTTGTCAATTTGATTCCAATAGCTTCTGTTTACATCAATCCTTTGCTATCTAAACTACATATCTCCCCTTTGGCATGGAACATGTTTAAGCCAACCAAGCATGAGGAAATCTGTATAGAGTAAAAGTAAACTATGTACACCAGATTTTCTTTCATTTTCCAGTTAACTTGCCTAGCTTAAATTATTTTAGTAATTACTTTTATGAATGTATTTTGCATTAATAAAAATATTGAAACTTAGGTGACACTTGCATCATTTTAAAAGGTGCCAAGACAATTTATAGAAGTGTCCACAAAAAGATCCATTTGCTAACAATTCATGGAAGATATTAAGAAGTGTAACAAGCAGTGCACAGTCTCTCATCTCTCTCTTATTTTGGAACCAAATGTACCTATTTAAGTCTCAACACTATGCCACAGTCAAAACTGAAACAGCTAACAATCTGAGTATTTAGTGAGAATGAGGTGGAGAAAAGGGCTGTACTAGAAAGTGGAAATACCATTCCTCCTGCATATTGTTATGAAGATGTGCATGGCACTTTATGGATATTGAAAATATCATTCCTCCTAAAAGCTTAAAAATTAATAATAAATATAACAGCAGGGGTAACAACCACCAACCATGGGGATATGACAGGAAATAGTGAAAGATGTATGTCTCCAGTTCCTTGTTAAAAACAAAAATATATTTAATGTTAAAATGTTGAGTTAGTGACCAGAGTAGGTACCAGCTTGGATAGAATCCACGTAGTACCTTTTCATATCAGTCAGTATCCCTTGGACCTTGTGCTATCTAGCTCCACATCTGGAGCAGGCAGTAAATTAGGCTGTCCACACTAGTACTTTTCTCGGTAACACCCCTGACTGACATAAGTTTCACTGACAAAAGCACCAGTCTGGACAGCACTATGTTAGTGGGAGAAGCTAAGAACCACATTCAGGATCAGGTTTCCATTCTACTAGGCACTGTACAAACAAACAGTACCAGCCTCACTAGCTAATGACATAATTCTACCTATTCCTTCTGCTTCCTCCACCAGAAGTATCTTTTAGCGTGTTACCAGAGCACAGACTCCAACTAAATTACAAAGTTACTGGCTTATGGTTTGTCTACACTTAAAACGTTGCAGGTGCACCACTGTAGCGGTTCAGTGAATATACTATCTACACCAGTGGTTTCCAATCTTTTTGGCTTGAGGACCACAGATATCATTTTTACCACCTCTGAAGGGCCACCAGTCTCTGCCAGCAGGCTCCCCCCACCATTATAGCCAGATGGAAGGAGTTCAGCGAGGACGCCCTGTCTCCTGGGCTGCAGCAGGGAAACCGCATGCGTCCTGTAGCCCTGTGCGCTCCACGTGGGTCCCTAAGCTGCAGCTCCCTTCTTTAGCCAGGGGGACAGAAAATCAATGCTCCTCTCCCTCTGGTTCCAGCAGGGACCCCAGCGCCTATGGACCTAGGTGCAGCATTTTGCTGTGCTCCCTGCTACAGCCAGGGGGAGGGGAGCACTGGTCTCCCATCCCTTTGGTTGCAGCATTGAGCCTGCATCAGTCTTTTAGATCTGCAGAAACATGCTTCGCCTGGGTTCTTAGGCAGCAGCTCCTTCTGCAGCCTGTGGGAGGAGAGCCGTGGGCCACTCTGAAGGCCACTTTTGGCCCCCAGGACACAGGTTGGGAACCACTGACCTACACGGATGGAAGGGATTCTCCCATCAGTGTAGGTACTCCACCTTCCCAAGAGGTAGTAACTATGTTGATAGGAGAAACCCTCCCATTGACATAATGCTGGTGTCTACACTACGAGTTATGTTGGTATTACTGCATCACTCAGGAGTGTGGATCTTCCACATCCTGAGCGACGTAGTTATACCATCATAAATTGCTAGTGTAGACCAAGTCTTAGAAAAGCAGTTTAAGTGAAGTTGATGTGTAGTCAAACTCAGACAGAAGTTAAGTAAGGAAATCTTGCACTATTCCTACTTGTGAACTACAGAAAAAAGAACTTTGTGGACATATAACAACAAAGTCTGTTTCCAACAACCCCAACACTGAGAACAGTAAAAATGGAACTAGAAAGGTAATCTGCAAATTAAGGTGCAAAAGAGACAACACCCATCCCTCGCACTTGGCTTCTAAATGACAAGATTGGAAAGAAAGGAAAAAAGAAAAAGATTTGCTCAAACAGAGAAATTAGCCCACAGAAAATTTCATCCTTAATCCCAGCTGCAAGCATGTTACTTGAGGTTTAATGTCTTTCTACTCTTAACTATATCCTCTGAACTGAACGGGCATATGCAAGTACAACTCCATACCTCTTACTTATGCCACATTAGAATTTGACCTATTGTCTCTTCCCCCAAAATCTTGGCTTTTGTATCATCTCTGTGCTTGGCAACCTTTTGTGTGCCAAGAGATCTTCCTTCTTCAAAACACTTGTTTCCTTGAGCTTTCCACATTACATTAAGCTCAGCATAGCCCTATAACACCTCTTGACTTAATAGTGCTACCCCACCTAACAAAATAAATTTAACGTGCAAACTCTTCAGGAAAGAAACTGTGTATGTTTTGCAAGGTGTTGCCTACATTTATGGTATTAAATAACGTGCCAGAGATGCCAAATGCTATAATGTAGTATTTTTAAAGAATAAAGGGCTAATGGTAGAATTTTGAATATAAAGAAACACAGAAAACAGTCACAATGAGAATAGCGCAGTTCTGGAAAATTATTAAAAAACACATCAGAGCTACCAAGTGGCAAACTTCTGTAAAGCAGCAGAGATACTAATTTCTTTTTTTCCCACAAAGCCCAAGCCAAGAAAATAACATAAGCTGTCACTTACTGTGGAAGATAAATTTGTGGCAGCTTGTATTGTGTTTGATGAGACATCATTTATAAAGAACTATGATTTAATAAACAATAATAGTGAAGAACCAAGGTAGACAGTGTTATCTACAGTACTCAAATTACATCAGAATGAGTTTCTGTAGCAACATGCCTGAAAATTTATTGTTGATTGTTATGTAATGCCAGATCAATTGTTCCCTTCCTGACCGTTCCCAATAACTGAACTGTAACACAGGTAAAAAAAAAAAATTAAAAACCCATATACAATTACCTTCTAATCAGACCAGTACATTGTTAAAGAGTTGTGATACTTCATAGATACTTTAGTTAAAACATATTAGCAAAATGTTGTTAAAAAATGTTCAAAGCAATATGTATAAAAAATTGCAACTATTGCTGTATCTTAAAAAAAAAAGTGGTGCATTTGTCCACCTATGCCAAGGTAACAAAAACTGCATATTGTAGATACTACCTCACCCACTCTTTCGCGCTGATATCCTGGGAACAACGTGTCTAGAACAACACTGCATAAATCATAATCCTGACACAACATAAGAATACTTTGTAAACTAGTGGAATAACTAAAAAAGAATTGCAGTCAGCAAGGTCTTTTCAATGCATGGTGTTTATAAGGAAAAAAAGTAGAGTTTATCAGCAACAGAAAAGAAAAAGTTAGTTTGGGACTTACTCCAGTCCTACATCATCTGGAGTAGAGCCTCACTTTCCCAAAGTGCTCTTCCTTATTTATCTCCCAAAAATTCACTCGTACAACCTTAGCACTTGTATAAGGGGTATGGAAAGACGATCTAGATTTAATCATGAAATCAAGGTACTACCCTTGCACTCTTTCATACATACAAATATGTGCGCCATTCTTTTAACCTCTGACTAGGAAAAATATAGTCTCAACAACATATACTAAAATTGTTGATTTCACTACAATTACCCAGCATCCGTATTTGTTAATCACAATAAGTGATATCTCACTGGGAACGTACCCCAGCTGCTAATTTTTTATTCTTGAAGAAAACAGACAAAATGGAAATCACTAAATACAGAGAACAGTCATAATCTAAGAAATTAGTACAAATCTTAATAAGCACAATGGAAAATACTTCGTACATGTGCCTTTTTATTTTCTACTGCTTGTATTCCAGGCAATTAACAGTAGCACAGTCATGAATTTGTAATAACTCAATTTTCAATCATCTTCCAAATGTCAGTATTTTCACATTAATACAGATAATTCTCTATTAAAACACAAACTTTATTTTTTCTCTTCTACAATTTTTCCACATAAGTCAAAGTTAAATGTTTTAATCAACTAATTGATTAAAAAAAACTTTTAACTGAGCTATACTGCATACAACTAAGAATTTCATAATGGACTCAAACTTTCAGAAAAATATTTACAAACACAAAAATGTTTTAGAACATTTTCAAATCCAATCTTCCCACCTAAAACAAACAAAAATACAAACAAAAGAAATGTCCTGCAGAGTATCAGGATGGGGGAAATTTCTTGAAAAAATATAGGTACACACAGAAAAACAAAGTTTGTCTATTTTTATACTTTTACTGGAAAAAGTAATTAATTTCAGAACCTTCTGCCTAAACACGACACAGCAAACTTTCATTACAATATTTAAGATTAAATCCTTTAAAAAAGGAAGCAGATTATTTTCCATAGCTACCTGTTTTCTTCTAGTTTTTTATTATGGTATCTCAATGCCTTCATTAAAAACTTCATTTTCAGGAAATACCACAGGCTCATGTTAACAGCTGAAGAAGTTGGACTATAGATACAGCTTCTCTATCATTAATGAACACCAAATACATCTCCTTAAAAAACTCATTTAATGTCAGTAAGCAATCAATATTTTTACATCAATAACAGCAAGCTACAGTAGCAGATGAATGTATCTACTAGCAAATGATCAAAAAGCAGAAGGGAATGAACAATTACATAATGCAATATCACATTTTAGTGATCTGTACTTCTTTCCTGGGGGACTCTGGCAAATATAATGCCTTTACTATTTATATTTTCAAATTCTGCACATGGTTTTAGTTCTTTCAATTGAAAAAAAACTAAGGAAGTGCTGTTTAGATTAAATTACTATAAGGTGGGTGCATAAGTGGTTGAAAGATTTTATTCAGAGAGTAAACCCCTGTTTGGTATAGGCAAAGGTTATAGGCAGGGGTTCATTATAGCTAAAGAGGGGGCAGGAGGACAGCACTTCCAGTGGCACAATAGGTTCGCCTGGTTTGCATATAAATTGAATATCCAGCCAGATCACGTTAAGGACCTAGGTACTTACTGATCCAGATGGCATTTGATCAGCAAAGAGGCTACATCTTTTTTTAAATTTGCCATGATGATGATTTGCATTCAACTTTATCTAATTTAAAGGCAGCTAGCTAGGTGCTTTCCTAGCCTATTATTAAACTGAAAGGATGAAAATTACGTATTTTATATGTATTCAGATAAATAATGTGAAAAGCGTCAATGAAGGGAATACCTTTGAATCACTGCAATAAATAGTCTTAGAGTGCATATATTGCATTATACTAAGTACAGTAATATGATTTTGAAGGCAGATCTTTAATTTTGACACATACCACGGACTGTTACTATCATCTGGATTGACAGCTGGTAAGCTAGAACATTCTACCAGAATAGGAAAGGACAACTTTTCCCTTGTACTTCACCCACTCAATGTATTGAATAGCAAATAACAGTTACATGCCTTCAATACTATTTTAACATATAAATATTTACACACAAAATGTAACTGAAGAAAGCACTGCAAGAATCCAAATTCTTTGCATGCAGTTTTTCATTATAGCAACATTAATGAACAACAAGAGGAGGAATGCTCAACTCTAAGAACACAATTAATTCCAAGTAAAAATCCATTTCTTTACAACATTATAGCACAATCAAGAAGTGAATTTCTTGATGTGCTAGCACAGAAGGATATTACTTCCATACTGAAAGTCAGCAAGCAGGCCTGGCAAAAAGATATTTAGGTTTGCAAGTTTCAATGTAACTTCCACCCACCCATCCAGAGAAAGGAACTGAAGAGAAAAGTTAACAGCTGGTGAGTTAAACTGTAAATTTATTCATTTTATGATGCTCAATTCTGCTGATCTGGTGACAAAAAATTAAAGCAGCTGTCAAGATAACAATGTATCTATGGATTAACAAAAGGATACAAAGACTTTCACATCTAAGACCCCAAATCCTTCTAATTTATGCACATGCTTAACAATTAATAGACCAACTGAAGTCCAATGGAACTGGTTGTGTTAGTAAAGTTAAGTATATGCATAACCATTTGCAGGATCAGGTCTTAAGTCACTCTTTTGAACTCGGCTCAAGTTTGTGGGCTGTGTAGGGGCTCATATAAACTGAGTATTTGATTTCAATCCAGGTACTATGCATGGCCATCTATACAATGATTGCATCCTGGCTGTCAGGCTGTCCAAGCATTAAATTGGTCTGGAAAAATCAGCTATTCTTTTTACATTTAGGGGTAATCCTTGTATTTCACCTGAAACTAGGTACTAAAATATACAGCAGTTGATATACTATACATTAATTAATTCTCTCTCTAGCCATTTCAGAAATGTCTGAAAGATCTTTGGAATAAAATATGAATAAAAGCATAGTCAGCAAAATGAAAATGAATCACCTCATATTGGGGAGAAAACTATTCTATTCCAGCTGTCATAAATGTAACTCCATCACACTTAGCTGCATTTAATTTTATGTGCCGCAAGTAGTCATGTTGAGCGTATGCATTACGTTTTTGAAGGATCCAGTCTCAATTTTTTTAAAGAAACTATAAAAAAATGCTATTTTTACTCATTTAAATGATGAATTTTGTCTAAACCTTGGAATTAAATTCACCTGCAAATATTTCACATCTCAGAAGGCCAAGATTTGAAGTTCTCTTAGATATATATGTACATAATTTAATTAGACTTCTTGCAGCTGGGCCTATTTAGTGGTAGAAACTAGGCTAGTGGTGATCTAAGATTTCTGTTTTGTGTGCAACATGTGCTTGCTCTAGTGTTACCTCATTTTGTCAGTTCTCCAATGCCTCCCTAGGTCATTTTTCTGTCTTAGCTACCTATTGCATCTAGCGCTTTAGGGCAGGGACTGTCCTCTTGTTACTTGTCTGTACAGCAGCTAGTATAATGGGGCCCTGATCTTTGATTGGGTCTTAGGTACTTCCATAATACAAATAAATAATATTAATTCTCTAAACACTATTGCCAAAAGCATACCAAATCAATGATAAATAAGCTTTAATCATGACAGCAATGATAATGAAAAAGCCAAAAATAAATATTTTACTGACCCCCGCTGAGTGGGTGAATAGAAATAGTAAAGACACACATATGCAGACTAATTTTTAACAATACAAATTAAGATTGAGGATAAAAATACCTTCTGCAGTTGTTTATATTACGAGAAGATTAATTATTTCTAGTTTCTCATTTTATAAAAATCACCTACGTGGGATTAATTTTAGCCAGCTTTTTAAAGCATCTCATTTCTGTAATGTAGGGTTTTTTTCCTTTATGTGTTTTGATGAGACTTAAAATCGCTTTCATTTTTTCTCAAAAAACCTTCCTCATTCAAGCTGTCACATGAAATACAAGTCGCTCAAGGCAGTTATGAAACTAGATTTAAAACTCCTTGCTGTTTCCTAAGATTATCTTGTCTTCTATTAAGAAAGGAATTACATAAAACAATAGGGACCATGTGATGATGACTTTTCTTGTACAACTCATACAAGTTTCCCTGATCAGGGGTTATTTTTAAACCTACTAATTTCTTAGAGAACTTCTCGTTAACAGATAAAAAGGCTGCATCATATAATAATGTACCCTATATTGCTATCTGTAGAGTGCTTTAAGGTACATGGATGTATTACAAAAAACATATGATGACAATTATCATCATCTTGCTTTCTGTACTGAAACTTGTGGAAGGAGGAAGAAGCAGAGGTTTCCTCTATTCATGAGTGATATCTAAAGCTATCAACATTTCCTAAAACAAGATCACAACATTCAGTGAGCAAAAGATGCCACCATAACTCAGTTTACTGATTTCATTAAATCTCTAACCTTGTCAGAGGCTGTGTTACTATAGTAAGATTTATTCTTCTGGTCACTCCATCTCAAAAAAGGATATATTAGAATTGGGAAAAGGTACAGAGATAGGCAATAAAAAGGCCTGGGAGCATGGAACAGCTTCCATGTGAGGAGAGAGATTAAAAAGACTGGGCCTGTTCAGTTTAGAAAAGAGATGACACTAAGGGGGATATGACAGAGCTCTAAAATTCATGAATAGTATGGAGAAAGTGAATAAGAAAATGTTACTTACCACTTCACATAAAACAAGAACCAGGGGTCACCAAATTAAATTAATAGGCAGTGGGTTTAAAATAAATGAAAGGAAGAACTTCTCCATACAATCCACAGTCAACCTGTTTTAACTCATTGTCATGGAATGTTGTGAAGGCCAGAAGCATAACTGGGTTCAAAAACAAATTAGATAAATTCATGGAGGATAGATCAATCAATGTTAGGCAAGAAGGTCAGGGATGTAACCCCATGTTTTGGGTTTCCTTAGCCCTCTGACTGGATGACAGGATGGATCACTCAGCAATTGCCCTTTTCTGTTCATTCCCTCTGAAGCGTCTAGCACTGGCCATTGTCAGAAGACAAGCTATTGTACTAGATGAACCATTGGTCTGACCCAGTATGGCCATTCTTATGTTCTAATCTTGCAAAGACTTATGCAAGTGCTTAACTTTATGAACTTCAGGAGTCCCATTTACTTCAGTTAAGCTACTCACATGCACAAGTTATGCATGTGCATGAATCTTGGCAAAATTAGATATACTAAATCTGTAAATAAACCGCTATCGTTTGCTGTCACCCTCTCATTCACATTACTGACCCACACAGAGAAATTCCAATCAGGGAAAATTTCAAAAAGGTACAACAGGCCTCAATCCTAGAATGTGCTCTGTGGTGGCTGACATCGGTGCCTACATGAATTCCCACACCCCCCTCCTCCACCCCACACCCCCGACCCAACCCCCC
>ML675629.1:16521173-16650697 GCA_007922155.1 Mesoclemmys tuberculata | reverse complement strand
CGCGCCAGCTCCTTTAATATCCTCGGATGGAGATTGTCCGGTCCCTCTGATTTTGTCCCATCAAGCTGTTCAAGTTGTCAAGCCACGTAACAATGTTTTAGGTTCCCCATTTGAAAAAATGCAGATGAAAATACCCAACACTGAGAAATAGGTGCATAGGAAGTGCTACATCACTGCCAAGTGTTATTATTAGATGTCCTCAGCAGAACAGCTGGGGGGGATTCCAAGCCATCAGCTCCCGTAGCCCTCCACATTTCAGAGTGGGTAGGCTCACTCAAGACCTCAGGCTATCCTTGGCTCCAATGGCTTAGTTACTCCCCTTCACATCCGACTGGCACTACACACCACAGATAAGGGATTCAGATGTAGATGAGTCAAACCAGGCCATTGGATCCACTCCCCCCCCCAATCTCTCTGATTTCAAGTGGGACCCCCTCTCTGTCCACGCCCCCACATATGGCTGCTGGTCTCACTGACTCTACAGAGCTTAGGCTGTCCCAGTCCCTCATTCAAAATGGCTGCTCAAAGTCACCCCCGGCGTTATCCGCCCGACACCAAGATGGCTGCCGGGCGCGTGCGCGATGAGCGGCGTCGTACTCGCTCGGCCCCGCCCACTCCCCGGAAGTAAGCCTCACGAGAGGCGCCCGCCCGCGCTTGCGCGGCCGCGGTGCATCCTGGACCCTCCCCCCCCCTTTTCCCGCGGTGACTGTGCAGATAGAGACGCGAACTTAGCGAAGGGGTCTGGGGCGCGCTGCCTGCGCTCGTGGCGGGGGTACGGTTCCCGGCGCGGCCAGGATGGTCGGGGTGAAGGTGATCGCGAACGACAGCGAGTTCCAGACCGAGCTCAGCGCCGCCGGCTCCCGGCTCGCCGTGGTCAAGTTCACCATGCGGGGGTGAGTGAGAGGAGAGCCCCGAGTGTCTCTCTGCGCCCCGGGAGGGGGGGCGCACTCCTGGGCCCCGGGCCGCTGCTCCTCAGCAGTCGGGGTCCTCTCCCGGCCTCAGGCCCCCTGACCTCGCGCAGGGCCCTGGGCGCCCCGCCTGGCGCCCCTCAGCCTTGTTGCCCTGTGGGGCTGGGCCTCTTGCGCCGGCTCTGGGGGGGCTTCCCCCCCTTACCTCTTACTCCGCTCTCTGGCCTCGGAGAGTGGGAGGGGGCGTCGAGTCCGAATCACAGACCGGCCCCGAACTTCCTTCGCGTCGCGCGTGGGTGGCGGAGCGTCCGCTTTCCTGACGGGGAGCGGCTCAGTGGTAGCATTGAGGGGCCCCCCCGCTTGTGAAGGAAGCGTTTTGCGGGGCGTGTTAGCGGGACACACACTGGCCATTTGCTAATGGCCATCGCACGGGCCGTGCCTGTCCCAGATTCCTGTACGCCCATGTGACTCCCGCGGGGTGTTTCTTTAAAAGCTTGGGCGTGTGGCTGATACACTTGGGCGTGGAAAGGGCGACTATTCCCCTGCTTTTTGCTAATTTCATTTCACAGTAGATTGTGATGGGGGGGGTCCGTCCTATCTAACCTTAGTGGTAATCGAGGTTTAGTAAATGCTTACTGTAGCTTTGAATTTTAACTTTGAAAACAGCATGGCGGTGGAAATATTAACGTAATTAAAATTAAAAAATGCCTAGAAACTCTTAACTTAAGTTTTGAGTTAATTGTCAGAATGATGCATCATTTTGGTGGTCGACAAACATACTCTACTGCTGCGGAAAGGATTAAGGAACCAGATATTTATTAATCTGTGTTTTATTAATAGCAGAAACTCTGACTAAAAAGTGTCAATACAAAATTCATTAATATTTCTGAGTTTTAAACAGTTGATGTGTTTAAACAATAAAACTGCTGTATTTTAAATTGAAGAATATATTTAGCATTCGAACCAGAAAGCAAGCCCAGAGTTTTACATATATAATAGTATGTTGCACATTAATTTATATATGGCCTCTGGGATGGAGATGTATGGTCTGTACTTTTCTGCATAATTATTAAACCCGATCTCATTGCAAACAGTTTGCTGTCTTAATTTCTGCAACCCATTTTGCAGTTTGGATCTGTGGGTACTATGGCTTTGGTACTGATGTCATGTAATCCTAATTATTAATAGCATAGATTCTGGGAGCTTCAGTCATGGACCCAGACATCATTCTTCCAGGCACTGTACAAACAGAACAAAGATAATCCTTGTCCCAAAAAAATGAAAATCTAAGCAGAATTTAATCTTCCAATTTTTATTATAACATTCTAATTTCTAATACTTTATAGAAATTTGGCTGTATTATATTTCAGCTTTACAGAATCCCACTTTTCCACTTGCCAAAGACAAGTAAATGGTTCTTATGAGCAAGAGCAAAAACTGTACTTACGAGCAAATACTGTCAACTGTTAGCAGTCTTACAGCAAATAATGCATTTTCTTACCTATATGGAAGAAGTCTGTTAAATTTGTCTGACATGATCTAGTTTTAATGAAATTGTCTCTTAGACTCCTTTCTCCTAAAATAGGCCTGTTTAATATTTTGATCTACTACAGTGTTTGTGGCTGAGTGTCTTACAATTGGCAAGAACAGCAGAAGTATTGTAGGACTCTCATTAAATTCAAAGTGCTTCTGCTATAGTAAAGCATGGATCAAGAGCTAGTTACAGGCAACCGTAAAAAAAGCACAACCTCATTGTTAAAGCACATTGTGGAGCAGCTAAAAAAGAAATTATAAGGTGAGCAGTGGGGAAAGATAGATGAAAGGACCTGTGAGAGGGGAAGGAGAAGAAACAGAACAAGTTTTCTGCCAGAGAAGTTACTTTAGTAAAAATTGAAGGGAGAGGAGGAAATACCCCATCTCTTGATATTTTTTTACCGTAGTGATTGGGCCGTTTAAGTAACCTAGTCTCATTCTTAACTACAGTAGTACTGCTTCCTCAGTATAATGAATAACATTGCTGGGGTGGCAGCTACTTCAGAGGTTACAACCAAAAAGAGAGCTGAGTTACCAGATTCTAGTGAGGAGAGCAGCTTAGGCTCGCATCCTCAGCGGTATATAGGTTCCCAACCTCCATTGATTTTTCAGTAGAATTTAGGAGTCTAAATACTTTGAGAATCTGGCTGATGAAATTTCTGAAAATATGCCTTCCTGCAGATACTGGTGTGCTGGGGATCAGTGACTTCTGATGCTGAATGCGGGAGAAAGGAGAAGATGAACTACATAGCATTCATGGCTGAGTGAATACTGTAGTAGAAGCTAATGTCTTATTGTAAACTTTTACTAGAAAACATGGAATTGTAGACAAACCAACAGCTATGGACAAAGGCATTAATTATATAACTGCTGTTCATAAAGTGAAAGTTCAGTTTATTTATTGAAATACTAGGTGCAGTTAGTCTGAGCTGTTGATTTCTGTGTTTACACTCTGAGTGTAGTTCAGTGCCCTTTCAGAGCAGGAAACAACTTTTTCCCACAAAGTGGAAAGCCTCTTTTTACCTGGTATGATTGGCCTTGATAGTGAAATGTGCTAGAGCTAACCAAACAAAACCTAAATTATAAAGTTACTCAGAGCCTACGTATGGAGTGTATCACTGTGGAATCAGAAGTATCTAAGATGGAAGTGGGAGTTGACTCACCTTATTTTGTCTCATTCACAAATATCTGACCAGGTTTGCCAACCAGCTGTGAAGGATGTTTTAGAATTTACTTAGGATGTCTGAGTAAGGGCCAAATGCACACACAACTCCCATTGACTTCAACAGAGACTGAATACTGTATCTAGGGGCAAAATATTGCCCCAGCTGCAATAATTGGACAAGCTTACATTTATTTTTTCCTTAACAGATGTGGCCCTTGTTTGAGGATAGCCCCAGCTTTCAATGCTTTGAGTAATAAATATCCCCAGGCAACCTTTTTGGAAGTCGATGTACATCAGTGCCAGGTGAGTAGTATGCCAAAGTATATCTTGATCATTGGGAAGTAAAACTTTATAAGCGGCTCTTTATGAAAGAGGATAATATCTGTAAATCTTGAATAAACAGTTGGTCCAAACCATGTATCTTAGGACGCTATGGCAATTAACTAACAAACTTACTGAACCGCTGATAGTTATAGTAGAAAGTTCTTTGAATATTGGGGTAGTACCAAAAGACAAGAAATATTAGTGCATTTTTTTCATTCAAAAATGATCTTAGTAGTTACTGTCCTGAAATTCCTAGCAACTGTTCCTGGGGACAATGTCCAGCAGGAATTGCTAAATATCTACAGGTCAACAAAATCATGGAGAAGAGTAGCATGAATTATGAAGAATAAATCTTGCCAAACAACTCCAAGTATTTTTCCAAACACATTCCATTCACCTAATTACTTGGGTTTTAACCGATGTAATACCAGATTTTAGTTAAGCATTTATTTGTGACCTCAGAAATATTAATAAAACTTATTTCCAAGGTGCTGTTGCAGACTGAACTGGCTGAACAAAATGGTTACATGATTAACACCAACATTGAGAGACTAGGAAGTATATTGAAATGACAGTGTCTTTCTTTCATTAGTGCACAAAGGGGAATAAACAACATTAACAGAGCTTGCAGATGATACTGAATTGTGATAGATTATGAGAACCAGTCAAGATAGATAACTAAGACAAAGGCATCTGAAGAGATTAGAAACGCAGGTGGGAAAACAAAATGAAAATCCTTTTGTAAGGCTTCTACATCTGTGGGGAAAATTATCTAAGATGCTCATATTCAATTGTAAAGAGAAACTTGTAAAGCAGAAAATGTTAGGAGGTATTTACAGGTAACAGCGTACAGAAAAATGTTAATTTACAATTAGTATGACAGCAAAGGAAAAATAAAAATGCAGTAAAGACCTTTGTAAACTCATCAGTTTACAAAGCAAGGAAGTAATGTGATTTTTTTATTGTAATGGGTGCACAAATAAAAATGACAATGAAGGATATTTAGAGAAGAGCCAACAAAAAAATGATCAAGCACCAGGAAGAACTGAGAAACTGGTTTTTGTGTGTGTACACATAAAAATATAGCAGCTACTATTGTTGGGAAGTACAGAACAAGGAGCAATGGTCTCAAGTTGCAGTGAGGGAGGTCTAGGTTGGATATTAAGGGAAAAAAATTCACTAGGAGGGTCATGAGGCACTGGAATGGGTTACCTAGGGAGATGGTGGAATCTCCATCCTTAGAGGTTTTTAAGGCTTGGTTTAACAAAGCCCTGGCTGGGATGATTTAGTTGGGGTTGATCCCTCTTTGAGCTGGGGTTGGACTGGACGATCTCCTGGGGTCCCTACCGACCCTAATATTCTATGATTCTAAGTGAGGTGAGATGAGATGCTACTAAAATATGAAAGCATACGTATTTTTATGTAGGGTGGAGAAAGTGTGTATAACTAGGAATGGAGAAAACGTAGGCTGAGTAATCAAACCTTTTCCTATCATTAATTTGCCTTTGAAAGATTTTCTTGAAGAAGGTGGTAGAAACTAGTGGAACTCCTTAAAACTGGATTGAACACAATACCAGACAGTGTTGGAACAGCATCAGCTAGTGCTGACTACCTAAGAAGTCCTAATTTCTAATTCCAAAGACAGTGATGGATATAAAACTTAGATAGTTAGGAGTTATGACTTGGGTTCATATAGTATAAGGGCAGTTACTAAGAAATTGGTCTGTAAATAAATTCCTTATGTTTATAAAGGTGTGATAAATGGCAGTATATTAAACAAGATGTATCAATAAAGTCTATACTAAATTACTTGCAGGAATGTTACACCATTAACAAAACCAACGCAAAATACGATTTTGAAAGGTTCAGTTGCACATACTCAATCTCAGATAGCATTTTAGAAAAGAAATAGTTGAAGAAAATTTCAGTAATGCAACATTAGATTCCTTGATCAATCAGTACCTAAGGCATCTTCCTTTACCTTCATCAGATAACTTTCCCTTTTAAATCAAAATCAGAAAAAAGATTTTTAAAGAGTTAATCTGAGTGCAAAAGTAAGTCAGTGAAACCAAAGGGAAAACATTGTGATGCTAATGAGCTTTTTCTTTTGCGTTGGTGGCCCTGACTGCATCTGAAAAGTAATGAACAGATGATGGTTTATTTATCAGTAGCAGTGGTACAACTGAATGTCCTGATCAACATTTAGTGTGTGTATATTGTATGTTTAAAAATATAAAATGTCATGGGAAAAGGAACAATGAGATTGCTATACATTGTTCTTCATTTTATTAGCAACCGTGTCTGTCTGGTCCTCAGTCATGGCTTTAATCCTGATGTGTGTTGGCAGGGTAGGGTGAAGAGCTTTAAAATCCACCAGCTTATTTTTATCCCAGAATGAATGGCCTTCAGTTCTAGCAACAGTTAATTACGATGTAAACTGCTTTTCTAGATGTACGAAGATACAAATGATCATGATTTGTTAACACTCCTGCATATGAATAAAGCTACTTCTTGTAGTAGAATAATTTTTTCAAGTTTAGAAATGTTTATATCTAACATTTTATTACACAACACTAATGATCAATTTGTGAATTCTAGGGAACAGCTGCAACCAATAATATATCAGCAACACCAACATTTCTGTTTTTCCGAAACAAAGTGCGAATCGACCAATATCAAGGAGCTGATGCTGTAGGATTAGAAGAAAAAATTAAACAGCATCTAGAGAATGATCCTGGCAATAATGAGGACACAGATATTCCGAAAGGATATGTATGCCTCCCTTACTTCTAAGATTTTTTTAAAGTAAATATTTGCGAGTTATGTTAATGTTGGCCTACTTTCTAAACATCCTCTGCTCTAATGGAGGTGGATACGTTTAGGCAGAAACTTAAGTGTTTTAAGAAATTTTTTTTGAAAGATCATCAGCCTTTTCACTTTTCCTTTTCCAAACAAACTTTTAAAAATGTGCATAGTATATATTATATTTGAAAATGGTGTAACTAAAACTACTCCTCCAAAATATTTCAATAGATCTAGAACGTTGCTTGGATTTCTTGTTTCATTCTGAAAATTTTGCTGTAGATATTTACTATCCCATTGCTTCTACCAAACTGCTCTGTACATTTTTATAAAGAGGAGATCTCCTGGAAAATGGCAGTTATAGAAATAATTGCTAAAGTTAAAGGTTTTGCTGTGAGTGTTCCTTAGTGAACCCTCCTTGCTACCTTTTTCAGTGTCTTCCTTTTCTCATAATCTCATTCTTTTGTCTTCCTCTTGTCGTCTTCTAATGATTTTCTGCCACTTTGCAGTTCCTCTGTGGAGCACATTCTGGCTTTTCATAGTGTGCTGTGGTACTAGAGAGAAGTATGACATTAAATATAGCCTGCAAATTGGTTTAATTACTAAAATGTGTGATTATATGCTCAGTGCCTCAGAAAATAGTTGCGACTGTTCTTTAGAAGAATGAATCTGATCTGTTTTTGCCCCTAAAGTAACAGCAGTGTGCTTTGGGTTTTTTTTAATCATCCTTGTGACATGTGAGTGTGCACCATGCTGTAACATTACAGCTACTCCAGAATCTTGTTGGAAGCTGCTTATTGGAAGGCATGGTGTCGGTTAAATGGTGGCTTATCAGAGTTTGGTAATGACTAGCTTCTAAGAATCTTAATAAAACTGGGCTATACCACCAAACTCTGTTTACCTGATTCCTCCCTCACCTGCAGAACACAGATATATAAAGTAGCATGTGTTTTGGGGTTTCATAAAAAGTAATAACTGGCTTCATTGGGGTTCTTTGCAGGTTACAATATCAGCAGAATATGAATGGGCAAATACAATTCTAGGTAACCTGAATTTTAGTTTCACTTTTATTTCTGCCGTGGGGTAATTCAGTGCATAATCTTTCTTTTACTTTCTAGAAGCTACAGATATATCTTTAAAACTAAACAATAGTTTTAGTCACTTGCAGAAAATTGTGGCACAGCAGTCACAGGATGCATAAATTCTTTGCCTAAAAAATGTAAATGTTCAGTGAAGTTAAGATAAATTCACTTCTTCGGGGGGAGAGAGTAAATATTTAGAGAAATATTTAATATTGATACC
The DNA here is from genome assembly GCA_007922155.1 of Mesoclemmys tuberculata. Taxonomy (NCBI): domain Eukaryota; kingdom Metazoa; phylum Chordata; order Testudines; family Chelidae; genus Mesoclemmys; species Mesoclemmys tuberculata. The sequence goes on along the minus strand of ML675629.1, from coordinate 16,642,663 downwards.
TTGAAAATTAAACTATTTAACTGCATACATATAGAGGACATAGTAACTTAACAAAATGGAAAAGGCATGTATGAGAGAGCAAATGTTTTTCCTTGTTTTTAAAAATAATTTTTGATTCTTTACAGAAAACTTAGTGAAGCTTGATTTAGAAATTGTTCTGCTTACATGTTTTTTGTATTTCTCCTTACTTGTCTCTATTAGTAAGTGTCTTCGTACTAAAATACCTCCTTTTGGAGTTCCTTTATTCCTAATGTTATCCTCCAACAATTACTCATATATCAACCAATGAGAGGGATGGAGAGGACAGCATTTTAACTTCAGGGAGGGAAGCCATACTTTAAAGCTGCTGTGATATTAAAAATGCACATTTTTGTTGCTTTATCTTACATGTTAATGCACAGAATTAAAAAAAACTGATAAAGTTTAAAAGCATTAGTTATGCTATTTCTTATATTTTGGCTTGGTCAGTGAAAACCAGAGCCTTGTTAGGACTTCACTGAATTGCAAAAGGTACAAGGAAATGTCTGATTCAACACAAACTGAACTGGAATTAGAAAGTTGGAAACATTGCTGCTTTGTTATAAAAGCAGAATGTTGTCAACATAAAAGCTATGTTGGGCATAAATGTATCTGACAGGTGTCCTTTTTTAACAATAAAATAAATTGGTTTTCATCCAAACACTGTTTCTAAATATTTTTTATGGAATTCCATTAGTTTTCAGACAATTTTCAGATAGGACTTTTAACAGGATATTTGGAGTTTTGAAGTTCCACTGTTGCCAAACAACAAGACTAAAGAGTACAATAGTTTGAAATACTTAAAGTGAAAATAATTTCCTGAAAGCACTGTTCTGCTTGTTTTCATATTACTTTAAGGCAACTGCACTGCAAATCTTAAGCATGTCTGACAGCTGTACTAACAAACACATGTAAATGAGACACTTAATGTGACAAAACACTCTGCTAGAGCTGTCATCGGAGGTGGCGTTCTCTGAGCAATATTTGGTATAATCTTTCGACTTAAAAAGAGATGGTTTATTGTTCTGGCAGCAATATAAAAACAGTTTTTGGATGAATACATAGTATTATATTTCAGAAACACTAAAACCACTGAAAGGTTTAGTAACGTGATAGCTTCACTACAGTAATATAAAGGTTTGTATTTTGTATTGGCAAATCTAATACATTAATGTTAACCATAAATAGTATTGGTGAAACCTGGAATTATGTTGTTAAATGTAAAAATGCATCTCTTTGGTGTTAAGTACTTAAAATTCATAGCTAAATAGACATACCTACCATACAAATACAAATAATATACTTTTCCAGTTGAGTTCTCATGTAAATAAACTGTAGGAATATAGGCTACTTGAATTTGCAACAATTCAGTTAGACACTGTGGTATAGTAAACATTAGTGTTTCATCTAGTTGTGAATGTAAATACTGATGCTAATAGTTAAATTAACATCCAATGTGGCAACATTGTAATACGAAGAGGCAAAAGGCTCTGTATTTTAGCTTCACAGCCCAAAACACATTAGAAGTAATTTATGTAATGTGAGTGCAAAGTAGGCTTCCATCTGATTTTTAAACTTTTTAAATTTTAAGATTATTTTTCTAGTAGTTCATTCTGTAGCAGACAAATTCATATCCTTATAAGTTAGACTGCAATTTTCTGTATTGTACATGCTAATAAACTTCCAGAATGTTGAAATTGTTCTAGTTCAGCCTCTGCACAAAGGTGATAATTGTTTGGAAAGTTTTTATCAAAATCTCTTGAGCCTTCTGAGCACGGAAAGCGTGAAATCCACCTTCCCTGCTGGGGGCAAGAAGGTATTCTGGCCCCTTCATTTTTCATAAAAACGGTTAGAAAAGAGCCAAACATTAAAGCTATAAAGTGCACATATAAATTATCCTTGGTGATGTATTTTTCCCTCTTTGTGGGGTGGAACAATTTAAATAAGTTTGAAAATTCAAGAGTGTGCAAGCCTAGTAAAGAATTCCATTAAGCTATTAGCTGTGTACTTGACTGCAGTACACAGTGATTTTCAAGCTTTTTAGTGGTCCATAATATCAGATATCCTGGGGGATAGAACTTAATGTATTGTCTTCTTCAAGAAGGTGAAGCTTTTTTAATAATCTTGAAAAAATCTGTTTGGTGGAAAGTGTTCTTTTGTACCCTATTAGTATACACTTGGTGGCATTTTTTCATTTTTTTTCTTTTAAGATGTGAATATCTTTAGTCGGACATTTCATAAGAGAAAGTTCACTCATGAAGAAATTTACTCCTCAGTGAATCAAACAATTGCTTTGCTGTACTGAAAGCTCTAGAACACACAAGGAAAAGGGCTGGGGAATTCTTAATTCCTGATAAAACAATCTTAGAAATGTGTGCTGTCTAGACCTCAAAGCCTTTTATACAACAGTTTCTTTTTCAGCAATAAATAGGAGGGGTAGCAAGATTAGCTCTGCAGGTGGAGTCTAGTAACATTTGCAGTGGTAGTATTCTAAACTGTTCTATTGTACACAATTCATCTTTGAGTAGGCTGACTTTTGGACTTGCCTATAAAAGTTTGGTGTTAACTCTTCAGTTTTTAATGCCTGTTTTGCAAATGCATTATGAAGAATTTTGGGGATATAGTTTTGGTAATCAAACCAAAATACGGTCTCACTTTGATATGTGTCTCTGTCTTTTTACCTGTGTGATTTGCAATCCAAGGAATGTAATTATGAAATTTGGAAATGGGCGTGGGAGAAAGCTTAACTAAGATGAATACATGAATGTACTCTGTTCATAATTTAGTTGTATGACTTTTAGATAAACGAGTTTTGTTTTAATCTCATCCCTATATACAATGATTTTTGTTAATCCTGATATTTACTAATCCTTGTCTGTTAGTTGATGGCAAATTTTTAAAGCACCCTGAAACATTGTTGGCTTTTTTCAGATGGATTTAATGCCATTTATTAACAAAGCTGGCTGTGAATGTCTTAATGAAAGTGATGAGCATGGATTTGATAACTGTTTACGTAAAGACTCTACCTACCTGGAATCTGACTGTGATGAGCAGGTATAATTTGTTTGTTTTAGAGGTTGAATACCGTTTTTAAGGGCAGTTTTTTCTTTCTGTATTAGCTAACCCAATTATATGATTCTCATATGTTTACAGTAGCCTAGGAGTTAAAAAGGGGGGGAAGAAATAAACAAGTTGTGTATGGAGATAAATAGCTCTTATTTTTCTGGTTTTGGCTAAACAAACACCAAGTATTTGCCAGCAGCAAATCTACAACAATAAACTATACACTTGATGAATACAGTGAACTTGTTATTAGATATTAATTGCAAACTCAAGGGTTTATTTTCAACAGAGAACTGACTTGGGGAAGAAAACTTTAAAGCCAGTGAAAACCATAACCTAATGTACCTAAAGGAAAAATATTTAAAAAGCTATAATAGTTCTTGATGCTTCATAAAATGTGTTTGATATTAAACAGAATTCAAAATTGTGCAGAGACTATCAGGGACTTGTGAGAGGGGGGCTGCCCTGAAATTGATATTAAGGCCAAGATTTAAAAAAAATGGGTGTCTAAAGTTAAATTCTTAGATTCATATTCAGATTTTTGGAAACCGTTGGATTCTTCGCACTTTTGAAAATTGTGCCCCATTAAGGCATCTCAGATGAAGCATCCAAAAATGGAGACATTCAATTACTAGTTTCATTTTAAAATCTTGTCCAATGTGTTTGGGTTTAGGACCCTAACTTTAGGTACCCATTTTCAAAAGGCTTGGCCAAAATCTCTTAGATACTTACTTGCTTCAGGGTTATAGTAGAATTGCCTCCATTAAAAGGAGCCTTCTCACAAGCAGTGTAAGGGTATATTTCCTATACTGTAATATAATTGCATATACAGACTGAAAATATAAATCACATCCTGGGATTAATTTCTCTGAATTAAACAGAATTTTGCCTTATTTTTTTCTAGTTTATATATCTTTTTGCATTTCAAAGTCTTCTGCATTCAAAATACGTTATGATAAACTCTCTCTACAGCTTCTTATTACTGTAGCTTTTAATCAGCCTGTCAAGCTTTATTCCATGAAACTTCAAGGGCCAGATAATGGTGAGTAAAGTGCATCTGCCTTCATACCATCAAATTGTTCCTAATAAGTTTCCATTTACACCATTTTTAAAGGCTTAAGTGTTTTCCCAGGTTTAACTAGACTATAATTTCAACATTGTGAATGTAATAGCTGCAGTTCCTGTTTTCTGAGCAGTATCATTATAACTGTTAGCAAGGCTCCATATATTCATGGCAAGAGCACAGTGTGGATCCTGTTGCTCTCTGGAAGTCCTGTAGTAATTAGGAAAACAAATAATTGGTGCAATAACCTTCTTTGTTCTTTAAAATAAATGTAATGTAATCTCATGCTGTCCCCATACTCTTTTTGGTATAGCACAGATGTTTATACAGACATTATAGCAAGTTAGAAGTACAAATTTATGAACCTATGTAAGATATAGGTACAAAAAAACACATTTTTATGTAGTAAAACTAGAATTTGTAATTATCAATGTGTTTTGTATAACCAACAGTCTTAAATATGTTTTTGGTATTTTAAGAAGTGATTTAGGTACTTAAAATTGCTAATTTATTTTAACACAGGTCAAGGTCCCAAGTATATAAAAATCTTTATCAACCTTCCCCGATCTATGGACTTTGAAGAGGCAGAAAGAAGTGAACCAACCCAAGCCTTGGAATTAGCACCAGATGACATAAAAGAAGATGGTATTGTCCCGCTTCGCTATGTAAAATTTCAGAATGTTAACAGTGTAACTGTAAGTAAAACCTTTTCTTCCAAGCTTTATACAAATATAGCTATATGGAATTTGAAAGTCTACTTTAAAATACTTTGGGCCAAAATAATTACGTTGTTGTCATAACAAAGATTCCAGAATTTAGCCAGGTTTCTTAAAATCATTCCAGAGTGACTGTACACTTTTATGCCAAACGTAGATTCATGGGCTTTATGGCCAGAAAGGGACTACTAGATCGTCATCCAGCCTGATTATAGAATTAGAGAAATGTAGGGCTGGGCAGGACCTCAAAGTCCAGTCCAGTCCCCTATGCTGAGGCAGGACCAAGTAACTCTAGACCATCCTTTACAGGTGTTTGTCCAACCTGTTTTTAAAAACCTCCAATGATAGGGAATTCCACACCCTCCTTTGAAAGCCAATTCTAGTGCTTAACTATCCGTCTAGTTATAAAGCTTTTCTGAATATTTAACCTAAATCTTCTGTGTTGCTGATTAAGCCCATTAGTCTTCTTTATAACATCCTTTAATGTATCTGAAGACTTATCTGGTCCTCTGTGTCATCTTTTCTCAAGACTAAATATGCTCAGTTTTTTAACTTTCTAAACCATTTTTTTATATTTGTTGCTTTCCTCTCTCCCATTTGTCTTTCACTGTAATGCATTTTCTCTAGCATTTCCTCAAATTATTATTGTGGCTCTTCTCTGTACCATCCCCCATCCTTTTCAAAATGTGGACATCAGAATTAGATGCAGTATTCCAGTATCAAAGCTGTGTACAGAGGCAAAATAACATTCCTATTCACTTACTTACTCCCTTGTTTATACATCAAAGAATCGCATTAACCCTTTTTACCATAGCATCAGACTGGGACCTTATGCTGAGTTGCTTGTCCACTGTGACTCTTAAAGACTGCTTTCCAGGATACATTCCCCCATTTGCTTAGGTACAACTTGCATTCCTTGTTTCTAGATGTGTAACCTTGCATATTAAAACTCACTGTGAATGTGCATGGTTTTCCAAATCTGGATTGCTTTTTGACTGCCCTTTCCTCATTATTTACCATGCCACTAAGCTTTGTGCCATCCACAAGCTTTATCAGTAGATACTCCATATTTACTTCTAGATCATTGACAAAAATATTGAATAGTCCTGGGCCTAATATATGGATCCTTGTGGAATACCAGTTGAAAGACTCCCATTGACAGCCACTTGTTCACGTGTCATTTTACTGTGGTTTGATGATATACTAATTTTTTAAAAAAAAATCAGAATGTAGGGTCGTACTAAGTCAAATACATTACAAAAGTCTGTGTATTACATCTACACAGTTGCCTTTATCAACCAAACTTGATAAATCTCATTAAAAAAAAAAAAGAAATCAGATCTGTTTAAAATTACCTATTTTTCATAAAACTATGTTGACTGGCATTAGCTATATTGCTATTCTGTAATAACTGAATCTCACAGCAGCGATTCCTTTATTTTGCCTAGGTTGATATCAGGCTAACTGCCAATAGTTATCCAGGCCATCTGCTTGCCCTTTTTTAATATTGGCACAACATTAGCATTTTTTTAGTTTTCTGGATTTTCCCTGGTATTCCAAAATTTATTAAAAATGAGTATCCGTGGGTTTGAGATCCACCACAGCCAGAGGGTTAAGGCAGACAATTCCTTATTGTCCTTACTTTTTGTCAGCCATGAGATGATTTTTTAGCTTCTCTTAGCAATTTTCTACACTTCATAACTTATTAATTTTTATTGTCTGCCATCTTATTTCCTCTCTCTTCCGTTTATTATGTATTGCTTCCCCCCCATTTGCTGCCTTCACTTTGCCACTCAGCAAGGCTGTGCTTTTAGCCAAAGTTATCCTTGTGGAATTGTGTGCTTACCAGACCACCACTTATGAAAATGAGTTGCAAGTCACCGCCTTTGTTCAACAGAGGTTGGTCACAGACATGCTCTGAGAACTAGATGGAATATACTGCTCCCCAGCAAAGCCACAATAGCCAGACTGGATCATATCAAGTAGTCACAGAAGCTCACAGTAGCACAGGTGAAATGCTCTTGGGAATGAACCCACTTGACAAGATCGTAGCATTTGCATGGGCAGTCTTAAAATGAGTTTTGCGTGGTGTACCTACTTGGATATCTGTCTGTACAAAATGGTATATGGTGATGGTTCTTTGTCTGCACTGTGATCAGTTCCAAGTTTGAGAGTGTATGAAGAACATCCTGTGAACTGTGGAATCTACATTTCATTGTAAACTGAACAATGTAATGTATTACTAATTTAAAAACCTTTCTGCAGGTTTCATAATGGGGGTCATGATGCTGATAAGAGCCTCCTAAGGTCAGAGGTCTTGGCATCAATCGTTGCCTGATCCAGTGCTGGTTTCACCTGTTATGTGAAGACTTGTACAAAAGTGAAATATTGACAAATTTGATTCAGGTAGCAGAACTGATGGATGCAAATAAAATCCCCAGTCCTGCAAAGACCTATGCTTCACTTTTAATATGCAAACAAAGTTCGATTGACTTACATAAAACCACTCGCTTTCGTAATGTTAAGCATATGCCCATGTATTTCAAGGATTGTGGTGCGAAGATGTTGCAATGTCATTGCCACAGTGAACAGCTCCATAAATAGATTCCCCCCCCCATGTAATAGTATTGTATTGTGGAAGGACCCTTGGGTCCCAGCCAGGGTTGAGACCCCATTATGCTAGGTGCTGTACAAGCAGAGTCTGTGCTCCAAGGAACTTGCAAAAAAGGCAAACTGAGAAACAACAAATAAACAATTTGTCTAAAGTTACAGTATAATGTCTTTGCACAGGGCAAACAATCCCCCCGTGACTCTCTATCTGTCCAGTTACCGGTCACATTGCTTCACAACTCTTATTCACCCCCACATTCTTTCACACTATCCAGCCATTATAGGAAAACACCTCAACTCACTGTGGTTGGAGGAGATTTAAAAAATAAAATAAAATGAAGGAAATTACTGCTGCTTCCTGTGGCATGAGGCACTGGACCCATAGCATCCCCCTAATCTTTGCTGTTCTCCCTCCTCATGGGGATGGAGAGAGACCTTCTTGCTTCTTTGCTGCAAGAGTGCAGGAGATAAACAAGATCTCTTCCCTGCACTCCTGGCCCCAGTTCCTGGCCATTTCCCTTTCCTGTGATAACTGATTTTTTTTCATTTGTCCATTTATAGTATGTATTGGCTTTTGTGACATAAAGCCAGATTAAACCAAATTAAAAAATATATTTTGGTTTTATAGATTTCTTGTCAGTTCATACTACTATTTTTTAAAGAGAGAAAATGATAGAGAATACAGAGTCCTCATAGGACAGCATATACAGAGCAGTATATTTTATCCCTATTGAATTCTAACAAATCTTCATACTGAAAGAATGTAATAGCACAATTTGCTATGAAGAGCTCATGCTGGCTTCAGTAAATATAGAACATGGTTAAACAGCCTTTTGATATCTCAAAGAAGATAAATTAACTGTTCACCTAGAATTAATTTTATATCTCCGATTTCAAAATTTCTTGCTTGCTTACTGGTTTTTTGATTTAACCACAGACCTAAAAACTGGGGAAACTCTAGGTTCTATTCTAAACTCTACCAAGCTTTATACTTGATCCGTAGTCATTTAAACCTCTCTACTCACCTCTGTAAAATGAGAACAATGATCTCTCTCTAAAGAATTGTGTGGTTGTTTATACTTTCATAGTACCTTTCACAAAAACTTGGGAAACTGACAAGTTTAATACCTCACAGTCAAGGGAAAGATTGTAGATGTGGTCTTAGCCAAACTCCTGTAACGATAGCATGTTTATATTAAACAAATCCATAATTAATACATAAGCTATCTTGCTTTTTTAGTTATTTGTCCAGTGTAATCATGGTGATGAAGAGACGACAAGAATTACGTATTTTACTTTTATTGGCACTCCAGTCCAAGCAACAAACATGAATGACTTCAAGCGAGTAAGTTGGATTCTGGAACACAAATCTGAATGTTTAATTACTTTTTTAAACAAGTGTATATTAGTGGAATGATAGTTGAATTCTCAACTAAGTGGATTCTTTTTATAGTTGTTCATTTTGAATTAAGATACCTCTTGTTCCTCCCAATGCAACGAGTGCCTTTGAAATTTAGATTTTGATGCAAGTTTTTCTTTAGTGTGTAACGTGCCTGAGAATTTTTCGAGGTGAAAGGCACTTTGGAAATATAAAATAACAGCTAGAGGTACAGAGTTGATCAATAATGACCCCTTAAGGATTAAATATAATGATTACAATGTTATCGTGTCTCTGAATCTTCTTGTGCCCTGCAGATGGGCAGTTTGTAGAAAAGCCATTGCACAGTTTGGAAAATAGAAAGCATAAGTAAACCAAAATAAATCTGCTTTAAGATTTTGTTCAGGAGGCAGTCAGACTAGAGAGATTTGGAAATACTTGGTTATAGGCCTATTCAGTAACGCATGGTGTCTTATCTTTATACAATTTCATAACATAACTCAAATCTAACTTTAGTTTTTTCCAGAATCATTTAAGAACCCTTTATTCCTAATAAAGGTTTGTGTGCCTATTTCTTGAGAGCGGCTTTTGGACTACCCTAGGTGGGACTGAAAGGGGGTACTTTAAGGGCTTAGCTAAAGGAAGTGAGGTACTCAGTGGGTTGAAGATTCTAACTCCAGCTAAAAATGGCCAATTAAAATGTGTTCAAGCCAATCAATTCCATATGTAACTAGTCCCCATGCTGGTGCAGATAACTAGTACTACTACACTCTAAGTAAATATCACCACAGTGGTAAACGAAACATGATTCTTTACACCAATTGCATTTGCAAAAAAATCACTTCTCTAGAAGACTTGAAAACCTTCATTGTTAGATGTAAGGATTTACAGATACATTTATGTTATGTTGTATGTGATCCTGAAAAACAGCACAATTGAACACTTGGTTCAGTGCACTCAAACTTGAAAAGACAAATGATTGAAAAGGTTGCCTTAAATGTGCTTAAAATTATTAGATTACTGATTTAGAATTGTTTAATACAGTGTCTTCAGTTGGCTCAAATCCAGAAAGAAGTCTGTAGATTACGCTGGGTCTACACTGATGGCAGCAAATTTGCCGCTGTCAGATCGATTTCGCTCTGGATTGACCGAGTGGTCTGTGAAGACCCGCTCAGTCAATCCAGCAAGCGATGCAGGAAAACCACTCCAGTAAGTGATAGACGGCACACAGAGCAGATGCTGCAAAGTCGACTGGAGATATGCAAGTGATTTACGTCACTTGCATATCTCCTGTTGACTGCTGCCAAATCCCAAAAGTAAGTGTAGACTGGGCCTTAGTCTTTTACCACCCAATTACAGCACGTAGCCAAAAGACATCTGTTATGCTCCTTTTTTTTAAAAGCAGTTTTACTATTTTATTTTGTATTAGTATTACGGCATTCTAGAGTAATGATTACTGTTAAGGCTGCAAAACAGAGTTTTATAACCTTCACTGCTTCATAGTGAAAAACGAATTTTTTCAGAACATTATCTTCCATTCTTGGTCTCTGTCCCAGGGGAATCTTTTTTAATTGTCTGAAGAAAATTAATTTGAGTTTAAGGTGAAAGACTTCCTGTATTTTAAAAATGCTGGAACGCTATTTTATTCCTTAATGAACTGGATTTCAGGCTTGGCATGTAAGTGGTGCTCAATGAGGTGCATGTTTGTTTAACTTTGGGAAAATTTTAAAACTCTTAAGAATATAGGACTACGCTCACAGTGGAAAAACCTCACTAAATTGTAAGCTACATAGTTCATGATACAGTGCACAGCTGTGCCAAACTGCTGCCTCTGTCTGGACTCTCCTTCTCTATGGCCATCTGTCATCTTCCCATTAGTGTGTTTGATTTTTTTTTTTTAAATGCACTCATTGGTGTGCTCACATTCAGTTCAGACTTAGTGTCTTCATAAATCTGTGCAAGCACCTAGAGCTGGTGCTGTTCTCCGGGCATCTCTTGTTTTCTTCATTCTGGTTTGGGTGAGTGAATCCAGATGTCAGTCCTTGCCTCTATGGAGAGCAGACTCTAAAGCTGCTACTTGGTGCACTTCTTGGAAGCACCTGTGGTAAATAACACATCAGTCCATCTGAGTACATGCTCCCTGAAGTGTACACATAAGTGCTGCAGTCAGAAGAATATAGACTTCATAAGTAGCAAGGAATGTACTTGTGCATCTGTGGTCTCCATTAAAAAAATATGAAACCAAATAACAAAATATTAAGTTAATATTAAAGTTGTGCAGTTAAAATCAGTCAGGTAATGCAGAAGTTAAAGGTACAAATTCAGGACTGGTGTAACCAGATATGAATTTGGCCTAAGACTCTGACAAAATTTAGACACCGAATTAAAAATGTGTAAACATGTCATATTTCATATATCTCATTTAATTCCTGAATAGGTTATTTAATATTACTGTTAAATATTTTACCATAACGTGTGGGATGTATAGTCTATCAGAGTTATGGTTCCCATAGGAACTTTAACATTTCCATTTCCAGACTTTTTGCATTTTAACTGTACAACCTTAATGCTCAAGTAACATAGTATTGAATGTTAAATCCAAGTGTTTTTTTTGTTTTGTTTTTGTTTTTTTTTTTTAAAAGGGCAGAGGGGGTTGAATAAAAAGTTAACTGGAAAACTCTTCAAAACCCATTTTCTGTTCCGATGCATAGTTATCTGTAGAATTTCTGAAAACACACTATTTTAACTTTACTCACTAATCTCAATTTTGGTTTAAACTACGCTCCATTTTGCTCTTCTAATTATAATACAAATAAAGATATAACTAACAAGTTCTTATAATCAATGCTCCCAGTAGATGCTTTTCTCTTTCCCAGTTTGTTGTTTGAACCCTCTGTTTAACTAGTCTGATTTAGACAGTAATTCATCAGGCAGTGTCCATCTTGTTTGTGCGTGAAGTACTGTAAGCATAAAAAATGCGCTATAGGTAATCTACCTTTCCCCTTTTGAGCAGGTGCTCAGTTTAAGCTTAAACAGAAAAGTGCCACAGTCTCCAATAGTTAGAATGTCAAACCTGGAGTTCAGTTTAATCTTGTACTGAAAATTTAGCAAAAACAGTAAGCAGCTGCTACTTGGTCTTTCAATGATAACTGGACCTTAAGAACTTAACTGTGGCACATGGATCCAGCTAGCGATGTTAGGTCAGTGAATAAAATGATGCAAAATAAAAGTAGCTTTTAAACTTGCGTTCATGTGATTGTAGCTCCTTCCTCTCCTCTCAGACTTGACTTTCACTGATGAGAAGTGGGAACTGTTAAATGCTTTAAAACAAACTTAATACAAAACCTGAGTGGATTGTGGTAAATTGAGCGCACCAAGTGGTGGGGGGAGGCAGGGCTAGGGGAGAAAGCAGAAACTCTGTTGCCCTGCTTAAGTGACATGATGTTGAATAGCAGGATAGGGTAAATAAAATACTTAATCTTACATTTTCCTAAAAAGTTAATGCACAATAACAATACTTTTTAAAATGCTTGCTTTATGGCCATCTTTATAAATGTAATAAGATGGGACTGTGTGGTAATGAGAACTAAATACCATAGGTACATTGACAGCATCTAGTTTTTGCCTTTCTACCAATGCAAGCTATACATTCAGTAAACTACCCAATCTATAGTGCAGATTAAATTATTGTAGCAGATTACTTTTAATACGTTTCCCTCCAGAGACTCTGCTAGGCTAGGTTATTACCCTACTAGCCAGACCATCCAAGTTAGATGGGTCAAAGAAGTGGGTTTTTTATTTTCCATTTGTTAACATCAGAGTTTTAGGTGTCTTGTCTTTGAATGTTGTGGTGAGCTTGCAGGCTTAATTTTTTAGGGGAGAAGGAGGATCTTTCAGTACATGTCCCACTATGCTTTTAACATAGATTTCATTTTATAGTAATATCAGAATTCTAGAACCCTTATAAACTACTGCTTCTTTTTGGGGTGGGGGCTCTAGGTGCATGTGAAAAGTAGGTTCCCAAGATCCAGAGTAGTGATAGTTTTCATTTTTTTCTCAAAACTGCTCATATGCACACCAGGCTGCTTTTCCTTTCTTCTAACATTTTGTCTGTTTATTTTTCAGCTTAACTTCCCAGCCCCAAAGAACTAAAAATGCTGAAGAAAATGTTTAAAAATGAATATTAAGATTGACCTTGTCTCGCACTACACCCCTCCCTGCTCCCTCTGCTCATCTAGCATCTATCTCTCACCCTTTCCACAATCTCGCCACTGGTGCAAGAGCCTTCTCTTCTGCAGCTCCTGTGCTCTGGAACAGCTTTCCTGTATCTCTACACTTCATCGACTCATCTTTTCTTTTTAAATCCCATCATATAATATTTTCTTTCTCAATTTTGCCTTTAATTTTCATGGTTGTTAACTTTAAAACTAGATAGTAGATTTGTAATATAACACTTTTAGACCTGTTTTCTGTAATTCTATAGTCCATCTTGTATTTAATTCTGTAATGCAATTTGAGATGTGGTTTGAGACTTTGCCAAGTATTTTAATTTGGCTTTTATACAAATTTATTTTAGGGGAATAACATTGCACCTTAAAATCAAACTATTCTAATTTATCATTAAGACAATCTCAGGATTTTTCACCTCCAGTTATTGTTTCAAAACTTTGTTTAGTTGATTACTTTTTCAATAGAAACATTTAGCAAATCACATCAATTTGATTTCCCTGCCATTGTTGGGCTGCAGTCAGATCAAGAAATTATATGCTTAAAAATCTTTAATGTTAAATGTTTTGTATTATATCAGAATTGCAGTACCTAGTCATAGTCAAGGTATGGTATTTTACAAACAGCTGCCATTTAAAGTGTCCCCATAAGTGATGAGAGGGAGATGAACTTCTTGTAGAAAGTAAGAAACTGCTGTTTAGTTTAAGTTCTTACAGCCGTCCTCCATTAGAGTTAAGGATGGGGAGTGAGCCTCTTTGGCATGTGATGACAAAATATCCATTCTGGTACTTAATTTTTGCAGATAATACACATGGGCAAGTTGACAATTCCCACCTCGGAATGGTATAGCTCTCTTTCTTGATTGATGTTACACACCTGCTAATATTTTAATAATCTTTAATATATTAGGGTTTTCCTGCTTAATCCAAATCTGGGCGGTGTGCTTGGGGTTGAAGATACACAGCCAAAGAATAAATATTGCACTTGCTTATTTGTTGTTTAAACTTAAATATTTTAACTTGATTAATCAGATTTTAACACGAATGGATTTTTTTTCTGGGCACTTTAACATTGCCATCCAACTGAAATTCCCTTGGCCCTAATCGTTAGCTCTGTAGTTCCATAAACATCCTCCTGGTCATCAGTTTTTTGAAGGAGATGACCAATAGATCCCAAAGCTCTTTACAAAGGAATTCAATCAGCATGGATTTTTTAGTCAGGGGGATTGCAGCTGAGTGGTGAAAGTCATTTCCTTTCAGCTGTTGTGGGAGGAGGAGAGGGTATGCTGGGAAAGTAACCCAGATCTCCCATTTGTCACAGCAGCACACAATCACTGTTCCAACCAACTTCATCTAGCTTCATCTTTTCAGCCAATACTAAAGTATAGAGCTGTAGGAACTTTTGTGAGAACATGTCTTTGGGAAGCAATGTAACCATCCCATCCCATTAACACAGTTTCCCACAGTTGTCAATTTATTAAAATATACAGATTTTTACTTAAAGATTTCAGCATTACCAATACTATAGCACTGTAAACTTGTCCTATTAAATGTATAGGTTTTAAATAGAACTTCAGCTTCAAAGTCCTGTTCAGAGCACAATCACCTTGCAAGTAGGTAAGTATTGCTGTCAAGTTCGGAAGGGTAGACAGAATCTGAGGATGCCTTGCCCAAGGCCACATGGTAAATCAAGGGCAGACTCAACATTAGAACAGCTCCTATCCTCCAGACCTGTTCTATGATTATTATATTGTTAACACTGATTTTTTTCCCTTAATTTGTTTTGTTTGTAACCACTTACTCTTCTGGGTTGGCCAAAACTCAGTTTGTTTTTTGTTTTGAAAAATGACTAAAAACCATTTGACTAATAGATCCCCTGCCTGTTTTGTGTGTGCTTATATTAGCCAAGTGAGCTTTATTCTCTTTCCTTTCTGGGCTGCAATATAATTGTTTCAGCTTCAATCAGTTGCACCTCAAAGCTAATGAGGTTGCATTGGTGTTACAGAGCAGATCTGCCCTCTAAACCTTTATTTCTGGTGATTATATAGAAAGAGAAACTAAATTTAATTCTGATTCCAGACTGAATTATTCAAAAGAAAAAATTTCCTGACATTAAGCACACTTGGTATCAAAGTATTGTCAATAAATAGGGAATGCCAGTGTGCCACTTTATTTTTCCAGTGTCGAATTGCATTATATGGCAAAAATTCTTCATCAAAGACTTGTCAGTAATGTATACCTATTTCATCTCCTACAACAACTGCTTAGAGTTTGGGTCCAGAAAGATGGGTTTAGGATAGTTTTGGCACTACATTTTTCTGTGTTCAGGTCTAACTCTTGATACCTAACTTGTTGTGAATAATACAAATATGTAGGCTGTTTGTGTTGCTATTTCCTAACTTGTCTCAAATAAATGAGATCTTGCTTTGCTGTCTGGACTAAAAATACTAGAAGTTGGGGATTTCCTCACAAATATCCCATGCTCTGTTTAATTCCTGCAGGAATTTACAGCTCCCTCCTGTATGCAGCACAAGGATGCATGCTGAAAAATGCATTTAATAAAATTAAAAACAATCACTTTATTTAGTTTGAAGTTGATGATGAAAAATTGTTTGGGAAGTCGTTTGTTTTCCAAATTAACTACATTTTCTTTATTGGTTATTTCCTGTTTTTGTTTTATCAGGTGGTAGGCAAGAAAGGAGAGAGCCACTAAGATGCAAGAGACACCAGAAGGCCTTATTGCAATCAAATGGGATCTTCACTTTATCTACAGCTCCTGAATAATGGCTTGGCTGTAGCAAGAGACTGTCAGTCTGTTTCATTTAATGCCATTACCAATAAATCATTGCTTTTGTTGAGATGGAGTGTCACTAGAGTGTTTCTGTTGTAATCTTGGTACATGTATTTGTAAATAAAATGCATTACTTTTGCCAAGTTTAATTTTGTCATTGTAATAACTAAGGCTTTTTTTACTGTTTCATTTAAATTTCAAAACTGGACTGGCTTATCTTTAAAAACAGAAGACTTAACGTAGCCTGCATTTATTTAATTAGTTTAAAATGTCAAATTTAAGTAAAAATCTTTGGTTTTCTGAAAGCATTTAAAAATAAAATTCATAGCTATTTTATAAGCCTGTGCTAATTTATGATCAACGTTGACACAATACTGACACTTCTCAAAGGGAATAGTTTTTCTTTTTGAAGTCTTTTATTCCCTTCCAAAAATATAGGGTGAGGAAGCATATTTCAATTTACTGTTGCATCAACTTAAATGAGCAAGTTATGTCACAAGTTAAAGATCAGTTGAAACAGTAGAATATGACAGTTCAGTACAAATTAGGTATGCAGAATTCTTGCCAGTCTTTCAAAATATCATCCCAGTTTTATTGGAAAATTGATAACTTGTTAGCCAGACACACTCACAGAACATGCTGGAGGGGATGGTCAGGCACTTCTGATGCCTGTTGGTTTTTAAGATCCCTCTGTTGCTGCTGAACTTAATTGGGCATTATATTCGTTGTCTCTAAATCTTGATATAGAATGCTCATTGCAGATACTGTTCTTACATCTTAATCTAAATTCCTTAAAGAATGGGTGTCTATGCTCACCTGCTTAAAACCTCTTTTGCTAAAATTCCTTGCAAAAGTGCACAAAGTAATTTTAATAAATATATACATTCCTATAAATTTTACTAAGTGTTTTTTAATTGGCTGAATTCATTTGTGAAGTTAAATTTGTTACATTTCTAATTGAAATAAATCCCAATAAGAATTAAATCGTGTCCTAACTGGCATTCTTTTCTTTATCACAGTAGGGATTCTTCCTTTCTGGCTTGGCATATTTAGACATTTAATACCAAGCCAGCTTTCTGTGCACAGACTTTCTTTGAAAAAGTTTGAGGTTGTGCAGAAAACCATACCTTTGAGACTTTTTTAGTGTAATGCTTTATGCTCATCTTTACTCATCCTTCTGTATTGCACATATTTAATGGCATTAATGCCTTGATTTCTTTTGTAATGCCTAAATGTTTTGCTTAAATGAGATGTAAGGCGTCTGAGACACTGTATATAGAATTTAAAATAACTTAAATATAATCAAGGGCAATATGAATAACTGTCTTTATAAATTTGTACACTAACTACCTTTTGGGTTATTGTTAAAGTGCCTCATCTTAACTATTACTTACCTCATGCTATTGATATCGGAGAATTTGATAACTTAGTGATTCTCATCTTTGTAAAAGATCAGTCAGATTTGTATTGTTTGGCTCTTCTGTGACTTCATTGGTTGCATGGTGCATATCTTCCATAATACAATGTAAATAGATCTAAATAAATGTTTAGAGGTATCTGTAACATGTTCACTTAATGGAAAGTTATTAAAATTGTGCATATCAAAAGATGTAAAGCTGAAATTCTGATAATTTAACTTAGGAAAAAATACCTTCAAAAGGTGTCCTGAAGTTGTCCTCAATGTTGAAACAAACATGAATATAAGATTATTCTGTAGAAAACTTATTTATTTTAAGTAATGCTTTGAGTAACTGCTTTCTTAATGTGGAAAGCTACTTAGTTTGTATTTGACTATTCTTTAATAAACTAGATCTAGTTTCTTAGCTAGCACACATGGTTTCACACCACTTGACCTCATCCAAAAGCCATGTCCAGTAAGTGGAGTTTAATATTGGCCCAAGTAAGTAACAGTCACCGTCTTTAGGCTAAGTCAGTTCTCTGGGATACATCCCAGTTAAACATATCCTCATTTAGAATACAGTATATTTAAATAAATTCATGGAAATGGAAGGCTGCAAGGGACCTCAAGAGGGCTTTTAAGTCCAGCCCTGTGCAGTGAGGGAGAGCCAAGTAGACACCTGATATGTTTGCCCAACCTGTCCTTAAAAACCTCCAATGCTGGAGATTCCACAACGACCCTTGAAAGCCTATTCCAACAACTATCATAGCTACAAAATTACTTCTTGCCATATCGTCAGTGAAGAACAGTTGACCACTGTCCTCTTTTAGC
Source organism: Mesoclemmys tuberculata (assembly GCA_007922155.1). Lineage (NCBI taxonomy): Eukaryota > Metazoa > Chordata > Testudines > Chelidae > Mesoclemmys > Mesoclemmys tuberculata. Next base: position 16,624,568 of record ML675629.1, on the reverse strand, counting down.
AGCCCTTAACATAGCTGGAGACTGTTTATGAGGTTCCCCCTTCTTCTCAAAACTAAACATGCTGTTTTTAATCTTTTCCTCATAGAACAGGTTACTTTCCTGTAGACTTTAATTTATCCACATCACTTCTAAAGTGTGGTGCTCAGAATTGGATGCAGCACTGAGGCCTTCTCCAGGACCAAATTGAATGGGACAAGTATGTCCTGTGTCTTGCATACAATACTTCTGTTAATACATGCCAAATATTAGCCTTTTTTGCAACCGCATCACACTAACTCCTATTCAGTTTGTGATCTGGCATAACTCCCTTCTCCTTTCAGTAGTTCTGCCATTTAATCAGTGATTCCTGCTTTTCTATTTGTGTCTTTGGTTTTTTTATGTGTACATTGCTCTTGTCTTAACTGAGTTTCATCCTGTGGATTTCAGACCAATTTCTAATTTCTCAAATGTGTCATTTTGAGTTCTAATCCTGTCCTCCAAACTGTTTAGAACCCCTAACAACTGGGTGTCATCTGCAACTTTCATAAGTATACTCCCCGCTCCTTTATCCAAGTTGTTAATGAAAATATTGATTAGTAGAGATGCAGGACTGACCCCTGTAGGACACCACTAGCTATGCCACCCCAGTTCAATAGCAAACCATTGACAACCATACTTTGAATACAGTAAACCAGCTGTGTACCCACTTTGTCATCTACACAATTTCCCCAGTTTGCTTATGAGAATGATGCACAAGACTGTCAAAAGTATTACTAAAATCAAGATACAGCTTATTTACTGCACTAGACCAGTAATGCTGTTAAAAGAGGAAATTCAGGTGATTCATGATTTGTTCTTGACTAATCCATGCTGGCTATTCCTTATCCTCTGGGTGCTTACATTGTTAATTTGTTTCAGTATCTTTTCAGGTATTAAAGTTAGGCTAACTCATCTATAATTCCCCACATCCTCTTTGTTCTCCTTTTTAAGGATGAGTACTATGCTTGCTCTTCTCCAATCCACTGGGACCTCAACTGTTCTCCAGGAATTCTCTAAGTTAATTGCTAATGGTTCCAAGATTGCTTTATCTAGTTCCTTCAATGTGCTATGATGAATTTCATTAGGCCCTGCTGACTTGAATACACGTACCTTATTTAAATATTCTTTAACCCATTCTTTCCCCATTTTGGGTTGTGGTCCTTCCCCCTCGTTAATAAAATAGTGTTGAGTATCTGGTCACCATTAACCTTTTTAGTGAAGACTGAAGCAAAATAGGCATTAAGCACTTCAGCCTTCTTGATGTTATTAGGTCTCCTGTGTGAAATAGAGGGTTGACATTTTCCTTTATCTTACATTAGGAGCAAGAGAATCTTAAGAACTTAATTGCCTTTTATGTCCCTTGCTAGGTGTAACTCATGTTGTGCCTGAGCCTTTCTGATTTTGTCCCTTCATGCCTGTGCTATTCTTTTGTACTCTTCCTTATCAATCCATCCATGTTTCCACTTTTGGTAGGGTTCCTTTTTCATTTTCAGATCAATTAAAGAGCAGCTGATGGAGCCATATCAGCCTCTCACTAGTCTTCCTATCTGTTCTTTGCATCTGGATAGTTCGCAATTGTGGCTTTAATACTGTCTCTATGAAAAAGTGCCTGTTCTCCTGAATTCTTTTTTCCCTTAGATGTTCTTCCAATGGGCCTTACCTACTAGCTCTTGAGTTTAAAATCTTTTGGAAGTCCATTGTACTTATTCTGCTGCTCTTACTCTTTCCTTTGCTTAGAATCATGAATTCTATAATATCATTATCATGTTCACTGAAGTTACCTTATATCTGCAGATTTGTAACAGATTTTTCCCTGTTGGTCAGAATTAAATCTAAACTGGCTGTTCCTGTTACATTTTCCTCTTTCTGAAACAAAAAGTTGTCTCCCAATTCATTCCAATAGCTTACTAGAAATATTGTTTTACCATATTACTTTTCCAACAGATGTCTGTAGTTAAAATCACCCATTACTACCAGGTATTTTGTTTTGGATAATTCTGTTTGTTCTAGAAATGCCTCATCCACATCCTCTGCCTCATTTGGTGACCCCTTCCATGATGTCACTCCAATCTCCCTCTCCCTTCTGGATCTCCGAACAAGTGTATATATTCTTGATGTACAGTGCAACACCCCCTTCCTTTTTTCCCTGTCTTTCCTCAACAAGCTATACCTTCTGTATCAATATTTCAGTCATGAGATTTATCCTACGAACTCTGTGATGTGAATTGTCATAATTTACCTTATGAACTAAAACTTTGTCTTCCTGTTATCTGCCATTCTTCTTGTATTTGTATATAGACATCTAAGGTGTTGAGCAGATCCTACTTGTTGTTTGTTGCTCCTTAGCACCTATTATAATTCTCCCCCCCCCCCCATCTAGCTTTCAGTTAAGGCTGCCCTTTTTTATATTTACCTGTGGGCTTTTGTTACCTGTCCCCTCTGAACCTAGCTTAAAGCCCTCCTCACTAGATTGGCGAGTTGGTATGTGAAAGTGTCCTTCCCCTTCTTGGACAGGTGGACCTTCTCTTCCTGACAGTCCTCCCTAGAACAAGATTCCACAGCCAAGAAAACCAAAGCCCTCCTGCTAACACCATCTATGTAGCTCTTGACTCATTTTTGCCCTCTACACCCTCTTCATTTTGCAATAGCCTCTTTAAAATGTGGACATCCGAATTAGATGTATTCTAGTATCTGTTCACTAACACCATATACAGCGTTAAAATCACCTTTCTCTTTCCTACTTCACTTTTGGTGTAACTAAGGATTGCATTAGCCTTTTTCACCACTGGGTTGAACTGGCAATTCATGTTAAGTTGCTTGTCCACTGTGACTCCTAAATCCTTTGTAGAGTCATTGCTTGCTAGCATAGTCTCCCTTTCTGTAAATCTGGCCTGCATTCCTTGTTCTCCTTCGAGTGATTGCTCAGATGCATTCCACTTAGGTGTGTGCGCGCCCTCGTGCACAGCTCTCCGGAGAACTTTTCCTAGCAGCCCCTGCAGGGGCCGGTCCCAGCGCCCCCTGGAGTACCGCCACTATGCAGTGGTATATATAGCGCGACCGGCCCCTCCCCTCCTCAGTTCCTTCTTTCCGCCCGTGACGGCCAGTTGAGAACTACCCCTGCTCTTCAACAGTTTGTGTTTCTCCTTAAAGTGAGTAGATAGTTTAACAGTTCACCCTGAACTAAGTTAGTTTTTAGTTAGTGAGGGTTTTTAGTTAGTTTAGGGAGCCTTCGGGCTCACGGCGTCCCGGCTATGCCGGGCTCGCCGGGCTTCAAGCCATGCGCTAGCTGCGGCAAGGCCTTCTCTGCTAGCGACCCCCATGACCGTTGTTTGCGGTGTTTGGGGGAACTGCACCATAGGGATCGGTGCAGTATCTGTAATCCTTTAAGCCTCGGACTCAGAAGGAGCAGGAAGTGAGGCTTAGGGCTTTTTTGATGGAGTCCGCTTTAAGCCCGGCGTCCGAGCCATCGCGGACTACTCCGGCACCGAGTGTGTCTTCGGTGCGGAGTGCGCCTCCGGCACTGGGGGTCTCGGTGCCAAAGAGGAAGAAGCGCCGCCCGCGCTTGCAGCCCTCCCCCGCACCGCAGGAGCGGCCGGGGTCGAGTTCGGAGGTGCTCCTCCTTATGGACGTGCCGCCGGCATCTGCTCCGGCACCGGCCCCGGCAACGGCACCTACTAGGGAGGCTCCCCCGACTCCTGGAAGTGGGGGACCCCCTATACGGGACCCTTCGACGCCGGAGGCTATTGAGGCGGCTCAGGCTTTGTTGGAGTTGCCTACGCCTCCGGCACTCTCTCACCGGAGAGAGACAGGGCCCGTTTCCCAGGGCAAACCCGCGATGGGGGGCCCCGAAGGGTGGGCGGCCCCAGCACCAGTGGACAGGCCGCCCACCACCCGACGCAGGAGAGTCGAGCTCGGAAGCTCCTCTCCATCTTCGTCTTCGGACGACGCGTCGTGGCACCGTTCCCGGCACCGCTCCAGGTCCCGGCGTCATTCCCGGCACCGTTCCAGGTCCCAGCACTGCTCTGGACATCGCTCCTCGTCGCGGCACCTCTCCTCGTCGTCGAGTTCAGGCTCGGCACCGAGACGGCGTTCTCGGCACCGCTCCCCAGCATCGAAGCGACGAAAGACTCCCCGGTACCGGTCGTCGTCTTTGGCGTCGCCTCGTCAGCACCGAAGTCGGAGTCGCTCTTCGAGATCGTTGCGTGGCGAGTCTCGGAGCGCTCCCTCCCGGTGTCATCACCGCCTGCGTTCTCCTGACTCGGGATCCTGGACCCGACGTCAGGAACAGGTATGGTCATCAGCACCGGCGCCGGCACCGCAGTCGGCATCGGACCCAGCACTGTTACCGGCACCAGCACCATCTGTTGCGGCACCGGCTTTGCCCTCGGCACCGGTGCCGCCTCTGAGCTGGCCACAGGGACCCTGGCAGTGGCCGTTGTGGGCCCAGTGGGCGGCTCAGATGGGGCAGGGAACTATGTCGGCCCCTGCCTTTGTCACCCAGACTCAGCAAGCACCTTCGGTGCAGGAGGGTGACCGCTCCTCTGGGGAAGAGGAGGAGGAGGAGGACCCTGGGGAGGGTCCCTCCACTGGGCCCCGCCACCCATCTTACTCGTCGTCTCCGGATGAGGCGGTGGTACGAGACCAAGGAGCCCCGCTCATTGATTTTAAAGCACACCAGGAGCTCCTAAAGCGGGTGGCTTTGAACCTTGGCCTTGAGGTCAAGGTGCTAGAGGAAGAGGTGGACCCCCTCTTCGGGTGTGTGGGGGCCCAGGGACCGGCTAGGGTGGCCCTTCCCGTGCATGAGAGGGTCCTGCGCCTGGCTAAATCAGTCTGGCAGACCCCCGCCTCGGTTGCCCCGACCTCTAAGGGCGCCGAAAAGAAGTATTACGTGCCAGCCGAGGGGCACGAGTACTTGTATGCGCACCCTGCCGCGGGTACTTTGGTGGTGGATGCCGCCAATTAAAAGGACAGGCAGGGTGCTCAGACTGCCTCCCCTAAAAATAAGGAAGGCAGGAGACTGGACCTTTATGGTAGAAAGGTCTATTCAACTGGGGCGCTTCAGCTGAGGGTAGCCAACCATCAGGCTCTCCTCGGCAGGTAGAATTTGAACCTGTGGGACTCCTTGAGGAGGTTTACGGAGTCTCTCCCTCCAGACCAAGCCGCAGACTTTGGTATGGTTCTGGAAGAGGGTTTGTCTGTGGCAAGTGCGGCCCTGCAGTCTGCGTCGGACGCTGCGGACACAGCCAGCAGGGCTATGGCCTCCGCCGTTGCGATGAGGCGGGCAGCGTGGCTGCAGTCCACAGACCTGTCGTTGGAGGTGCAGCAGTCCATCCAAGATCTACCCTTCGATGGAGCCGCCCTCTTTTCGGAGAGGACGGACGAGAAGCTCTCAAGGACTCAAGGGCAACGTTGCGCTCCTTGGGCCTGTACACGCCCCAGGCGGCTAGACTGCAGAGTCGCCAGCAGCCGCAGCAACCGCCGCAACGTCAGCGGCAGCAGTCTAGGCCGCAGTCTAGGCCCTTCCCCACCGCAAGGGGTAGGGACAGGACCAAGGGCTCTGGACGGCGCGATCGCCCAGCGTCGTCGTCCTCTTCTTTTAAGGGACCCTCTCAAGGGCCTAAAGGGAAGAGGCAATTTTGACGGTGTCTCCGAGGGTGGCACCGTCTCATGTTCCCTGGGTTCCCCGCCTTTCCAGGACAGGCTCAAGCCGTATCTCGGCCTGTGGCGGGAGGTAACATCGGACCAATGGGTCCTCAGCATCGTGCGCTGGGGATATGCCCTTCAGCTCCTGGCCTCCCCTCCCCACTTCCCACCCCCCCCGTCCCTCTTCAGGGACCCATCTCACGAGCAATTACTCCTTCAGGAGGTTCAATCCCTCCTAGTCAAAGGAGCCATAGAAGTGGTTCCACCACTCGAGGTGGGGAAGGGATTCTATTCGAGGTACTTCCTCGTTCCCAAGGCCAACGGAGGCCTCAGGCCTATTTTGGACCTGCGCAGGCTCAACAGGTTCATAAAAAAGCTGAAGTTCCGCATGGTATCCCTAGCGTCCATCATTCCTGTTCTAAGCCCAGGGGACTGGTTCACCGCCCTCGACCTGAAGGATGCGTACTTTCACGTCTCCATCCTTCCCGCCCACAGGCGGTACCTAAGGTTTGTGGTAGCTGGTGGCCACTACCAGTTTACGGCCTTGCCCTTTGGCCTGTCTTCCTCCCCCAGAGTGTTCACCAAGTGTATGGCGGTGGTGGCGGCCTTCCTGCGGCGCAGGGGGTCCAGATATTTCCCTACCTGGACGACTGGTTGATCAGGGGCAAGACCAAGTCGCAAGTGTGCGAGGCGGTCTCTCTCGTCCAGTCCACCTGCCATGCTCTGGGGCTGCTCATAAACGAGCAGAAGTCGACGCTGCGTCCGGTGCAACGCATAGACTTCATAGGGGCCCACCTGGACTCGGTGCAGGCGAAAGCCTCCCTCCCACGTTCGAGGTTCGAGGCCATGACAGCGATAATATCGCAACTTCAGAGGTGCCCCACGACTACAGCCAGGCACTGCCTGCAGCTGTTAGGCCACATGGCCTCGTGCACCTATGTGGTAAAGTTGGCTCGCCTCAGGCTCAGGCCCCTCCAAGGTTGGTTGTCCAAGGTTTGCATGCCCAGCAGGCATGCTTTGAGCAAGGTGGTAACGGTGCCCCCTTTGGTGTTGGGGTCACTGACTTGGTGGCTGGACCCCGGGACTGTGTTGGAAGGGATTCCCTTCAGGGCTTCCACCCCCTCGGTCACTCTGATCACGGACGCATCAGACCTGGGGTGGGGGGCTCATATCACCGGTGGTCTGACCACGCAGGGACATTGGTCCCAGAGAGAGACTGCCCTCCACATCAATGTCAAGGAACTGAGGGCAGTCAGACTGGCATGCGAAGTGTTTCGCCACACTTTATTGGGGAGAATGGTGCAGGTGTTAACAGACAATACCACTGCAATGTATTACATCAACAAGCAAGGGGGGGCGCGCTCCTCGGCGTTGTGTCAGGAGGCGCTTCGACTCTGGGACTTGGCGGTGAGGTGCAATTTCTGTTTAACCGCCTCTCACCTGCCTGGGGTCAGGAACGACGAGGCGGACCGCCTCAGCAGGTCATTCCTACCCCAACACGAATGGTCTCTCCACCCCGAGGTGGTGGACAGGATTTTCCGCGTGTGGGGTGTTCCCCATCTGGACCTCTTCACGTCAGCTTGGAACGCGAAGTGCCCGATGTTCTGCTCGCTCAGGGGTCGCGAGCCGGGCTCCCTTTCGGACGCATTTCTCCTCGAATGGACGGGGGCCCTCCTGTATGCGTTTCCCCCCTTCCCGCTCTTGCCCAGGGTCCTCTTGAAAATCAAGAGGGACAGAGCGGATGTGATTCTGATCGCCCCAGCGTGGCCGAGGCAGTACTGGTTTTGCCTGCTCCTGGACTTGTCTGTCGCTCCCCCGATCGAGCTCCCGAGGAGACCGGACCTGCTCTCCCAGGACCACGGTCGGCTGCTGCATCCCAACCTGGACTCCCTGCACCTGATGGCCTGGAGGCTCTCTGGCTGACAGAGGAGGAGAGAACCTGCTCGGAGCAGGTCCAACGCATGCTGGTGGGAAGCAGGAGGCCCTCCACGCAGATCGCCTACAGGGCCAAGTGGAGGAGGTTCACCTGCTGGGCGGAGTCGCGGGGCGTAACCCCTGGTACGTCCCCCGTGCAGGCGGTCCTGGATTACCTGCTGCAGCTTAGGCTACAGGGGTTGGCGCTAGCTTCCCTAAGGGTGCACCTGGCGGCCATATCGGCGTTCCACCAGCCGTTGGAGGGGCGGTCCCTGTTCTCCCACCCCATGTCGGTGAGGTTCCTCAGGGGGGTCGAGAGGCTATACCCGCAGGTCCGTGACCCGGTGCCTCCCTGGGATCTGAACCTGGTCCTGGATAGACTGACGGGGCCCCCCTTTGAGCCTTTGGCCACCTGTCCCCTGTTGATCCTATCCTGGAAGGTGGCCTTCCTCGTGGCCATTACCTCGGCTAGGAGGGTCTCCGAGCTAAGAGCCTTGACCTCGGAGCCCCCCTATACCGTGTTCTTCCGGGATAAGGTTCAGCTTAGGCCTCACCCAGCGTTCCTGCCTAAGGTAGTCTCTCGGTTCCATTGTAACCAAGATATTTTCCTCCCCGTGTTTTTTCCCAAACCGCACGGGTCCGAGGACGAGAGGAGACTACACACCCTCGACGTCAGGAGGGCGCTGGCGTTCTATCTGGACAGGACGAGGCCGCTCCGAAAGACCACGCAGCTCTTCGTCGCGGTGGCGGAGAGGATGAGGGGCTCCCCGGTCTCCACCCAGTGCATCGCCAAGTGGATCACCGCCTGCATCCGGCTCTGCTACGAGCGTGCAGGCGTCCAGGTTCCAGGAGTGGTGACGGCGCACTCGACGAGGGCCCAGGCCGCGTCGGTGGCTTTCCTGGAGAGGGTCCCCCTAGAGGACATCTGCAGGGCGGCCACCTGGTCTTCGGTGCACACCTTTGCTGCGCACTACGCTGTCGTCCAGCAGTCGAGAGAGGACGCGCGAGTCGGTAGAGCCGTGCTGAGGGCAGCTTGCCATTGACTCCTACCCACCTCCAAGGTATGGCTCGCGAATCACCTAAGTGGAATGCATCTGAGCAATCACTCGAAGGAGAAAACGTAGTTACTTACCAGTAACTGTTGTTCTTCGAGATGTGTTGCTCAGATCCATTCCACACCCACCCTCCGTCCCCGCTGTCGGAGTCGGCAGAAAGAAGGGACTGAGGAGGGGAGGGGCCGGTCGCGCTATATATACCGCTGCATAGTGGCGGTACTCCAGGGGGCGCTGGGACCGGCCCCTGCAGGGGCTGCTAGGAAAAGTTCTCCGGAGAGCTGTGCACGAGGGCGCGCACACACCTAAGTGGAATGGATCTGAGCAACACATCTCGAAGAACAACAGTTACTGGTAAGTAACTACGTTTTCCTAGCTTGCTGCTATTAAAATTTAGTAGGGAAAAGACCGAATTACATGGGTAACAAGACACCCAGTTTCTTTTACAAGTATTCTGAGACCGATGGGAAAGAACACCCCAGGTTGAATCAATGAATAGCTTTATTGATAATAACACAAACAAGACAATTAACAATACTTCTTGCAAACAAACAATTTGACAATTAACACACTGATCAGTACTATTTATGGGGGGCTTCTCTATTAATTATCTTTATCCTCGACAGATGGGCATGAGGACAAGTTCTTTAACTTATACACAATTTATGCTTGATCCTTAAACCTAAACAAGCCTAGCTATTTCCCTTAATTTCCTATTAACCTTTATTCCTTATAAGCACTCTAGCAATTGCCTAGGGGAGTTGTGCTTCGCAGATCTCAGTTAAATCCCCCCGAGTCCACAGACTCCTGAACTATCCGCATGCTATAGTCACGGCCAGACTCTGCCTCAGCCTCTGGTCTGGATCCTTGATTCAAAACCCTTGTCCTCTACAGGTGGTTGCTGAGATCTGGAGCTTGCAAGCTTCTTAGGGTTGGTGTCCTCTCAATAGACTCAAGAGTGGACACACCCCCCTCTTGAGCCAGGCTGCAGTCCGCTGAACCCCTGTCTGCTCTGAGACTTTATTTACTTTTCCAAGCAGCGTTTGGTTGAACTATTTTACATGTTTTAGCTATCCTGCGGAAGCCTGCCTAAGCGCATCCGGTGTTCTATGGTTGGTCGCCCCCAGCAACTGACTTGTGGGTGAGCTTATCCGCTGAGCATTTTTCTTTGGTTGAGCATATTTCTGTTCTATTCTTGCTCAACCATTTTAGCTCAGTCATTGAGAGTCTATGTGAGTTCCCTATGCAGTTTGGTTAATATTTTGCTATGGCTTGCACAGTTTTTAGGCCTAGTCCTTATAGCCAATTCCCCTATTATCACGCCTAGATGTGTAACTTTGCATTTGGTTGTATTAAAATACATTGTTTTAATGGGCCCATCTTACCAAAATTCAGTACACTCTATGACTGCCTGGTCCTCATTATTATTTACCATTCTGCCAGTCTGTCATCTACACATTTTATGAAATTTTATATATATATTTCCAGATGAATGATGAAAATATCAACAAGCATCAGACTTAGACCTGATCCTTGGGGAAACCCCTCTGTAGATTACTCACTGATATCTACTTTGACTTGTCAGCTAGCTGGTTCTTAAATCGTTTAATGGGCACAATTGTATTCTTTTTAATCAGATTGTCATGCTGTACTAAATCAGAGGCCTTACAAAAATCTGTCTGAACATAACTACCTTGATCAACGAAACTTGTACTCATAGCAAATTCAGGTTTGTTTGACATGATTTGTTTCCATAAAATCAGACTGCCAGCATTAATTTTATTCCCTTCATTTAATTCTTCACTGTCAGCTGTCCATTATTTTGTTTGGGAGTTATAGCAGGTGAGCAGGCCTACAGCTACCCAAGTTAGCCCACTTGTCCTTTTTGGATGATTGGCACAACATTGCAACACTTCCAAACTTCTGAAATTTTCCAGCTGTTCCAATGTTTCTTAAAAATTAAGGGTGGTGGTAGAGCAGTGGGAAGAGAAGGGTAGTATAAAAATGGCTTTTTTTTGGTTGTTTTGATTAATTAACTGTCTGACTTACCTGTTTGTAGTTATCTAATATTTCTGGCAAGCTGAGTTAGTATTACCTGTCAATAGTCATTATTAGAGTAGGCTTAATTGTTAGGCTGCCTAGAGCTTGTCATAAGGATGGATTTTATTGTTTAAATAAATAAAATAAAATGTTTGTGGGGTATTAAAATGCTGACTTGCAACCACCAAGAGATCCCAGCCTATTTTTGTCTAAGTATTCTTGTAACCAAATGTTCGTATCACAGTTCATATTAAGAACCTTCAGCCTGCAAAGAACTTCACATACATACATTGTAGCATAATGGAAATATGGCCACCTATGTGGACACATATAGCTTCCAAGAAAATGAATGGCAAACTGAAAGTTAGGTGCATCAATTTTCAAACAAAAATAAAAATACTAATACTGGAGATGTACAGTACACCCAAGATTGTTGATTGAACCAACTCTTGATAGTGAGAGAGGCAAAACTCCCTCAAACTTGTTCTTGTTGTGAAGATAATATATACATGAGTTCAGATCCTTGGCATCAACCAGGCTTTGCATAGCCATAAAAATCTGTTTTAGCTGTTCTTTGTGGGATCAGGCCTAAACATTTGTATTAGGTCCAAATACAGGTGGAGCTGTTAATGCAACATAATTTCAATGGAATAAAGGCGAAACCAAAGTAATATTACTGAAGAGCAACAGTAGGCTTACATTGGGTCAGAATCCCACATCTCTTTCAGTTGAACATAAATTTAGGTCTAAATCAGAACTTCCAAGCTATAAATTTAAATATACTTTACTATTAAAGAAGAATGGGAGATGACAAAAAAAAGAAAGAAAGAAGCCAACAGGACCTAGAAATGGAGCTGAATCTTGGATACTGTCAAATTTAAATTAGCCTTTTGTGCTTTAAAAAATAAACCATCAAATCAGTTTAGATAAAAATGCTAATTATTTGAATTACATCTTATTCTAAATTTTTTTGGTAACACAGTGTTGCCAATTTTGACTATCACACATCTTGAAATACTTGGTAATTTTTTTTCTTAAGGCCCTTAGGAGGTGGGCATATGCAAGAATCTCAGCATGGGACAGCCTAATTTGGCTGATCATTTAAAAAAAAATTGTGGAGAAAATCTTAAAAATGGGATTCAAGTGTACCCAGAAGGCAAACTCCACAAGTAAATAACAAGAATTCACAATATAGGTTGTTTTGTTTTGTAATCCCGTTATTTTAATATAATCTCAGGGTATTTGGGACCCTGACTCATAATTTATGCTTGCTTTGATTCCAGATAGCCCTGAATTTTACTTCATGCTATATCGTTTAACATAAATAATTATAAAATGCACCCGTATAAATTATAAATTAAATTTTAAACGTTCAAGGCAAGACCTATTACTCTGTGTACAATATCTAGCACAATAGGGCCCTGCTATGCACTGCTGAAATATAGAAGTATAAACTTTTGTTTCCTATTTTCTCCACTAGATGTCATGAGCAGCACAGTTAAAATGTGTTTACTGCAATTCTACATGGGTACTTTGGATGCTTGCCAAAATTCTCTGTAGCTGTTTGGAGCTTTTCCCTTTACTTTTCTGGCTGGTAGTTTGAGCAAGTTTTCTTTTATTACTTCAATTTTTTTTAAAAATCTCATTCATATACAACACAAGTAGCAAAATCTGATTGCTTGACCACAGAGTATACACACACACACAGTCAAATAAGATATGTAAATTACAGTATCATTGGATAGGGGTGTTGTGGCAAAATTTTCAGGAAAATAATCATATGGAAACTAGTTGGTTATGATTCTGTAGAATAGGGTTTGATTGAATTTTTAGAGTAAGAGGAGGGAGTTTTGGAGCCATGAATTGAAGAGATTGGGATTTAAGGCTCCCTGACAGAAGGGAGGATCTTGCAAAGAGTAGTGTTCCTATGATGGAAGCTGGACACCTAAACAAGTACAAGGATAGGACTAGATGAAAAACTTTAACTGGATTCAACAGAGTATCGATTTGGGTTTCTTCTGCATGGAAGTAATATCTAAATTTGAATGCAGAAAAGAAGGGGGGTTAATGACTGAGGATTTGGGGTGTTTATTATGAAGAAGTCATAAAGAAGATGTTTGTCATTCACACTCAAGGTTCAGTGGCCAGGCAATAGTGAAGCCAAACAAGGTGCCATAGACTTGAGAAACCTCTGCCCATCAACTGAGAAGCATGTTTTAGTTGCTAAATGAAACAATATTACGGAAAGAAAGAAGTGAACAACAGAACCTGAGGAGAATGGAATACAGACAGACCAAATGCAGAAGAGCCATTTCAGGTTAGATTTAACTAGCTAAGGAGAGAGTTTTGTGGGGAGAGCTACATAAAAAGATTATTCAAGGTTTTATTGAGAAATGAGAGACAGAAAATGAGAGGGTAGCTGGTGAGAAAAGTCAGAGCAGGCATTTCAGAGCACAGATCTTAAGATCCCGGATGTTACTCAAGGGACAATGCAGAGCTTATTATTTCTACTATATGTAAAGTAAATGTTGATGTAATTAATCACAAATCTTATGTAAATCTCACCATTTGCAAATGGGAAGTAGTCATATCTGATATGATGCAGTTGAGAAATGCAGACCCAAAATTTCAAATGGGAAATGTTCAGGTCCATGTGTAAACAATGCATACTGAAAAGTGCCTCTGATGACAATACGTACAAGTTGGGTGACTACACAAGTGATTAGTTTGGTACCCAATTAGCCATTTGTATAACATTTTTTGCAAATGGACGTCAGCCTCCATTAAAAAAAAATGCCCCTGTCATTAAAGCAATTCAGTACGAATTAAGTGAAGCCTGAAGACACCTGCAAGTAATTGTGCTCATTTAAAACAGTTGTTCAAGGAGCCCTGTGGTTGTGGAATTTGCCACAACCCTCATCCTCTGTGTTGAAATGCATTCTAGATTCTAAACTTTCATCACAATCTTTCTAGCTACTTTATGGCTTTATAGGAAACCTTTAAAATATGAACTGAATGGATGTAGTGATATCTGCTTGCGTCTCAGGGACAGCCTGAAACAATCCTCTGAGAGTGAATTGCCCCAGTCATCTCAATGGGGTGTTGACTGTGAACCTAATAATGACAATTTACATGCCAACATTATTAATCTTTTCATTGCTGATCATTTTAGCAGAAACCTCCAGCTAATCCCAAATTCCCTCCCACACGCCACCAGGTGCCAGGAGCCCTAATATCTACTACCCACTTGCCAAAAATCTCCCCCATCTACAATAATCCATAATACAGTTATACATTTTCAATACAAACTTCCGCAACACACTGTAAATTAAATGGGCAGTATAAAACAAATTCATGTTCAAGTAGTCAATTAATATTTAATTCAATAGGAAGCTCCATTTTTAAATGTATCAGAAGCTGTTACGATTGCTCATTTCTGCAGCACCTTGCCATAGAATTTAGGTCAAGTTTGCTACAGAGTGCACAAGGTCTTACCTATTCAGAATGTTTAAATCCATCTGCTTTTGTAGAAATCACATCAAGATCTTAGCAAACATTACTCCTATATTATCCATAAGGTGCAATTTCTTGCTGATTTTTAAATTAAGACAATCTCGTTAAATAGAGTTTGGCCTGCTGGATCTCAGTGACTAATTTAAAAATATTAAGCCCCACAATATACATGAACAGTAAGTGTATATGTGCATGTATTCATCTATATGTCAATTTCTTTATATAAGTATATACATATTCTAATTGTAAACTCAATAGCAATTTCTTAAAATCCCCTTAACAAAGCAGTCACAGAATTTGAAGATTTAACTTGTAAAACTGAGACAAAACAAAAGACAATTATAGAAGATGCATGTTATAGGAATTTTAACATGCAGAACATAGTCCTACATTGGATAATAATGGTATTGAGGAATCTGCAGCTGTTTGTATTGGATGAGAGTAGAACCAGTCCTTGGAGAGTGAGAAATGGCAGGAAATGCCTCTAACTATTGTAATCTACAAGATTATCCCATTAATCATATTTGTCTCCCGGAGTACCTTAGTACTAACTGTAAGTGTTGTTTTTCCCTTGGTTCATCACATGCAAAAAAGCATTTAATTGAAAACAATACATAGACAAAATCAAAATCCCTGTAAGTGTACATAGAGTTCTAGCTGCAAGTGAAATGAATGGCATACACAAGAAACCAGGCCGATAGGTTTGTCAACATCTTTTTACACCTGTAAAATGTTATCTTTCTTTTTGAATCTTTCAAATTTGCTCAGCATAGTGTGGGTGCTAACACTTGTTTTCTGCAAAGAAGGGTTTTATGTGCTGCACCAAAAAACACAGGAAAGAAGATAGAATTAATAAAAATAAAAATATATCCTGTAAAACTATATTAGAAGCTAGTTTGCTTATAAAATAGCCTAAAAGAGCTCAATACTGTTGTAGCTGTGGCTCAACAAAGCTGTGACTCAATAATAACATAAAGCTATGGATGGGGGTACCTTATGCCTGAATGGAGTTTCACTGAAGCTAATGTCACTCTGCGTGGGTGTCAGGATCCAGGAAGGATAGACTCACTTTTTTTCAAATCTTCAGACCATGACCAGGAGTTGAACCAACAGTTGATACCAAACATACCACGTGACCATCATAACCCACCATCATACATACAAAAGTCATAACTAGCAGCAAATTATAAAAAATAATTATTTTAAAGGATTAAATGGGATCTGTCGGATTTTTAAATTACAAATAAAATTCATCCTTTAATTAATTAATTGATTGATTAACATATTTCTTGGAAGGAGCATATCAGTGATCCACCACCACAGTTATGAACAAGGATTATACTTCTGTATCGTTTGTACTCGTGCATGGTCCCATCATAAAACTGGGCTAATCACTGCAGTGTTGACAGGGTTTTGCTTGGAGTTTGAAGAGAAGGGGGAGTGTCTGCTTCATCCATAATTCCGAAATGAAATGCTGATGGGGAAACCCAAATGGTTCGAAACCAAAGTCGTTTTTTACAAACACTTTCTGCAGAGTGAAAAGGGCAAGTTTCATTAGCTCTCTCTCTTCTCTCTCATGAGACAATCTTTTAGTGAGCACTCTACTAACCCCTGGCACCTGGACATTATTTTATCCATTGTGAACAGACTAATGTTGCTGCTGAAATACTGGATTACAGCATTTGGTTGGCAGGAAACACTATGGTTAAAGTTGCCGAATGGTTCTCCTTATCACTTTTATTTTACTAGTTCACAACTTATTGAAAAATGCTAATTTATTCTTAAATTTTCCATACTTAGTCTCTGCACAAAGAGGAAGCTTTTTTCTTTTTTTTTTTCTTTTTTTTTGGTTCTTTGTGATGTTTTGAGAAAATTCTTTGGCTGTTTTTGAATTGTGCATAAAGAGAAAATATCGCCTTTGTTTTTTTCCAGCAAGATCACTGATCAAAACAGTGATTGTATTATGTGATCACTTTTAACATTTGGCTAGAAGGGCCATATTGATCACTATTCAATGGAGTTACCCTAAAGGTGACATACTGGAGTGACTGTGGTCATGAATGCTTCTCAACAGATTGAATTTGGCTTAATGCATCCATAACTGAAGATGGCATAAAGTCCTGTATCTTTCCATTGTCTCACCAAATATTCCTCCATCACATTGTTTAATCTGATCTTGTTTTTAAAGGTTTAACAAAAGCGGTTGTCTAAAAAATAACCTGTTCTGTGTAGAGATCAGTATGAACCATGAAGTTCAGATCCTGTTATGAATCCAGATCTAAGCTTTCCCAAAGTTCCTGCTGTTCCAATTTGACATACTGATTCAGGCAAATTTTATAAAGAGGGCTGAACTGTGACGTTAAGATCTTGATCTAGATCTGAAGTTTGTAGAGTGCTTTGGATTCAGGTTTCTGGTTCAATCCCATCTCTGCTTCTTTGGACAGAAGGATTTGATCTCCAGGACTGTCAATTTTGCAGCATTTTTCAGCACCAAATTTATTTAAAAATAGAAAGAAACAGTGAACACCACCACTGCACAAAGAAATAGGCATCACAATTTTAATATAGTTTATCCAAAAGTATTATTTGGTATATGGTACTTTACATTCTGAAGTTTAAATGAAGCATGGAACCAAATCAGGTTTTTAATAAAACAATACTATAAATATCATCAATGACTTCAGGCCATAACAGCATCCTTTACAGTTTTGTATGAATCAAAATTATATTTATATATATTTTAGAAAACTTATACAACATAACATAAGTCGTGCCCACTCAGAGAGGAGTTGTGCATATGCTGTAAGTCCTTTTGGGCTTGTAATCAATTGGAGTATTCATGGTAAGTGAAATAGTTACAGCATCCAGCATAATGCCTTCCTTAGTAAAAGGAGACCTACTGGTAAGGCTCAATCTAATCTGAAGGTGGCAATTGCCATACTATCTAGATACTAAGTCCCATATTAAAATGAACGTAAACATTATTTGACATGGGCTACACTATTGCTGTGCTAGGTTCAGGCAACTGTACTTATTTTGTCTTTTGTTGTGTTTCATATACATATTTTTCTCTTCCGAGTTCCCATCCTTCTACATCTTTTATTGCTGTTGAGTGTTAAGAACTCCGTGGAAAGCAGTGCAGAGAGGAAGCCATTTGCAGGGCACAGAAACCACTTCTATTGGTTCTACAAAACCCAGGAGTGCTACATACTCTTGAGCATCTTCTACTAGCATTTTAGCTTTTAACCAGTTATTTACATATACACAGACAGAGACCATCCCTGTAAGTTTAGGCTTCTGTAAAAAAAAAAAGGCGAGTATTTTACCTGATTCTGAACTCTCCAGCCTGGGGCTTTTTGTAATCTTTTCTGGTAGGCTTTTTCTCTGTTGAGCATCTAGCACTGAGAATGCCTTGGCTATGACTTCCAAAAGTTTCACCTTTAGGCACTGATAGCTTTACTATCGTTGAGTCTGATAAATGCCTCTGTGGTAGGTCCCAGATTCATCAAGAGCCTGAAAGATTAGGACCACAGACTGGAACTGGACCCAGAAATGGACAGGGAGTGAGTGGAGGCCATGGAACACTGGGGTAATGTGTTTCCAGCATCCAGCCCTGCTCAAGTTGTGCACGTTGGTCAGCTGTAGTTTGGGCTTGCTTCAGTTCAAAGACGACAGTCGTTAATCTCTCTCTCATCACTGACCCAACCATCTGTCCACCAGGTTTTGATCTGCCAAGTCACCTGTGGTCCTCTCTGACACGATTTCGAACAGGACAGGGCAACTATGCATCCAACCTCTTTAAATGGGTTTTTTCTAATGACCCCACCATGCAGCTGTGGTCAACTTCAGACTATGGTGCATATCATTGTTGACTTATTTTGACGGTGGGCTACTGGCTCTCCACTTGGCTGATGATGACACCGTTAAACGTCTGGGCTCCTTGCACATACACTGATGATGAGGTAAGATGGTGCTGGCTGCACCAGCTGAGAATAGGCCTACTTTTTAATTGCTGAAAACCGGATACCCCTGCTCCGCCCCTTCTCCCTGAGGCACCCTCCCACCCCACCACTTCCCCCAGGTCTAAGCCACCTCTTGCTTCTCTACTCTCCATTGCTCACTCCCTCCACCCCTGTTGCTCACTCCCCCCATCCCAGGGGCTCCTCTGCCACCTGCAGAGCCCGGGACAAGTGGGGCATGCTGGGGGGTTAGTCCCCAGAGTGAGGGGCCAGGCAGGGGCAATGGGGGCACAGCAGGGTGTGGGGTCAGGAGAGGTTCTCCCCTTCCCCCAGGCGGTCTAGTACCTACCTCTCTGCTGGAGAGGCTGCAGCTGGTCCAGGAGCTAGCCAACTGCTCTCTTTCAGCAGCTGAGGATAAAAGGGCTAGGAAGCAGCAGCGTTGGGTGGCTACCAGAGAAGTGAGCAGGCTGGAGAAAGGAGCCTCTGCCAGCAAGCTACTACAGAGCTGCCCAGAGACAACAGCCCAGGAGGGGATGAGCTGACCACTAGGCAGGAAAGCCTGCAGAGATCCAGGAGAAGGTCGGAAGAAGCTCAGGGAACTGTCAGAGTTGAAGGATCCTGATCCTGCTTAGGTAGCTTGAAGACCTGGAGCTGGAACCGAGTGCAGTAGGTGGGCCTGGTTTCCCCTGCCAGCCCCTGTGATGGATTTGGGAGTGAAGAAAGGGTTTTCAGAGTTTTCAGAAAGGGTACCAGGAATAGACAGACAGCCCCACTAGGCTATGTGAGCTCCAAGGGCGCATTGTCAAGTTTTTCTTTGCAACATGAGGGCTAAAAACAATCTTTTAAAATGAAAGCTGAGATTTTGGTATTTGGCGCTGGGTTATGCCTTTGGCTTACTCTGGCCCTACCCAAGTGGGTATCTGAGCCCTACTGAGAAGAAACCAAATCTGGGGAGCCAGCAGAGCATATATGGTTATATTTTGAACATCTGCAGAATCTGCTCTGAGTAGCATCTCATGCTGGCATCTCCAGAAACTTGTCTGTGGGCACAGGAGAGTCCTGCCACTTCTTTGTCTTCCAGATCAAGCCCTGTTTTTCTATAACTTTTTTATAATAGTTAGTTAATAAGTCAAGGACCAGTTACACAATATGTGCCTGGATATCCTTGATGGCAGAGAGTTCATGACTGATTTGATACAAACTGTGGGGTAATGACATTGGTTATTTGTTGGGGTCAGGAGAAATCCTAGAAACCAAGTCTCCCACCAAACCATCTGTTCCTTCTCTCTGAATATTCAGTAACTTTGCCATCTTGGAGGGACTGTACATTCCCCACCCCCACTGCTGGTTAATATTATCATTTGCTAAGTATATCAAGTCATGCGATTGAATTTCACGTCTTTGAGACTTCTGCATAGCTCCTGCCCCTACTCTTAGCCCTAGTCCCAACCAATCACTGCTGTGGGCAGATCTTTCCTGGGTTCCACAGACATCCAGAAATGAAGGCATACATATGAACACACAGTCTGAGATTTGACTTCTGTTAGGACGGCTGGGTGAGAATGATGGAGAGCTGTATTCTCCAAGCAGATGTCTGCCCAGGCATTATGCTGTTGTTATGCATAGGTTCTTGACAGCACGTACGCATGTGTGTGTGCGCGTGCGTGTTGTATTGCACTTTTTACATCTGTGGTGAAAGGTAACACATGCATTGTAACGGGCTGTGGGGCAGCTCTTCACACCCTTGGTCCAGTTGGCCACCCTCCTTTGAGGCATGTACCACCACTGGTTGCACTATTCAGTGCCCCCTTCCTGCCACTAATGGAGTGCCAGCAGCAGCATGGCTTCAGCAAGGGTGCACCAAGTGGGGGAAGTGGCTCCCTGCCCACTCTTTCCCTTCCTACTGAATCTACACAGGACAAATCAGAATTTCTCCCTGAATCTGCAGACAGCATTCTCTGGCTGCCACTAAGCATTCATAGCTTCAAGGACAGGCCTCATGCAGCAATCTTTTACTCAGGCAAAATGCCAGCGAGTTCAATGGGAATCTGGCATGCGTGAGGATTGCAGGGTCAGCCCAGACATCACAAACCATTAATAATGAATAAATCACATGAATGTTCCTTTAACTAGGAATGTTTACAGAATCAATGGAAACATGAGTCCTTAGCCATCTTGTGGCATCATGGACTCAGTTTTCAAATTTGGATGTCTTGGCTGAGTGCCCAAATCCTGCTCAAACAGGCACTGAGATGCTCAAATAACAGGTTTATCCACTTACATATGAATTTTATTGCACAGATGTAGTACCCAGTGCAGGGACCCAGGTTTGAAAACTCAGATCCCTGACATTTTTTCCCCTCAGTCTTTCCTCTTGTTACCTACCCTGACAATGTCTTGAAATCACATAAGGAGTGGGAGGGCTCAAACTGATTCCAAGTGGTGGCCACAAAAATGGCTAATGTTTGCTATTCTGGACATTAACTTCATTAATTTAACAAATCTTGAGGGAAATTAGTGCATGCAGATGCTATCATTTATCACAGTTCTTTACAAAGCCCTAATTTTGCACTTAATAGAATTCTTCACATCCACTTGCATGTCAAGCACTGCACAATATGTTAGCACATAGAAATGTTACAGGTGGGAACTGAAGAGAAACAGTCCAATGAAAGCGATTCCCCTTCAGTCACATCACACATGGAAGCATACAACTAAATATTTACAAATGTTTGTAAGTGCTTGTATACAAATGCAAGAAGTCTGAAATGGGTTAACTTGAGTAGCCTGGTATTAAATGATATTGATATAACAGGCATCACAGAAACTTGGTGGAACTAGGACAATCAATGGGACTTAATAATACCAGAGTACAAAACATATAGCAATGACAGAGTAGGTTGCGCTGGTGAGGGATTGACACGATATGTGAAAAGAAAGCATGTCGTAAAAATCTTAAATGGATCAAACAATACCACATACAATGTCTATGGACAGAAATTCCATGCTTGAGTCTAAAGAATATAGCAGTAGCAATACCATTGACTACTTGCCCAGGATAATGATGGCAATTATGAAATGTTCAGGGAGATTAGAGAGGCTATAGAAACAGAAAGCCCCATAATAATGAGAGATTTCACCTATCCCTATATTGACTGGGAACATGTCACCTCAGGATGGGTTACAGAGATAACATTTCTAGACACCATTAAGGACAGCTTCATGGAGCAGCTAGTCCTGGCACTCACAAGAGAAGAGGCAATTCTTCAGTTAGTCCTAAGTGGCGCGCAGAATCTGATCAGGAGGTGGCAATAGCTGGACCACTCGGTAAAAGTGACCATAATGTAACGAAATTTAAAATGCTTGTGAGGGGGATGTGATGCCCTGTAGCCCCGTGTTCACCCTTACAGTACAATTATGTATTGTTGAACGCAACGTCTATAAGATGTGTTTGGTATGCTCGTGAAGTAGCGATCATTATTGTTATAGTAATATGTCTGTCGCCATTTCATGTGTATGGTTATGAGGCTTCACGATATAATATTCCCAAAGATGTGTCCTCATGACTTGCAGCAGATTCAGGCAAAAGTCTCCAGGAGCAGAGGGGCAGTTCACACCTCATCAAGGTGTGTATAGGACAAAACCAGCTCAACCTTTCAGGAACAAAGGACTGGCCTGGGCATCAATGGAGGCTCAGTTGGGCTCTCAGATAAGTCACTTCCCCTCCCTTGCTCAGTTTGGAAACATGATGAGGTAATGCTCACTGACTTGGACATGATGAGCCCATATATGGGCACTGTTGGCCACCGGACCCTGAGTGGGGGTATGGGGTAGGGGGTGGGGGTATGGGGGAAGGCAAAGCCCCAGAGGGAAAAAGGAACATTAGGAGAAACATTTGCCATGTCTTTCTCTTTAGGAGTTATAAGATTTACCAACCCTGAAATGCTTTCCTTAATATTACTGTGTTTGCTGTATGTGTTACAATCCTGTCATTTCTAAATCTCCTCAGTATGCTCTTCCTTCTGTTCACTTCTGGTCTCTCTTCAGACTGCTGTGGGAGAAAACAAGTGGAAAGATTCCCTGTCCTCTGGACAAATGTGGGTTTATCAGTTAATGTTCGCAGGCCATGAGCTACAAGCCTGTTTCCAATATCCAGGAGTTTGACATGAGGCTACTAAAATACAGCGAAATAAAAATAAATGATAGGAGCATTTTAAATCTCAGTAACCCGGTTTGAATCTCCTTTCCCTCCTGTTCTCTTTCAAGATTGCAAGTGTCTTTTCTCCTTGAGGGCAGACTCCTCACACACCACAAAAGATTTCTTAATAAGAACAAAATGTATTAAAACCCGAGAAAATGGAGTAAAAACAAAAAGTATGCTCAACATTCCTAGCTTTACACTTTGCACTGGCCACACTGGGTAAGGCAGTCTCAGCATAATTTACAGAACGGAGATAAAATGTTTACTTGTTCCAAAAAGCAATCTATGGCCCTGATGCCAGTGTCGAGGTTCTTCTAACCCTACCCTGTCCAGAGAGCGCCAGATCCTGCTTTTGCTCAGTTCAGGAGCTCTCTGCCTCCTGCTCCTCACTCTGGGTCAACTTGCCCATCTAGGAACAAACTCCCCATTTTTGAAATTTGTTTCCCCCCAGTTGCCTACGTTGTGGACTTACTGCTTTTGGCCATAAGGCCTAAGAGGCAGCTGACTGAGAATACAGAAGTCTTAGCTGCCTTGCAAAATCCTGATGACCTTTCAGAGACTGCATTTCAGAGACCGGTCCTGCCCACGAAAAAAACTAGTTTCTGATGGGTCATATGTATTATTAATTGAGGAAGGTAGTTTTATTTGCCTGGGGACAGTTTTTTAAAGCTGAAACTCACCCCTCCCACAACTGTCTTGCTTAATAATACTACTTTATTGACAGACATATTTAGTGAGTCAGAACTATATATATATTACATTAAAAAATCACAGCATTCCTAAACCTTCCTGCTAATCCCTTTTCTCAGATAGCAAACTAAGACCCCCTACTTTCCATAGCTACTAGAATTGAGAAGATCGAAGTCATCTTTGACCTGTAAGTAAAAGCCTATTGAAAGCAATGGGAGTCTTTCCATTGTCTTCAATGGGCTTTTCATCAGGCTGTAGCATTGCATTAATTTAATATGACATTATCTTATTCTGTAAATCCTAGAAGCTATAGATTGAACAATAGACAATTGTTTGGTACATAATTGAGTCCTCTACATGATGTTATAAACATGTCAGGCCACAACAATCCTTTATTACTTTGGAATGAAATAAAGATGTGATTTCAGATGTCATATTTTTGATGCACAATCAGTACTCCCAGGACCAACCGTATACGATAAATTGTATTATGATATATTTTAGCACGGTTCTACTTCCAGTCTGTGAGCTAGGTACCGGAGCAAGCTCAATATGTTTAAGAAAAACCCTGAACATATTAGCCAAGATTTTCAAACACAGAAGCCTAAAATCAAGCTTCTCAATCCATGAAGTGATTTGAATTTTTTAGAAGTACTGAACACCCAACAGCTCCCATTTCACAGGAACTTTTCAATTTTGAGAGAACTTTCAACTAAATGTTCTGAAACAATTTGAAATTGAAAAGGAGTATTTCACTTTGACTTTCTCATTTTCTTTCATTCTGACCTTTGTTTCATTTTGTTTTGACTTTCTTGTTTCATTTAGACTATATATTTATTATAGAAAAGAAATGTTTTGAAAAGATCATTTGGATGTTTCCAAACTGCAATAATTTGGAATTTCCATTCTGGAAAATGTTTCAAGATTTTGACGTTTCTTCCTGATCTGGGACAAAAGCAAATTTTGAAATGTTAGAATTTCTAGTGGGACAGAAATTCTATTTTCAGACTAGCTCTATCATGGTTAAATTTCTGCATGACTGTGTAGGCTACTCTTTATCACTCATTTATTCTGAGAATTTTGGAGTGTGTGCTGTAAAGTTGTGCATCCCAAACCCATACTAGTTGGTGTGATGGAGTGTTCACCCCACAGAAGGCCTGAAGGGGTCAGTTAGGCCAATTAATTTATAGGCTGCACCTGGACAAAAGCCAGGGAATCCTAAAGCTTAATTGGCTGATGAAATTCAACTGGGGGAGGAACTGGGTGGGGTTTATAAAGCCAGGGAGCTGGCAAAAGAAGGGGGCTGCTGGGAGGCTGTCTGTAGTCACTCCCTACATATAGGGAGGTGTGTTTGAGACTATAGGGTTCAGTAGTCTATAGTTATGCCCTAGGAGGAGAGAGTTTGAGCTGGTACACCCTGGTGGAGAACCCAAAGCTGTAGGAAGGATCCAGGGAAGGAGCAACAAGGTGTGCTGGAAAGCAGCCACAGTAGCCAAGTTGAGGTTCCCTGGAGTGTAACCCAGATTAGTGGCCTGGGTTCTCCTACTGGTCACTGGGGAAGTGGTGCCATCAGTGCAGTGACTGAGAAGATTGCCTGAGACTGTGAAAGGACTTTGGGTAACCCCTGGAAGGGGAAACAATGTAGTGACCTGGCTGTAGGGCTGAGACTCGAAGAGGAGACTGTAGTTCCTGGAACAAATGAGAGGCCACAGAGAGTGAAAGAAATGGAGTACAACTGTTGGAAGGGGCATTGCCCTGGCATAACTAATTCCTAGAATTCCAAGGAGGTGGTGCAGTCTAACGGTGAGTAAAGCCCCCTCTCACAGCCAGGCAAAATGACTTGACCATTATTTGTACATACATGTGTAGGCATAATCTGCTTTATATGTTATTGAAAGAATATTCTGAAAAATACTAGATCAGGAAACAAACTTTAAAAAATGTTTAAAGTCATATGGATGGGTAAAATCCCAACATAAAAGGATTAAAGACTTTACTTCTTGTAGCCAATAATTACTATTATTGCTTTAGGCCCTGATCCAGCAAAGCACTTAAGTATGGGCTTAATTTTAAGCATGTGAGTAGTCCCATTAGCTTCAACAGGACTACACACCTGCTTAAGTGCTTTGCTGGATTGGGGCTTTAATAAGGATCTATCTCAATTCCAGCTGTTGACATTATGGGTCACTTCTCAGTGCGCATAGTGGAGGTTTATACTTCAGTCTCTGTTGATCTAAATTCTGCCAACATGTCACTTACACTGATATGTTGCATGTGGAAATAGATAGTTCCCTTTGGACTTAGAACTAAAATACAGACCTTAAAATGTTAAAAATGGAGAAACTTTACAACACTACAATTGTTGTAAAGAGCAGGGAACTGGCGATCCTTGAAAATGTATATCTGTTTTCCAGCAAAATCAAACTACAGCAAGTAAGAAAGGATTTGATTAGATCTAGTTGTGAATTTTTTTTGATGAAAAGTATGTGTTGGAAAATGCTGATGTGTTGATTCTGAAACTTTTTTTTAGAAATGTAATAGTTTTGACAAAACTTGTGTCGGGAAAAGTTTTTCAGGTCCAGGGTGGAATTTCTGGTAGCCGATATCCCAGTGGTTAGGGCATTCGCCTGGGATGTAGAAGACTCAGGTTCACTTTTAAATCAGATTGGATGTTTTCCTAAGAGATGCTCTAGTTGAAATGGGAATAAATTAAGGGAAGTCCTATGGCCTGTGTTACACAGGAAGCCAGACTAGATTAGCACTGCAGTCCCTTCTGGCTTTGTAATTTAGGAAGTCCCTGTTCTACCTGATTCAGAGCAGGGACTTGAACATGGTGCTCCCATATCCTAGATGAAAGCCCAAACCACAGGACCAGAAACTATTTTGGGGTACTGCTCTTGCTGGTTTTTTTCCCTGAAAAATTTTGAAAGGTCTTAAGTTCATCCCAATACCGAACAAGACCATATGTCAAAACCTTAAAATATACTTTGTGAAATGGAATTCTTGTTTTCCAGCCTGTTCTAGTCTTGATCCTGTTTCCACTGAAGTCAATGCAAAGCACCCACTGCTTTCATTGTAGAGTAGTCATCCTTATATAAGGTCATTTGCTTCAGTTGGACTTCTCACAAAAGGGCTGCCTTGTTGCATCCATATTTACCAATATAGTAGAAAGCTTTTAGATACGGCATTCCTGAAAGCACAGAAGATATCAAATCTAGGTCATAAACACTCTATTGTGCCATGTGTTTCATGACAAACATAATAAAAATGATATCCCTTAGTTTATTGTAGATATTGTCAAGTTTTCTATCTCCCACCCTTTTTGTTTTTGTTTTACTTTGAAATCTGACATAGAAACAAATAAAAAAGAAAGAAAAGAGACACATGGTATCAAATTCTCAGCTTGTGTAAATCCTGTGTAACTCTATTACTGTCAATTGCACTGTGCTGATTTACACTAGCAGAGCATATGGCCCATGAATCCCTGTCCTCAAAACAAATTGACACAGGGAGGTCATATTCTGAATGATACTGGGGAAAGCTTAGTTTTCAAAGGCTGCCTTCTTCATATATGTTGTTGATGTTACAAATTGCTTAATCAAACATATACCTATGAAAGACACATGCAAAATAAATAAATAAGGCCAAGGCCAAACAAATTTGTATCCATGAACAGTTGAAGTCAAGTCACACAGAAAAGAACATCCAAACATGTAGAAACTCTTGGCTGTCACAGCTGATCACAACTGTGTTGGATGAGTCTCAGTTCAAGTCAGAAGGTTAAGGAACATTACACAATACTTCAACTCCCACTGCTGTCACTGGAAAAAACTTTGGCATTTCCTGACTTTCGAGTACAATTGCCACATTGAGTTAATGTGGAGATTTTTTTTAAATCCCCTCTAAAATATTTTATATCCCACATAATTATCCCATTTCCCAGGGTCTCTTCTCCCTTCACTGCACAGTAGTCACAGCATTCGTTGGTGTTAATAAAAATAAGATGTCTCTATATGTTAAAGAGAGTAGACCTTTAACTCTAAAACTCATTTCTGCAAGCCGTGGAATACTATCAATTTGTACTGTAATTAAACTTGATTCCAATTCTCCACTCTGTTACACCGGCATAAAACTGGTGTAGCCAAATGGAGAAACTGGGAAATACTTAACGTCCAGTACCGAAAGATTCTGAGTGCTTTCAGTTCCCACTGATGTAACAATAACATGAAATAAGATTTTTTTCACCGAATGGATTTGCAATTAAGGTGTCACCTTGGAAAATTTTCCAAGAAAAGCTAGACGGCTGATCCTGCAAAATGCTGATGGTCCCCAGGTAGTTCTTGAATGCCTTTGACTTCCGTTCACCTTCACAGGAGTTGTTTATTATCATGCAGGCGGGATTTTTCCCCCTGGAGCTTCTTCAGGGGTGACACCTTAGCTTAAGAACCCCCAGTGTATCAAAGTTAATTGTTCAGATCCAATGGAGCTACATCATCTTACACCATCAGAGGATCAGACCCACAATCAGGTCAAGATTTCCTTTCAATATTAGAAGCTGCCTATTTTTCAAGCAGTTTAAAAAAAATGCATTTTTTTGTAAATATGATGTGATTTTTCTGTGTTTTTCATTTATAATAGGCAATGTTCCTGTGGCATGATTCTCCAATGTTTAGAGTTCAAAATAACACTTGGTGTGTGTTAAAACTCCCATAGCTAAGCACTGACCTATATTACAAATTATGAAGGCTTTTGTTTTCTTAAATAGCTGGCCGCTAGAGAAATTTAGGACTGAATGAGCAGGAATCATGTTGGTTTAGCTCCAATAAAGCAGTCATGTGTAACTAATACTGTATTATTAACACTGGGTGAAATTTTCAACTTTCAGCATCTTGATGAAAAACAGACAATAAAAATGGCTTGGTGATTTCTTCTAACCTTTGTAACATGTATTTTACTCACCAAGACCACTGTCTCCACGCTCTGCATTCTCCGATGATAAAATGGAGATGATAATTGTGCCATTCACTGGAAAAATGATATTTTTTCTACAGCAGATTTTCCTGGAATATTAATTTGTTCATTCTCGTATTTTTAAATTCTTGCTGTTTCATGCTATTGATCTTCATCTCCTAATGAAGAGTGCCCATTCCACTTTGGATGCTTAAGATCCATAAGTAAAAGGTTCTAGGGAACAGGATGCATTGAAGTGTGCCGGTACCATGGCAAGGACCAGAGTCTGACCAAAATGGATAGATAATCATTCTAATCCTTGAAAATCCACTTCTTTGATGCTCACAAGAAGGGAGGCACTACTAGCTATAAGGTGTAAAAAGCAAATAAAAAACCCCCCAATTGTTCTCCATGCTGGGTCTCCCAGCTACAGTGCAGATGAACCCAGATTAGAAGGATGCTTCTCAGCTTGGGAAGATAGACACCCACTCTTGCTCTGCTCAAGCTAGTGTGCTAAAAATAGCAGTGCAGCATGGGCAGCAGCTTGCGCTGGCTGATTGAGCACGTATCCAGGGATTGTCTGCGTGGTTTGTAGTCAGGTATTGTCCATGCTAACCCTGGCTATGCTCCTATTTTTAGTGTGCTAGCTCAAACACAGTTGGCACCTGCCTGTCTATTGAGAGGGGAAGCACTCTCCTAGCTGCAGCGTAGACATACCTTGTTGTCTAGCTTTTTCTAGACGGTAAATTCCTGAAGGCAGTAATGGTATTTTGTGCAGCACTAAGCATGTTTGTGGTGATTATAAGCCAATAAGTCCCTCTACTATTAAGCTAAGAATAATGGTTAGCAAATGGAATAGTTATGGTTCCACTTATGAAAAAGACTATCGCTCACTGCAGCCCAGTTATTTTCTTAATCATCTTGATTTAAAATCTTTTGTAAGGGGGGTAGTTAAATAGAACACACGCCTTATCTTGGCCTGTAGTCCATCTGCCTTGTGCTGCTCTGGCAGCACAAATCCAGTTGGAAACTGGTTTAGCTGGTGCATTGGGGATGAACCTAACAAAGGGGAATATTCCAGTAGGGAACTCTGTGCTACATCCCTCTTCCTGGCCTAACCTGGGGGCATGGACAGCTCACTGCTGAACTCCAGCCATCCCTGGCTGGTACTTCAGCCCTTTAGAAGCTGTTACCGGTCAGCACAACTTAGAACAACCTTGAGGCTGCTCTGTGTTGCACTGGGGTGAAGTGGCGAATGGCTGGACACAGGGCTGGGAGGGGGAATAAAGGTGGAATAATGCACTTTTGCCTATCTGCTTCTCAGCTGCGCTGAGTGGAGTTACCTCATACTGTGGATGCAGCCCAGTGGTCATAGGAAGATAGTTCTATCTCCCTGTTTTACTGTATGTATGTATACCATGTTCATCATCCTAATAGCTAAATACCACTGAGTCGGGAAAGTTAGCAAAGCTCCCTTCAGTGCAGGGGTTTATACTCTTTTTATTTTCACTTCATTTATTTGGTTTTTTTATTTAAAAAGGATTTAAACATTTTCCCCCTAAGTTTTCTCTTTAATGTCAATTGTTTGTCTATCACCTTTTGCTTTCCTGACTCTTCACCGCAAGAGCTAGTTGGGAAATTATATTTTTTTCCTTCAAAAAGTTTAGATACAAAAGAAAATGCTTTTGATTTGTCAGATATTCTTTTCTGGTTTTCATAAGAACACTGAACACCACAATCTTTTTGTTTTCGGCAAGAGAACCAAAAATTTTCAACCAAAATCTAAAACATTGCAAACAAAAATGGACCTTTGTGTTGAAAAACAATTTTTCATCAAAAAAATGTTTGGAAAATGTTCAACCTGTTCTAGTCACATCAGAAACACTAACAAAATAACATTAAAATCATATCAGTTATAGCACTAATACATTTATACCATGCAAATGGAGATTATTCATAACTGTGATATATCCAGTGCTTACTTCTATAAGAAATTGTAAGGATTTGATTATCTCTTTTTGCTCTGAATGCAAAAGTCCTAATAATATCAACTGGGTATGAAATGAGAAGAAACTTCTCCTGGGTTACTGATAGAAAGAGAGTGGTTGGGGTTTATGGGTGAGTTACCAATAAACAGATTCAAGTTTTTTTAAATTGAACAGCTATATAGCACTTCTACTGTAGTAGCAACAGATACTTATTTATAAAATGTTTGTTTGTTTAATATTCATGTTTAGTGATTTGTTTTATTTGCCATTCATTGTTGTTTCCCATTTACAATGTGCTATCACTTATCCATTCTCACCTGTGTGATAGCCCTTTGCTATAATGGTCTTCAAAGAGAATTTTTCTAAGTGACTTTCTTCATGAAAAGTGTAGTACTGATGGCCTGGGCAGCCAAAGTGCTCTCCTTCACAGGTTTGGAATAGGCCTCATTGGTGCTTGTTGTCCTTTCAATGTGTTTTAGTCGTATTCTGAAGGAACCATCTCTATAAGTGAGTGCAGTTTAGTCTCCATCTCCATTCAGGCCTTGGCCCTTCTGCTGTGACAGCCAACAAATGTGCCAGTTGGTGGCAGGTTCTGTGATGTGGACACCTGACTTCTAGGCAGGGCCCAAGCATAATTTTTTTTGGCCCAATACAAACTTGTAACACGGACCCCCTCCCACACACATATATAGTGCAGCCTAGGCCGGGCCCCCCCAGGGCCTCCAGGCCCCAATAAAGTGTACTGTTGCCCCCCACCTCCCATGTGGAGGCCCTGTCTCTAGGAATTGAACTGAGACTATGGATTATTTCACAAAACAGATACTATGGATTATTTTCACTGAATAGGTAGTAGGATTCTGCCACTGCCATCCTGGGCCAGATTTGAACTGGTGGCACAGATGGAAGCTTCCATGCTATTTAGTATGACCTAACATAATCCAAGTATTCCGACTGTACCCCCAACTATTCAATCCAATCACCAGATACATTAATAATAAATAGTACTAATTCCCTAGTTGTATTCTGGTAGCAACTATAGTACCTAGCCGCTCTCCATGTGCACAGGAAGAGACAGTTCCTGTACTGATGAATTCACAGTTTACGAAGACAAGCGACATAGAAGGGGAGAGGTATACAATAATCCTGCAAGATGCCAGTAAAATCTGTTTTGAGTTCTAAAACGCCTAATTTTTCAGGCCATTTTATCTGAGTGGAGCCTAGTTGTAACAGTAAGTAGATGGTATCATTACTCCTAATGCATCAATGAACACGAGCAGATAAAATCTGTGGTTTTTGTTTATTATGTATTTGTCTTTGTCACTTTAGTAGTGCCTTGTGCTGAACTGCATTGTTCAACATTAGGTACTATATTAGCTCAAGAAATACATGGGAGAATGTATGCCCTGAAGAGATCCCACATGTTTGAACAGTGAGTTCTGACTTACCACATCTCTTTTCTTATCCTGTTACTTTCCAGGCAATAGTAAGAAACAACTGATCTTTCTAATGTTGTTGTTGAAGGACTTGAAAGTGTGAACCCAACCTATCCTATATCTGCTTCCACTAGGTACTATTAGCTCATGGAACCTTGGGCCCAATCTACTGCCACTTGAAATCAATAGGAAGGCTTCCACTGACCTGTGGGTTGCTGGATCTGACCATGAAGCCAGAACAGAAAGGAAGCAATAACTTTACACTCTGAACAAGGCTAAACATCTTGAAGGATGTGTGTGTGACATTTCCCACGGGTACCCGAGGTTGTGAGGCACCTCACTACCACCTGCCCTTAGCATGAGGAAGTCTTGTCTGCCACTGACTCCACCAGCCGCATGCAACACAAGCACGCCCTTCTCAGCCCTCACAGGCTCCGTTGTTGCACCGCAGGTAAGCAGTTGGCACACACCAATCCCCAAGACTTCCAAGAATCTCCCTGGAGTATCCAGTTTCCAACCCAATGGACACTCAGGGAATTTCCAGGCCCTCTGTTTCCAAAGAAACACTATGTCACAACTTACCTGTTCCATCGTAGGGCACAGTTCCTCAGCATACAGCTCATGCATTTGTTTATGGAAAAAGCAAGCATAAGGCTATCTAATGAGAAACAGCCATTCAAATGATAACAAGCAGAAATACTGGAAACAAAAGGCTACATATAAAATAAAATCATAACTTGAATTCTAGAGCCTAAACTTAACTAAAGATATCCTTTTTTTAATGAGGTTCTGCTGAGACCCTCCTATCATAGGACTAAGCCTGCTGGCTGCTTGTCTCCCCAGATGAGGGAAGTCAGGACATCTCTCTGCATCCCCCACTATGTTAGACCAATCCTTTATTCTTCACCTGTATACAGGTCTCCCCCACCTATTCACCACTTCCTGTTAATTTATTCTCCCAAAGTCCCCACAACCTCTTCACAAGGATTTGACTCAGTATGTCTTCCACTGTAGGCTACAGAATGATCAGCCAGGGAGATGTCTCCTTCCTCTTGTTTGATGGAACCTGTCTTAAGGCATGCTACTTCTGGGTGATCTGCCTTTAACTTCAAGGCTTTAAGAACATAGTTACACACACACATGAACATATTATCCACTTTGACAAAGCTCTTTGTCTACCTCGGTGGGTCCAGCACTTCTTTCTAGCAATAGGACAAGGAGCTGCTTCACCTTTTACTGTTCTTCCATCCTCTAGTTGTGGGGAAGGGTAATACAGCCTCCCTAAGGTGGCCACCCCCTGCTGGGTCCCAGTGCTGTCTCTGGTTCTCACAGGACCTTGCCTCTTTGCTGGGGCTCTTGCTCCTCCAGTGAATGTCTGGTAGGCAGTGGGGGGGCCCAGTCCCACCCTTGACTTCAGGCCCCAACCCAGGGACCCTAAAAGTAGCAGGCTTATGCTGTGGCTTCAGGAAAGCTGCTAGCTTCCCTGGGTTACTTCCCCAGACCCCTTGATTTAGTGTCTGGGCCCTGCTCAAACAGGGGCTCTTCCTGGCCTCCTTGCCAGGGGAGGCTCTTGACTTCTGACAGCCCCACAGGTTGATAGTGCCCAAACCAAATGTCCAATTCAATCTTTCCCTCCAGGCCTGGGAAAGGTCCTTTGCCCTCTTTGGGCAGGGCTTTCTCTCCCCCAGCCTTTGTACCTACCTCCTGCTCACGTTCTGCTCCTTCTCCTAAACCCTCCTGGCACTTGACAGCGTCTTGCCTGCTCACACACTCTGGTAGCTCATCTCACTCTCACAGCTCCAGCCACATCCGTTCTCTGGAAAGGAGGCTTTTAACAAGTCCTAGTCGGGGCCTTTGTTGGCTCCAGGTGTGTTAATTAATTCCTCAGCTACCAGAGGAAAAGGGATTTGCTGAGCCTGGGACTGATTTATTGGCCTTCTAGCACTCCCCAATAGCCATCTAGTCTGAACCCGTCACACCACACATACATATCACAAAGATTATGAGGGCCAGTGTGACAGGCTTTCAATAGAGGCCTTACATGACACTCTTTGGTGACCTAGCATGTAAATACCAGACCTAGAAGGTTCCTGTAATCCTTATGCACCCCCCCCCCCCCCCCCCGTGCCTTCTGCCAGGTGGCAGCAATAAGTCGTTGGGTCACAATGTGAAGTAGTGTGCTGGCTGTGCTGAGCAATGAAATATTATTCTTTTTGTGGTTCTGGACAGAGCTTGTTAGCTAAATATCACAGAAAGATCAATAGCAGGGTCTATGACAGATGTTCCAAATGCAGGAGAATTCTTCTGTCATCTTCTCGCCCTTTCGTGGAAGAAACAAAATGAGGAGTAAATATTGATTTTCAATAAGTTATGGATGCACGGAGACCTTGAACTGCAGAATGTACATTCTTAACATTATAATCTTGCAGTTCAGTCTTATGTTTTCTATTTCATAATGTTAGTTTTACATCCACTTTGCGAAGGTTTAAATGACTACACCGCGCACCGGGGTAGAATATCAGGCCATCTGCTCCTATGTGTCTGGCAGTGAATGGAGTAAATGCTACTGTACATTGAGCACAAGAGTGAAGAGCTACATCCATGCTCCATTCACTGAAAAAAAAAATCCTCTGACTTCACAGGTGCAGAAAATGGAGGACAGTATTAGGTGCAGAGTGCAGATTTTTTAATCACAATTAAGTACCATGTTATATTTATGAGCAGTGGAATGATCTGGTCCTTATTGAGTACTCCACTCACTTATCTTTAGTACCAGGCAGTATGCAGATCTAGTGCTTGGTTTGACTCATGAATGAAAAGAGGCCATTCCCCTCTATTTGACACTGGTGAGGCCACATTTGGAGTACTGTGTCCAGTTTGCCCCCTTCCCCCCCCCCCACACACTACAGAAAGTATGTGAACAAGTTGTATAGAGTCCAGCGGAGAGCAACAAAAATGATTAGGGGGCTGGAGCACATCACTTATGAGAAAAGGCTGAGGGAATTGGGCTTATTTAGTCTGCAGAAGAGAAGAGTGAGGGGGGATTTGATAGCAGCCTTCAACAACCTGAAGGGGAGGCTTCCAAAGAGGATGGAGCTAGGCTGTTCTCAGTGCTAGTACATGACAGAACTAGGAGCAATGGTCTCAAGTTACAGTGGGGGATGTCAAGGTTGGATATTAGGAAAATCTTTTTCACTAGGAGGGTGGTGAAGCACTGGAATGGGTTACCTGGGGAAGTGATGGAATCTCCATCTTTAGAAGTTTTTAAGGCCCAGCTTGACAAAGCCCTGGCTGGGATGATTTAGTTGAGGTTGGGCATGCTTTGAGCAGAGGGTTGGAATAGATGACCTCCTGAGGTACCTTCCAACCCTAATCTTCTATGATTCTATGAAGATGTGCATGGCATACCATGATGGGGCAGCCCCCACTTGGAACATAGAATGCTTCCACAAGTGTTGCATGGCAGGATATCTTAACATTCCAACATCCATAAACATGAATTTACTCTGTGAATGACAGCAGTGTCCCAAGAGCACAACCACTATTGGTACATGGACCATACACAGACAGAGGGTATGTGTATGCTGCAAAGCTGTGGAATAGCTCTTCCTTTGGTGCACTAATTCACTGTGTCCAGACCAGTGCCACATGACAGTCCTCACCCTCGGTCATGCAGGTTGGCCCAGGACTTGCAGTATGTCAGGGCTACCTGCACTAGGGAGGACTCAGCTGCTGGCCTCCCTTGCTTGCAGGCAATGCACCATGCACCATTATTGTCAATGGCTGTAGTTTGCTCTGGCCAAGTGACAGCCGAGAAACGTGAACAACGGAATAGTGCCTTTTGCATCACACTCAGTGGCAGCCAGCCTTTCCCACTTTCGGCAGCCCTCACCTATTGCATCTTCTAAACCCTCCTATATTTCTATATGCCCCTGTGCGGGTGAATGGGACTGAGCATCTAAGTACAGAACAGTACAGTAGTTAAATGGACATCTGTGCATAGCTAGAATACGGTACGACAGACGTACTCTCTGGCCAATGCAACATTACTGAATTTGGCCCAGTTTAAACGTCTAACCTTTCATTCAAGTGGCCGCTTTAATAGATCTCACACATTATTTGTGTTTGAACTGTTCTTTTTCTATCTCGTCTTTTTTGTATGTGTGTGAGAATGCACGTAAAATGTTTTGGATCAGCTAAATATAGTTCACATAAATGAGCCCCCAATTCACTTCAGTCTTAAAAAATGTATCTGATCACTTTACGGATGTTCATTCTTTTCTTTGACAGTCCTCCTGGCTCAAGCTTTCAACTGTGAAGAAGCCAGCTCTAGCCCTAGGGAACACGAAGTGTGGAGATATCTAGCATACTCCACAGTGAATAGAAGATGCAATGTCATTTTGAGGCCATGTGCAGTTCCATGAAAATAAAATTGCGTATTTTACATAAGTATTAAATAATTGCTGTATAATCCCACATAGGTCTAGTTCTTTTGCGTCACATAGTATCTGGAGTTTTTAATAGACATCTTAAAAACTTATCTTTGGCAGGATCCTAGTGGTTTGGCACAGCATGCAAGCTGTAACAATGATATCAGCTCCTTTTTCCTTCCCTGAAACAACATGTTACCTAGAATACATGAAAATCTGGCAGAGGTCTACAATTTCTTTCCCTGTGTCTCTTTCACACCATCTGCCTAGGTGTGCTAGAATCCACTGGAATGTCTTTAGAAGGTGTCAAAACTCCAGGAACTCCACATCATTTGGCAGCTGAAAGGGAAAGAATAAAGTTATCATGGAAGTCCCATTGCAGTGAGAATTCTGGGGCTTGTCAGTCTCAGTTACAAAAGAGACCTGCAGCCCATTACAATCCAAGATTGTTGTTAAAATTCCTTTAGGTTTATTCACTCTCTAAGTGATAAGAAATGAACATTATCCAGAATGAAAAAAAACAAAACCCCTATAAAGTATACTTTGTGCAAGCACATTAAATCTATAACTAGTCTTTCTAATTAAGATTTTTTCATGTTTTCTTTATGACCACTGCTTCTTTTAATTCTTCTTTTTTAAAATCAAACACTTAATAATAAATGCAATGCAACAGTGGAAATGACCTCCTCATTCCAGAAGCATTTGTATACTCTGTTTCTGACCCAGTCACAATTTGTCTTTAAGGCAATGTGAATGTACAATGCAACTCAGAGATACTCAATGATGTTTCAAACCAGAGTCTCTTGGTTAGATCCTCAGCAGATGTAAATCTATGTAGCTGCACTGACTTGGAGAAACACGGATTTACATCAGTTGAAGATCTGACCCTACACCTATTTGCATTAAGTCTGGTTAAACAGTTAATTCCTATGTATAAACATAACTGTATTACAGTGACCACTTATAGTCATTAAAATTCTTATGAAACTTGTTCTGCACTGTTAAATGGTTGCTGCACTTCACCCTAGCCATGGCTGCATTTCAAGGAAGGTTGAAGTAATCTCATCTGGTAATATCATTTTAAGGATCCAATCCTGCATACACTTGAGCATGTACATAATGTTACTCATATGAGTAGTTTCGTTGACCTCTCTCCCATGGGACTATTTACCTGAATAGAATTAGGCATGTATTTGTGTACTTACAAGGCCTTAAAAAGTCTCCTGAAAAGGAAAATAAAGTTACTGGGTGTGTTTTATTTTTGCCTTCTTCATGATCTATAAAGAAAGACTAGAAGCTTTTAAAATAGCTTTGTTCTGCCTGTTTTTCACATTAGAAAGATCAGGAATCTTAAATCTGTTTTTTAGAGTCCTGACCATGTATTCATTTATGCATATGCTTAACTTTAAGTACATGAACAGTACTACTGATTTCAGTGGGTCTTCCCACATGTGTGTGTGTTTACAGGAATCAGTACCAGTTTTCTGGTCAGACATCAAGTTCTTCAGAAACACCAAAACACACCTTTTGTGTGTATGCTTTCCACAATAGTCCAGCAAACAAGCTTCCTTGCAGGAACATTTGTGGTGATAGTGAATTATAAGCAAGTACTGTCAAATAGCTGGAGAAAGTGAATTTTCAGTTTGAAAATGAGAATCTGAGCATTGGAAATCTGATTTTCGAGGCTTGTCTACATGGAGATTTTAAACCAGATCAAATCAAGTTAATCCCATTTGAAAATGTTTCCATACACATGATGCAACTCATCATACTGCACTAATTTCTCATTTACTAGGAACTCTGGAGTCCTCTTGCACAGTGGATTAGATTTGAATTGAATTAGTTTGGTTTTCTTGTTTTTGTGCACTCAATTGCTATACACCACTTTTTCCATACTTCTAACAGCTATCCTGCAGTGCTTTGCAGGTTGACCATTACTGACCTGACTGTTTGTTTGTGTGCACTCCCTTGCCAGGTGTCAGGTTTCCAGGATGACCCTTCCCACTCTTTAAAAGGTGATGCAAAGTCAGATTTTGCCCCTTTGCTCCTGGATCTCAGTGTATCTTCATTCTGATGAGATAACCATGATAAATACTTGGTGCAGTCGCTTGGAGCAGTGCTGAAGCCTTGGATCTCATCAGCATCTGCAGAGAAGTACTGGTTCAGGACAATTTTGTGGCCAGCCACAGAGAAAAGGATCTTTAGTGGACATTGCAAAGCAGAAGTCTTCAAGGGGTCATAACCAAGACACTGACCCTTGCTGAATAAAGAGCAGCAGCTCCGGAGAAAGGACTTTGATATGAAGGATAAAAAGAGACAGTGCTACAGGGGACATGTCCATTTTTTGATGAATGGGACAGGATTCTACACAATTATAATGTGAGCTGTCCCAGGCACTATCCAGAGCCTGATGTCCAGACTCTCCCCACCCACTGAGGATGACTGTCTAGACCATCAGCAGAATGAGCAGGACAATGCCAGAGAAAACCTATCCCCTGAGAGCTGGGATCTTTTTGTGACTAGAAGAGATATGGAAAAGTTATTACCATTATACAAGACATGGGCAGAACCTCATCTGGAATACTGTGTGAAAGATGAATTCAAACTGGAACAGGTGCAGAGAAGGGATAGTAGGATGAAGAGGAATCAAGAACCTACATTACAAGAAGAACCTTAAGGAGCTTGGCTTATTCAGCCTAATCAAACAAAGGCTGAGGGGCGATATGATTGTTCTGTATAAATACATCAGAGGGATAAACACCAGAGAAGGAGAGGAGTTATTTAAGTTGTTAAGTTAATGTTGGTACAAGAACAAATGGATATAAACTGGCCATCAGTAAGTTTAGGCTTGAAATTAGATCAAGGTTTCTAATCATGAAAGGAGTGAAATTCTGGAAAAACCTTCCAAGGGAATTAGGGGGGGTAAATAACTCAAGTTGTATTAAGTATGAGCCCTGGTCTACACTACATAGTTAGGTCAGTGTCAGGCAGCTCATGTCAACCTAACTCTGTAAGCGTTTACATTAAAACTTTGCTCCTGCTGACGTAACTCGCCCACTACACCAACTTAATAACTCCACCTCCATGAGAAATGTAGTGCTTAGGCCAATGTAGTTAGGTCAGAGTAGACACTATGTTACTTATATCAACTGTTGCTGCCTTTCAGAATCCATCCCACAATGCCCCCACACTGACGGTTAAATCAATGCAAGTGCTCATGGTGTAGATGTGCTCTACCAACACAAGACCATAGTGTGGACATGCAAAAGCAATTTAATTACTGCAGTGATTGGACATTGATGTAAGTTAGGTTGACATCATTTTATTGTGTAGACATACTCTGAGTTTGATAAATTTATGGAGGGTTTGGTGTAATGAAATTGCCTAAAATGGCATAGGGCCCATTTCTGATTGCTATTAGCAAATTTTCCAATTGAGGAATACAGAAAAGAGCATAAATTCTGGTAAGTGAAGTGTAGAAATATAATTAGAAAGGCCAAAAAAGAATGTGAAGAACAGATAGCCAAAGACTCAAAAAATAACAGCAAAAGTACATCAGAAGCAGGAAGCCGGTTAAATCACCAGTGGGGCCACTGGATGATCAAGATACTAAAGGAGTACTCAAGGAAGATAATGCTATTGCAGAGAAATGAAATGAATTCTTTTCATCTGTCTTCATGGCTGAGGATGTGAGGGAGATTCCCGGACCTGAGCCATTCCTTTTAGGTGACAAATCTGAGGAACTGTCCCAGATTGAGGAGTCATTAGAGGAGGTTTTGGAACAAATTGATCAATTAAACAGTAATAGGTCACCAGGACCAGATGGTATTTAGCCAGGAGTTCTGAAGGATATGAAATTGCATAACTGTTAACTATGGTATGTAACCTGTCATTTAAATCAGTTTCTGTACCAGATTAATGGAGGGTAGCAAATGTGACACCAATTTTTAAAAAAAGTTCCAGACACAATCCTGGGAATTACAGGCCAGTAAGCCTAACTTTAGTACCAGGCAAATTGGTTGAAACTATAGTGAAGAACAGAATTATCAGACACACAGATAAACACAGTTTGTTGGGGAAGAGTCAACATGGTTTTTGTAAAGGGAAATCATGTCAAACCAATCTACTCGAATTCTTAGAGGGGGTCAACAAGCATATGGACAAGAGTGATCCAGTGGATATAGCGGACTTAGATTTTCAGAAAGTCTTTGACAAGGTCCCTCACCAAAGGCTTTTAAACAAAGTAAGCAGTCATACAATAAAAGGGAAGGTCCTCTCCTGGATCAGTAACTGTTTAGAAGATAGGAATAAATTATCTGTTTTCAGAATGGAGAAAGGTAAAAAGCGGGTCTGTACTGTGAACAGTACTGTTCAACATATTCATAAATGATTTAGAAAAAGGGGTAAATAGTGAGATGGCAAAATTTGCAGATTATAAAAACTACTCAAGATAGTTAAGTCCAAATCAGACTGCAAAGAGTTACAAAGGGATCTCGTAACACTGGGTGACTGGGCAACAAAATAGCAGATGAAATTCAATGCTGATAAATGCAAAGTAATGCACATTACAAAACATAACCCCAGTTCTGCATATAAAATGATGGAGTCTAAATTGGCTGTTACCACTCAAAAAAAAGATCTTGGAGTCATAGTTTTCTGAAAACATTTTACAATTACATTTTACGTTTTACAGATTACATTTTACAATTAAAATTAAATTACATTTAACGTGTACATTTCAAATGTAATTTACAAATACATATTGTCTTTTCGTAAATCCATGAGATGCCCACATCTTGAATACTGCATGTGGCTCTGGTCACCCCATCTCAAAAAAGACATACTGGCATTGGAAAAGGTACAGAAAATGGCAACAAAAATTATTAGGGATATGGAACAGCTTCCATCTGAGGAGAGATTAGTAAAACTTGGACTTTTCAGGAGGCAGTTAATGGGGGATATGATAGAGGTTTATAAAATCTTGACTGGTGTGAAGAAAGTAAATAAGGAAATGTTATTTACTCTTTCTGAAAACACAAGAACTAGGGGTCACCAAATGAAATTAATAGGCAGCAGGATTAAAATCAACAAAAAGAAGTACTTCATCACACAAAACAGAGTCCAGTCAACTTGTGGAACACTTTGCCAGAAAATATTGTGAAGGCTAAGACTATAAAAGGGTTCAGAAAGGAATCAGATAAGTTAATGGAGGATAGATCCATCAATGCCTACTAGCTGGGATGGGCAGGGATGCAAAACCATGCTCTGAAGTGTCCGTAGCTTCCGTTTCCCAGAAGCTGGGAATGGGCAACAAGGGATGGATCACTTGATGATTACCTGTTCTATTCTTTCCCTCTGAAGCACCTGGCATTGGCCACTGTTGGAGGATAGGCTACTGGGTTAGATGGACCATTGGTCTGACCCAGTATGGCCGTTCCTATGTTCTTAAATATCTCCAATGGCCAGAGATGGGACACTAGATGAGGATGGCTCTGAATTACTACAGATAACTTTTTCCCAGGTGTCAGGGTGATGGGACTCGCCCACATGTTCAGGGTCTAATGGCTTGCCATATTAGGGGTCATGAAGGAATTTTTCCCAAGGTCAGATTGGCAGAGATCCTGGGGTTTTTCACTTTGCTCTGCAGGAAGGGAGGGTCACTTTCTAGTTTGAATTAGAGTAAGTGGTGGATTCTCTGTAATTTGAAGTCTTTAAATCAAGATTTGAGGGCTTCAGTAACTCAGGCAGAGGCTATGGGCCTATTACAAGACTGGGTGGCTGATGTGCAAAAGGGCAGACTAGATGACCCTGATGTTCCATTCTGGACTTAAAATCTATGATTCAGGACACCAACAACGGCCAGTGGGAAAGCCAGCCCCCTTCAGACAGAGAAATAGCTTGATTTTTGGTTTGCACTTTATAAGGAATAGCCACGTATCCACGCCCACACCCTCCAGTATAGCTTGCAGCCCCTTCCACTCCTGCAGCGCTTCTTGGCAGACCATGCTGCTGAATAACTTCACAGCGTATCTCACAGGTCTGCCTTTTACCTTTCTGAATAAGACTATTCTCTGCCTCCTAGTCGCCCATCTCAGTGTAACGTCATCAAGAGTGAGGACAGTCTAAAGGGGACATAGAGGAGCTAACTGTCCCCCATCACTCCTCCTTTATACCTCTGATGCTATAGTAGCGTCTCCAGAGCACAAACAAACCTGTAAAACAAACCTGGAACATAGCTCCAACCATCCCACTGCACCCCTAACCGCATGAAAGCAGATCCAGTAGGCTGAAATCCAAATTCACCTAGCACCTTCCATATATTCAGACCTCTGCCTATCTCTAATCTTGCCCCAAAGAATGGGAAGAGTCTCATGGAGGAAAGATCACACAGGCATACAAAAAAAAAAAAAAGCTATTATGACTTGCCTATTATATGAACAATAAGCGAATGGAGCCTTTCTGCTAGTTGGAGTCAGAAGCAACTAAGGCGGGGTTCAAAATCTGGGGGTTCCTCTTAACAATACAAAAGAGAACCAACTTGAGCCCCACACT
The DNA here is from genome assembly GCA_007922155.1 of Mesoclemmys tuberculata. Classification (NCBI taxonomy): domain Eukaryota; kingdom Metazoa; phylum Chordata; order Testudines; family Chelidae; genus Mesoclemmys; species Mesoclemmys tuberculata. The sequence continues at coordinate 16,582,185 of ML675629.1, read as the reverse complement.
GTAACCTGGGAAAAACGTAACACCAACCCTGGGGCCATAATTGCCCACTCAGAAGAACAGAGTCTGTGTATAATAAAAGAACTTTTATTTAAAGGGAAAAGGGACCCCGCATTTGGGTTTGGGAAAGGTTTAGGTAAGCACCACAGCCACATTCAAAAGCACGTCACGTAAGGAAACCCGACCTCACAGTGCCTTGGGCAATGTCCTTTGCCTCAGTTGCCCACCTTGTGGTGGGAAAGGCCATTGAATGAATGTCCCTTTAACACATCACTTCCCTCTTCCTCTCTTGCACCCAGAGTTCAGAGGTGCATTCCCAGGGGTTCACCTCCCACCTCTGGGGGAGACATTGAGCAATGCCGCTGCTGCTGCCACCTCTGCAGCTGGCTCACGGTTGCAGCTGACTCTCTACGACTGTTGCCCTTGTTTCTCTGCCACTGCCTTCTCTCCGCTGCTGTCACTGCCATTGTCTCTGCCGCCACTCAGCATGTTATGTTCTGAGGTTCCACCACTCAACCCAACTCTGAGTGAGTTCAGCAGGTGGTGGGGCGCCTCGCTGCCAGCGCAGTTTCTGTGCTGTCTTTCGCTGCAGCATTGCTGACACAACTGCTTTTTCCCCCTGCTCTTCCAGCCGCAGCCCCTGCGACAGGCAGGCCGTCAAGGACAGAGCCTCTGTGTACCGCTGACAAGCAGGCCGTCCCAAAGGGGAGAAAAAGCGATTCTGGATGAGATGTTTGCAGAGCTCATGGCAGAGTTACAGAGGAGAACCAGGCTGGCTGAAGGATGGAGGCTGCACATGAGGACCCAGAGGGAGAAAGAAATGCAGCTCTCCCAGGAGATTGTGACAGAGTACAAGGACGGTGTTGTGGTGGCCAGGGAAAGCATGGCTGTGGCCCAGGACAGCATCACCATCATAAAAGCGAGCATGGAAAAAGATGGAAAGATGCAGAAGCAACTCATGGATGCTATCCTGAGCCAAAATATTCTGCAAAACATCCTCCTGCTATGCCAGAAGGTCCTGCAGCCTAGTAATTTGGGACCCAGCCATGTCCTTCAGCCTCTGGAAAATGCTGATTACTGGGACCAGCAGTAATTTCTAACATCTGCATCCCTTCAACAGTTCTCCCAGTGGCTCCCATTCATTTCTCAGATCCAACCTCTGGGCACCAAGAACACTTGCACCTGGGAGTCCAGCTTTTTTGAGCCCTGTAATACCCCTGAGAATTATGAGCCAAGACACTCAATTCCAGAACCCATGCAGACAAGGAAGACCAGAGGCAAGATGTAATCTTGCCTTTAATTTTTCACCCTCTTCCCCCAAATTGTTGTAATGGCTTATGGATGCACTGTGAGTTTTGTCTCCATTCTTGCAGTAGTTCAGGGGTTTTGTATAGTTGGTTACTTAAGAAGCTTGAATTATGTGTTTCCAAGTGAATAGACATTATTTTTCCATTGGTTTAATTAAAACTTTATCATAGGTTTTCATTTTTGTTTCATAATAACACTGTTTACAATACATCCATTATGAGTCATTCTTGCATTTAACACAGAAAATTCTTTAAATAAAGCTGAAATAATTCATAGGGTTTTTGCCAAAAGTACAGAGGGAACATTAAACTTCAACCACCCACGCACAATGTCCCACTGTCTGCATCCTAACACCCCCTATCCTCTCATGGGCTCACATGTGCAGGATGTGACTCAAAATATGGAGAGTAGACATCCCTGACAGCATTCCCATGGGTGCTCGTGTTTTTTGTGGAGATACCTTCCTGGCTGCTTGAACCTCCAAGCACTTCCCTGCACCTCAGCCTCTCATCCACTGGTAAGGCTTTCCTTCTTGCTGTCATGAATATTAGGCAAAACACAACATGCAGTTGTAATGGTTGAAACATTTGTTTCTGCTGCTTCCAAGCTATTCCATAAACATTGCCATCTGCCTTAAAAATGGCCAAATGCACACCTTGACTATCAGACTGCAGCTATGCAGGCACGAGTTACAATTTCCTTGCTTCAGTGCAAGCCTGTGTATGGCTTCATTTGGCAGGGTCTCAGGGGATAAACTGGGTCTCCCAAAATAACCGGACCAATCGCCACACCAGTAACGTCCATGGTGCTCCTGAGAGCAAACAATCCTTTCTCCATTAAGTGAAATAGTACTGACTTCTGAAAGCTCCTTCCATCATGGACCCTCCCAGACCACCCTGCATTTATCTTTGTAAACCTGCCATGGTGGTCAACCAGCGCTTACAGCACCATGGAGAAATAACCCTTTCTGTTGATCAATTCTGTGCCCTGGTGAGGGGGACACATGATGGGCACATGGATTCCATCAATTGCCCCAATACAGTTTGGGACTCCCCCTGCGTGCAAAGCCATCAATAGTCTCCTGAGCATGACCTAGTTAGACAGGACCTTATCAATGGTCTAAATGGTTGAGCTCTCCATGCCAAATTGGTTGGCTACACACTGGTAACATTCTGAGGTGGCTCTGGTGGCCCGTCTCATGGGCACAGGGTACTTACTGCCCGTTGGTACACTCTCACTGAAGCTGGAGACTGTTCTGCACAGATCTGAAAAAAAAGGACCCCTCTTTCCATCCTGGAGTTTTCTTGCTACTGCTGATCATCCCAGCTCTGCAGAATGACCCTTTCCTATCAATCCAGGCCAGTTTCCTGGGCTGAGAAAAAGCGCTGAACACTATGTAGGTGATCCAGGAACCATTCCTTGTGTTTGCAACAGCTTGGCATACTCCTGTACTTCTACCTTGTCCTGCTACCACCACTGCAAAGTATCCTGCCCACTTGAGGAGCTGCTGTTCCTGCGGCAGTATGTTCTCCGACTCTCACATCATCTGCTTGATGGGGTTCAACAGAAGTCCAGGGCAGAATCTGTCCAGCTCCGAGTCCTGTAATACAGCCCCAGCAGCCTGTATGTATGTCTGCTTGTCATCATAGTGATGTGGAGCATTGTCGGGTCCGTGTTGGCTGACAGCAATTTGAAAATGGCGCGAGCCAGCTCAGAAAGGACGGGCAGAAATAGTGGAAATATAGGACTTAAAAAAAAACCAAACAGAACCTGCCTGGTTTCCCACAATTCCTAGTGAAAGCAATCCCAGGATTGCATGCTGCTCAGCAACAAAGCAAAGGAGTCTGGGACATTCCTGAAGAATGCTAGGCCCTCAGTTTGCAGCAAACAAACTGTGTGCTCACACGATGAGAATGTTACAGGCATTCCATGTGCACGTTATTGGTGCAACTCACATTCTGTGAGCTACCTGATTTGCATCAAAAAGCTTCAGATTAAATCCCTGTGTAGATATACCCTAAGATTTACTATGGTTTTCCAATCAGGGAACAGAAATATACCGTATCCCTTATGTTACTAATCAAAACTAACCAATATAACTCTAACTTTGCATATCAACTATGTATAATGGACTGCTGACAAATGAATTATTTGCAGAAATTATTGGGCACATAATTTTGAATAATGATTTCAGAAAATGGTAAGCTGTTCAAGGACAATTAATGAACAGAAAATAAGATGCAAAATTTGTCAAGTAAATTATTCTCTGAGAATTATCCACCCAGCTCTAGTCACCTGTCATGTTTATTGTTTATACTGTCCTGCATATTTTGTACTTGTAGAAATGCAAATCTGTGGCAAATACTGCCTCATTTGTAGTAGATGATAAAAGTTGTACCAGCAGTTTTACACAATGCCGCATGCATTCTCAAGGTAGTGGCTACCACCCTTGCGGCGGTCACAAACAGATGCAGATGGATTGTGACCATCCTCCCTTCACAGCTAGATGAGAAAGAGGTCCTGAAAGCTTTTTCTGGATTAACATAGGATTATGGATTGATATGGAATATATGTTAAAACACACAGCTTTGTAGCATTATTTTCCACTTAGAAACATGATTTATGAATGAGAGGTGCTTAATAGCAAACACCTAAATTTCATACTTACCATTTCACAATGTGTCCTAAAGCAAGCAATGCAAATACATTAAGTAGCAGTATATTTAATAATTATAGAAAAGTATGCACTGGGCCTCCTTCTGATCTCATTTACACTGTTTTAAATCAGGAGTAAGTGAAATGGACCTAGCGGAGTTATGCCATTGTAAAGCCAGGTAATTATTGGTTTGCTTATACCTTGAAGCATGAGTTTATATTTTATGTGTTTTTATGCCACCTTTTGTAACCATGGATGTTCTTATCTATATAAATATTTAATTCTCATTTAAATTACACAGAGCTCGTGGCCCCAAGAGACATTCAATAGCAGTGAGTTCTACAGGTTAACTACGAGCGGTGTAAACAAGTATTTCCTTTTGCCAGTTTTAAATTCATTGCCTTTCAGTGTTATTGGATGTCCCCTTACTGTACTATAAGAAAAAATAAATAGAAGTATCCAAATTACCTTTTCTGTACCATTCATTATTTTATATATCTTTATAATTTCCTTTCCTTTTCCTTTTTTCTTTTTCTCTTCCTCTGGGTAACTACTCAACCTTTTCCCCTTTCCTCTTGTCAGCTCTTGTCTTTAAGATGATACTCTATAGTTGTCTTGTTCAGGGAACAGATCTTAGTGAATATCGAAGTACATGGTTATACTGCCCTTGTGAACATAGGACTCAATAAGACAAACTGTTTACAAAGCCAGTTTCAGTATGATCCATTGGGATTCCCGCTTCCCAAATCTGTGGTTATGGTTGAGACTAGGTATGTGTCTGGGACACGCAGTTCTCAGAACTGAATATGATGAATCACCATTTTGGAGCTCACCATCCCTGTGTAAAAATAAAAATGAGAAAACGCCATATTTTACAAAGCGGAAGAAGAAATGAAGGGAAAGGAAAAGGGTTGAGCAGTGTGGAGGAGAAGCAGAGCGGGCTGGAGAAAAATTGAGGGAAAGAAGAGATGGTTGTTTCCTGGCTTGGGACATCAGGAGGGAGGGTGAAAGCTTTCAAGAACATTTTGGAGGAAATTCAGAATTATGAGGCTTAAAATGGAAAAGGAAAGGGTGGAAAATGAGGAGGAAGAGGAGGCCTCAAATTCTGGCTGGCCTGTATTGAAGGTATCAAAGTACGGAAACTGTGACAAAAGAGAATAACGGGCAAGAAGTGGCAGGGAGGCAATGGGAGATCTTCTATGCTGTTTACAAAATGGAACTCAGCTCTATCATGTTTGATCTGTTTCCCTCTATCTCTGTTTCAATCCAGTGACATAAATGCCCATTTTGGTGATAATATATTTGTAATTTTCTAATGTCCTAGTTGCTCATTACACACATTTCTTAACCCACATGCAAAAAAGCCAATGTACTCTCTTAACACCACATTCATAAATAGCAGAAATAAGACTTAGAATTATACCTGATTTAGCTGACAGTTCACCCTGTTTTCTCAGTGTTGCTTACTGCACTAAAGTGCCTTTCCTTGCTTTGCCACAGTACATAATATAATGTGATATAACAATATTTCATAGGCGAACTGCCCAATCAGGCCAGGAAGCAGGGCACCAGGCTGTCATTTTCATCATGAGGAAATTGGTCTTTTGGTGTAATTTTCCTCCAGTAATTAGTCTCTCTGTGATTTTTAGACTTTATGTCATGTTGTGAATGCAACATGTTCGACAATGTACCTGCCGGCGAAAATATCTTCTGTGATGGGTAAGAAAATCTCATTTTTTATTAAAGACAATAAAAAAATTTCATCTGAAACTACCGAACTGTTGGGGGCAAGACAACGCTTTTTGACAACAAAGATCCTATTAAGACAGGGATCATGTGACAAAATATTCTGAGATACATTACCATATGCAGTTCTACTTACTAGTTTTTGCCATTGTGGGGCATCATTGATAAGTTGCTGGCTCAGTATTAACATACACTACTTAGAGAGGAAATGGTATTAGCCAAAGAAAGGAGACATTCTTTGCAGCATAAAGCCAGTTGTACATACAGGAGATAGAGAAAAAGCTGCACCAATTTAAAAAGCGTGAATATATAAACTAAGGCCCCAGTGCAACAAAGCACTTGCACGTGTGTGGTTCCATTGGCGTCAGTGGGATTATTCATATGAGTGAAGTAAAGCATATTCTTAAATGCTTTCCTGGATTGGGACTTTCGTGTGGTGTTCAAGGTAAGAGTACAAGCTATTTTTTGGGCACTACATTTAAATATGTTGGCTAGAATTGGTCATAAAAAAGCATTTTCTCTAACTTTTTTTTTAAATGAAAGATTTTCTTTTTTTGTAGAACATTTTCATGGAAATTTTCTGGTTTTTCAGTGAAAATCAAAATTGTATTAGTTTTTGAACAACTGCCTGACATTTCTTATTTTTGTATTTAAAGGAAACAGAAAATGTTGAAAGAAACATACATGTCTCTGAAAAAATGTAATTACAAAAAAAGGGACATTTAAAAAAAATTTTTTTGGGGGGGTCTGAAAAATTTTTATTCCACTCTAATGCTGATTTACATGAGAATAATTGTTTGGTTGTCAAAGGTAATTTAAAAGGGAGATGTGTTTTTGAACAGATTTTAATGATTCTGTGGCCATAAAGATTTTGTGGTCATGAGGAATATATGTTTTCACTATTATAACATTATTCCATCCAGGGATATTATTTCTACAGGTTCTTTTGCCAACAGGTTTAATTTGCTGTGAGACTACTACATTTGATACCCACATGTTGTATTGTCTTAGCCAATGGCACTTATCTTGTGATTTCCCAACTTTTCTCTTATGTTTGGCAGGACCATCTGATGTGGGAAAAAACCACACAAGTAACTCCCAATGTGATTACTGTCCCACAGGTAAACACTAACACATTTTATTTTATGTTGGACACTGAAATTGATGGGACCTTAATGGAGATTGTTATTCTCTGTGTTGAAAGTGTTGAGTTCCTCACTTTATATGCTAGAGAAAACACATTCTTTGCCAGACAAGGTAATATCTTTTATTGGACCAGTTTCTGTTGGTGAGAGAGAGAAACTTTGTGGCTTGAAAGCTTACCTTTCTCACCAGCAGAAGTTGGTCCAATAAAAGATACTATCTCACCCACCTTGTCTCTTTAATATGCTGAGACCGACTTGGCTACAACTATGCTGCATACATTCTTTGCCAGGTCACCCTCTGCTCCTAGGAACACCTCACAGGCAAATGTACTAAAATTCAGACATAAAGGCAAAGAAGGGTTTATATAAAAACATCTTTACATTACATAAAGAGGTGTGACTCTCCAGTGTTAAAACCAGAATTTAGTCTACCTGATGGTTCTCCTGTGCTATGATAATGGGGGCCATCTGAATACCTAGATAGACTGGAGAAGGTGTAACTGGTAGGAAGAAAGAGCAGCTCAACAGAGTATTTATTGTGAAATGAATGTTGTACTTATTTTTCTAGGAACACTTCTTACTTACCTGATTATATATTGCTTACTTGCTCAGGTAACAATGGATCTCATGTCTCTATGATGTTCCCTGAAAGAAACCAGTCATAGAAGTCTGCAGTGCAGTATTTACTGTACATGCTCCAGGCATCACTGGCTTAGTAAAGAGAAGTGAGTGATGTGGGTCTCCTGTGTTTGAAATACAAGCCAGGACTGACAAGAAACTAACTGTACATATACTAAATAGCATAGTCTAAAATGACTGTCTAGTTCTATTCTATTCTGTATAGGTTCTTATACCAGCCTCATCACAATGGTATCTAATCACCTTCCAGTAATGGATTGCAATAGTAATATAATAGTACTAAATGACCAGGTGCGATTTGTTCCTTCTCTCATCCTCTCCCCAAGTGAAGGTTTGCTGCTGCAGTGATGTGTTTTGTTTGGTAGTTGTTTCTGGATTTTGGTTTTTTTAAGTGTACACACTGCTCTGAAGGCAAGGTTGAAGAAGTGTGACTTGCATTTAGAGAGGAAAGTGGTAAGGTTTGTGAGCTCCTTACTTCCTGTGGTGGACAGGTTTAATTGTTTTTTATTTCAAATTTACTTCAGTTTTGTTAAGGTTTGAAAAGCTCAAAAATCAAACAAAACGTTAATTTAGCACTGACAAAACATTTAATTTCAGGTTGCATTGAATCATTTCCTTCACCCCAAAACATTTTTTTGATAAAGCCAGTGAACCAAAACATTAGTTATTTGCACATTTCTATTTCCTAGTGAAGTAATGCTCATTGGACAAATTCTGAGTGCAAGAGAACTCTAAGTGTAGTCCTGTTGTGAAGTGGGGCAGCATTCAAGTTGGAGGGACATATTGAGTGAGTCCCTCAGAGATCAGTTCTATTCAATATCTTCATCAGTGACTTAGGTAATGGCACAGAGTATGCTTATAAAGTTTGTAGATGATACCAAGTTGGGAGGGGTTGCAAGTGCTTTGGAGGATAGGATTAAAATTCAAAATGATCTGGACCAACTGGAGAAATGGTCTGAAGTTGATAGGATGAAATTCAATAAGGACAAATGTAAAGTACTCCACTTCGGAAGGAACAGTCAGTTGCACACATACAAAATTGGAAATGACTCCCTAGGAAAGAGTACTGCAGACAGAGATCTGGGGGTCAAGCTAAATATGAGTCAACAGTGTAACACTACTGCAAAAAAAAGGAAACATCATTCTGGGATGTATTAACAGACAGATGTAAGCAAGACATGAGAAGTAATTCTTCTGCTCTACTTCACCCTGATTAGACCTCCACTGGAGTACTGTGTCCAGTTCTGGGTGCCACATTTCAGGAAAGATGCGGACAAACCGGAGAAAATCCAGAGAAGAGCAACAAAAATGATTAAAAGTTTGGAAAACATGACTTATGATGGAAAATTGAAAAAATTGGGTTTGTTTAGTGTGGAGAAGAGAAGACTGAGGGGGAAAATGATAACAATTTTCAAGTACATAAAAGGTTGTTACAAGGAAGAGGGACAAAAATTGTTCTCTTTAACCTCTGAGGATAGGACAAGAAGCAATGGGCTTAAATTGCAGCAAGGGCAGTTTAGACTGGACATTAGGAAAAACTTCCTAACTGTTCGAGTAGTTAAGCACTGGAATGAATTGCCTAGGGAGGTTGTGGAATCTCCGTCATTAGAGATTTTTAAGAGCAGCTTAGACAATCACCTATGAGTCAGGGATGGTCTAGAAAAGTGCGTGGTCCTGCCATAAGTGCAGGGGACTGGACTAGATGACCTCATGAGGTCCATTCCAGCCCTATGATTCTGGAGCCTTGCACAAAGGAGTGCCACCCACTATCTGCTGAACTGTGAGTTGTGGGAATCCTTTTCTGCCACTGCACAAGAGAGGTTCTGGGGATGGGCAGGAGCAGTGCATCTACAATTATCCAAACACAGAGTGCCTAGCACAATGAGAACCCATCTCAGCTAGAGCTAGTAGTTCCTACCATGTTATGAATAACTAACAACAGTAGCAAGAAAGGCATGCAGACCTAGATAATATTTCCTTCTGTGCCACAAACAGACTAGAAATGCAGACTCTGCCTTGCCAATCAGTGCAAAATATGACTGAAGACAACCCTTATCATTCAGAGCTCTTTTTTACAATGTAGTCTAGATTTTTAACCTGAATGCATAATAAATATAATTATAAAGCCTATTAAATACTTGGCAGACAGAGGTTTTGCAGGGGAAATGTCTAGCATCAGGTGGATAGGCTGGAGAGCTTAATTGTTTTTGTTTAAGCCACTAAGAAAGTGAGTGGGCAGCTTGAGGCGAGGATGAAGCGGAATACACTCAGTGAGGGGAGGCCTCATTTCAAAGCAAAAGACACACATTACACAATCACATTAAGTTCCCACGCCACGACCTACGGCACTTCAGTACATCCGAATGGAGGGCCATTAATATGGATTTGCAGCACTGTGGCAATTGTGTGTTGACTGTGTGTCTGCCTGAAAGGTCTGCCCAAAAGGAACTGCATTGCAGATAAGCCAATCTCACGTTCAGCTAGACTGCTGAGACTCACAGAGAGTCTAGTGCGAAGTGTAGGTAGGAAGGAGACCTCTGCTGTTTATGCTATGTCCTGAGTTTACTGTATGGAAATCAGCATAGAGTGCTACATCCATCAATCCCAAATTGTTCAGCAGCTTCCATGACAGCATGATCTTCTTGTAGCATCTGTTCTTTCCTGTCAGAAAGCCATAATGATGAACTGTCAAGGACAGAGGCTCCTTTTAGTCACTTTGTAGCTATCTGGAAGTGAAGGTGAGATCTGATCGATTCAAAATATGGCAAAGACAGCCTTGCCATCATGGGAAGCTCTGTGCAGTTGTAATGGGCTGAGTAACTATTCCATCCCCAGCAGATCACCCGGACCTGAGTCAGGGCCCAATCCAATGCCCTTTGAAATCAAATTAGTCCTTTCCACTGATTTCAAGAAGCAGTGGATCTAGGCCTTTCAGCTGAGATTTTCAATTCTCATTAAAATGAAAGCCCTAGGGGGCTTTGAAAAACTCAAAAACAATAACACAATTTTAATGTCAGATTAACCTTCCCCTACTTCAGCTTGGCTTTGCCTCCCAGGGTTTCCATCCACGACCTCCTGTGCCTTGGCTCCCTTGTTCCTTCTTCATCTTCTTCCCATTCCTGTCTCCCTCATGTCTAGGATGAAGCTAATAAGCTGCACCTGCCATACTGAATTGGCAGATCCTCAGCAGAAGGATGTGTCCTGACTCCCTGTTGCTTTAGACACATAACTTTTAATGCCATGGTCACTGCAATTCACTCAAGCTTTCTAACAAGTCCTGCAGCCTTGTCCACACCGAGGCGGGGAAAGACATGTTAACACACCGCTTGTAGAACTCCTTAGCTGTACAATGGTCCGGGGTAGCAAACCTTATTAAAATCTTGTTTCAGTTGTTTTTAAAGCATGTTGCTGGATCTCAGCTTTTGACTGTATCCCACAGTACTGAGATTAAGTAACATACTTTTTCCTATTTATCTCTTTTCCTTGCTGTCACAATGTTTAAGGCCGCTACCATGTTCACCTCCCAATCCCACTTTAAGACTCACTTTGGGCATGATCACTGCCCGGTGATAATAACTGGGCAAGTGGCAAGCTAACTTATGCACAGCTCATAAAACATACTCGTGTTACCTTGTTTTCCATCCTCTCCACCTTCACCCTCTCCCCCATTTGTCTGTTGCAGCCCAAATGTTGCCTCGGATCATTAACCAAGACCGTCAACTGTCTTCTTACTATGTTGGCATGGTGCCTAGCACAATGGGACCCTGATCCCTGAATAAGTGCTATTGTAATAAAAATAAATACTAATAATTTGTAATTGCATAGCACTTTTCATCTAAGGATTAATATTAGCTAATAGAGGCCAGGCCTGCCCTAGAAACTTTTGTCCATATGATAATGATGGATAGGGGCATGGGGTTTTTTTAAATGACATTTCTATACTGACAAAGCCAGAGTGTAGACTTTTGTCAGTACAGTTTACTTAGCTCAGTGATCTGATATAAAACAAACCAGCAAAAACACTCTTTTTTTCCGGTGTAAGCTATATCTACACCAGGAGGGTTTTCTGGTATGGTTATACTGGGATCATGACACCAGCAAACCTTTCCTAGTGTAAAACTGAGCCTTACAGCTGCCTTAGAGAGTGCTCATACCCCATGCAAAATTAATCAGGACAATAAGAAATTATTACTTTGTTTGCATAATACGTTTCAGAAAAAAGGCAAGGCAGAAAAAAGAATAAGTACTTTTAAGGTGTCTGGGAGGCCTATACCTTCTACTACCTCCAAGCACGACAACTGCAATAGCTAAGGCATTTAAAATGATGACTGAAGTTGTTCATGCAAAGGGGAGAGTCTGTGTAAATAAGATACAAACCACTTCTGTAAAAAGAATGCAAAATTAGATCATTTAGGATACTCTTACCTTGCTTACTGGAAGTTAACGTACCATATGTGCTAGGAGTTGTAGCATACCTACTACCACATATTTGCATGAACCGTAATATAGTACATTTTCCAGCAGGAAAAATGTACAAACTTAGATTTTTTATTGATGTCAGCAGCTTAAAGGGTGAGTCAATAAAAATATGCGTGCTGTACCATTCATTCAGGGAGGACTTCGATTACAGCTGTGCAAAGTATCCATAGGGGAGTTCAAGTACTCATTTTTTCTTGCTCAAGTTTGTATTTCATGGTTTTGTGTGGAACTTTTTACATAAGTTAAAATTAGGCAGAACTTTCTCCATTATCTAGGTGCCCTCAGAAATTCTGGGGCAATTTTTCATAGTGCATTGGTCACATGGTATTTTCCTGCTACCTCACTGGATGTGCCTGTTTTCCTCTGCTCAGGAGGATCAGCAGAAACCATTTTGACTCTTCCTCTGAGTGAGAGTCTGTAGTAAATTATTCTCTGTGAGCAAGTTAGGGGAAAAAAGTGTTTACTGCCTACCCTCTCTTTTTTAACAATCAAATCAACAATTATACAGCCAAGGAATTGATTGCTAACTTAACTAACTCCAAAGGTAAAAAAACCATCAGCCTCACCGGTAAATAATCAGTGGCCCCTACTGGGTGTCCTAGCACAGAGCTTCTGACCAAGCTGAAATTTGGGGAGCTGTACTGTGAGGTGGTTTTCTCAGACCCACTGCTGGACCTTGTTTCTTTTTTGCTTCAATAGCTAGGTTGTAGCCTTGTGAAGGCAGACATTATGGCCTTGTTTCTTCTTGGGATTTGCTTGGATTCAGGGATTAGGCTCCACGGCAAATGAAAGCTCCTGTGACTTTCCATGTCTATGCTAAGGGTTTGCACTGGTACAGCTGCCCTGGTGGCTGACACTAGTGCTTATTCCAAGATTAGACAAGATCTCAACCTTTTCCTCCCCTCTGACTAAGGCTGCCTGATGATTCTTGAAAGAATAAAGACTGAAGTCGGAAGCCTTGGCCAAATGCAAAAGTGGGAAAATCCACTTCACTATGGGCCAACGTGCAGACCAATAGCTATATATATAGTAGCTTTCATTTGGTCAACTTTGGCAGCAGCATCGGTATCTGTCAGCAAAGCACACCATGTTGGCCATATGTGGCTCTGAAAAATAATGCATTCATATTTGAGGGATGCTAGAGGTCACCATAGCAGAGTGCTTGACCAGCTTCTCCCTCTTTGTACAGTTGGTGAGAGGGCAACAGGTGAAATGTGAAGAAAGCAGAGTGATGACTGTCTTTGGCTTGTACCCTAATTCACATAGTGCCTCAACTCTGTAGTAAGGGTAATCCATAAGACCACGGTGTTCACCACAGCTCTAAAATATGCAGCTGCTTTGGATAGTTCTCCTTGGCATAGCATCCTTTTGAGGAGCTCCATGACATAGCATCTTCTGTATTATTTACCCAGCTCTACTAAACTCTCTCATCTCTTTCCCCAGTGAACATTCATATAGCTTGAGTTCTTAGTGACCAAAGGGACCCACACCAAACTCCTTGCCTTACTTTGTAGCCATTACTGCTATAGTTGATGTGGTTCCATTTTGTCTCTCAAAATATTTCCGCTTGCTACTGTGATTGTGGAATGGATCATGTCCCCCGCTGGAAAATGTCAGCATTCCTGTGTTACCTATTGCTAAGCAACATGTAGTGAAATATATTCCATTTTCTGCTGTTTCCATTTGGCACCTCCCACCATGTTCTTTCATGTTCAGTTCCACAATGTAACAAATAAAAAAGACTGTTTTCTATCTCTGGGTGCCAGTGCAAATTGTAGCCATCGTTGGAAGGACAGGCACATAAATTGGCAAGGGGTAAATGATTGACATTAGGACCCTCAGTGTCTGCATGTACTGAAGTGCTGCTATTCATTTCAGGACCATGTGCTGCCAAGTGAAGTCCAATTTTTTTTTCCACATTAGAACTTCAAGCTGATCAAAGAAACAAACACTTTTAATGAAACATATGCAGGATACTTAGAAGGAGAAGATTCTCAATGCATCTGCTGTGGGACCAGAAGGCTTAGCAAAAGCGTGAAGTAGGAGGAGAAAGATTACCAGTGAATGATGCCAGAGGAGGTTACAGAAATATTAAGCAGAAGGAATATAAACATTTCTATCTGGCAATAGTTGTTGTGTGTCTCTGAATACACAGAGAACAACCATACATTTTCAGTATGAATGAGTTTTACTTTGGCTTAAGAGACTCCACAAAACAAGAAAGAATGGAAGTAAAGTCTCTCAGGGAGAGCACACACAGTGTCTGTGTCTCCTCTGTCACAGTCTGCATTGAAATGATCATCAAAATCTATCCAGGTACTTACGTGTTCCTTCTCATTATAGTATCTGAGTGCCTCATAGTCATGGATTTTATCCTCACGACACCTCAGGGAGAAGGGAAATATCCAGTTTTTTGCTGATGTGGAACTGAGTCACAGGATAGGTTAGGTGACTGCCCAACATCACGCAGGACGTAGGTGGCTGAGCCAGGAACTGAAGCCAGGTCTCCCAGTCCCAGTCCAGCAGTCTATCCACTAGACCAGCAGTTCTCAAACTGTGGGTTGTGGCCCCAAGTGGGGTTGCTTCATCAGCAGATGGGGGGGTCATGCCAATCACAAGCATGGAGAGGATGCCATTTTACAAAATGGCCTCCCCCGCACAGCATGACCTCACATGCACCAAATGCATGAGGTCACGTCACATGAGGGAAGCCATTTTGCTCTACAAAATGGCGCCCTCCATGCAGCATGACATCACACACACCGTATGTATGTGAGATCATGCACTCCAGAGGATGCCATTTTGTAAAGCAAAATGGCAGCCTCCTTGCAGCGTGGCCTTGCATGTATGGTGCGTGTGGGATCATAATGCGTGGAGGACACCACTTTTAAACAGCAACTTCCATGGTGTTTGGGGTAGTGGGAAACAACACATCTGAAAATGGGGTCATGCAGGGAAAATGTTTGGGAATTGCTGCACTAGACCGTTCTTCCAAAATGGCAATATCATTCTGCAGGTGGAAGAGTCCATGGAGATATTACTGTTGCCCATCATACTTGGGAGAAGCTCCCTGTAAACCCACAATACTAATTTATTATCTTGCTTCAAAACCCTCCTTAAAATTCTCCTTATCCATGAGGCCTATAAAAACTGGACAATGGTTAGGCGGCTGGTGTGCTGAAACCATTGCCTATCATGCTTCAAGATTGAGCTTGATAAGTTTATGGAGGGGATGGTATGGTGGGACAGCCTAATTTGGCAATTGACTGATCTTATATTACTAGCAGTAAATATGCCCAATAGCCTGTGAAGGGATGTTAGATGGGTGGGTTCTGAGTTACTACAGAGAATTTTTTCTGGGTGTCTGGCTGGTGAATCTTGCCCACATGCTCAGGATTTAGCTGATCGCCGTATGTGGGGTCGGGAAGGAATTTTCCCCCAAGGCAGATTGGCAGAGGCCCTGGGAGTTTTTCACCTTCCTCTGTAGTATGGGGCACAGGTCACTTGCTGGTGGATTCTCTGTACCTTGAAGTCTTTAGATCATTATTTGAGGACTTTAGTAACTCAGTCGTAGGCTAAGGGTCTATTACAGGAGTGGGTGAATGAAGTTCTGTGGCCTGAGTTGTGCAGGAGGTCAGACTAGATGATCATAATGGTCCCTTATGATCTTATAGTCTAGGAGGCTATGCTGACCATTAGTGTCTCATTATTTCCTTCTGCTCCCCTATCCGTGTGTATCCATCTGTTGTCACTTGTCTTATACTTAGATTCTAAGTTCCTGGGGGCTGGGACTGTCTTTTTGTTCTGTGTTTGTGTAGTGCCTGGCACAATGAGGTTTTGGTCCATGACTAGGGCTCCTGGATGATGTGATAATACAAATGATAATAGTGATGTGTAGAAAACAAAGGCATAACTGTTACATAACTGAATGCACAATAATTATTTTCTAAGTCTATTATGCTTACATCCAACCACTAACAGTACAATTTAGAATTGGCCTTAGCATCTAGAGGAAATTCAACTCATTAAGTGAAATGTGAAAGGATAAGCACTTAAAAAACCCACACAAAAAATACTCTCTTATTTTATAAGTACCACCCTCTCCCTTGACTTGGTGTAGATATATAACGACAACTGTATCACAAGGGATTAACATTACAATGTAAAGAACCAACTCGACAGTCCTTATTCAGTCAAATCTCCCCATTAACACCCATTGAAGATTTGAGACTTTATTTGTGGGGTTGCCTGAACAAAGCCCAGATCAGGTCACAAGAGATTTCCGGCAGATGTTTAACATCTCAGGTATCCTCGTCTTCCGGACGTTTATGGGATCATCAGAAATCCTTGATGAAAATGAGGTGCTGCATAAAACCTTACCACTGAAAAAGCCTACAAACTATAGCTATTGAAATACACTACAAATAGACAGCTATGCCATCTATTTCAAATATCATGAAAACTGACCAATGTTGTGATCGTTTAACCATATTTTACATATGAAAGAAAACATTAAAATTAAAAATCAATTTATGTGCAACAGATTTTATTAAACTAACAAAAATTGGAAAAGCTGCAGTTTTTTGGTGATACTGCATTAGTTTTATTACAAACACAAGTATCATGTAATTACTTTTTACTCATACAGCACTGTGCAGACATGTGGCTTATCTGTTCAAGCCACTGGCCAAATTCTACACTCCCTTTACTCATGCAAGCTCATTAAATTCATCGGGTCTGCACAGTAATAACTAGAAGCAGATTCTGGACCACTTATTTATTATCAGATAAAAATTTTCATTCTTCAAAAGCTGTCTCTGCAATCATTGACATATATGTTTCTATTCTTATTTCTTACTGCATGTTTTTGGTTGTTGCATTTAGTTAAGTAGGTCTATGGAAGAGCTGGCATCATTTCCAGTTTTCTCTGTTCTTCTAAGAGTTGATAGTAGTTGCTACAAGATAGTATCTTCCCAGAAGAAATACTCTCAGAGTAAAGTACTATTCTGTGTCGCTAAGAGAGATAGAATCTGGCTCTTAATGATAATAAGGGGTTAGACTGTTACTTCACACTACAGACATGCAAAGCATTATTGTGGATGGGGTTCACCTCTATTCAGAAGGCAACTAAGTTAAACCCCTTGGCCTTAGATTACAGAAATAACCAGGTCTTGACTTTGTAGGCTGATGGTTCTTATAGGCATTATATCTTGATAGTCTATGTTAATTACCAGATCTAAATATTTAACATGTATTCTACTGGCATATTGGGGAGGGATAATAACTGTGTCTTTTCACTTTCATCATTATTTTCCCGCTCCCAGCCTCTATCCTATAAGATAGGGGGTCAAAGATATGCTTAAATACAGGCCAAGTCTTGATGCATTTTTGCTGCCTGAAAAAGACCAATGCCTTCACATTTACTGCTGCTGTTGCTGCTATAAATCGGTGGAAGATGGGTCAAGGGGAATGCTCTGGGTGTCTGTTGCCAAGGTCATTTTGCCTTAGGTTATTACCTACATAGAAATCCACTGGCATATGCTAAAACACCCAGGAGGCAGGTTTGATGTATGCTTTTGACCTTTTAGATATTTCTTCTAAATTTTGCATCTGTAACTAGGGCTGACTTGGCCATGAATGGTCTCCTCTCTTTTCTTTTTTCTGGAGGTTTGCACTGTAGCCATTACTTCAGAACTAATTATCTTGAATCATGGAGAGAAAAGCACAGGATAAAGTGGATGGTAAGTGAATTATCTTTCAGAACACCTGGATTTCAAAGCTGGCACATATATTACCAGCCTTTTAGTGGGCCTTGTCATCTAACACAAAGGTTACCAAATTGTTGTCCATGGACCACTGATCATCTACAGAGCAGATAGTGGTCCATGAAGAGTTGACTAACCATATAGTGTTGGACCCTTTTTGTTTTCAGCTGCTAAATGTCACTACCAGGCAGTATTTCCTAGCATTACTTGCCCATTGTAGGAGATGGCTACATTGCAACTGAAGATGTAGATACACCCAAGCTACCTTTAATCTAGTTAGTGTGAGCACTAATAGCCATAAAACTGCAGCAGCATGGGCTTCACTCCAGGGTGTAAAACCCCTCTGAGGTTGGGTCCACACTGACAGAGCAAATTTGCCGCCATCAGATCGATTGCTCTGGATTGACTGAGCAGTCTGTGTAGACCCGCTCAGTCGATCCAGCAATCAACGCAGGAAAACCACCCTGGTAAGTGGCGTAGTGCTGCGTGGAAGGGAGCACTGTTCCTGTAGGCGCAGTGCAGTGTGGACGCCGTGCGGAGGAGACACCGCGAAGTCAACGGGAGATACGCAAGTGATTTACATCACTTGCATATCTCCCGTCGACTGTTGCCGAATCCCGAAGGTAAGTGTAGACCAGGCCTGAGATACTGGATACTCACTCAGGCAGCTAGTCCATGCATGGATTCACTCTTATTGGTACTTAAGCTTGGTACTAACTTAAAGCTTGCTTGGCTATGTCTACACATGCTGTGGGCACTCGCATCTGTTACAGTGTAGACATATGCTAAGAAACAGAAATAATAGCCACAGGGGTGTTATGCTGTAGTGAATGAAAGAGGAAGTGTTCTCCTTGGTTGCAAACAGGAAGGGTGATGGTCCACAAGACAAGTAGGCCTGATTGTCCTCTCCCATGCGTAAATTTGACACTGGGGTTATTCCAATGATTTCAGTGAGATCAATCCTGGCTTTACAAGAGTGTAAGTTAATAGTGAATCAAGCCCAAGTCTCTATTTAGTTAGAAAGCTGTCTACAATGAAATAAGTTTGAGAATTCCTCAGAAATGTGCTGCTCTTTTTTTTAATGAAACACAATTAGAAATAATCCTCATGGTAAAGATTCAAACCTGGAATATTATGCACCTCTTAATAAAGTGCTGTGTATCTTAAAATGAAATCCTAGAAAAATCAAAACGCCCTGCATTTTTAAAGTCTAAAACACCAAATTGCAAGCAAAAAACAAAACAGAATTTTCCTATTAAAACACTCACACTCAAGTGGAGTCTGTTACTTCTTCCTAAAAGAAAAGCTCTTTCCTTAAATCTATGTTAGCTAAATACAAACAACCAGCAACTGTAATAGGCATAGTGATATATATGTTAAACGTTACAGAGGTGGCTCTTGAAGTTAAAAGATTTTCATCTTTAATGTTAAGGAAAGATGTTTAAGTTCACTTCCGGAAACATAAAATGACCCCACATGATGTGGATTTGAATCTGAACTAGAAAGGATGAATGTATGTACCAGCCATCGCTAAAGAGAGTGAGCATCATCTTCTTTAATTCTCTTTACAAAGGTTTTCCGAAGGTAACTACTTGAATAGCAGATTAGCTGCTATATTTGGGTAACTCAGTCTATCTGGATACACTTTTGGCATGAATATAGTTCACACTGGTTATTAATTCTTGATCTTTGAAACACTACCCCTTCACACCCACTTTTCCTATGGACAGTAGTTCAGTTTATTAATAGATTATTTATGCTGAAAAAAGATAATAAAGTTAACAGTTCAAGACACTGTTTAATTTCTTTGAATTGCAGAAAGAGGCTTTGACCTAGGAGACCCAGGTGAGAGTTGGGAGCTTTTTCGGAGAGGAACCACAGAGGGACTTGCAGGAAGTAGCTTGTACTCTGGGACCATCCCTGAAGGGAGAGGGCAGTTGGCAGGAAGGAGACTGCTAAGGCAGGCCTGAGACAAGAAGAATCCCTGAGGGTCAGTGGCCCAGGAGGGGCTGGGCCTCCAAGGAGAAAACCTTGGGAAGTAGCACTCTGTAATAGAATGAGAAGAACCCTTCAGAGTCCAGGAGGCATGTGAGGACTGAGCCCAGGAAGGGTGGAAGAGGTTTTGTTCCTCTGAGTTTTGAGTTGGGACATTGTTACCTCAGAAGAGATGGGACTCTTAGTGTGACCTGGCATGGGAGCAAAGTCACTGCACAGAGCACCGAAGTCTGGAGGAGGGGGAGGGGGAGGGGGAGGCAGAGGAGCTACAGTGATGGGTCTTGCCATGAGGAGATACTCTGGGTTTGTGGGGCTATGACCACCAGAAACTCGGCCATCACATCTACTTTTGTTCCTTAGCGTTCTAAGAATGAATATTCTGATTTAGCAGAGAACTTAAAAATGTGCTTTATTCCCATTGTGCACCTTGCTGAATTAGGGCCAGGACGAGCATTTCCCTCAACAAATGTTAGGATCACTCAGTCAAAGCAATGCGCTTTCTCCATTAACAGCAAAAGCTGTTGCAAACCCTCTACTGTCACTGTAATAGTACTATAATAGTCTGCTTGCCTCAGTACAAGGATGATGTCTGCACAGAGGGTCCACTGGTGGATTTTTAGGTAGCTAAAGAGCCGATTTCATGCCCTACAGATTTCCCAGAGGTGACAGTTTTAATCTTGGAGGAGACATAGTTGTTGGCTAGAGTGTGGCTTCCTTTCTTTCCTCCTTTGCCTCTTCTCTGTCTCATGAGCACATCTGTTCTCCTAAAAATGGGCTGTAGCTTGGTGTATGATATGGTGCCACCGTGTTCTGTTCCGCACCAAGTTCTCCCAGTTTGTTGGATTGATACCAGCCTTTTTAAGGTGTACTTTCAATACGTCTTTGAAGCACTTCCATTGCCCACCAGAAGCCCTTCTTCCCTAACAATTGAGAGATGAGCACTTGCTTCTGAAGGCGAGTGTCAGGCATATGTACACAGTGGCCAGCCCAATGCGTTGGTGTTTCATGACCTGCACTATTACACGGCTGATGCTGGCTGCATAGCAAATGCTGATGTTATTGCATCCGTCTTCCCAACTGATCCTTACGATCTGCCTAAGGCAGCGTTGCTGGAACCACTCTAAGCATTGAGATGTCGTCTATAGGTCACCCAAGTCTCACACCAATAGGGGAGAGCAGGGATGACAGCTGCCTTGTAGACCAAGATCTTGGTGCCTGTTTGCAGATCTCTGTCTTTGAAGACTCGTTTAAGTAGTCTTCCAAAGGATGTGCTGGCACAGCGGATCCTGTATTCGATTCCTGTATTTGATTTCAATTCTGCTGGCTGTTTGGGAGAAATGCCAGTATTATAATAGTATTGATTACCAATAAAACTGTGTATTTAGTGGTATCTTTCAGCTGATTAAAGATTAGTTAATGGGAACATGATATTAATCAATTAAAACCTTAAGGTATCTCTGAAGTAGCAAAATATTATCTTCATTTTACCTATGGGCAAACAGAGGATCAGAGGAGTTAAGTGACTTGCAGAGATTATATGGTATACCACTGGCAGATGCAGGATTAGAACCACCATGTGCTGGGTTCTAACTCCCTAAGCCACACTGATTCTCACTTGTGTGCCACAGACACTGAAAATAAATTAGATTTTGCTTATTTCCAATGTTTGAAATATCTCCTATTGCACCAGAGTGCCAGGAACACACCAGAAATGTCATTCAGGCTTGTTGTCTCGAAATGTATCTGTAAATAAATGTTAATGGAAATGGCTAACGAAAATGTGCAAACTTGCTTTGTTACAATCTTTTTAGTATGCAAGGAATGTCTAAAGCAGGACTTTTTGTATTTGTATTTTAACTTTTAAACTATTTCATTTGCATGTGAAGGGTGAGCAAATTCTTTGTGTTGAAACTTGAATCTTTAGAAATGAAAATAAAAAAATCACCAATTTGAAAAGAGCTGTTAGGTATATAAATCATTTGATCAGCTCTCAGTAGGGCTCTTGGAATTGACAGTCTAAACTAGTGCAATGGCCTGGCAGCCCCACAAAAAAACCCCACATATTGAAAAAGAAGCATCTCTAAGATGGCTACCCAGAAAGCGGTGTGATTATCTATTAGCAAAACAAATCCAGTGAGATGGACAGTGAAACAAGTAAAAAAAGTACACTCCAGCTTGTGACATGAACAGATGAGCAATACTACAAGATTCTGTCAACACGTACAGATATCATCACTTCTGAAGAAACACTGCCTGATAACAAAATACAGCTGTAAACACACAATTTACTGGACATTTCAGTGATGCTGTGCAAAGGTCACCACCACTTTGTATAAACTGGCTTGCCAGAGCTTTCTTTTGAGGAAGATTTAAACAAATGACCTTTAGGCATGATGCCTAATGTATCTACTTCTGTGTGCTAAATTTACATTCCATGCTTCCTTTTGCATAAACTG
This sequence comes from Mesoclemmys tuberculata, assembly GCA_007922155.1. Lineage (NCBI taxonomy): Eukaryota > Metazoa > Chordata > Testudines > Chelidae > Mesoclemmys > Mesoclemmys tuberculata. Next base: position 16,559,999 of record ML675629.1, on the reverse strand, counting down.
CGTCCAAAACAAAGGCTCATTAAACTACAAAGTGAAACATGGGGCCAGATGCAGTCAGTGCATGTGTGTGTGTAGGAGGGGGGCGGGCCTCCTGAAAAGAGGAGTGCAAAGAAGCCAATTGTGTCCTTCATCCACACCCCCATCATAGGGTCTGTGCTGGTCTGGTCCTCAGTGTAGTTTAGAATCCTGGAATGCCCTAAATGATGCCTGCTGCTAATGTGCCCCAGACCTATTCTGGCATTGAGGACTGCTGGAGGTCAAGGATGTCCTGCACATGTCCCTTTTGTCTGCCCATGACCCTTATACAAAGGCGGGGTGGTGTCACACAGTGTATCCAGCTGAGATTTCTGTTGGTGTGAAGGAATCCTTGGCTAAAGTGGGCAGAGCTACCTGACCATTCCCATCCTAGACCATGGTGGAGGTGGCAGGGCCGGAAGAAAAGAGATTTGGCTGGAGCATCTCTACATGATAATAATTCTTGGCTGCTGGAATGACTTGTTTGGCTCATGAGCAGTTGGGCGTCAATTAGAATAGCCTTACTTGCCTCCTGGGAGTTTTGTGAGTGTTAGTTCATTAATGTTTGTAAAGTGCTTTGTCAGTGAAAAGCCCCATATAAATGCTCAGGTCCCAGATCTACATAGATACTGAGGCACCTAAACCCCAGAGTTCCCAGTTCCAACTCCACTGAAATCCCCTAAACCCAACGGGCACCTAAACTCACTTGGCACCTAAGTTTCCAGAGTAAATGGCTCTAGGTGCCTATGTTTCCGCTTCTGGGCGTGCACTCTCTGAGTGCAGCTGCCAATCTCACACCTACACCCTAATTCACAAACCAGGGAAAGATAAGCCTTTGGCCACCTAAGTCGTGTGCAGGGCGTGGCCCAGTAGGTGAGCTGAGAGGCTGCCTGCGAGATTGGGTCCCATTCAAAATCTGGCTGGAGAAGGTAGTGGTACCCACATTATAATTTTTAGCCCAGGAGTTACAGCTCTGGCCTGGAATTAGGCGACTCAGGTTCAATTCACCCCTCTCTGCCAGAGGGAGAGAATGGATTTGAACTGGGATCTGAAAGTTATAAATGGGCTCCACCACTACCACTTCCATCTCCCACAACTGGTTTGGGAGGAGCGAGGCATGAGTGCCAAAGCCATGCCTGTGGGAAATGCCTTAAGTGGTTAATCCAACTGATTCCAGACAACGAGTTCATAGATTGCTAAACAGAGCTAGTCACCGCTCTACTGCCCTGGCTCAGTCATCTATTTTAGAGAAGGGTGAGGTCTTGCATACACCCCTCTAATCAGCATCTGCCATTGGCTAACTTTGGTAGGGAGCTGCCTAGCGTGCTGGTTTTCATGGACTGCATTCTTTGTCTCCTGTCTCTGCCCATTCATTGCACGGGGAGCCTAGATGTGGACTCAGACTTTGGGGAGTACCAGAGCCAGCCCTAGCCCAAATGGTGCCCCAGGCGAGCAGCCTCTTTGTTGTCCTCCCTCCACTTGTTAAAGTTTTGAATACCTTCTTTTTATTGCATTTGTAGCCCATTTCATGACTTTGATGCATGAGTTGCATGCATGATTTAGCCCTGTCATACAAGACGATACATTTGCATGCTAGGATCTGTACATCTGTATTTACTCATGCCATAGATGAGCAAATACAAAAATAAGTTTCCTCTAAGCTTATAGAAACTTTTTAATTTTAAGAATGACTGAAAGGAACTAACATCAAGAAATTGAACTCTGCACCAATATTGGGTGGACGGGTATTAAAAACCGAATGATCTCCTTTGCTTCATCACATCCTCATTCCTTCTCCCTTTAAAGGGACTGGCTCCTATACCTCCTTTATGCATTCCATGTGCCCACAAACTCAGTAGGCATATCCGGAGCACTTATATTAGGAGGGACATGTATGAAGAGATCTGGAAACAGCGTATGCTCTGGGTACATAGACACAAAACCAGGTGAAATGCATGGAGGAGTCACCTCTCTGTGCCATTTGCTTACTCGTTCCCCAGTTGTGAGCTTCTGTTTCCCACACAAAATGCCAGACCCTGTGTTGCAGCTGATAATCTTGAATTTGAGCAAATACAGGTTTTTCTTTACACTTTTTGTAGTAACGTGGTCATGATAGGGTTAACTGGGTTACCCCAGTATTAACAAATGGAGTCATACCCTGGCCCTCCCTTACTTCCTTTTGTAGATAGTGGGAGTTTCCCCCCAGTCTGTGGTGGATGCAGTTAAATAAAACAGCACGTTCCCAGCTTGCAGTTCTGTGAGTTTTTGTTGCCTTGAGTGGTCCCCTTACAAAGATTTGGCTGGTATATACAGCACAGCTCACTAGATATAGATGAGGAACATCCAGTTTGTGCCATAGCGACATGTCTACGGTCCCTTCCAATTCTTGCTGATGTGATGAACATTGGAAGAAGGAAAAAAACCCAACAACTGTTGACTCCAATGAAGTCAATAATCATTCCCCAGAATTAAAGCAAAACAATAAGAGAAACATGTGCAGGGGTGTAAATGCAGCTCATTGTAGGAAGGTAAACAGAGGAGGAGTGAGAGGGGCTAGTTGGAGGGAGTGGCGCAAGAAGTTCCCAGGATTGGTTTAATATACATTGTGCACTCCAGTATGTCACAAGGTTTGTTTTAGGCCCTGATCACATGGTACCTTCCCTAAACTGTTGATAATCCCGTCAGGTTACTCAGGAGAAGCCAATATTTTTGTGCAAGGCTCGGATGGTAGCAGGTAATGACTATTCCCATCTCAGCACATATCTAATGCAAACTCATACAGAAAAAGATTACACATTAGTCTCCTTGAGCGGAAGCTCATTCAGTTAAGAGTATTCGCACTCCCTCTGTTGTAAGGAGCTGTTGCATTGTTTTCATTTGATTCCTAAACCAATTAGTTTTCCATACTATAAATGCCTTTTTTTAAGTACGCTGCACAACATAAAGGAGGATTGTTGATTTTTAATGGGAATCATTATTTGAGCTGAAATGTTTGGTCTGGTGAGTTATGTTTGTTTCTATTGTGTAAAGTAAAAACATGTAGCTGTCATTTGTCAGCTGCCTCTTGCTGCTGCAGGGTTTTTAGATACCTCATCTGCTCCAGACTCACAATGCAGCTCTTCATGGTTAAAAATAAAAGGAAGGCACAGCTGGCTCTCTGCCCAGTCCTCAGACTCCAGACCCTGTCACACAGTGAACTGGTCCCCTCCAATGCAACGCTAAGGAGATGTTTATTATGTATATTATTGTAGTGCTGAATGGCCCCAAATGAGACTGGGGGCTTTGTTGTGCTAGGTGTTGTTCATACACATAGTAAGTAGCAGCCCCTGTCCTGAGGAGCTTGCAGTTTTCATAGATTAAAACAGAGCATGGATGGCTTATTTCACTGAATTTTACAAATGAGGACATGATGTATAGAAAGGCGAAGTGATTTGCCCAAGGACACACAAGAAGTCTGTGGCAGAGATCCAAAACCAGCTGTCCCGAGTCCCACTTCCTTATCTTAATCACAGACCATAGTTCACTGTTCACACCTCACAATGTATCACAACTAGAACAAGTTGTTGTTTTATTTTAATTGGTGACAACAGTTTTGTTAATACAATGCTAAACTGAGCAAAATTTGCTCTGAGTTTAACATTTATGTCAATGTCATGTCAATGGAGCTATGTCAGTTTACACTATCTGAAGATCTCACTCTCTGTTCATTAGAGGGAGAAAGGGAACTGCAAGGATCCAAATGAAGGCAGAAATTGGCCCTTGATGTTCAGAGAACTATAAACTTGAGAGTAGTTGATTTGGTTTTTGTTGTACATTTTACCAGTGGCTTTAAAGTGCTGCCTTAGCATAAAACCTCTCTCTTTTAGATATCTGTATTTTGTAAGAAACTTAAGTCATGAAAAAAATAAGATATGAATATAATTTAACAAATTCCTGGTGTACAAAATTAACTTGGGTGGTCTAAGCATTATCAAACATCTAAGGGATTGGGAGAAATGTCTAACGTAAGAAATGTGTTAGAGCATCTACTATCATGCCAACCTGTTTAGTTTTTGCCAGTATGTTTTCTTCTAGGAAGACTCATTCTTTTCTGCTCATATTGAAAGCATCCCAGTCCTTTTAGAAGCAAAGGATTAATATCTCAATGGGTGGCACCAAGCATTTTTCAACATGTGTGGTTACTGTTCTTTGTGGTCTTGTTACAAAAGGTTGTATTTAATTACTGTACAATACACTTCATATGGGTATATTAGACTCGAGAAGACCAGAAGGAAAATTCTGTTAATTTCTGAAGGAAAATAGGGTTATGGTCATGTGATTGCTCATTATATTACATAAGTAATCTTTCTTTATACTTGTCAATAACATAGTGTAGCTTTATCAAGTCAGTTTTTGATGGACTGAATCACTGAAATGAACAGAGTGAACCAAATTCTGCTCTCACGGAGGATGATCAGTGCAAATTTCATTCAAAAAGTAGACAACAGTAGTTAGTAGTAGTAGCATTCCAGATTTGAGGTGAGGGGAATACATGGCAACATGTAGGCAGGGCCAATGGTATGTGAAAAAAATGACATCCTGACAGAAGATAATACCTATGTTCACAGAAAGAATTTTATAGACTCTTGTTTATAAAAATGTTGAGAAGCTGCCTAGTGTTGAGTAAACCTCAAAGGGATGAGTGATCTGATTCAGTTGAGATAAGCAACTAAAAGATCTGATCCTTAGCCATACATCTAGGGACAGATCCTCAGCTGTTAATGGACAAGCTGTGCAAATCAGCTATGCTGATTTACGTTAGCTGAGAATCTGTCCCTAGGGTCTGCAAAAGTGCCCTGACATATGGGCAGTCTTAAAGTCTTTACAAATGCATAGTTCATTCCTTGTTGTATCTGGAAATTTCCATATCTGGCAGTAGCCTGAACCCGGAAAGATGGTTGGGTTTTTTTTAATTTAAGTGTCAGTTTAGTTTTTGGGTTAAACGTGGGTTCATTTTATCTGAACTGGTTTGGCTGTCTGTAAACCACCATGGATTAGCATCTTTATCCAGGATGTGGTTCCATGGCCCAAATCTGTGGTTTCTAGTGTATTTTGGAAATAACAATAAAAAATACCCAATGCTGTATTTAGCACCTGGGGCAAGCAAGCATATTTGCACATCCTATGAAAGCTCAGCGCAGGACTATTTTTTTAATCTTGCTTCTGTCCTGCCCCCAATACCCACTCCCACCCACTCCCACATCATTTGTTGAATTTTTATCCCGCTCCTGCTATTATGACAGTGGGGCTTGTGGGACCCTCTGGATCCCAGTCCTGCCATCAGCAGCACAGAAATAAGGATGGCATGATATGGTATTGCCATCCTTCTGTGCTGCTGCTGGTGACGGGGCTGCTTTCAGAGCTGGGCGGCCAGAGAGCGGCGGCTGCTGTCTGGGCACCTAGCTCTGAAGGAAGTGCCTCCGCCAGCAGCAGCGCAGAAGTAAGGGTGGTGTAGTATGGTAACCGGACTCGGGGAATCCCAGTTCCGCTGCAGAGCTTTGCCCCCTACCGATTTTTTTGTCCATCTCATTTTTCTGCCCCTCCGCCCCCGATTTTGCTCCTTGGGCTGCAAGGCTTACGGCCTTGCACCTTACGGCCCTGTATGAACATGCTTATGGCGGAATGCATCTCAAATATTCTCTCCCTGGATCTTAGGAGTTAGGTAATGACACTTGCACTTTTATATGTAATGTTGTACATTATCCTAGATGGACATAAGAGTGACAAATGCCTTCTTCCACATTCAGGTATTTAAGGGACTCTCTCTTCTGGTAAGCAGATCCAGACTTGACTTCTGTGCTTCATATTTTTGTCAGCTCCAGGCTGGCCTTCAATATCTCAATCTAGAAAAAACAGTAATTCTACATAAAGGTGTATCTTTTGCTGAATATAGATACCTTTTGAGCAAGGAAGGCTACTGAGAGCTCATCACACCACAGCTCTATACATTACACCAGCTCCCCATTCATTAGTGGACACTATTCAAAAGGTTAGCCCTGCCCTTTGAAACCCTCAAGGGGGTAAGGCCTGGTTTTCACACAAGTTGCCTCTACATCTGTGACCCTGCAAAGCAATTGCAGTCAACAAAAAAGATAAAGCTGGAAGACCTTAGGTTTAAATGTTTGAGAGCAGGACTTCCTTCGAGATGGGCACCAACTATGGAACTCATTGGGGCCCAAAGATCATAATAAAGACAAAATAAAATACAGTAAAATCATAATTGAAAACCATCCTCTGAATCTGAAACAGAGAGTAAATGAGGAGTATAATGGAGAGAGTGGAAAATGGAATCAAAGGAAATGGGAACAAATAAAAGCACAGTGGCAGCCAACTCCTACAAATGCACATTTGGGAGTAAAAGTTTTAAGGGCTTTTAATGAAGAGATGGACTGAAAGGGATTTCAGGAGACAGTGAGTTATACACCTTAAGGTTTACCATAGCAAAGGCAAGATGATACTGACATTGCTAAAAGGCAGGAGGATCATAGATGTCTATCAGGATGAGACTGAAAAAAGTCTGAAATATAGCCATGATTTCATGGGCTTTAAAACCCAACAGTTCTCTCCTATAGCCAACCCACCGTTTTATAGACAGCCATCCTAGTAACACTAAGTGGTTATAACATACTCATTTTTGCTCAGACACATGGCTACATTCTGAATGAGTGTCAAGCAATGGAGAAGCCCTGAAGAAAATGCTGCAAAGGGAGAATCCTCATGGTCACAAGGGCATGTGCGTTTCTGCTGAGAACATTCTGGAATACATGAAATAGGTTTGAAATTTCACACTTGACTTTCTATGGCAAGGACATTGTTGTAAGAAGCACCAACACACTTTACCTTAGTTCAGAAACTAAAAAAAAAAAAAAGTTCCCCTTAATAATTGGGGGTACAAAGAAGGAGCAAACCGACTTTTACTGAGAACCTCTCTCTGGCAGCAAGGCTTCCATTTTGTCAGCTTTTAATAAAAAGTTACTCCAGTGCATCCAGCCAGAAACATCATACAAAAATCCTTTGGATTCCAGGGCACAGACTCAAATTACAGGGCCCATGAGGCAAGAGATAAGCAGCTGTGTATCATCAGTGTCCCTGTTATACTCTACCATCTGTTTAGAAATGATCTCTCCAACAGGCTTTCTATATTTGGGAGATAGAAAAGATCCTTGAGATCTTTCCACATTCCACATCTCCCTACGCTGAGAAACAATTTATCAGTCACCATCAACTAACTTCTATTGCACCACAGAAGGACAACTCCAAACACACAAGCAACATCCCTTAGTCACTGGACCAGGAACAAAAGGTTCATTGTACCAAAAGCAACTGAGAAGTCCAGCATAACCAAAATGCCTAGCTGACCTCATTCTAAAATCAGCAGGAAACCATTCATGAATATAACAAGTGCAATCTTAACACCAATCTGGAACCCAGACAAGAATGTATCCATGTCTGCTTAAATACATCTATCTTCTCAGTTAACTTCTTTGCCTTCTCACTCAGCTTTTCATAAACTGGTGATTTTCTATTAGAAGTCACTAGCAAACATCTCAAGTCTAAAAAGCAGTTTCTTGAGTTACTGATAAATCCTGCTATTAATAGCACCACAACCACACCACTGTAGGCAATTCATAAATATGGGTGCCATAACCACTGGTGGGCTTCAAGAAATCCAGATGACCATGGACATCTTCATCCAAAAATGATGTTGACCTGAAATCAGGGGAAAGACAGTCTCCTGGGAGTCAATGGCTTCTGCAGTGAAAAGGATAATAGAATCAAACAAACGCAGGGTTGGAAGGGACCTCAAGAAGTCATCAAGTCCAGCCCCCTTCATTGAGGAAGGACCAAGTAAACCTTGACCATCCCTGACAGATGTTCTCCAACAATGGAGATGCCACAACCTCCTTTGGAAGTCTATTCCAGAGGTTAGCTACCACTTAGTGTTAGAAAATTTTTCCTAATATCTAACCTAAATCTTCCTGGCTGCAGATGAAGCCCATTACATTTTGTCTTGCCATCAGTGGATATGGAGAACAATTGATCACCACCCTCTTCGTGACAGTCTGTAATGGGTGGTGCTCACCAGTTGAGCATCTCCTAGTGGTTGGGATGTGGTACTGTAGTCCTTATGTCACCCCTGGTGTTTCCTGCAGGCTGCCAGCTGACCTTGGTGGGTCTTCTGTGGCTTAGCCTCACAGCTGAGTCACAAAGTCTGAATCAACACCTTCTGAAGTATTAAAGAGTCCAATAACAGTATATTTGCCTCACTAGGATCTTCTGCTTTGTCTCTGGGCCCTTTCAGTTTGGCCCTTTGTTTGGGCTCCAAAATAAGGCTTGTTCCCTTCTTAGGGCTTACACCGCCTTACCAGTGGCAGGTAGGAGAACCCAGATCAACCCGCCAACCCAGGGACTCTATAAAGAGCAGCTATGCCCTGCTCGATTTCAGTTCATTTCTGCTTTTTCCTGGGGCCTCTTCCTACCTGTCCCCTTTTAAATTCATCCTTACCTCAGGGTTATAGTTTGTAGGTCCTCTTTCCCTGCAAATCCATCTTAAGCAAAGGCAGCAAGAAACAAACTCTGGTTATCCCTCGAGCTCTTCTGGCCAAAGAGAAACAGCTTGTCTCTTCCCTCTGGTCCCATCCAGGAATTGACCTGTTAAGGCTCTACAGTTTCTTTTATCTGAGACTGCACTGCTGTCACTGCTGCTTCTGTGGGGCGGGCCTGGATGATCCAATTTTTCTGCTCCTTTTCTGAGGTGGAGTGTATCAGGATGGTTTCCTGTTGAGAGCCACAAAGGTCAGGTACACCCCGTCATACAGCCCTTATATCTGAAGACTGTAATCAGGTCCCCCTTCAGTCTTCTTTTCTCAACACTAAACATGACCAGTTTTTTAACCTTTTCTCTTAGGCCAGGTTTTCTACGCCTCTTATCTTTTTTGTTGCTCTTTGCTGGATGCTTTCCAATTTATCCATGCCTTTCCTAAAATGTGGTGCCCAGAATTGGACACCATACTCCAGATGTGGCTTCAATTATCTTTCATGTCTTATGTATGACACTCCTGTTAATGCATCCCAGAATGAAATTACCTTTTTTCATAATTACATCACATTGATACTCATGCTCAATTTGTGACCCATTATAATCCCTAGATCCTTTTCTTCAGAATTACCACCTAGACAATTATTTCCCATTTTGTATTTGTGCATTTGATTTTTCCTTCTTAAATGTAGCAGTGTGCACTTGTCTTTATTGATTTCACCATAGCACAGAAAGACCAGATCAGTCTCTAATTTATCTTATCTGCAGGCAGCCTTGAAGAATTAGACAGTGCACTGCCTGAAAACTTCCAGCTAGATTGCTCCTTCTGGTATATATGGCGCAGGATAAGTAACATTTCTTGCATGGCAGAAGATCTGCTTCAAGATTGCTCGGCAACCATCTCTCCAGTCTGAAGCCCAGATGCTTACAGTTCTGGAAATCAAGATTAAACCATATTGGCATCTGAGCACAAGAATTGAATTTCAGAGGGCTAAGGAGTTAAGGGCTCTCTCTAACATCAGTTGTGAACTGTCAATAAAAATGTCAGCTCTTCCTCACCATCAATAAGAAGAGAACATGAATAGCTATCTTAGCATATTCAGTGTCATGAAATAAGCTCTGTGCACCTGGTAGAAATATATTCAAGGATCAGTGGAACATAATATGTTAAAATGCATCTAGTGGGTTTCATATGTATCATTTTTTTCCCCTGAAGAAACTGATGAGGGCTCATAAAGCCAACAGATTATCAAATTGAACCTGCAGCCTATTTCTATCTCCAATAGAAACAATTTAAAAATCCATTCTGGTTATACCCCTCTCCAATGCTGAACAAACACGGTAAAGAAGCATTGCTCTTAGTAATGGTAATATACCACACCAAAGGACACATGAGGAAGCCTATGGCAATCCTATTTTAGAATTGTGTACTACCACCCATTGTCCTGGCATCGGACCATAATTTCACCATAGTGAATTCTCTGCTGCCTAGATTTGTCTGGTTTACAGCTGCTTTGTGCATGTTTTGCACATGTGGAATGGTGCAAAGCGGCTATGGCAAGGCCATGGAGCTAAGCCTTTGGAAACAAGTATCTCTGAGCCAGGTACATATGTGTACATTATCGTATTCCTTGGCCAAAATGACTCACATGTGACTAAAGCTGTAGGTTCAAGAAATTCCATTCAAAACCTTGGAAAAATCTATGGTAAGAATATTTACTCCAACAGGTCTGTCAATCTTTCTTGCACCTGTTAGCATGCTTAAGAAATGGCTTCTTATAATTCACTCATCTTATTGCAAGCTTTAAAAAATTCACAAAAGTAATTCCAATTATTCAAATTGTTTTGTAAAACATAAAATTAAGAACACATCCTATAATAAGCATAATAAACTTAGCAACTAGGTATAAATAAAATATAGGTTATTAAAGTACTGTAATATGATGGTAAAGAGTTTATAAGATCTTGTAATTAAATGTGTTGCATGTAAACAATTCTGCTGCTAGATTAACCATTTTTAGCAACGGTAATGTAGGAGACTTCTTGAGCATGCCAAGTGGAAAGATATTATTTCCATTATTCTCTTTCATTTATTAACTCACAAATGCATAATAAATGTATGAAATGCATTAGTTTGCAATATGTACTAGTGTAAAGGCATAAAGGCCTATGCTTTGCCTTCTTTCCACTCGAAATACGAAGCCAAAATGACTATGACTGCAAGTTCCATGCAATGAGTTAGGGATGTCATTATTCATTTTAGAAGAAGTCCTATGCAATAATGGAAATGCTGAAGGTTATTACAATAATAAATGAGTTGGCAATGTCATTTATGTAAGAAGCTAATGTACTTTCTTATGGAATACTATTTAATTCCTTATAAATCCTGAACTGAGTGGACAAAATCTGACTCTCAGAGTCACTCAGTGTAATGCCTGCAGAACTGTGAGTTCATGTGGCTCATTTCTTGTTGTCCAAACAGCTGTTCTTGATAGCTCTCCCTGCAGGTATCTGTTTGGGGATTAGTAATGCTTCACATGCTCATGCATCACAAGAAGTGGATGTGTAATTACATTAAATATGCTTCATCTCCTTAGATTCACTTATCCTGAATCAGTGATATTGGCTCAGTCCAATGAAATTTCTCCATTGACTGTTTTACTTTGTAGCACAACAGATCATCCTGCAAATAAGAAGCTTGCATAACACAGTATTCAAGGTGAGCTTTTATGCCCAATGATTAAAGGAAAGACGATTTCCATCACTAACCTCCACTGTGCTTTCAAAAATCTGCCTTCCAAAAATGCCTAATGATTTAAACGTTCCACTTGATATAGGCCATTCTTGTACATATGTTAACAGTGCATTCACAATCCTCAGTTTCTAGAACATCATGATTTTCTTAAGATAATACGGACACTTTCCAAATTGTTTTAGGAGTCCATTGTACAAAGAGGAGAGGTAATAGGAAGGTAAAAGGACTTATGTCCAGCATAGTATCATTGGTAATTCTGATGATTAAACTAGAAAAATGCCTAACAGGCATGTGGAATTATGTTTAATGATGTTCTTGACACTTTTGGTGCTAAGATTCACATGGAAGAACCCTATGATCCACTAGTTCTGCAGTTTAGTGAGTTACAGAGTGAGTCTTGGCAAACTTTCACTGGAAACATGCTTCTTTTTTGTACTAGCAAACTATTCTAAAAGGCACCCTTCTCTCTTCCTTCTCTATGGCATAACCTGCTGCCACCAATTTCTTCTGAGTTTCAGATTTTCTGGTAATGCACATATTCTTTATCAATGAAGGAAAAAAAGTCTGCAAGGAATGATGCATCTTAAACTTGAGTTTAATAAACACAAGATAGTGGAAAGTGAAAAGAATCAGTTAAAGTTCCAGATCGGGATATTTTTGCTGGGAATTCACAGTCTTCAAAATCAGATAGAGAACTTTTAGGGATATACGACAATTCATTTCTAAGAATTCCAATCAGAGTCCCAGGAATGGATCAGCTCTAAATTCCTTGGAGATATAAATAAGGGACAACACAGCCGATGTTATTCTAATACTCAGGGGAGATTTTCTCCTGCAGTCAAACTCTACTTAGTGCAAGACAGTGTGTTTGTGGGAATGCATTCTGAGATCCAGTCTGGGCTAGCTCTAGCATGAATTAGGGGTTATTTCATGTGTGTCTGTGGAGGATCAGTCTAGCATAGGGTGGCTTCTCTCTTCCCCCATCTCTACTCTTGGGTGCTGCCTATGCTGTGATGGATAGAGTGGTGGCAGCTGGCCTACAGTTGGCTCTATTGCATTTAGGCTGACAACTTCTCTATGCTGGGGGAATTCTCGGCTGGCCAGATTCCCTCTCTCTGGTGCCTGAATGGCTCATATGGGTGGGATCACAACTGAGAATCTGCCCCCTTGACTATACATAAATATACCTAGAAGTGGTTGAAATGTTTCATTTGAAACTTTTTTCCAATGGAAAATGACCATTTTCCAAAGCAAACATTTTTGCAGAATATTTTGTTCTCCAAATTTTCTGCTTTTTAGTGAGAAACACAAAACACAACAGTGTGGGAAAAGTAGTTTTTTAAACCAAAACTCAAAAATGTTCTACTTCTTTTTCTCTCTTTTTTTACTCTCTTTCTCTTCCCCATTCCTTATTTCCATGGCAAAATGGGAAAAAGAAAAAAGGTCAAAAGAGGAAAAATGGAGTAAAGGGGAAAATGCAACCTGAAAACCAGAAAAATTAAAATTGATAATGAGCTAGTGGAGAAATTGATAGCAACAGTTGACTGTCATCCCCCATGAGCACCAGCAGTAGAAGGAATTGAGAGTCACACTTTGCCAGTGGGTGTCACAGATATTTGCTGACTGCAGAAGAATGGTAAGACTCAGGATTTGTAGGTTCCATTTCAGGCTCTGGAGAGGAGTGTATATTATGGACTCTGTCCATTCCCCACAAGCATGACCCCTTCTGCTACATCCCCTCCTATAGTCTTATCTTTTCCCTACCCAGAGCTCTGTGTTCAAGTCCCATTCTCCTCACCTAGCCAGTTCCAGTCTCCACACCTCAGGCTTCTCACCCCAGTCTTCTTGCCTAGCCAGCATTTTTCACTAGCCTTGTTTTGGAAAGAGAAGAACTGTTTTTGCTGGAATTTTCCAGGAAAAAAAAAAAACAATACCCCCCCCAGAAGTGAGGCAGACACTTGGAATGCAAAATTTCAGCCCAGATGGTTGACGTTTGGCAAAGTTAAAATCAACTGAAAACAGGGTGTAGATGAGTTTACTCACTACCAGAGTGCCCCCTGCATCATTTGCCCTTAGCATATATTCTCAGCTCCAGTTTACCCCCACCCTCCTTCTGCCTGTGGGTTAGCCTTCTCTCAGCCCCATTTCAAGAGTCTCCTTTGCCCCTGCTAATTTCTTGCATTAGGAACAGGCTACAAACTCCCTCCTGAAGTTCCTTCCTTCATAGAAATCCCTCAGCTCCTCCCCAGCTGGTAATCATCTTTAATTGGACCTCACCCACCCTCCAGGTGTAACCAGGTCTGCTAATTGGCCTCTCTGGCCCACACTAACCATTTCACCACCAGGGTGGGGTAAACATCCCATCACACAAAGGTCTTATAATGGAAAGTGCCAGGCAACTGTAATAATAGTCAGTGCTACCAGCCCTGCCTACAATGACTCTCTAGTAGCAGCTAAACTGCAGTAGAAGGCTGACATCTCTGTAGCTTACATGAAGGCTGAATTTGGCCCTTGAATCATATAGTTTCAGATGTGCTCAGCACCTCAGAAAATCTGAGCATTCACTGCTTCAGAATGGTATGCTGAGCTAAGACTGCAGTGTACTGAGCAAATATAAAGCATGGCAATTCTGATGTACTAAAGGGGTTAGCAGAAAGATTGAACTAAACTGCAGAAATGCAATCTGTCATGACAATGGAACCCGCTCACCAACACATTTTTTTAGGTGAGAGACTATATTGGTTTTAAGGCTCTGCACCATTTCCTAATTTCCTTGGAATCATGGGAAAGCCTGATCTCTCTCTTTTTTTTTTTCATAGATTTTCAGACCAGGAGGGACCATTTTGATCATCTAGTCTGGCTTCCTGAATACCATGGACATAGAATTTCACCCAGTAATTTTGAAGCATGTGATCTCTTTAGACTTGATATGGGGGTCATGACTCTTCCTGGTAGTTACACAGACTCTTTACAAATTAGGTTTGCCAGGACTATATAAAAATGTAACCGTTTTGCAGGCAAGTCACGGTTCTGATGTTTCTGAGTGTTTGTGGGGAAGAAGTCCTGCAACTTCCCATGGTTACTATGTGGCCAATGGCAAACCATGGATGGGAGAAAGATGTAAAACCCAAAGGAGTTCAGTGGGGAGTGGGTGGCCTTTTCCTCGTTTGCTGGTGTCTTTTCATTTGCAAGTTCTTATTGTAAGTTGCAAGTCTGATGTTTGTCAAAGCAACTGCGCCTTAGGCTACAGTAACTCCTGGGCTTTGACAACCTATACTAGCTGCTATGGTGGTGGTCACTGCCTGCTTGTCTGTTCCTATCATGTCTGGTCCTTTTCCTGGAATGGAGTGAGGAACTTCACTTATCAAATGGACTCTGTCTCCAGCTCCCTGACCTTCAGCCTAACCTGACATCTGTGCCTCACCAAGAGAAGATACTCTCCTCAGCCTGACCTAACAACTCTACAGCCACCCTCATCTCACCATAAGATGTGTCTTTCATTCTTTTCACCTCCTCTCCTGACCTTTCTTTGCTGTGTTTGTCTATCTTCATTTGGCTGGGAGAAACTGATTTCACAACCACAGCTTCATACGGGAGCTGGAGCTGTTGTGGTAGCAGCCTGTTTAACTGGGTCATGGAAGCCTTATTGACATTGCCACCATGAATGTATAAATAGGCCCAGCGTACCTGAAGGGAGGTGCAAGAGTACACAGTTAATAATGTAGAAGTTTTACATCATGTGTGGTGCATTAAGGAACTAAAACCTGAACGCACTGGAAATAATCTCATATTGTAGCACTGCTGTAGGATGCAGAAGCAACATGAAAACAATCCCATAAGCACAACAAACCACATGAAAAACTTGGAAGATTCCAGGGGTGAACTTCTGGCCCTCCTGAAATCCATGGATAACCTCCCACTGGCATCAGTGGACTATGGTTTCATACCAGGTGTATGAATGAGGGCTAACTGCAGCTACATGAACAGGAACGTAGCAGGACAGTAAGAAGTTAGCGACCTCCTCTCCTTCACACCACCCAGTGTCTGGGCTTGTGCTGTGCTGGAGTCAGAAACTAAATCCATGCAAGCTGTCCCTCTTGTTCAATTACTTTAACCAGTGGCCAAACATTATGCCGCTTTCCCTAGCATTAAAGCTTTTAGGTGGGACCTAAGAGGTGGAGCTTTCCACAGGAGTGGATTTCACTTTCAGATGGTTTTAAAAATATGCATTATTACTGGTCAGGCCAGTGGCTTTTCCAGAGTTCTTGTAGTCTAGCCTGTGAATATATTTAAACACACCTTATTTGCCCAGTAGAGCGCAGTAGCTTTTGTCTACCCTGAAATCCTTTGAAATCTGAGGAGAAAAAACTGTTAAACTAGGATTTAGGAGACCTGTGTTCTATTTGTGGCTCTGTCATTGACCTGCTCAGTGACCTTGGTCAAATCATTTTGTCTCTTTGTGCCTCAGTTTCCCCATCTGTGAAATTGGGATAAAGATCTGACCAAAACCACCAAATTCTCCATCCATGCGCAAAGGGGGCCACACCCTGACCCTCCCTGGTGGGACTGCCCATAGGTTTGTGGGTTCACAGGCCTGAGCTAGATCTGGGAACGGCACTACATGATGCCTGGTGTGTGTTGATATACTCCCTGGCAGTTGAAAGATGTACCTCCAGACAGTCAAGGATAACTTGTTATTTTTTATTATTGTTATTTATGTGCAGCTGCAAGCATCCGTGTTATGTATTATGTTTTATTATGTGCCATGGTAGCAAAAATTGAGACATTTGCAAGGTTACTTAGTATTCTTATTTGGCTTTACTAGCTGGAAAAGGTCAGACTGCTGACCCAGAATGGGCAAGAAAGCAATTTAAGCTATGCTAGGCCCCAGATCAGTGGTCAAGTAACTCAAATTGCACTGGGCCTCCAACAGTGTGATGCCATCAACTGTGCTGCTCAGGGTGGAGCGATGGTTCTTTGCAGACTGGATGAGAACGATAGTGACTTCCTTTGAAAAGCATTTTCAGCATCTGAGCATTGGAAAGTGCTACATGGTAATAAATGCTACCCTCATAGAAAGCGCTCACAGACTCAGACTTTTTGTTAGTGATGTTATTGTATATAATGCTATGGCCATTTTGGAGATGATGGGTATTCTGTACACAGACTACAACTGGTCAATATTTGTACAAATTGCCAGAAAATAGAAATCTCTCTGTCACCAAACCAGTAATATTTGACTGGCAGGGAAAGGTATCAAGAAGTCAATAAAAGATTCTTTTATAAAAGAAAAGATAAAAATCAAGCATTTAAGACATGCTGATGTCACATCCCACATTGATGTTGCTCATTCATGCTCTGATCGAGAAATTCAGAACGAGAGCTCTTTAGAATAATGATTGCTATGTCTCAAGAGTTGGTAATGTATTCAAAGCCCTTTGAAAACCTGACTGTAGGGCAGCTCCTCAGCTCCATGGAAATTGAAATAGCGGATGACTTCAGTGGGAACTGTGACAATTTATACCACCTGAGGATCTATCCCTTAGCCTTCCGACTGTGCAAGAACATTTTTTTCATTGCACACTCACAGCTTTTAAACTTCCGCCTAGAGGACGTTACATGAAAATAGCATTTGGACTCGTATTTGCTTATGCTGTTACAAGATGGGAGGACAGCTCCTTCATGGAGTCGTGAGCACGGGCATGTACCTGGCGTGGTTCACCACCTCCACCAACACCTATCCCTTCTGCAGCGAGAGGGAGACCCTGGTGCACATCTACACCAAGTATGCCAGATTGCAGCCCCTTTTCTGGCTCCTCCAGAACCTTCTCCTCAGGTTCTGGCGGCACATTTCCCATGGCTTCTGATCTGTGCACACCCCAGCCGAGGCCCAATGAAGTTGTGAGATCTCCTCATCAACCTCGTCCTAGTGCTGGCCAAGGTGGCCGTCCACCATACCAGGAGAAGGATGATGGACAGGGAGGTGCTCTGTGACTGTGGGCCTATTTCTGCTCCTCCCTGAAGTCATGTCTTTGGGCAGAGTTCCTCTGGGCTGCATCCACTGGGTCCCTGGACAGCTTCTAGGGTTCTCTGCTTGGTGTCCCCCTCTGGTTCCCTGCTTTTGACCCTGTGACTCTCACTCCCAACCCAGTTTTCACATTTGTTGTCCCCCCTCTCCTTAGGCTGGTGTGGAGGAGGGCTTTAGATATGGGCTGGCTTGTGCCCGCCTATTTCCCACAGACAAACAATAGATATAAGGTAGTAGGAACTAGAAGGCCATAGTTTTCAGTCTTGAGTGCCCAAAGTCAAGCACCTGAATCTACATTTAGGCACCTAATTATCTGCTCTGAAGGGATGCTAAGTACTTGCAGGACCCCTTGAAATCAATGAGAAGTGTGGGTGCTCACCACATTTGATAAAAATGGTTCTAATGTTGTAAGTTCCTAAATATGAATTTGGATGCCTAATTCTAGATATCTAAGTTAGGACATTTTGACCTTAAGAGTACAATTTTGGGAAAAAAAAAAACATGTTCAACAGCACACCTAAAATGCACACTCAGTTGTGCACCTAATTTGTACATGCAGTTACTGTAGCTGGAATCTGCATGCAGAGAAGACAATGCAAAAAGCTGCCTTACAGTCAGTTTAATTGCCAAGGGAAGGATTCTTGCTGAGTAAAAAGCTTTGCTGCTGGTGCAGTGCTGTTTTCAAATGCACGGCAGAAACTCTTACCTGTGCTACCTAGATTTCTTAAACAATGACCTATTAAACATACAAATCTCAAGTGCATTGATTAAAGAAGCAATATTCACACTTAGATAGCCCAACATGTTTTTCATTTTCCTTGGGGGTCTAATCAGATAATCCATGATTGAAATAGATGAAGAAAATGATTCAAGTCTTCATTGCAGTAAGAAAAAGAGTAAAGATGACAGACGTAAATTTTAAATGAAAACCTCATGCCTTAGGAGTGATTCACTTCTGTGCATGTTCGTGTCCCCCTGTAGTTGTACAGTGAACTCAATAATGATTTACAGTATTTCCAAACAGGACTCCCCTCATACTCATCTTTCATGACTGAATTTCCTTGATTAAATCATATTTATTTAGTTTATCTCAGTGCTAGGAAACCACAGATTTGCCTACATCAGAGTGATAACAAATGGAAAAAAGTCTTAAAATTGAACAGGCACGTGGAGTCTATAGGATCATAGAATCACAGAAGTGTAGGACTGGAAGAGAACTGGAGAGGTCTTCCAGTCCAGACCCCTTATCTCAAAGCAGAGCTAAGTATTAGCTATTCTAACTTTCTCCCAAGAAAAATTGGAAAGAAAGGAAACCCAGGATTTCCATCACATACCCGAGTTCACTTGGCTAAGATTTATTTAATACATAGAATACAAAATACAGAGTGGTGGTTTACATTAAAGTTTAAGCAGTTTTTTGTTCTGCAGTGCAATATCCCATAACTTTAAAACTGCAGATAGACTCAGCTGTAAATGATACTTTTCCATATTATAACATTGAAGTCAAAATCTGTCCAGGTTTACATCCATGTGAATTTCTATTGATTCCACTGGAGTTGATCCTTATTTACACAGGTTTGCAATCAGAACAGGCCCTAGGTTCCTCGGTCAAATTTTTCAAATATCTACGAATTTTGGGCACCTTGATATTTGTCAGCCCAATTTCACGCACTTCATCTAAACGTGACTACAAAAGTCAGTGGTGCTGACCTCTGTTATGTGATCCAGATAGCAAACAGCCTTTGTAAATCTTTCCTGTTAAGCGAAGGACTTTGAAAGAAAAAAAATATTAGTCCTGTTTCAACTTCCTCTTAATCTTACTGACTTCTACATTGTATTTCCTCAATTGTTCCTTGGAAATGTTCACTTCCCTAGTATCCTCAATGTAGCTTGTATCTTTGGCTGAGGAAGTTATTTTCCTCTGGGCACCCTTACTTCCTGTAATCTCATAAATTTCTGCGGTGTGAATGTTCTCTAAATTACTTCAGCTGGACTGGCTAGAGAGCTAAATGAATGAGGTAGAGTCATAGAATTGTAGGACTGGAAGGGGCCTCGAGAGGTCATCTAGTCAAGTCCCCTGCATTTATGGCAGGACCAAGCATTATCTAGATCATCCCTGACAGGTGTTTATCTAACCTGCTCTTAAAAATCTCCAGTGGTGGAGATTCCACAACATTCCAATTAAATTCCAGTGCTTAACTACCCTGAGAATTTAGGAAGCTTTTCCTATAGTTCACTCTAAACCACTCTTGCTGCAATTTAAGCCTATTGCTGCTTGTCTTATCCTCAAAGGTTAAGGAGAACAATTTTTCTCTCTTTTCCTTGTTAAGAAGCTTTCATGTACTTGAAAAATATTATCATGGCCCCCGTCAGTCTTCTCTTCTCCAGACTAAACAAACCCAGTTTTTTCAGTCTCCCTTCACAGGTCATGTTTTCTAGACTTTTAATAATTTTTGTTGCTCTTCCCTAGACTTTCTCCAATTTGTCCACATCTTTCCTGAAACGTGGCACCCAGAACTGGACACAGTACTTCAGTGGAGGCCTACTCAGCGCAGAGTAGAGCAGAAGAATTACTTCTCGTGTCTTGCTTACAACACTCCTGCTAATGCATCCCAGAATTATGTTTGCTTTTTTTGCAACTGTGTTATACTCGTCAGTGTTACCTCATATTTAGCTTGTGATCCAGTATGACCCCCAGATCCTTTTCTGCAGTACTATTTCCTAGGGAGTCATTTCCCATTTTGTATGTGTGCAACAGATTGTTCCTTCCTAAGTGGAGTACTTTGCATTTCTCCTAATTAAATTTCATCCTATTTATTTCAGACCATTTCTCCAGTTTGTCCAGATCATTTTGAATTTGAATCCTATCCTCCAAAGCCCTTGCAACCCCTCCCAGCTTGGCATCATCCACAGCTTTATAAGCGTACTCTATGCCATTACCTAAATCATTGATGAAGATGTTGAACAGAACTGGACTCAGAACTGATCCCTGTGGGTCCCCACTCAATATGCCCTTCCAGCTAGACTGTGAAACACTGAAAACTACTCTCTGGGAATGGTTTTCCAACCAGTTACGCACTCACATTATAGCAGTTCCATCTAGGTTGTATTTCCCTAGTTTGTTTATGAGGTCATGCGAGACAGTGTCAAAAGTCTTACTAATATCAAGATATACCACATTTACCACGTCCCCTTATCCACAAGGGTTGTTACCCTGTCAGAGAAAGCTATCAGGTTGATTTGATATGATTTGTTCTTGACAAATCCATGCTGACTGTTACTTATCATCTTATTATCTTCTAGGTGTTTGCAAATTGAGTGCTTAATTATTTGTTCCATTATCTTTCTGGGCATGAAAGTTAAACTGACTGGTCTGTAATTCCCCCGGTTGTAGGATGGGTGTAATTGAGCAGAATTGCACCAAGACTCTTCTGCTCTTGACTGGAGATGAATTGTTATTGCATATGCTATGACTGCAAGAAAAGACATAGTCTTGTGATTTTCAATTAAGTGTAAGAATGAGCAATGTGGCAAATTCCAAGATCTAGGCCTATTGTACTAGTGAAGGAGTTCCATCATGCATCCCACAAAGTTGGCCTCCCTCCCAATCTAATATTGCCACCCTAGTTTCAGTGTAATGACTGTGTCTCATAAATTTAGTCTCTTTATTAGACATCAGCCTCTTTATCCTCTAGTTTTCTGGGTTCTTATGTAATATTTTTGCGCAAAAAGGTGCGAGTTCATGGTGTTTTCAGATTCTCCTGTTATTTCTGTAACATTTAGATCAATCAGTTGGTATTTTAAATCTTTTTTCACACTTCTGTGCTGCCTGGAAAAGTCCTTCTATTGTTTATAATACTCAATTGAAAATTCAAGTCATCCATAATCTCTACACTAGCTTTGTCCCTCAAAAAGCCTGTGTAGCCGTAACTTGGCTATACTTTGGTTTACTATAGAAAGAAAAAGCCTTGGAACTAACATCATCTGATCAATCAACACCAAAATCACTTGGCCTATTTATGCATCCATTTCGCCTACCCTTCTCTTATTTTTTGCCTTTTTAGGTAGTAAACTCTTTCAGGCAGGTACTGTGTCTTTGTAAGTGATTCCGCAAGCCCCTAGCACACTGGGGCCCTCATCCTGATGTAATAACAATTAATGGAATTAGGTAACTAGGGCCTCCTAGAGGCTTCAGTAGTGGTTGGATGGATCCCTAGTGAGAAAAGAATTCTTTTTGCTAAATATCACCAGGACCTGGATAGTGATGGGAACTCGCTGCAGCCTGAATTGATATATCAGCAGGAGGCTTTTTTTTTTAATGTAGCTCAGCGTGTGTTTAATACGTCTAATATGAAGGGTGCTCTTACACTTCAGAGAATTCTGAGGAGTGTATCTTGGAACAGTCTCATTCTTTCAGAGTCTTACAGTGGATATTTAAGAGAAAGGAACTGTTGAAAGACGAAAAAGAGACCAAATCTTTTCACTGATTTTCTACCACCAGGCGTGTTACAAATTTTAAGACGCATCTGAATCACGCATCTTCTAGAGCTAAGCCACTACCATTATCATCCGGTTTGGCAGGCCTTTCAGTTCTTTCCCCCTCCTGCATGGGAAGGAACCATAAGGCTGGAGGGAAGTTAGAGAATCAACCCTAACTAACAAGGCTTAAGAGATTTAAAGCCCTTGAATCTCCCCTTCGGTGGAAGATTAAAATATTTCTTTCAAGTAACATTCACATCATACGAAGTGTACTCCCTTAATCTCATTCAAGGCCTTGTTATCCACTTTTCCAAGACTCATGGTGTTTAAAAGGAAAGGTCACAAACTGTCATATCAAAAGTTTCCACTAGATTCTCAATAGAGAGGTTCAGGGGCTACAAATACAAAGTGCAAAGAGCTTGTATTCCCCCTCTTTGGTACAGAGGACAGTTTGTCAGCTATTTTCTGGTGCATGAGGTATTTGTCTCATTTTAGATGTTCTGTGCTAGACTCAGCATGGGTTACACTAGCTGCTTCTGGCAAGGCTTCCAATGGAAGAAAGTCTGCTGGAAAGGAGATGATGCAGTGGAGGAAAATGGCCACAACCTGTTGGAAGAAGATGCATATGACACCATGTTAGGCTCCTGATAGATTTTTTCCCCATATAATTAATTAGACTCACATTGACTCACCTCTGAATTTCTGTGCATTTTTGTCTTGACATTCTTTATATTATGAATCCAGCAATATGTAATGGATGAACGGAGACCTACAAATTCTCATGTGGCTGGGTTGGGTGAATCTTTGGTGTTGAAAAATCTTTCTTGTGGTGGAACCAAGCACAGAAATTTCTTTGAGGAGATACTATTTGACACATCCTTCCAGAATAGACCATTACAATGACCACATCCTTTTTTCAGCTTGGAACATTTTTAGCCACTCATCGGATTTCAGGTTGATTGATTGATTGGTCCTGAGATAATGAAAATGAAGACAGTTTATGTTGCTGCATCAGAGTATATTGACTTTTGCATAGTGTTTCATTTTTTTAGTCCCTCAAATCTTGCAAATGCTGATTTAAAAAATCCTCAGTGCTCGTTGGGATCGTCAAGCTCTGATCATCATGCTTCTTGAGGGGCTGATCTTTCACTATTATTTACATCTAATAGCACTTACATAACTATTGAACTTAATCTGAAATCACACGTGATTAAATGCTAGATAATGGAAGGGTAGCAGAATCCTTGGAGAAAGGGGCTGTAAGAGTTCCAATGACAGGAAGCTGAAGCTAGACAAATTGATAGTAGAAACGAGGCTCACATTTTTAACCATGAGTGTAATTAATCACTGCAGCAAGTTACTTAAGAATGTGGTTGATCCTCCTTGTCTGGAAGTCTTTAAGTTAAGACTGGGTAGCTTTCAAAAAGATAGGGTATAGTTCAAAGGTAAGTTATGGACTTGATGCAGAAATTTCTGGGTGAGGTTCTTTGACCTGTGTTATGCATGAGATCAGACTAGATGATATTAATGGTCCCTTCTGGCCTTAAAATCTATGGATCTATGACTCTTTACAATGTACAGAGCCAGGGCTAGCCCTAAACTAAATTGTGCCCCAGGCATGGAGTGTCTTTGGTGCCCCCCTCCATTTGTTAAACTTTAGACTATCTTATTTTTTATTGCATTTGTAGCCCATTTCATGACTTTGATGCACAATTTTTATGCATGATTTATCTCTGTCATATAAGATGATAAATTTGCACACTAGGATCTGAACATCTGTATTTATTCATGCCATATATAAGCAAATACAAAAATTCATTTCCTCTAAGCTTATTGAAACTTAGTAATTTTAAGAATAACTGAAATGGATTAACATCAAGAAATTGAACTGTGCACCAACACTGGATGGGCCAGTATTAAATAGTGTTGCAGTAGGTGACAGCCTTAGAATGTTAACCCTAGTCCTTTAGTTCAAAAGGGTAGTAAAAAAATGAGTCCACATATAGAATACCTGAAAATATTTTATTTCAAACATCCTATTTTCCCTTTTGTCCCTAACAACAAAAACAGCATCCTGAGTCTGGCACCTCCCAAACCTGGCACTCCTGGGTCGCCTGCTCCTAAATCCAGTCCTGAGCAGAGCACTCACTATGGATAAGGGGAATAACTAATTACCTGATTAATCCTTTTTGTGCAATAAAAAAGGCAGAGAAAACATTGGGAAGAGGGGACAGGAATACATGACTTCATCCTCCTGGGCATAAAGAGATCCAGAATATATTTCTTCCACCTTCCATTAAGCCATCGAGCAATTTCACAAATATAACATTCAGATGGCCAACGAGTCTGTGGTTCAGATCTCTGTTCAATCGATATCTGCTTCTCCTCTTACCCTGTGGAAAATACCCACAGCAATAAAACAAAGGACTAGATGTGCCACAGACAATCTGCAAACGGATGGCTTGGCTAGCGAGAGAAGGAAATGAAGCACTAAAACCTCTCATCAGATGTTCTGAAAATTATTTCAGCTGCTAGAAAAGCTAAACAAAATTTTATTTCAAAGGAAATGTTCCAAAATCTTCCCCTTTGATAATTGCTTTTTAAAAAAAACCATCTGTCATATGTTTCATTCCAGTCTCAAAGGGCCAATGTGTGGAAGGGAGCCTAAGCCCTCGCATTCCAGCCCAGGTAATGATTTTGGAGCATGCTCTTTCTCCCTATCCCAAACCCACTGCTGCTCCTTGGAGCTGAATCCATCCAGAATCCAAGAGGACAGTCTATAGACCAGATGTGGTAGGGACAGAGTTATTGTTGTTTAGGTTACCTTGCTGTCATTTCTAGATGTTCTAACTTTTAAAAAGTTTTGATGTAACTTAACAGTTCCTGGGCTTCCAATGTTTTTAGTAACTTCAATACTCTTTCAGCATCTCCCCCCACCCTTAAATTATTGATATGAATTTACAATGCCATTTATATCTTAAGCTTTTTTCCTTGGAGTTTCCCTTGTTTTTGAAAGAATAGTTAAAGAATATTCACTCTGTAATACTTGGAAGGTTAGATTACTGATTTAAAAAGATGGAACTTATTTTCTTCTAAATTTATTTAAAAAAATGGCAGGATGGTCCAGTGACTAGGTTGGTAGCCTAGGCCTTGGTGCCCTATGTTCAATTCCCTGTCTGTCACAGTCTTCCTGTGTGACCTCAGGCAAGTCATTCAACCTTTCTATGCCTCAGTTCCCAATCTGTAGAACAGGGATAATAGCACTGCCCTACCTGACAGGAGGGTTGTGAGGATAAATATATCAAAAATTGTGAGGCACTTGGAGACGTACTGCTGAAAATTGCCAGGGATGATTATTAATAGATAATAATAATATCTATAAAATGCTCCCTTTCATTACTGAGGACACATATGACATAATTAAAACACCCCAACCAGCTGATTTAAATAATATCAACCATAGAAAACTTGCCACATTCAACTAGCCACAGAAACAGCCTGCAATAAAAACACAGTCATTCCATTCCCATTCATCCCACACCCCAGGTAAATCCTGAGATACATTTGTGTAGCATTAATGCAATGTAATTCTCCCCAAGAGTCCATGCGGGATTTACAAGCTCCAGAAGGAATCCACTAATTCAGGAAGTAGTTCTAAGTCCTTTTAAGGAGTCCTGGCAAAGCTTATAAATCCAGCAGTGATTCCTTTTCAGTCTGTGAAGGTTATGGACTACATTAGGCCCACAAACAAAAAATAGTTCTAATAATACATAAATTGAGCCATTTTTATTAATTAGCTTCTGCAGGCTAAATTTAGAGTTTGAAACACAGGGCACAAGGACTAAATAAAAATACTTAGCAATGTTAAATATAGGGCCCAGTCCTGAAGTTTGTAGCAAAGTGGACATTAATGGGTTAACTGGGTTATTCAGACTATTATAGGTTGAAGCCATGCTCTACTCCTCATTGACTTCCTGTTCCTAGATTCATAGATTCCAAGGCCAGAAGGAACCACTGTGATCATCTAGTCTGACCTTCTGCATAACACAGGCCACAGAACCCCTTCTCCCCCCAAAAATAATTCCTAGAGCACATCTTTTAGGAAAACATCCAATATTTATTTAAAAATTGCCTGTGATGGAGAATCAACCATAAGCCTTGGTAAATTAATTACCCTCACTGTTGAACATGTGTGTCTCATTTCCAGTCTGAATTGGTCTAGCTTCAACGTCCAGCCATTGGATCATGTTATACCTTTCTCTGCTAGATTGAACAACCCACTATCAAATATTTGTTCCCGGATAGGTGCTTATAGACTGCAATAAAGCCACCCCTTCACCATCTCTTTCTTAAGGTAAAGAAAATGAGCTCCTTGAGCCTAGCACTATTTGACACGTTTTCTAATCCTTTAATCATTCTTGTGATTCTTCCCTTCTCTCCAATTTATCAAACATCTGTCTTGAATTGTTGACATCAGAAATGGACTTGCATCAGCAGTTTCACCTGCTAAACATGGAGGTAAAATAACCTCTCTACTCCCTGCTTCGGATTCTCCTGCTTATGGATTCAAGGATTGCATTAGCCCTTTTGGCCACAGCATCACACTGGGAGTTCATGTTCAGCTGATTAGCCATCACAAACTTTTTCAGAATCTCTTCTTTCCAGGATGGAGTCCCCCAGTGTGTAAGTATGACCTACATTCTTTACTCCTAGAAGTGCACATTTACAGTTAACTATATTAAAACGTATATTATTTGTTTGCACCCAGTTTGCCAAGCAATTCAGATCACTCTGTATCAGTGATCTCTTCTCTTCACTACCACTCCCCCAACTTTTGTGTCATCTGCAAACTTTATCAGTGATGATTTTTATATTTTCTACCAGATCTGCCAGAAGCTGGGAATGGGCAACAGGCGGGGTCACTTGATGATATCCTGTTCTGTTCATTCCCTCTGAAGTACCTGTCATTGGCTACTGTCAGAAGACAGGATACTGAGCTAGATGGACTCTTGGTCTGACCCAGTTCGCTGTTCTTATTGATAAAAATGTTAAATTGCATAGGGCCAAGAACGGATCCCTGCACGACCACACTGGAAACACACCAGCTCACACCCCTTTTATAATTACATTTTGAGATCTCTCAGTTAGCCAATATTTAATCCCTTTCAATGTTTTTTAATCCTGTTTAGTTAGTGGAAGATCCCTCTCCTCCCCCCCGCCAGGGTGATGCAATTTAAATAAAGCAGCAAATTCCCAGATGGCAGTCCTGTGAGTGGCCTGGGTTTTATTGCACAGAGAGGGCCCCTCACAAAAAGTGCCTTCTTTATGAAACTTCAGTGGGATTTCCTGCATGAGTAAGGATTGTGCACAGGAAGAAAGGTTTGCAGGATCTGGCTCCAAACGACAGAGAAAGGGAATTAAAAAACAGCACTGTGGTATGTTAAACCATCAGGAGCTGAATTCATTGGGAATTGAGGAATCTCAGCTGCCCTCTGGAGAATCTCTGCACCTTTGAAGATCTTGCCCTTCTATTTGAAATATAATAATAATGGGCAGTATCATTCCATCAGGTTTTAAGTAGCAGTCCCCACTGAAATCCGTACAGAATTCTGCCTGTTAATCAGTGGCATGATTCTTAATCAGCCCCAAATTAAATTGCTACTGCATTATTTCATCTGCTTTTTAAATCCCAGTTCAACAGATATAGCTCCCCTAAAATAGATAGCTTTATTAGCTCTGCGCATCCCAAGTAAATGGCAAAGGAGATGAAATGCGTACAGTTACAGTTCCTGAGCCTGAAATCCCTTGTTCACTAGTGTCCTTACATACCCAGACAATCCCACTGATTTTAGTGGGAGGATTTCCAGGATTGGGCCCTTAGCTTAGTTCCTGTTGTGGTTCAATATGAATTGGCTATTTAGAGATGTGAATTTGAAGCAGGCTTTACATCTGCAGGGCAGCACAACGTAATTAGAATAAGAATTATGTATCTGGCTTTTATATTTTGATTTTTATATAGTGTAACTGCTTTCGGACTGGCATTTAGGTGTATGTTTTTAATGCTCTGTGTTCATTTAATAAAAAAATCTAATAAAATTATAACACGCTAAGAAATCTAATATCAGTCACCATTTTAATATCAGGACATTTTTAATGGCAAAAGGTACATGATTACATTTTGCTATATTTTAGTCTAATACAATGCTCAGTTTCTGAAAGCTTTTTACTAGAGAGAAAAACAGAATGGTGCCACCTTGTGGCAAATGCTTTTTTAAATTCCTCACCCCAAAATATAGTAGCAAGAAAGTATAGAGCAATGAAATATTGGGGTTTTTTAAAGAATTGCATACTGACAGAGAAGGTTCTGGAATGCTAAAGAAGGAAGAATATATTTCTCAACCGAAGAGGAAAAGAAAAAATCAGGTTCAGTAAACGTTGAAAAAGATGTTGTTTCCACTGGAATTTGGGTGTGATACTCCATTCTTTCACATGGGTGTAA
Organism: Mesoclemmys tuberculata; assembly: GCA_007922155.1. Lineage (NCBI taxonomy): Eukaryota > Metazoa > Chordata > Testudines > Chelidae > Mesoclemmys > Mesoclemmys tuberculata. Next base: position 16,531,645 of record ML675629.1, on the reverse strand, counting down.
CTGCATTGTCTTCAGTGGAATTACGTTGGCATGAAACTGATGTAACAGAATGGCGAAGAATGTGATGACAAGCAATGATCATTTGAGGCTAAATTCTGATCTGACATGCACAAATGTCAATCCAGAACAATTCCATTGAATTCAGTGGTTACTGGTTTTTACATTGGTGTAACTGAGAGCAGAATCTGGCCCATTCTGTATTTTTATTGGTTCAGGTAATGATTCAGAGGAAACAGCTCAGTGCGAACGGAATAGGGGGCTCTGCTTGGCTGAAGTCTGTAAGGATATATAATTTCAGACCTGTATGACACAGTGAGTTAACGTGTCCAAGCTAAATTGTCAGCGATGGCTTTTGTCACTGACAGAGCTACTGTCATTCAGTCAGGTTTTTCCAAAACAAAGTTGTGAGAAGGTTTCAGATTCTCAAACTGCTTTCAGTCTGGTGATGTTGCTGGAAAAATATTTGCTTCCAAATCAGTGTGCAGCGTAAAACAGAAGGGCTTAGTTCTTGGTGCTTTGCATTACATGGTTTGCTAAGGAATGAGGAGTACAATTACAGCAGCAGATTCTAACAGCATTTTCCCACTGCTAGGGAAGCTGAATGCTCTCTGTGGAAAACAGGATGTTATTGCCTGAGCTAATTTTCTTATGGGGTTAGGATTTCAAATATCACTTGAAAATACCAAAGCTTGTGCTCTTCATTGACAGATTGATAGCCCACACTGTGATTTGTTAATACTTTGGTGAACATCTTGAAATACTTATGTCATGACTGAGGTAAGGTTTGAAAAAACATTTGGTTATTTTGTTACACTTTTGAAATGTTATGATTTATATTAATATTAGCGTATTGCTAACCCAAACACTGCGGAACACTATGTTGTGCTTTTTCCCATCGCAGCCTTGTAAACCACCATCTTTCGCTTTTTTGTGAGACCTGCAAGACTGGATCATACAGTTTTACACATCTGCCATATGTAATAATGATGTGTCCCACAGGAATCTGGTCTTTATTTCCCAGCCTCAATCATATGATCTGGGACAGGGTTACAAAAGGTTACTTACAGCCCATCACATGGCAAAGGCCAAGAACTGCTGAGAGCAATGGTTATTGTTACGTCATCCTCTTTTTCAAAATCCAAATGCAAATAAAACAGAATATCGACCAAAAACAATGCTCACAACACAGCAAGCTAATTAATTAATAAAGCAGACAAACAGAAACATCTAGGAGGGAGGTCAGGATAGGGCACCTGAGCTTCTTGGACAGATGAAAGGATTATTTTGACTCTTACTGGACATCTGTCAACAATTACAATCTCTGAATCTCAATGGGTTTCTTATCATATGGTCACTTCTTGTTTTCCACTTCTTTGCTTCTTGTTCCTTCTGCTGGTGGCCTATTCTGCTGCCGTATAGTAGATCTGCCACCTAGATCTGCTACTGCGTGTGTAGGAGCCTTTGGGATGTTGTCAAGAAAAAGATAGCCAGAGACCCATCGTTTTGTTATGGTGTCTTCCGCTCCTCATAATGGACTGATCCTCAGTGGTGGCTATGATGTGTGAGGTTGGGCTGGAGTTTAGGGCTGCTACCTTGGCAATTTGCCATTCACTTTGTGTTTGGAATTTAATGTCCTCTCCCACTTCTAGAGGAGTCGCTCTTTGGCACCCAGGTGCTCAGATACTACAGTGATGAGGGATATTCGAGGACCTGGTAGTAATGTGTTAGTGTGGCGTGTAACTACTTCAGAGTTAAATATCTTTGGCATGAGCGTTTTTTCTTGAACTCATACATCTCTAAGCTGGCGATCCTAATAAAGAATTGTGAGATGTGTTGCAATATTCTAACAATGCCACCAATGAGTCTGGATCCCTCGAATCTGCAAGAGATTTAAAAAATCGTTCTTTGCTATTTGTACTGAGTTTTACATGAAACCATTTGACTGTGCATAGTGAGTGCTTGCCATGGTGCGATATGTCAGAGAACTGCCAGAACAAGTCATTTGCAAATTATGGGATATGATCAGTTATTAGCTCCTCTGGAATCCCAAGAGTGGCAAACTGTGAGATATAATGTGTTATTACATTGCTACTAAATGTGTAGTGCCACAGCTTGGTATCTGAAAGATTTCAGTAACAGTCCACTAATGAGATAATCTTACTTATTTAATTCAAATACACCTGCACCAGCCGTGGACTGAAGAGGATGAGGAATCTCATGTGGTTTTAGTGGGTCTGTTAGATTCTGTTTTCTGTATTGATTACAGGTTTCACACTTGGATACCTTATTGTCAATGGCAGCATTCTTACCTGGGCAGATGAGGATGTGTCAGACTCATTTTTACCCTGCTCAAACCCCAGATGGGCTCTGTGAAGCATATTTAGCAATACTGACCTCAGGCTGGTGGTATCTCAGCACAATGTCTTTTGCACAGAATCTCTTCATGTTCAGCAATTTAATAGAATCATAGATATGTAGGACTGCAAGGGAGCTCGCGAGCTCAGATAGTTCAACCCCCTGCACACAAGGCAGGACCATGTAATAGCTAGATCGTTCCTGACAATCTCTAATCCCAATAAGCTTCTAAGGTTGGAAGTTCTTAGGCTTTGCCTGTGAGCATCTACTGAGAATTTCTCTCTCAAACGCCTGTAAATTTAGGTGATTTGGTGTTTCTCATTTGAGGCTGTCAGATTTTCTTTTGGGAACGGCAAGTATTTGAGTCACCTTGACTACAGTCTCTGCTCCTGCAACTGCTTGCCTTTGCCGTTTACAGGTGCTGCTGGAAACATGTTTGTGGCCAGGAGCTCCTGTCTGGGCCTGGATTTTACATTTAGGGCTAAATTGTGGCTGGATCCTATGCAGGGAAGTAGGGCTCTACCCACCTATGCATCCCCACGGAGGACCTATCTGGATCTTGACTGGACACAGAGAGAAGAGCAATGGCTGTGTGCCTAATAATCTTCTCAGGTGGGGCCAGGATTGGGAATAGCTGGAGCCATGGCTCAGCATCCTCATACCACAGCTGAAAGGAAGTGGGCTGATGTGGTATATTATCCCCACTGTGGAAGTGAGAAGCTGAAAAGCGATTGTGTCTCCAAGGCATAATTTCGTTCTACATTTGCTCCTCTACAGTGAGTACATTTGCAATTTTTTGATCATTTTCTGAGGGTCCAGACTGCTTTGCAAAATGGCTTCTGTGATGTGGCTTCTAAAGGTCTATGGTCTGTTCCTGCCTCACCAGATCTCTACCCATAAACATATTTGTTAAACTGCTCTGAACCAATACAATTGCCAGCATTTCTTTTCCAATCTGTGCATAGTTCTGTTGTGATTTTGTCATTTTTTTTTGGGCATGCTTTTGAAGCATATGCCTCTGGAAGCATATCATCTTGCAGAAGGGCACCTCCCAGCCCATGTGAGTTCACATTGACTGAGGCCGGGTCTATACTGATGGTGGCAAATTTGCCGCTGTCAGATCGATTGCTCTGGATCGACCCGCACAGTTGATCCAGAAATCGACAGAGGAAAACCATCCCAGTAAGTGGTGCAGTGCTGCATGGAAGGGAACGCTGTTCCCTTTGGCTCAGCGCAGTGTGTACGGTGCGCAGGGCAGACGCAGCGAAGTCGACGGGAGATAATAAAGTGATTTACTGCACTTGCATATCTCCCATCGACTGCCACCGAATCCGTGTAGACCAGCCCTGAGTGATAGATGTTAGACTGTTCCTTGGTCTCTAAATAATTCACTGGGATGCTTCTGTATCACTTTCTTGAATTTTCAGAAGCTTTCTTCTTGCCGATCAGCCCAATCCTCCTCTGTAGACTTCTTGTTCTAGACTCCTCAAAGCGGCATTCTCAATGGATTTCTCTTCATTCTGATCTTTACAAACCTCAAAGTTGGGGTCCCAATTTGATTAGCGAGTGTAGCTTTAAGGGTAAATTTTGTTGTTGGTTTTTTGTGTTCCTGACACTGCACAGAAATGCCTGAAGTAAAACAATAACCTCGTTTCCATAGAGAGTTGAAAAGAAGTGTCGTGAAAACATTTGTTTCATATGTGTTTGTACAGCACCTTGCACAGTGGGGTCCTGGTCCTTGACGCTACAGTAATACAAATAATAATCAGAATGATAATTAGGTTTTTTATAACAATTTCAGTTAGAAAATCTTAATCTAGTTAAATCTACTTAAAATACAGATTGATTCATCAGTGATGTTGCTGTCAGAAACCAGATGGTTTAAGGCATGGTACAGTGCTCTACTTGGTGCTATTCTGAACTCCTCCTTGGAATGTCTGCAGACGCGAGTCACTCTCAGAATATGATCCTGTTTCAATGTGTCTCCGTTCCCACGTTCCTGAGCCTCATTTCCACAGGGCAGCCCAATAGCATGACAATAGTAATTTAACCATGCCGTCTAGGAGACCTTTCTTGGAGAATGACTTCAGAATTCCCCTTCCTTCTATTCATGGAAACTAGGCCTCTCTTAGTGGTAGCATGAGCTTTCATTTTTTCACTTCCCTGACAGTGACTGGGAGATCCAACAAATAGTGAATCAGCTCGTGACAAGGCAGGGAGCCCAAAAGTGGGTGCCAAAAGACGGGTCCAGAACCTAGTATAAATGAAAACCTGCTCTCCCTCCTGTGCCGATATTGATGCATTTCATTTAGATTTCTGGAAATCTCCCTAGGCCCTTATGCTGTGCTCTTGGTGCCCATCTCATACATTAAAAAACATACAATATGAAGGCCTGTTCCTGTGACTTTGATGCATAAATAGACATCCACCAGCTATTATGAGGAAAATAAACTCAGACCCTTCCATTCATCAGCCTATGCCGGCAGTTGCAAAAGCCTAGGGAGGGGGAAAATGGGACATGCCAGGAAGGTTAAGTTTGGGCTCTGGCATATCAAGGTGGGGCAGGAACCTTCACAGAAAATGACCTACTGGTAGACCCTTTCCCCCTCATTTATCTGAGAGACTCTATAGCTTGACTCATCTCAGCTGTGGCTGTCTGGCTCTGGTGAGAGTGAGGCGAGGTCTCATGGATAATCAGATTCCAAACCATTTAGGACTTAGCTTTACCAATGCTTTAAATCCCACTCAGAAATTTCCTGTTAGCCAGTACATGTTCCTCAGCACTGATGTAACAGATTCCAGGTGAGAAACTCAACCTGGTGCATTAGCTGCACCTTCTGGTTGGTGTAAATTGCATGACAGCAATGTAATCTCAAGGTGACAATGGCATGGTTAATTGTGGCAAGGCTCCCTGTATCAAAGAGAAAAAGGTCAGATGTGCCTTGCAAGGTGCAGATGTGAATGGGTCAGATGTGATGAAGACAGAGCTCGGTGTCATCAGTGTCCTCAGTAAATCACAGGCATTTTTCCTCATTAGCCCTCTAGTGGCTTCATGAAGACTGATAATTTATTGCTCCATGTCCTGGAGGGGAGAAACACAGATGCAGAGGAACCATTTCTGCGCAGCTACCGTTGCTCAAAGGTAGTACTGATGGAGAAGACCAGATACTGCTGCTTTGGTTGCCCGAAGTCCCTAACAGAAAAAAAAAACTGTTCTCAAAATAGCAAATGCTCCCCATGTACCAAGGAACAATTAATTTCAGTGAGCAGCAATGTATCCATTCAGCTACTATCAACACATTGAAATCCCCAGGTACCGCACTGAAAATGTACCCTAATATGTCTGTGTTGAAGGATGTGGGTGGGATCTGGCTGAAGATACACAGTTCATGTAAATGTTTGACTGCCTCATCGGTGCCAACAGTTGCAGCTCATCTGTTGGCAATTGGTGATATGCTGAGAAAACGTAGAATAAAATGGAGAATAAAAAAGAGCTATAGGGTGACCAGATGGTCTGGGCACCAAACCAAAGTAGTGGGGAGAGGGCATCTCTTATGAAATCACATTAAGTTCTGGGGTTTTCTTGTCTATATGCAAAGAGCACAATTCTTCTGGGTCCCGGGAGTTGCCTGGAGGCTGCAGAAGGCATCCTTTTCAGAGATGGGATGTTTATGCTTCTCTGTCTCCATTTGACCTGTGGCAATATGCTGTACCTACATTAAGCCTAGATTTGTGCCGGGCACTCTAGGATGTCTGACCATCCTTTACTAAAGGGACAGGGATACTGGCACCAGGGTCTATAGCTCATACTGCAATGCATGGATGGGTAGCGACATTGTAATAATCTGCAGTGACTTTTTAGGGTTATGCACACTAAATGTTTTAACAGGGAACTTAGTGTTGGTGAAAGCTGCTGGCTTGACAACTCTGGAGACCGAGTCTTCTGTCCGCAGAAGCTTTTCCAGCTTCTCCCATGCTGCCCTGCCTCCTGTTCAGCTAGGAAGCAGCACCTTTAAGGTTGTTCATTCTCCATACTCAATCAGTCCTTGGGCTAACTGTGATTTTTGGTGCCTCATTGTCTCACCTGAACATTTAGCATGACATGAGATTTACATTCCTTGGTCCTGACTGTTGTTAAGTTCATGGCATACACCCAGAGAATTAGGGGAAACAAACCGTACCCTTTTCCTGGAAGGTTTCAGTGTACCGTTATATTTCTTAGAGTAGAAATCTAACACGCAACCACCAATTACTCAAACAGAGATAGCAGACTGCTAGCTATGGCACAACTAAACCCACTTTGCTCAGGACTGGTTCTTTTGCAGAATGATTGTGGAGAGCTGGATCACATGTTTCCCTATGCATCCTCCTGCCTTGGAAACAGGAGCAGGAAATTCCTTACAAATAGAAAATGATAGCCAAGTTTTCAGTCTTTCTGAATGTACTTCCACTGTTTTTTACATCAGTGTAACCCCAAGGTAGCTGATGCCTGAAATTCATAGTCTCAGATTCCAAGGCTGGAAGGAACAATTGTGACCATCTGGTCTGACTTCCTGTAGAACACAGGCCATAGAGCTCCCCTAAAATAACTCCTAGACCATCTTAGTTAGAAAAACATCCAGTCTTGATTTAACAATTGCCAGTAATGCCAAATCCACTACGACTTTTGGTAAATTGTTCATTACTCTCAATGTGAATAGATTGAGGTCTGGAGGTAACCATTTGCACCACCTCTTTCTTTCAGCTTGATGATATTTGCAGTGTGGTAAGAGCAGGGAGCTAGAGGAGTGGCTCAGGGAAGGAGGTAATGCTTTGATGGGAGGTAAGGGAAACTGCTGAATATAAACCTGGGCTGCTTTGCAGTAAAGAGCAGGGAGGGAGACAAAAGAATGTCAGACCTTCACTGTTCTCTCCTAGTCCCAAATCTACAGTGTAGCTCACACCCTAATGTCTCCCCTGGCTTTCTCTTGGCACATTGCCCCTATTCAGTTCACTCAGAACCTGACTTATCAATTCACTCCATTCATTCCTAGACGTAACCTTGCAAACCCAACCACACACACGAAAGTTTTTGCAGGACTGGAGTCTTCAGGGCTTCTTACTTCAACCATAGGCACCAAACCTTCAGAAATAAATGTGCTTTTAAAATGGACAGTTTTTCCTTTAAGATGCCTGGAGATCAGAATGAGCTGAGAATGTGGAGAAGGAAATCAAGTCATAGTGACTCTTGGAGGCTCTAATGCTATCTGCTGACAGGGTAGAAAACTGCGATAGCAAAAGCTGAGACTTCAAAGTAGTTGGGAACGAAAACAAAAACTACTCATATATTGTACAGGGTGCTGCAGGAAACACTGAAGGGGGGAAATTAGTGTTTGCTGAATAGAAAAGTCCAAATTAATATGGGGAAAATATTTTATCCTGTGAAACTGCTGCATTCAACCCACACTAAAAAAACTTCAGCAGAGATTAAAAATAAAAGAAAGTACACGTTTTATACCTAGGTAAGTATTGCAGGGTCTTAGTATATGTATAATAAATGTGATTGTATTCATTCTGGCAATTGAACAGCTGTTCAAGTGCAATGACTTTCAGTCACTTTGGTTTGATTTGGACTGGCATCAAACCAGCCACCTAAAGGTAAAAAGTGTTGTCCTTTGAACCATTCAGTTCTCCAAACAGCCATACTCTTTATATGACAAGGAGAGCTATTTATATCACATCCATACATACCCCTTTAAAAAAAAAAAAGAACTTCTGGAGGTTTTCTTGGTTTAACTAAAACTTTTTGAGAAAAATACAAAAGGAATGTGCTTAAAACACTATGCCCCAAAAAAAAATACTTTGTGTATGCTGAGATTGAGCCTGGCTGTAATATGCTTTCACCCAATAGACTGGTGGGAGCAGCTGTAAAGGACTGGCGTGCTGCAGAAAAGAGTCACGATTACTATATAAAATGGGCATGCCCACAAAGAAGGTAGGACTAGCGAAACCCTATCCTTTAGCTACTAAAGCACAGGTGCTTAGCACATGTCTAAAAGAAGAACTCACTTGGGCAATGCACCAGAAACACCCTTATCCTTCCTGTGGTCCAGCCAAGGGACAGACGGAGGGATGGGCGGACGGTATATGCACATATACACAAAAGGAACATCCAAGCTCACCGATTTTCAAGATATTGGCCAAAGTTTTGAAATCTGGTTGCCAAAATGTTGGCGCTTAAACATCCAGTGGCCTGATTTGTAAAAGTGCAGAGTGCCTGCTAGTTCCAGTGCGGTCACGGGAATCGCAGAAGCTCAGCACCTTTGAAAATCAGGCTGCTTTTCTTTCGAGTTCTGCTATGTGTTTAGGAGCCTTGCTTCATAAACTTCAGTTTGAAAAAGGAGACTCAGATAAATCTTTCACCCCCTGCAGCCTTTTGAACTTATCATCAACACCGACAGCTTGTGTGAAGAGAGCAGGTTAGGCAAAAACCAGAATGAAAACATCAGAGGGAGAATATGGGGAAATTAACTCCTTGAAGGAGTACGTATTCAAATCTATATAGTAAATGAGACAGGAACAATACGATACAAAAGTTGGCCGTTATGTCACCAACCTTAGGTACCTAGGGGCTTCTAGCCTGATGAGAAAGTTCCTTTAAAGGGACAAAATTGTTTGTACAGTGCCTAGCACATTGGGGTCCAGATCGATGACTGAGGTGCTTAGGTGCTACCACAATAATAATAATAATTAACAATAACAGGAGGGGTGAAAAGCTAGTTTTCATGGCTAATTCAATAACCCTCAGGGCAAATGAGCAATTGCAGTTCTAAAGTTCACCTCTGAGAAATATTTTCCGCTGTTTTTTAACTTAATTTTATGATAACCATCAATTTCTCAAAGCTGAACCCTTCAAGATAAAATGTGTATCCCCTCCCGCTCCCAGCAGTCTGAAGGGGAAAGAGGAAGGAAAGCTGCTAGCACTGATGAGCAGCCCAATCAGCTGTACAGAAAGACTATGGCAAAGATTACAAACATCTACAGTGTTAGTTACAGGGACATTATCCATAAAGCATGTAATCCCATCCAAACCTTCCTTACAACGGTTTCAGAGTACGCCAGAATTTTTTCAGGATATTTTCTATTTTCATCCCGTGATCCCATGTAATACATAGTCTTGGCATTTCTTATCACTTCCAACCATGCATTTCTCAATTTTTTTTATGTTTGTTCCAAATTTCAGTACTGTGCATCCTTTTCGCCTTAGACCAAAAGCATATCACACATTCTCATCATTTTAATTAAACCAGGGCCAATCCAGGGCAAATGTTTGATTTTGACTCAAAAGGTGCATGCAAATCACAAATTCCATTCGATTCAAAATGGAAAAGGCTCCCTGCTACATCCTTACAGTATGTGGAATTAAGCAGTCTGCCAAATTCATGACTGCACATCATTTTAAAAATGTGCTTGCGCATTTTGAATTTAAAAAAATGAATCCATACAATAAATGGAAGTTGTGCATGCATTGTTTTATAATCCACAGCAAATATTACAGTATAAAACTCTGATCATTGCAGCTGAGGTGCATTGAATTTATCCCATTGAATTTATCAACTCCCAATGAGCAAAGAAACCAGGACAACTATAGAAGGAAATTTGCATGAAATATCTATTGAAACAAAACCCCACAGGACATGAAAGATCTTAAAATTATTTTCTCCCATAATTGTTTTCCATAGTCACCTTAAAATGCTGGCACCCAAGTTGCACCTGTAAATTGTATACATGCACAAATTGCCCTTAGAAAACAATCCAGCCTTGTGCCTTTGCCAATGATTAATGGCACAGTAAGGAACTTATAAAGGCAATTAACTGATCTGAGCAGATAAGTGCCTATTTGCGAGTACAAGTTTTGCAGATGCAAATATTGTGGAAGTAATTAATGGGTCAAAATTTGGCCCATATGGCCACATACATTTGTGCATCTACATTTTCTCATGCAATTAGTTCAGCTGCACATACAAACATTGTTGAACAAATTCTATACATAGTTCATAGAATGGCATGCTACACTTCATGTGATTACAGTATCTGCATACATAAGTGTGTGAATACCATTTATTCAATTATATTCT